>JALBCR010000503.1:0-675137 GCA_030710515.1 Abscondita cerata | reverse complement strand
AATATTTATTATTACGATTTACATTCACGTGAAATAGATTAGTTCTTCATAACATACGTAAAGTAATTTCTGACTATCTTTCTTATGTTTATTTATAACACATTTACGTTAGTCTTTTTTTGTAGTTAGGTATGTCTCCACAAGACATTGTGTTTGAACAAACCATGATTTCGTTTCAATACATATAGTCATTTCCGGTTTTTCTTTTTACATCATATTTTATGGTTATATTCTTAGTTTTTTGCAGGTTTGAATTGCAGGCTGGTTGCATTATGTATATAAAATTACTTGATTTTTTCTTCCATTTTTTTAGCCTGCAAGCTCTATACAGGTTAAGTCTTGAGTTTTTATTAGGTGTTGTTAATATAGGCGCATTATACTATTTTGAGATTTATTGCTTAGACTATTTTTTAATTTTTTGTACAGTGTATAGTTATGAGTTTTATAAAAACAAGTTGTTTATTATAGCTTTTAGGTAGTTTTTTGTTAGAAGTAGTTGTTTTGTGAAAGTTCGTGTTTTTGTTGTGGTATTGTGGGTTGTATTTTAGTATTTTATATTTAGAGTTTATTATGTTAATTTTTTGCGTTGGGTGTTGAGAAATAGTTAATGCTCTATTGGAAAGCAACTTCTATAAAATATTTTCTGTAACGATTTGTTTTATCATGATCTTCTTACTAATGGAATTGAATTAAAGGTTTTCTTTCTCATATGTAATGTGATCATAATCTGAGAGCAATGTCAGGTAGTTATGGTTTTATCACGTGGAATACATGGTCACATCAGCCTACATAACAAAACTAGTTCAACAGCACTTATTTTTTACCAGTGGGAGAAGAGGCATAGATACTGTTCAAAGTTGTATGTAAAGTTATAATAACCCTTGAATTAAAAATAGCTTAATAGAATTTCCTTCTACATCTAATAGTGTGACTTTTTGATGCCGTTCAATATTTATTGCTACTATGCATTCAGGTCTGTTAATATTTGTAAATGTACATCAAATGAAATTATTGCATTTTATTTGTCAACGTTTTCTATCGAGTTTTATATGGTGCTGAATATATGATGTTTCGAATGGTCGCTTGTCATGCAGAAGCTGCCGATTATTTATTGCTTGCAGTAGTATTACTCGTATCATTTCTGAGAATATTCAGGTGGTGTCCTCAACACATGTAGTCACCAGTTTAAAAGCGACAACTTTCGTTTATCATATTTCTAGTAGTTCGTTTCATATAGTTTAATGTTCCCAGCCTGTGTTACAATCTGACGCGTCCGCAAAATGAAGATGAACGTCAGTCAGTCACCACGCAGCATTTGCTTCCATCGCAGCGTAAGTATAGCGTAGATAGCAATGGCGGCTGGCATTAGTCGTCCGCCACGCCCGCCTTCTCTCACTGGTTGATCGCCGAAAGTTTTTTATTGGTCTGCTTAGCCGTCTTACATTCATGATCTGAAATCTACCCCGTATCTGACGCTACGTAACGCAATAAGAGCAGCTGCATCCTTCATTCGCCAAAGCTTGACAACAGCCTCTCGCCCAATCGCAAGTGTCAGTTTCGACACGAAACGAAATGGCGCTGGTTTTCTTTCACTTAGGTCAAAACATAAAGCGATACGTTGAATGGTGGTATTTTTCATCCTCATCTTCTTTGCTCATCGAAACAAAGAATGGACATAATTGAAATACTCGTTTGACTAGATTTGAACAATAGCCTAAAAGAGGGCCAGACTCATGCACAGGCTTTGCAAGCTTTAGATTTTCGCAGCAATCATCATACTCTTTTGGTATAAGTAGCGTTTGCATGATATCACGCTTGATTTAGTTTCAGTAGGCAGAAGCTCGAACTAGTTAGTACTCGCTCATGTAATCGGTTACTACTACTTATTTGCACTTGCTTTATTTAAAATGCTGTTACTAGTACGTAAGTACTGGTTCTGGGGTCATTTCTTAGGTGGTTGAATGAACAACATCGGTCTAGCTTTAACAACCCTTATAGCTTGCACATAAATTACTTTACGACCAAAGTTGCAACCACGTTTGAATTTAAATGACACATGATATAGTGATTTTCGACCACGATACTGTTAGCCGATCGAAAGAAAAGTGCTTTCAGAATATTTGGCCCAGCCATAGCGGTTGTTCGGCCGACTTGCTTCGCGTACGCGGGCTTCTTTTAAAAGCACCTCTGCAGCGAGACGTTACCTATTTTCTTCGCCATATCGTGTCGCATAAGAAAGTGTGTTTTATATTGCAGCACTATTTGAATGCAATGCGGTGCTGGCGTTAAATTGCTCACCACCAAATTGTGCCGGCTGGAACATGACTTTTGCTTATTGTCGTAAAGACTATTGGGGTCTTTATGTACTTGTTTTACATTATCACTTGCTTGTGTTAGTTATGTGGTTTGAAAACAGAACAGTGGGTGAGAGAGACATCACGATGAACTCAAAATTGCCAATAATAGCACACGCATGATCGTTTCCTTAACATATGTGGTATGTAAAGCTGCAGCTTCAGCTCACACAATCAGCAATATTTGCACAGTTTCTATTTATGTGGGTCCTGCTCGTTAAGTTAAAATAACATTAAATGATGTAGTGCTGTGGCTTGTCATTTTTCCATCATGATACAATAACAAATTACGAAGCCTACCGAACGGATAGTTTGCTGTCATCTTTAATAGCATTGAAAATCATTATCTTTCGATTTGAAGTGCTCAGTAAGCGCGTGTTATTGTAATGAAATATTCAAGTTTTTGAGCTTATTACTTCAGTTACAGAGCCTCGTGACAGCACACGAACGAAAATCATCATCACGAGTTACCTGCTGTGGGGAGAGCTGAGATCGCCCGACAGTTGTGACCTGAAAGCTAACTGACGTTTACTTTGTTGACATAGCGAACATTGTAGCATTTTGTAACATTACTTTAAATTCCAGACTGGCATATTCGATAGTGTGCGGGTCGGCAGTCGCTTCTGTGCTTTTGAGTTAAAAGCGATATGTTTCGAAAGCACCGTCACTTGGTTAGAAATCTACGATTTCTGCTTATGAATTGCTGGTCACCAGCTGGTGCTTTTCGTGCGGGATTTCAGGTGCCCGCAGTCACGAAGCTGCATTGTTTAGCCAAGCTCATTCCGTCATGTATTCAACAAATATTTCTATACCGCTCGCAGAGTCTTCATAAAGAAATACGAAACGTTATGGCGTCTTTGAGAGCACTTCGTAGAAGGCTCAAGAAGGTTGAGAAAATCAGTATCAGCTGATGAAGACGTGCTTAATATCACAATCTAAAATCAACACATCATAGATTTTACAAATAAATTTTTGTGATATTAAATATAAATGTGTTTTGCTGGTACTTACAAACAGGCACTGTGTAGCTGTTGAATTCTTTTACCACTGAGTTTCACCAGTTGTACTTGCAGTTTTTTAACACCTTCCAGTTTTTACATTTTACCTCTTTAATAATTATTGCCATTTAAGCTTAGTTGTTTCTTTTTTCACCAGCTTGTTACCTTATGAATTTTACTACTTTTATAATAACTTCTGAGTTAGAGATTAAAGTCGTTTTGTTAAGTTGGTTACTTGGCATTTTATAGACAACTAGTATCAATATAGACTCAAATTGTACTTTTGCTGATAGTGATGTATGGATTCATATTTTACATATTAAAGAGTTTATGTGGGCCATTAAATTTTTTTTAATTCAATTATACTGAGGTGGTGCAGCCACATCGGGGCAAGTAAAAATAGCCAGTTGACTTTCGCTCCGACCGAGGCTTGCTTGCATGTATACGCGCACGTGTTGATAAAGAGGCGATGCTTTATTTCTGATGTGTTAACAAAGTGAACATAAACAAATTGAAACAATCACGCAAAACACTGTGTCATGTAATGTGCCAGGCCGTTATACATGGCCCTCAGTGTTCAAAGTTTTTTGCATTGTAGCTTCAGCCATTCTTTTTGCACCGACCGGTAGTGATTATATTCCTACAACAATTATAAGGCGTAGCAGCCACCAAAATGGGTCGGTAATACCGCATTTTTCGCGCCATCACTGCCTTCATGCAGTCGTAGCAGCCCAACAACACGGCCGACATAACAAAGAAGGCTCGTACATTTTCGAATATTTTTTCTCAGCGTTGGCCATTAATGTCTGCTTTCTTATTGCTGAAAGGCACATTTTGCAGTATCATCCAAATCTAAATCATATGGTATACCATATTGTATTTCAATATGTATTGCGTGGGGACAATGTGGCTACTTGCTGCCAGAAGATGAAATATCTTTCCGAAAATGGTCTCTTTGACTACTAGTAATATTTGGGTACTAATAGCCTGCCGTACCGCTCGGTCAGATAGAAATGTAGTCAGTTATGCAACAGTGGGAGAGATGCAATGCTTTTATGAACGTTGTTTGGTGTCGATTTATTAACAGTGTGTCGTTATCAGAAATTGCTAGTGTAGAAAAAGTTGTGTTGTTACTCTTTCCTTGCTGTAATCGACCGATGCTGCCACATTGCTGCATAGAGGATGAAATGGTCTTTCCGAAAATGTAACTTTTGAGCCCCACATCTGTGCCTTGCTGCCTTTCAGCAGTTGTCATTCTCGGTGGGATTGACTGTCAAAGAGCTTGGGTTCTAAAATAGGCTGGCAGCCCGAGCAGATGTAATAAGTGACAAAATTTAGTGAATTTTTTGCTCCATACTTTTACATCAATACTGTAGCAGGTGTTAAGTTCTTGATACTTGGAATTATGAATTGTTTTTGTTTTGCTGAATACAATGTAGAATGATGCTTAAAGGTATGAATAGCGCCAACAGCAATACACAAAACATGAGATATTGGGCAAGACAGTAGCAACACGACCTGAAAGTCAATTGGGCCTCTGAAATGATAAAATTCACACACAATAGAACACGTAAAGTGGTGTGAGAGCCGGCATCTGTGTTGCGTCATTTGCTTGTGCCATGTTCGCTCTTCATCGTTTCTTCTGAAAGTGTACTGGTCTTGTGGGCTGGAAGCACAGCTGTTCTGTGTCACGCTCTGTGCTTCGTCAACTTCAGCAGTCGTCATACTTTATGCTGTATGTGCCTGTATTTTTACACATCTTTTTGTAGCTGAACATAATAAATGTAAGTTTGATATTTTTGATTAGATTTGTTTATTATACTGTGTAAATCACACATGTTATTGACGTGATAATGAGTAGCTTGTTGTGTTTTCACAATGTATTAAACATTTTAAGTTTTTTACTGAAAAGTTAATTAACAGAAATAGCCTCCACCGTCAAAGAGCAAATAGCATCGAGTGCGTGTAAAGGCTAGCCGAGCATGGCCGAGTACAACACACTGCGGTGTCGTTATCTTTACCCAGATAAATATTAATTTTTGGAGATTTAGCTATAGCCCCGATGTTTCTTGCAGCACACTGATCAAATATTTATGTTTTCTTTCTCCTTAGATTTTCAGGTAAGCAACAAATGCCACTGCCAACACACCTGAACTCCCTCATCATAAACGTACGTACCATGATAATCAAAATGAACTTTTGTGGTCATAATAAAACGCAATAAAGGGTAATGTGTCATTTCTGAAAAGTACAGGTTTACGTGGCTGACACAGACTTCAAAGTCATACTTTAGCTTCAGGCATGCGCAGTAGTAACTGTCGGGCCCATTCATTTCGCACTGGCCAGCCATTGAATTTGTCTTCGTTCACCGCCCGAGTTTCAACCCAATCAATGTAAAATGGTCGGGCAATGCCACATCCGTTGCGCAGCAATCAAAGCTCTTTCTCATGCTGTTCTTCGTGTTCTGCAACTTCGTGGCCAATATCCGCATATTCGACTTATAGCGATTTTTCTTCAAATCTCTGCGATTTAATACTTTGCATTACACCACCGGTACACTGGGGACACCTGCGATATGCCGCGCTTCAGAATACGTTCATTTTCGTTCTGCGCAGGCCGCGCAAAAGCCATTATTGTATTAGCTCGTCGGTTTTTCGATTGTGCAGAATAAGCGGCGAGTCGCCACTGCCATACTGGCAAAAATGCTTCTGCCTGTGCACCGTCACCTTCACGTACGATCTAAACGGACGGAGTTAAATCGAGTGAATAAGGGGGTGTTCTAGTAGTCTTCAAACCCCACGAATTTGCTTGCATGGGCAACATGACTGTAGGTAGCCAATCCGTAAACAAACACTCCTTGAAGGAGCTCATGCCTTTTTCAATATTTTTTCTGTAGTTGTCAGTAATGCGAATAAAAATCTCCAGTTGCTGTTCTGCTTCCTGTCTCAAATCTGACACCCACGGCAACTCAAAACCGAAAGGTGCGAGACTTTCAGCAGCATTTTTGGACATGCAGTCTCTAGGAGCATCCGTATTCCATGATTGCCAGCAGCTGATCGTGCTGCTCAAGTTCATTCATGTACAATTGCTTGGTTTAGCGCCGTTATACCAACAGTTATCAGACGAACGCGATAAAGTTTACTAGCGCTTGTCACCAAACTTGGGGAGCAGCAAGGGTTTTTTCATGTTCAAATAGAACTGACAACGAAATACTCAGTGCTTAAAGCTCCGACGGTTCTGATAACATGTCATGGGGATCGATCACAAATTGGTTCTTCGTCATCACTTCGAAATTTGCTCCTTGAAAGCGTAACGCATACGAGTCATTGATCAACGCGATACATGCATATCTTCGTAAAGTCTGTTGTTGCCCAATCCTTTTAAATACAGGCAGTTTTCGATACGGCCGATACTCCATATCTTTTCGATTTACTGCCTTATCATTTGCTTATTTTCGTGCGTGATCGTCAGTCTTACACCCTATCACTCTGGTCAGTTACTGTTTGTAACGCAACAGCTTTTTGCTTATGCAAAGAATGTTCAGGGCTAACTAGAAGGTCATACATCCTTCGTATTACAATCGTTATATATCATTAATACGTTCACAGCTGCAAACATAAGCTCATGTCAAGTGCAGGCCCAGAAAGCAGCTTTCTGACATGGAAGCATTCTCAATATCAAATATTTTACAAGAAGCACTGTATTGTAGTACTTAAAAACACAAATCAGTTGTTTAATACAGAATCTTTAGTTAATAAGATGCGGCCTTCAGCCTATAACGATAAAATACATAAACAGGTCGACCAGGCGAGTATGCGTACCATGGTCACCACATGCACATTACTTTGGTGCTACCAAAATGCTCCTGCGAATATGCACCGCGCACAAACATCGAGGCTACTTTATACTGGATAGGAGGCGGATCAGGCAAATCACATCGCGAACAGAGACAGTCATCGGCAGCATCACGGCCAGAGGTGCAGCAATCACAGCATGTAACACGACGAGTCGCTATCACTAGTCTACCGAGAACATTTGTCACGGCGCACAGCAGCGATACCACAAAAATACGACGATTACTTTGTGTTAGCCCAAAGAAAGAAAGAGACACAGTGTTACCTTTGACCATGCATTTTTCAATCTATTACCTGAATTAGCTGACAGCGCCAATTGCGTCGCCAAGATAGCCGTGGTCGTTGAATCCCGAGCTGACAGCCCTTCGCCATTTTCATGATATCAGCTCGATGCAGCCCGATATTGGGGGTTGCCAGCCATTGCTAATGTATTATCTCACTGAATATTTTTATTATCTGCTTATAGCGGCACGATGAAATTGCAAGTGCTAGTTGCGTCACATATTTCGAGCCTTAGTCGTCGCTACACCATAAAACTGCGCGGTGTTATCTTCGATCGCAAAGCCGAATTACTTCTTTACGTCTTCGCCACCATCTAAAGTGCGTTCTTCGCCATGAATTTTCGGCAGACAAGTCAGGTGCTCGGTCATCAAACTCTGTTGCTGAATGTGGTACTGCATGGCTTAACACCAGACACGTACGTTATCGCAACTGGAGTACTCAATATTACGTTGGTCAATGGTTAGGTTCTAATATCGAATTTTTGCTGCAAAGTTGTGCAGATCATTTTTTTACGATGATGACGTTTACTGGTTATTGCGAAAAGTTCGCGAGTCACACAGTTGAGAATGTTGCATGATATCTAGTATCACTCTCCAACAACAAAGGGTTTGCCTTTGTCACTTCCTGCCTGGCGTTGTGCAATATCAACGAAAGAACCATCAAATCTCATATTTATCGGTCGTATTCAATACTATTGCCGGTATGTACCACACGTACCTTCAATTCAATCCGGTTAAATTTTTGCCTTCAATATATTTATCTAAGCTCTACTACGTTACAAGTGAAAGCTGTACCAAATATTTGTGACGAACGTGCCACCATGCTGCTGTATTTTAAATTTTTCGTCATCATTTATAGATTGTTGAGCTGCGAAAATGGCTGTATTAGCTGGCGGCAAGGAACGACGCTGTCTTTTAAATTTTGAGTAATTTTTTGTTGTTTCTGTAGCTCTGAGAGATTGTGGTTCTGATATCATCGAGAGGTCTGTTTTTGAAATTTCGATATGTATCTGTGTATTGTTGGTGTTGCGGTCGATCACTTACGCTGGCTCGCTTACTTCTACTTCCTGATGAAAATTCATTATTCGATATGCATTCTTTAAAGCACCGTGCCAGCCTTGCTAAAAGCAGAGTCGCTATCTTTTATTTTTTGTGATAGAGTTCTGAAGTTATAAACCGTAAGCTCTCAATACACTCATTATTTTCTTTTCTTTAATAAGTATTGAAAAGAAAAGATTTCGCCCAGTCCACTTTTGTTTTTTCAATATGTTTTGACTAACGACCGAACATGTCTGAAAGAAATAAACAGTGCAGAGATTGCAAAATATCAACAAAGAGTGTCGTATGAGCACTGAAAGAACAATGATTAATTGTAATATAATTGTTTCTAGTCATTATTATTACATAGTATACTAGGTGTTATATGTAAATCCACCCGAAATTCTGACATATTTTCTGAAAGGCAACTTTAATAGCTTTATTGCATTACGAATATTGTATTTGGCAGCCTGATAGGGACTATTGTGTTGTTATTTGCTCTGGCAAGAAAAGAATGTTTATAATAATAATAAAAACATTTCTTCCCAGTAATACCCAGCAATATTGTTAAACACTGTGTGTGGTAAAGCGAGTGAAGGGTCACAATGTATGTGTGTGCATAATGTAATGAAATTGAACTTTATGGTCAGTTCATTTTTTATGTACGTGTGCAACAAAAATACCAACAAAACAAAGGTCAAATGTGGTCCCTGTATGCCGTGGTGATTGTGTTACTTAATACTATGTTCTCATTGAGGTTCTATCGTAGATACAATACAGTGAATAATACGAGCACGGATTTTGAGGTTGTCGTATGTAAGTCGCATTTTGCCACTATTTAGTATCATAAACAATTGTTTTTTGGGATGTTGCTGACGCCATTCGTTGTTTCTGCGTTAAAATGTATTGTATTCACTGTTGGCTACTCAGTAGGGGTCTCTGTTTTTTTGAAACAGGTGCTTCTCCTCTTTTTCTTTGGATTAGGCGTATTAAATCTGCAGCCTTCGTCTAGTTTACCAATTACGGTTTCTTTTACGTACAGCTACCGCCGTACCGGCTTGCTGGTTGGGAGATAAAGACAGAGATAAAATATTGCGTCTGTCATGGAGTCTCGGTAACCCTGGTGAAATACAATCGTAACCTCGTTTCGAACAACAGTTGTACTTCCGCATGACATTGAGGTTAGCCACTCATTGAAATGAGCCTCCTGGGGCAGTTAAACTTTCGAGCCACCTAGCTTTTTTAACAAATTTAAAGAGATGGTTAAAGAGGGACTGGCTCACAAAAAGAAAACATACTTGGCCCGAGAATGAAATAACATCCTTCAGCTATGCTGAGTGATCACGCTGGCTAAACAGCTTAAATTCGTATGAAGTTTCTCGGTATAGTTAGTCCCAAAGCATTTAGTATAAATTTAAACACTAAGAAGGTGCCGATTTTCGTGAAACAATACTGCTCGCCGAATGAAAACAAAGAAATGTTAAGTGTGTCAATATTTTGCCGATGAAGTTGCCTTTACCAGTCGGGAGCCAGTGTCAACTGTTTGTACTAACTATTTTTTCCATAAAAAATACAATGTCCTTTTATTGACCAGATCACTGCTCTGTAATGTTCTTTCATATCCAAAATTAGTCCGAACACAGCGTTAATGTTGCTAGATGCAACAATTTCGCCTCATTTTTTCTGAAATAGTTCTGGCAAGTTTTGATTTGAAGCCAGCAAAGAGCATATACCCATACCAGCACATTATTATTAGTTCTCGGTGCTCGGCACAGGTGGTCAAGAAAACTTTAAATGATTTTTTGATTTGACTGAAAGATTTGCTTTGCTTGCAGTCACTTCCGACAAAGCGCATCCTGGCTTCTAATGATTTTTTGCGGGATGTTTGAAGGCAAAGTTTATACACGTACCTATTCAAAACAGACATGTAATGAATGAATCTGTTGATTTGAGTCTTACGTTGTTAAAGATCGCTTGCTTGTGCCCGAAAGGCAAGGTGATATTTCTTGAGTTTACAGTCATTAATGAATACCTATTAAATATTGTTAAAAGTTCATTGATAAAATGTTACTTACACCTTGCCAGTGTTAATAAATTATTATTAATGTAAGGGATAAATGTACGGTCGACGGAAATAGTTATTTACCTAACGAGTTAGGTATAAAAGTTAGGTATATTATTTTTTAACGAGTAACTGTAGTAATAATTCATAAATAAAACAAATTCACAGCTGCTTAGTTTTTTGTGTTTACAAGAAATTTGAGTTGGTAGCACTGTCCCTCCGATAGCTTGACAATTTGCTTTGCGTTGTCAACTAACCTAACAAAAATTTCCCTATTCCTTCGGAAACTATAAAACACCGCGGTGGGAAATCGAACTTCCCGTGCATCGAGAATAACCGGGAAATCAGTAATCTTAGGCTATGAGTACAAAATAGTTATTTACATGAGAGTGTGGAAAGTAGAATTTTACGGCTTGACAGCTGTGTTTGAGGAACAAGCTCGAAGGGCGAGTTTCTCAATAGCTGGAGCGCTGTAAAATCACTTTACACATATAATTTGTATAATATTTTTTGGTTGACGATCATCATCATCAACAAAAAATTTACATTATTGTGTCAAGTATGGTGTGAAGTAAATTTTTTAAAACCAACTTATCGGATTTTATATTAGTTTATTTTTAAAACGTTCCCAAATAGCAGATGAATCAGCCATTACTTTACCGCATAGTAACCGTACTTTACCACATTGGGTGTAAATTCAAGTTTCAAGACAAGTATGAACAACTGAAAAATGTGCTTTACAGTTCAGGAGACCAAATAATGTCTTTCCTTCTGCGCAAGCGTAATGCATGCGTAATGACGTATGCGCATGCGCAGAAGATTTTACGATATCTAGAAACTCCCTTTTATCAAACAATTAAAATAAATGTTGCTAATGTGAATATTCTAATAAATCCATTGCCAGTTCCAAGTAAAAAAAATTAAACTTATGATAGAAATTAAACGATGTTCTTTTAAAATAATAATAACCTAAAAAAATAAATCGGACTGGGATTTGAATCCTCGTACGTTCTGAAATACTATTAAATATTTTTTTCAAATATTTTAATATGTATGTTTGGTTAAATTTAGAAATTATTACGCAAAACGTTTTTTCTAGTAAGTGTTCGGATAGTAAAAATATCCTAAAAATACTTTGGAGGCATATAAATTGAACTTTTCAAATTTCTCATGTTAAACAGAATGCTTCAGATTATCCGGGACACACGGTATAATAGTTTATGTAACATTCTTATACCGGGTTCTTCTTTCTTAGTTACACATTTACCCTATGTGTACTTTAAATGAAAAAAAAATCAAACCATTGGTGCGATATAGGCAACCAGTTATACCACCACGTTATACTTGCACAAATCTGCACAAGTTGGGTTAGAAGTATTTGTTTTTTTTATCCAAAACTAATTTCTTTATAAATTATAAACGCAAATCACCAACAAACAATAATTTATTAACGCAAACAAATAACAAGGTTAGTAAATTAACATTTTATCAATGAACTTTAACAATATTTAATAGGTATTCATTGCTTTAATGACCTAATAAATACTCAAAATATCCACCTTGCCTTTCGAGACAATAAGCTAAGCGGTCTTGAAAGCAACGTAGAAAATTTTGAACAAATTGTGGATTCATTTCATTACATGCAGTGCGTTTTGAATGGGTACATTATTATAAACTTTGCCTTTTAGGTTATCCCATAAAAAAATCATTAGAAGCCAAGTCTGCTGATCGGAGTGGCCACAAAATAAGAACAAATCTTTCAGTCCAGCGTCTTTCAAAAAAGTCATTTAAAAAGTTTCTTATTATATTCGTCGAATGTGCCGGAGCACCATCCATTTGCCACCAGGGTTCAATAATATTAAGCCTTTTAATTGCTGGAATTATGTATTCTCGCAATAAATCCAAAAACTTTAGAGCTGTTAAATTTCCATCAATAAAAAATGGGCCAATAAGAGAGTTATTTACGCATCCTAGCCAAACATTAACCTTTTGGGGGTACTGTGTTCGAGTTAAGTTTTGGATATGAGGATTGGTACAAGACCAGTATCTGGATTAATAAAAGGGACATTTGTGATTTTTTTATGGAAAAATAAAGGATTAGTACAAACCGGAAATTTTGAGAGTTGACCTCCCCATTGATAGTAAAGGTAGCTTCATCAGTAAATATTATTTTACTTAACATTTCTTCATTTTCATTCAACGAATTGAATATTGTTTCACGAAAATCGGTACGCTTTATTTTATCTTCCTCGGTAAGTTGATGATTGGAAATTTTATAGGGTTTATACTTAAATTCTTTTAGTGTTCTATATACCGAGCTATACGAAATTTCAAAATGTTTAGCCACATCTAAAAGTGATCCTGTAGGCCGTTCCTCAACATAACAGAGGATATTTATTTTCATTTCTTCGGTTAGAATGTGATTGGTTTTGCTTCTTTTTTATGACCAGTTATAACACAACCATCTCTTTTAAATTTGTTAAAAATATTGAGAATGGTTTTCGCACAAGGTATAGGCCTTTCAGGGTAGTGGACTGAAAATATGTCCCGAACGTTTCTCAAGCTACGATTTTGTTGGTACCACATAAGCATTGTCACTTTTTCTTCATTATTATACCTGTTCATTATGTATTTCACTAGTAATTAATTAATAAAAACTCAATAGTAAAAAACAAGTTGACATAAAATGATTGTAATATTGACTTTTGCATACTTAATTTTTTTAAATTTTAGTTTAATTAAATTTAAATATGGAAGGTAGAGAAAAATTGGGACAAGTATATAAAACGTACAGGAAGGTAAGGAGGGTGCAATTACTAGGTTAATCAAGTTTAACTTGCTAGGAGTGTGTACTAGCTCTTTGGTTGTGATTGTAATTCACCAGGGTTTACCGAGGACTCCAATTTGTCCGACGAAGACTTAAAGATTTTGTCTCTTGTCTTTTGCCCTCCCAATCAAACCAACTAAAAATAACGTACAGTGGGGGATGCGGTATTCGAATTTAAAACATGTACATGTAAAAGAAACCATGAAAGTTAATTAAATAGACACAAGGAGGGCTGCAAATATTCGCAACCCTAATACATAATCCAAAAGAGAAAAAGGAGCTTTATCTAAATTTCCAAAAACAGAGTTATTTCCTGAATTGCTCAATAGCCAAAGAAGCGGGAATGCAATACATTATTTTAGCAAAACAACAGATAACAGATCAACAACATATCCCCCAAAAATAGTTGTTTATGATACAAATGTGTAAAGTACGGCTTACATGCACGATAATTGCGTCAAATCCATTCACTCGTGTCTGTTACTCAATATTATTATCTACGAAAGAACTTATAATTAGAACTATAATTAAAAACTATTAAATCAACAATCATACAGCATACAAAGGGTTCTGGCACATTTTGTTTTTGTTAATTGTTTGGTTGCACGTTGTCAGCAAAAATCGTTTAATTATAAAAGTTCAATTTCATTTACATTGTACTTTTACACACGTATACATTGTTATACGCTCGCTTTACCCCTTCACACACAATTATTTATTAACTAATGTGCTCGTTATTATATACTAGGAGTAAATAAAAAATGTTTTGGTATTTATTTTTTCAACGGTTCTTTTCGTATAACGTTATAGTTGTAGATGGAATTAAATCTTAACATGTCCGTTATTCCAGGATTTCAGGTACCAAATTACGAAATATTCGTAGGGAAGGGCCGCAATGGCTCTCATAAAGATTGAAAATTTCAATTAAATTAATTAAATGCAATAAAGTTTAATTAAAGTTGCTAACGACTTCAAAATATATCCAAAAAATTTCAGATTTAAACGTGGATTGCAGTATGGCGCACAAACATGCTATAATACAATAATAATAATTCTAAGAAACGGAATTATATTTACAATTAATCATTGTTCTTTTCGAATTCTTCATACGACACTTCTTTTCTCGACATTGATTTTTTGCAATCCTCTTTTTTCTTATTTCTTTCAATTTATGTTCAGTCGTTAATTAAAACATATTGAAAAATAAAAAAAAGTGGTTTGGGATGAAATCTTTTCTTTTCCAATACTTGGTAAAAGAGAAATAATGGTGTATTGGAATTTATTCTAGTCTAGAACTTGATTTATTGCGGTTTATGAAATGCGCTGAAAAGTTTAGATATACAGGTACCTACATCTAAAATAAGATAGCAATTTTTAAGAACATTAATCTCTTTTTAATAGGAGCAGCTTCGGTTGAAACAAAAAATTCCGCACCGTCATTGAATAAATGGATTTTTCATCGAGAAGTAAATTAAGTAATTACGAAAGCATTAAGTGATCGATTGCTTTATAATACCACTAACATAGTATACAGATACATATCAAATTTCAAAAACGAAGACTATCAATCGATAATAAATTTTAAATGCTACCCGAGAACACGATTAAATTCCCGACAGGCTTCTATGAACAAAATTCCTCAAAATTTAGCGTAATTACAAAAGACGGACGTGTTTCACGTCAGATCGAATTGCCGCCAGTAATTTTATTACATTTTCGCGCAATGAAGGCAATCTATAAATGATTGACAGAAAATCTATGTTTAAAAATACAACAGCATGGCATGAGGCCTTAACCTAGTAATAATTCGTCCTAAATATTTGAAGATTTTAACTCACTTTGAATAACGATATTAAGAACTAGATAGGTATGTGTATTATTCGAGGGCAAAATTTTGCTCGGATTGGATTAAATTCGATATCGAATTACATACCAGCTAATATGAATGTGAAAATACGATACATTAAATATGAAATTTGATGGATAATTTCATTGATGAACACTTTTTTGTATAGATTGCCAGGAAGTGGCTAAAGTCTAAACCCTTTGTTGTTGGAGGTGATACTGCACAGATATCATGCAACGTTTCTCAACTGGAGTAGTTGTTTCATCAGGCTTTCGCTAATAATTTAGAAAGAACTACTTCCAGTAAACGATCATCATCATTAAAAAGTAATTAAAATGTAAAAACCGATACCTACTTTAAACTTACAACAAAATTCGATATTAAATTCTCTTTCTACATTATTAGCGAAGGTCTAATGAACAAAGTACTCCAGTTGCGATAACGTTGCATGATATTAATAACCTGAGTGTTCGTAGTGTGCAGTACCACATTCAACAATAGGGTTTGACGTTAGTACCTACTATCTGGCAATCTATACAAGAAATTCATCTTGGAAGAACACCTTTAAATGAATAATAGCAAAGATATTAAAGAAATAATTCAACTGCGATCGAGATCTTACCATAGTTTTATGAACAAATCAGCGACGTCAAAATTCCGGAATGTAATAAAATCAAATATGTATTTTTTAATATACTTGCAATTTTCATCATATACTCATCTCCATATAAGCAAGATAATAAAATATTCAGTGAATAATGTATACATTGTAATGAGAACAAGCATTCAAAAAACCCCAATGTCAGATACATGAACTGATCATAAGAAAATAAGCACAGAAAAGAAGAGAACAATCAAGATCAAAGGTTCAAGCATTTTTAGAACTATCTTAGCGACCTGGAGATGGGCACTGGTCAGTAATTCTATATGTCGCAGGTGAATCATTTCGTTGAAAATGCATTTCTATTTTCTCCAATGTTGCATGACTTAAAAAGTGCCTGTAAGTCCTCTTTCTTTTCTTTTCATTCTTAAATAATTTTCATTTTTTTTTCAAGTAATCGTCAGTAATTTTATATTTTAATTTTTTCAATTAATTATCATACTTTTGTGCCCCTTAGCAATTTATCTTCATATTTTGTTAATCAAATTAATTCTCGGTAGATACATGTTATGTTTCGTCATTGTTTTTACATACTTACAATGGTTTTGTATACACTCAACTACTGTTGGTTTTCCTTCGTACTGCCGGCAGGCTGTCAAAAATACTTCCCTAAATTCTGGTTCCGATAGGATCGGGTAGTGGGTGTGTTTACATACTGATCCATCACTCACATTACGTTCGCCATTTGGCAATGGAAGACAACGTACAGAGCTGGATGTAAACAATCACTGCCCTCGAGCTGTTCCGCACAAAAAAGGACATTTTGGGAGCAGCGCGAAGCGCAAGTGAAATGTGCATGAATGACCATGAGCATTTTTGCATACTCGCCCTGGTCATTTCCCTGTTCTCTTGTTTGCTTGTCCTTATCCTTATCGTCCAGAAGCCCTTCGTTATAAGGCTGAAAAACCACAGTCTATTGGGTTTTAAGTTCTGTATTCATCATTTCTTGGTTGTGTTTTTTAAAGTACTTACAATACAGTATCTTCTTGTAAGAATATTTGTGTGAAAGTCTCAGTATTTCGACCGTAATAAATTTACTTTTTTTCTAAATTACCACACTTGGCATGAACATGTTTTTCGTGACGTAATTAGTATTATATAACGGTGTAATACGAGGATGTATTGATATCTAGTTAGCCTAGACCAGTTCCTTGCATAAACAAAATATTTAGTTACCATAGCAACGAACAATAACTTATTAGAAGTGTCAGTGTAAAGTTTGACGTCAAAATAGCAAACCAGAGTCACGCAATAAATTAAATGAAAAAAGATGTCCACCGAAATTGTGAAAATCGAAAACTTGGAGTATCGAGCCATCATCAAGTACCTGTATTTAAATGGGTTAAGAGGAAAGCAGATTTACGAAGATATGCTTAATACCTTGGTGATCAATGTCCTTCGTATGCGACCGTCAAAAATTGGAATGCAAGCTTCAAAAGAGGTAAATTTTCCATTGAAGATGATGACCGATCAGGGAAGGCCAGTTTCTGTGTCAGTCCCCGAAAATATCGATGCAGTTCATGATATGATTTTATCAGACCGTCGAATTGGGCTAAAACGGATATCTGAAGCACTGAATATTTCATACAAATGCGTTTGAAATACTAGAACACCCCCTTATTCACTCGATTTGCAAAATCGTCCGACTTTCACCAATCTTTCCTCAACTGACCAAAAGGTTTAAAAGGTCGTAGCATCTTTCTTCCAACAAGGAGGTAATAGAAGCTGTGGAGGTCTAGTTTGCAGAGCAAGAAGCAAATCCATTTTTTTGAAAGGTCTAGAGACGTTGCAAGTTTCGCTGTAATAAATATATGCAATTAAGAGGAAAATATGTTGAGTAATAAAATATTGGGTTGACATTGAAATTTTGTTTGGTTCTATAGTAGGCTAAGAATTTCTCAATATATCCTCGTATAATACCATAAATATTCTACAAAACCGTAGCATTACTGGAAGCACTTAAGTAAGATACAGACGGAGGATGGAAAGAAGTTCCTTTCACGAGGCACAGAATAATAATAGTTCGTTGCGCAGAAGTTCCAGTCGGTATCGGAACGTTTGCAATCGGTGATCCTACGGATATCGCGCGCCATACTCCACGCGCAATATATTATTCATGATTTGAGCGAAGCGGAGCTAATTCTTAACAGTGGCATTTCGCCATATTCCACACAATCGAAAATCGACGAATTTATTTTGGCTAAATATGGCTGCGCGTGGGTATAGCGCGAACGAAGTGAATACATTTATTATTCTGTGCCCGAGGTATGTATATACAGAGTGTCCCAATTAGAGTACCGGCTGGATGTATCTTAAAAGTGGTAAATCATAGAGATTTGAAGAAAAAATCCTTATAAATAAAAAAGTCAAGAGAAATATCTGGATATTATTTTGAAGTTCGTAAATTGGCCACAAGGGTGCTATAAAGAAACTTTTGATTATATATAACTTATGGATGTAGCATTGCCCATTATTTTACATTGATTAGGTTGAAACTCAATTGTGAAACAGAAGATAAATTCAATAGTATTGATGTAAGTGAGATGGATATAGAATTCCGACAGTTAACACTGCGCATGCCTGGAAATTTGTTTTCCGTCGACATAACCCTAAAGTATGACTGCAAGTCCGTATATCAGTACGTAAAATGTTACTTTTTCAAATGTCATAACTTTACGGCCGCATTTTACCTTTATTGCGTTTTGTGTATTTTTAGAAAAAGTTTCATTTTGATTTATCATGGTACATTTTTTACGTTTATGATGAAATTTGGGACTCCTCCAGATGTGTTGAAGAGGGAACGGCAGTGGCATTTGATTTGCTACCTGAGAAACCTAAAGATAAAAAACATAAATATTTGATCAATTGGTGCTGCAAAAGAAACATCAAATTTCTGCTTTGTCTCCAAAAATTTAATATTTACCTGGGTAAAGATGCTTTTGACCTCACCAGTGTGTTGACATCAACTGCACTTCGGCCATCATACGCTGACTCGGCCAAAAAAGTGCACCTTTACCGCCTCGGTAAATAAATAACTATTTGCTTAAGCATTTGAGGTTAGATTTCTTTCCGATAATTTTAGTGTTTAGTGCTTTTCAATTAAAAAACTAAAATGTTTAATACATTTGTAAAGAACTTGACAAGCTGCTCATTTATCAGGTGTAAGTAATTGTAGTTTACTTTTTCTACTCGTTCGTAACATAAATAAATAAATCTAAATCAAACAATATCAAACGCATTTTCGCTCTGCAGAAGACAGCCGTAAGAGCCGTGTTTCAGCTTAAACCTAAAGACTCGTGTAAAATGTATTGTATACAGCATAAAGTTATAACGGTATATACAGTTGACAGAAGCAAACATGCGACCTGGTGGGCGGGTACAATGTCGCTGTGTTCTAAGTTAGTACACTCAGAGAAACAAATATGAAGAAAACGAACGAAATAACAAGCTCGTGAGCAGCGAAAACAACAACAAACAAACTTTCGTCGCCGAGTATACCGCTACGGTAATTTGTATTGTGATTGGTGGATTGCATTCCCACTATCAATTCTCAAATTTAGTTGGCATATTTTCCGGGTTCGATGTTTGCTTCTGTGCGCTGTAGTATGTATTTACATTTATGACGTAATTTTAATTGCCTATAAACATTCATACCTTTTTAAACTACACTCTGATTACCATTTGTATTAAACTAAAAATAAAAACAATTTCATAATTCCAAAATTGTCAAAATTTGAAACAACACTTATATACAGTGTGAGTGTAAAGTATGGAATAAAATTCACTAAATTTGTATCCTTATTTTTATGCAATTTTCCTCGAACAAGTCAATTTTATTTTTAAATTCCCATCTTTTGGTATCAATCAATCCTTTCTATCTCCACCAGTGGCGGCGCAACAGGGGGCAACTTGAAAATTTTAGATAGCAATGGGGGGAATTTTCGGAAAGACCATTTCATCCCCTATGCAGCAATGTAAGCATCTTCAACATCGGTCGATTAGAACAGGAAAAAGTAACCTTTTAATATTTTTTCTACACTAATAATGTCTGATTGCATTTTATATTAATAAATCGACGCAAACAACAGTTCATTAAAAGCATTACACAAATCTCCACCTATTCGCATAAATGATACATTTCTATCACAACCAGTGGCGGTGCAACGGAGGGCAATTTGAAAATTTTAAATGGTACTAGTAGTCAAAAGTTACATTTTCGGAAAGATCTTTTCATCTTCTATTTAGCAAATTAATTGTTTTTAAAATTGGGCGATTAGGAACAACCTTTTATCCCTACTGTCTTTCAAATTTTTTAAATTGTCCCACGATACGCCGCCACTGGTTGGGATACAAATGTATAATTTATACCTAAAGAAATGACTTAAAGAAAGATTTGGATGATACTTTCTGAAAACTATTGCTTGTTTCGAATATTATTAATAGAAAATACAAGCAGACATTAATATTAACGCTGAAAAATATTCAAAGTAATTTTTTAATTTTTCTTGTTCTAATCGACCGATGTTTAAGATGCTTACATTGCTGCATAGAGGGTGAAATGGTTTTTCCGAAAATGTAACTTTTGACCCCCATTACCATTTACAATTTTGATGGAGATAGAAAAGGTTGATTGATTCCAAAAGATGAGAATTAAAAATAAAAATTGACCTGTCCCAGCAAAATTGCATAAAAATAAGGATACAAATTTAATAATTTTATTCCATACTCTACACTCACACTGTATAATTGTTGTAAATTCTATAATCACCTACCAGTCAATTTTAAAAAGAATTTAAGTACAAATACTTAAAAAAACTGAAAAACTTATTACTTGGGAGCGCTTTGTATAATATTAACGATTTTTTTCACATTATACATATTTTAGTGTTTTTTTTTCTGTGAGTTGTTTCAATTTTGTTTATGTTCACTTTGTTGTACAAACATCAAAGAAATAAAAGCTTATCATATCTTATCTAAACACGTGCGCGTGACGTAATAAACGCATGCGAACTAAGTATCAGTCGGAATTGGAGTCAACTGAAGTATTTTTTACTTAAGTGTTTGATACATTCTGTGGCTGCCACCTCGTGCGCCTTTAAATTATAATTAGTTAAAAAAATTTAATATTTTTTATAAATCTTGGCTATGTAGAAATGGATCCATTGCAATACTTTGTATATTGGTTAAAATTTTAATCGAAATTAAAAAGAAAGTATAGTTTGAAGTCTATATTGATACTGACATTTATTTTCTATCAAATCTTAAATGTAACTAGTTTCGGCTGTTTGATCATACAGCCATCTTCAGAGAGTTATTATAAAGTAGTAAAATTCGATATAAGTTAACAAATAACGATTGAAAAAGAAACAACTAAAAGCTTAAATGGTAATGAACTAATTAAAAATTAAAAAATGTAAAGCTGGAAGGTGTTAAAAATACAAATTACTAGCTGGTGAAATAATTGTTAAAGAAAATTCGATAACGAACCATTGTTCACGTACTTATGATTTAATAAATTACTATAACTAAAAGTTTGTTTATAATTTAATGTTACAAAGTTTATTTGTAAAATCTATATGATGTGTTGATTTTAGATTAGTATTAGTAGCATGATCGCTCATCACTAGTTTGTTATGAATTACAGTTTTTTCTCAACCTTCTTGAACCTTGTACAGGAGTGCCTGTTAAGGATTTCAGGCAAACGCCATAGTTATTAAGCCAACGTTTCGGCTGGTAAAGCCTACTCTTTAGAAGGCCTCTAACAATTTGGTATAGAGAATAATTTGTTAGATACCTTGACAAAGACTGGCCATGACCGGTGGAAAAGTTGGCTAAACAACAGCTTCGGTGTTTCGTGTTTGCCTGAAATCCCTTACAGAAAGCTCAACAAGGTTGAGACATAACTGAGATTCATAGTAAATCGTAAGGAATTTCTAACCAAATGACCAGTTTGATCCCCACCTTATGTTCATTTCTTCAGAGAGCAAAAAAAATCATCACTTTTAACTCAAAAAAGCAGAAGCGACTACCATTACTACACGCTATCCGAATATGCCCAGTCACAAAGATTTAAAAAAAATCAATGGTACCAAAAATATGAAAAATACTTACAATGTTCGCTATGGTAACAAAGTAAACGTCGAGTTAGCTTTCCAGGTCCCAACGAATTCGGACGTTCAAGCTTCCCCATCGTCGGCTCTCCCCCACAGCTAGGTGAATACATTGGTGGTGGTTCTCCGTTCGGAGAAATTGCACCATTGTGCGTGGTAGCGCCATCAGTCTTATCTTTTTTGGGCTCTATAACAAGAGTAATAAAATAAAAAAACTGAATGACATTTTTTTATGTATCACGCGCTTGGCACAATTTCAAAATCGAAAGATCAATGATTTTCAATGCTATTAAAAAGTATTAATAAATATCCGTTCGGTAATTCATTAATTTGTTGTGCGTATCGTAAAGGTGGAAAATGATAAATACGGCGCACATCCTGTTTAATGTTATTTTAATAACAGACATGGGTTACGCATAAACATAAGAAATTTGTGCAAATATTTGCACTGATTGTGCTGAACAAATTGCAACTACATTACCACATAAATGTTTAAAGGCGGTCGTAAAATTGGAAGGTGCTCGGTATTGCTTTATTATTGACAATTTGGTTCATCAAACTTCATTGTGTGTATATACTTTTTTTTACTGTTCTGTTTTTTTAATTACATAGCTAAAGCACAAACAAAAATTGATAATATCAAAAACCGAAAAGTATTTTACATACAGAAGTTACAATGAATGTCTTACGACAATAGAAATAAAAGTCATGTTCCATGCAACCAATTTATTCAATTGAATCAAACAATTTAACGCCAACCACTTGTGCATTTCAAAATAGATCTGCTGCAATATAAGAACTTTTACTTTTCGAAATTTATGCGACACGCGTAACGCTAGAATGTTCTTGATCTTGAAAGAAAATAGGTCTTTGTCTCGTACTTAGAGTGCTTTTAAAAGCCCACGTACTACTTGAAAATAAAGTCGTTGAGACGGAGGATCTGCTTTCGCTATCTTTAAGGTAAATAATCTGAAAGCACTTTTCTTCGATCAGATAACGGATATCACGTGAGTCGAAAATCCTTTCTGTAAAGTCGTATACTAATGTCATTTAAATTCAAACGTGAAGTTTTTACCAACTTTGGTCATTAAAGTGAGAATTTATGTGCAAACTTTATAAAGGTGGTTGTTAATTTCGTTGATGTTTGATTCATTCAACTACACCTAAAATTATTTAAAGTTAGTTACTGGCATACTTACGTACCTTGTAACTATTTGTATTTTAAAATAAAATAAATTCACAAACAAATCGTGAGAGTATGAATAATACCGATTAAAATATATTGTTGGAGTATAACTAGTTCGAACTATCTATACTGGAAACTTTCATCCAAGCTTTAGAAGTTCTGACAATAGTTGTAATGATATCATACAAACTTTATACTTATACCAAAGAGTATATAGCGGTTATACCCATAAATACCACGAGAATCTAAAAACATCCAATAGATACTTAATTTTTAAGAGCCACAACATATGTAAATGAGTCTAATTGCATCTTTTAGGAGGAAATTATTATTATTGTTCAAAATCTGAAAGGTCAAAAAAGTAAGTATTTTCCAATTATGATCCATTTCTTTTTGTTTCATTAGACAAAAGAGAGATGGGATAGTAAATACACCACCATTTCAATTTGTATGTATTTGGCATGGTTTTTTAAAACTGACCCTAAATTGAAAGAAAATTGTATTTCGTTTCGTGTCGAGAACTTTTTATTTACTTGCGATTGAAAAAAGACAGGGAACGATTATGTCAAACTGGCAGGTGGAGAGGATTGCGATTGCAGGATACCCTAGTACTCTTGTGCATTACATGTAATCAAGATGCAGAATGGAATTTCAAGTCAACAGTTATTAAAGACAAAATGAACAAGATAATAAAAACTTTCGAACATCCAACCAATTGAAGTGACGTGAGTTTTAGGCGAGGTTGTTTAATATCACCAACCTTATTTAACATCTACACTATACTACTATACGACAATGGAAAAACAAATGCCGTGGAATGGAAATCCATTTGACTGACGTTAAAACCCATTCTTCATTTTTGCGGACGATCAAGTAGTTGTAGCACAAGACAAGGACGATTTAGAATATATGAGCAAGAAGCTACTAGAAGAATATGATAAACGGGGATTGAAAGTCAACTTTAAAAAACTAATTATTCATGTGTTGGGACACCACCTGAATCTGTATTCATCGAAAATCAAATGATACAATTAATGCACTTATTTACCCACCCAAATAATAAATAATAATCAACCTTCTAAATACATGACAAACATTATTCAGAACATCACGTATAAATTCAAACATAACATAAAAAACTCGATAGAAATGATTGACAAAATAAAACAAATAAATATACCAGACGACTACACATTAATTTCATTTGATGCAGTATCTTTATTTACAAATATTAGCTTAGATAGATGCATAGTAGCAATAAAGAAATATTGGACACAAATAAAAAGTCACACTACATTAGATGTAGAGGAATTCCTATATATTATTAAATTTATTTACAATTCAAGTTATTACTTATTAACTTTACATACAACTTTTTGGAACGGCAATCTCCTAACTTAGCAAATTTTATAATGCATAACCTCCTTACTGAAGTAAAAAATAAGTTAACGTTTGAACCTAGTTTTTTATTTTCATATGTAGATGATGTGATAACATGTATCCCACGTGATAAAATTCATAACACCCTTTTGACATTTAATAGTTATGATCCACATTTAAAATTTACATATGAGAAAGAAAATAACAATTCAATTCCATTAATTAGAGATCGTGATAAAAATAAAATTGTTACAGAGTGGTATACCAAAGAAGTTGCTTCCAATAGAACAATTAACTATTTCTCAACACACCCCAACACCAAAAAATTAACATAATAAAAGCTCTAAATATAAAATACTAAAATTATGCAACCCACAATACCACAACAAAAACTTAAATATTCTAAAAACAATACTTCTAAACAAAAACTACCCTAAAAACATAATAAATAAACTTGTTTTCTTTTCTATATAAGTAACTGATAATAAAACTCATAGTATACCTGTACAAAATTAAAAAAATATAGATACAAACAATAAAAAAATATCTCAAAATAATTAATGCGCCTATGTTAACCCAACACCTAATAAAAATATTAAAGACGTTAATACTAGCTATGTACAATAAGAACACCTTATTCCATAACATTTACACGAAAGACAAAATAGATATGTTTGAAAAATCCAAAGTAATTTATAAAATTATATGTACCTACATGCGAAAAATATTGTACAGGACAAATAAACAAAAACTAAAACAGAGAATATAACCATAAATATGATTGTAAAAAAAAAAACCGGAAACAGCTTTGGCCCTATATCACATTGAAACAAATCATGAGTTTGATTTTCAAAACCCTGTCATCTTAGATGTGAACATACCTAACTACAAAAAAGACTAGCATCTAAAATGATATTTATAAATAAACATAAATTTTAAGAAAGATACTCAAATTTAAGCATTATGTTATGAAAATTTAATACAAAATTACTTAAATTAAACAATTAAGATTCTTATTATTTTACATAATTGTTCGTGAGTTCGTACATAAAAAATACGTAAAAAATACATGTTTATCACATTCTCAAATTTTTCCAAAGACGACGTTGTACATACATGTTTATTCATCTAATACTTTTAAAGGTGGTAATAAGAAATAGTTTTTAATAAAAAAAATTATAGTAATATATGTGTAGAAAATAAGTTTTTATAACGACATAGTATGTTACCAGAAATGTAAATAAGTGGACAAACGAACCTGATCTCGGTTGAACACACGAACCTGTTAAATTTTTATTAGTGTACTTAAATTATGTATAAACGTATTTTAATTAACATGATAATTTGTTGTATATGTTAATGAATTGCACCACAATGTACTAACTATTCATATAAGAACAAAACCAAAAAAAAAAATTGTAGTCATTCATGTTTTTTAAATGTTGTTGGTTTCTATGTTCTATGTCAATTGAAATGATTATACAATTTCTGTGTGTTTTATACCTAATAAAATAAGAATAAGCTAATAAACGTTGGAGAATAAGGATGACACAAACCGTGAAATTTATTCGGGATTAGCAACTTAGCATTCCAATGTGAAGACTCGATGAATTGAAAACTTCACTGGAAAAAAAGATAAGGATTAGTAGATTCGTAGCCAAAGTTCAATCTAATTTCACGTGAATGTAAATCATCTGATGTCATTATTGTAATGTCGCGTTATAAAGATTCTGTGAAGTCCATTAATTTCTCTAATATTGGAGCTGAAGAGCTGAACTAAATCTACAATTCATTAGCCTGAATATCATTACAAAAATGAAAATAAGTGTCGTTAGCTTTTTAGAACTAAAGCAGATGGAAAGATTCGTAATGATAGGTTCACGTAGTATAAGAAAACTCAATCCCTCTTCTAAAATTTTCAGAATATCGCGACGAATGTTGCTTGATGTCACTACTTGGAATATGGTATTGAGCAGTGATTGCAAGCACCGAACATAATTTTACCATTCACTGGCAGCGAGTTGTGGATTTCATTAAGAGTTTTTAAATCTTCTGATGAAGCATATAATTAATATGCGAAATATTGAGTTCTAAGAAAAATATTTTTATCTTAATCATGACAAATAACTGGTCTCTTGCCCAAAAAAAAATTTCCAATTTTAAAAATGTATAGGCTATTTGTTCTCGTTTCGAAGGGTGAAGTAACTCATATTTTACCCTTTGGGAATTATGTATATAATTTTTACTTTTTCAGTTGCTTAGGCTTAGGTTCCTACAAAATTTTTTTGAATCTCATGAATTTTCTGTTATTCGTAAAATAAAGTGCGACAAAACTCTTAAAATTGTTTCTGTTACTTACGATGGTTTGATATGAATGTTAATGCCAATCAAATCGTCCATGTGCAGGACGACATACTAAAAGTTTTTGAAAAAAAAGGCATTGTAAGCTACATCAAAATAGGAAGTGGAGAAGATTGCAATTGCAGGATTCTCTAGTCCTTTATGCATTATTACATGTAATCAATAATGTAGAATGGAATTTCAAGTCAAGTTCATTAAGGGCATAATTTTAACAATAAAAAAATTATAGAACACTCATTCAGGAGTAGCCACATAAACATTAAGGAATGAGAATGACACAACTTTTATCTAAATTTGTTTTTACCTCCTATACATTTTCTGTTATTCGTAAAAAAAGAAAGTAGGACAAAAATCTTAAAATCGCAAAAAAATTTTGAAAAAAATTAACTTGTTCAAAAAGCTACATTTTAACATTTTTTCTTTAAGAATGTATAAAATAGCAAAACAAATATTTCCAAAAATGCAAAAACACTAATCGTAAATCTTGTGTTTTATCAAAAGAATATGTACAAAAAACCGCATGCTTTTCGAAAATATTTGGAAAATCTTGAAAAAATTGTCAAAAACGGTGAAGTCATTATTTAAAAAAAAATATTCAAATTTACTACGAATGAGCAATTTCCAAGACACTTTTTTGGATTTTCATTGAAATCAATATGTTTCCTGATGATGATAGCTTAGCTAACAAAACACGTAGTCCTTTATGGAAAGGTTTTCTTGTCAATGTTGAAAAATGTACAATTAATGTTGATTGATGTTTAAAAATTTGAGCAGAAAATCATGCATAATGCCAGTTCTATTGTAAGGGTTTCAGTCAATAAAAAACGGAAATGAAAGAAATAGCATAAAGTTTAATAGACAAGATAAGTATGTAATAAACTGTAGATAAGCCAAAAAGAACACCGAATAGGCACCGTAGAAACAGTGGCGAAGTTATGGAGGGGCTTGAGGGAGCTTAGCCCCCTCAAATGTAGAATTAGCCCCCCTCAAAATGTTTGACGCTCTATGCAACACAAGCTCGACTATAGTCGGTCCCGAAATCACCGAGTCATTGGCAAGGTCGTATCGAATACTGATCGACGGATTTCTGGAAACTCCGTAACTTCGATGATATTCTGGAAACATTCGACGGTTCTCTCGTATACACTAGAGTTAGAGCGAGACAGAGGCAATCATATATAAGCAGAGCGACAGTACGTTGTTGTCAATTCAGTTTTCAGTATCGAGCCGTCGAGCCAGTGATTTTAATTTACTATAGTACAGTAAATTGTAGATAAAAATTACTGAAATTTTGTACTCTAGTGTTTTAATTCACACTTAAAGAACTTAAAAACGCAACAATATCAGAAAGTTTTGTGTTGAATATTGAATAAGACTATAGTGCTAGTTTGTGTAGTGTTTTGAAAGAAATTATCCAGCAATGTTTTGTGTAAGGTACGTGTGTTCCTGATGTGATTTGCAATCATTTTATTGCTTTCCTTGCATTGTGTTTATATATGACCATTATTAACTGTTTTAGTAATATTTTTTATTTTTATAACACTTGGTCATATTTTTAGTCGCTCTGTTAATAAAAAGAATATCAAATGTAGGTATTATCTCTATTTTCGTGCTTCTCTAATTTCTAGTCTTTGAGTGAGTGTTGAAATTGTGAAAAAAATAAAGAAAACGACTGCAGACATCAGATCATTTTTCCAACGAAAATCATCGATAACTATCCAAAATGTGGAAACAAGGAACAAAGTGCTCATAGGGAAGGAGTGAGAATAACTAATACACAGGGTGGTCCGTTCAAGTTAAGACAGCTTAATATTGCACATCGTATACGATGTGGAGGTAGATAAAGAGATTCGGGCATTCATCGTCTTAATTTAGGTTTTCACACCTGCTGACGATCAAAGATAATACTGATCAAAACGTCGTGTAACCAAATAAATTAATACGATGAAAGCCCAAAACTCTTTAACTGTGTCAATCATTGTTATGTTACGAAAATGGTGTATTGTTTACGAATTATGGATGCGATTTTTATCTCCAAAAACTATTTCACCCATATTATATAGATTGGTATAGTATAGGGATTTCTAATAATAAAGACTTTTTCCTATTTCTTTTTTTCTTCCACATACAAAAATGATTTTTTTTAACATTTTGTTTTTAAATGTATTGAAAATGGTTGTTTGAGAGGGTAGTAAAAGGTGTGATGTTGTACGGAGCAGAAATTTTGGGGTGGAAAGAATGGAAAGAGCTAGAAAGGATACAGGAAAGATATTGAGGTAGACGCTAAGTTGAGACAGAGAGACACTTGATATTTAATAGAAGAAGAAATGAAACTGAGAAAATAAGAGTAGAAGCAGGAAAGATTTGAGGAATGAAGAATAGGGAGGAAATGAAATTTGAATGAATGTTGGAAAAAGATAGAATTAGAAAAATAAATCACGGGAAGAAGAACGAAAGCATATTTGAAGAGGAGGTTATGGATAAAAAGTCAAAAGGGGAAGAAAAGAATGAAAAGGATGGAAGAAGAAATAATAATCAGGGACAAAGATAATCAGATACAAGAAAGAAGAATGAGGATCAGAGAAGGAAGATCTAATATAGAATACGTGAATATAATAGTGGAAGAAATTCCAAGGTACCAAGAGGGCTGACAATCCAAGAAAAAATGATAGCTAGGTATAGACTAAGTAATGAAGAAAACGAAGACAAATATTGGATGAAAGAGGTAGACAGAGAAAAGATGGTTAGAAGAAATGTATAGAAAATAATGACATTATCAGTTTTAATTACACTGCGAATTTTATTTATTTAAGTTTCTTATTATTTTTGGTCGAATTCATTTGTTAATTTGAAAGAAGAAATAAAAATTTTGATTGAAAAATAATATTTATTCGCAATTTAATTTGAGAGAATAGTGAATTGAGGATACACTTACCAAATGCATAATTTGTACCCAAACTAACAAACTACCCCCACCCTCCCCTCAACCACAACTGGGAAGAACTCTACACATTTTCACTTAGTGAAGTGTTGATTTTTTTTCCTTTTAATGTTGTAATTGATGCAATTTCTGTTTTCATTACGTATTAAGATGAAACTGATAACAATTAAAGAAATCTAGTTAAACGTACAATTTCTAATATTTTGTTATAGATTAGAGGAGAAAGTTATATTTAGGAAGTTTGCGGACAATTACCAATTCAATTATAAGTTTTTTTGTTATTCTTTTGTTTTCTACATAAAACTCTAAACGCTGTTATCTAGACTGTTATTGATCTGTAAGAATTGAGGCTGAGTCATTAACATCAAAACAAACACGTATTCAGGGGTTTGACTTGTCGCAATGAAACACTAGTTGCTAACGTTTTGACGATTATCGTAAGAGCTTTATTGGGGCGATAAACTTAAAACAAACAAACGGAAGTACAAACTATACCGCTTGAAGTTAGGTCATCAATTTGTCCATTTCTATCAAAGATTCTCTGGTAATTATCAATTAGAAATATGATACATCTCATACAAGAGTGTCTTTCGTCTTATTAATCGCTTGGCCTCATAACTGCCCTTCTTTAGTACTTTTTGCCATTTCAAAACAACATGCTGACATCAAATTCACCACAGAAATTGAACAAAATCATTGTCTTCCATCCCTTGACGTGCTCATCATCCGGAAACCCAACGGAGAATTAGATTATGTGGTATGTAGCAAACCCACTCACACTGAACATCCTTCCCAAAAAGATCTCTTGTTGAATCTCAGTATTTAAAGCATTTTGTAAATGTCAACCCGACAGCTTAAATTTAGAGCTACTCCATTTAGAAACAACACCACTATTTCTACCTTACATTGACAAGGTTACTGATTAATAGGCAAGTTTCTTCACAAAAACGCATTAGAACAATTTTATATCCTCTAAAAAACCTTACAAGTTTTGTCATCTTTTAAGGACAAGTTTCCCACGCTTTCTTCCGAAGGTGAACAATAAGTCTTTATTTAAATGAAAATTACAATTATTATAAATGACCTGCGCTAATATTAGGCGAATTACCTTAAAACTATTCTTACACTTAACCTAATATAGCAGTAGTAAGAAGATGTTAATGTTTATTTAAACTAGAAAAAATTATAATTAATATAATTATACCGTACTCAAGTACAGTAGCTGAGAACGAACTTTAATTTGACTATTTAAGAACATAGGAGTATCACTGAAAGACCTTCTGAAGAGTTATTCGAGTGTTGCGGTGAAGTTAATAAATGTAACAGTCTCGTTTACGATTGGAACGGTAGATTTATTTCTGAGATAGGAAGGATTTGAAATTAAAATCAGCTAGTACAAAAACCAAGTAATGCATTTCAACACGTCTTTATTTTGTATTACAGAACCGTTCTCCAGGACGGATCCACTATCATCCTTTAGTTGTTCCAGTATTATTTATAGGTCAAGCCTATCAGCCAACCCATCGTCACGAGACTACTAATATTACCACTGTTAGAGAAAAAAGTATTCCTTGACCAATTTTAGCAAAAAAAAGAGGATTTTCTGAAAATATTTCACAATACATTCATGCAAACAGCATGGGAGAACCCCTCACCTTTTTCGCGAAACCACGAGTAGTTTTTTTACAATTCATGTATTTCCTATTTCTTCAATCTAAAAAGGACGGAACAGTACTCAATAAAATGTCTTCTTCATCAGTTGAGTTAGTTCAAAAAAATAGAGATTATCTGAAAATAATATCTGATATTATTTTAACATTGTCATGACAGGAAATGCCATTTAGAGGTCACGTGAATCTGATGACTCCTCAAAACAATGGCAATTACAAAGAAATTTGTGAACTAATCTCTAGACATAACACATCATTTTCCGAGTCTACAACAAATATTTCAATCTCAGTAGTTTAGATATACAAAATGATATAATGTGGAGCCTATGCAAAAAAGGTTGATGAAGCAAGGTGTTTCAAAGAGAAACAGTTGTCATTCTGTGTGCGTTACACAAAAAAAAATTGGAGATACAAGAACGATTATTGGGATTCGTAGAATGTTCTCAACAACGAGACGTATAAACCTTGTGCACTTTGATAATAAATTTCATAGACAAATTGGGCCTAAGAAACTTTCCAATAATTGAACAAGCCTATGATAGTGCAAGCGTGATGTCGGGAAGAAACGGTGGCTTACAAGCAAAGATGAGGGAAATACATCCTGAAGCGATTTATATTCACTGTATGACTCACAGACTTAACTTAGCTGTAGTTGACACATGCAATGACATACAGGGAGTTAAAGAGTTTTTCAATATCTTGGAATCTTTATTTGTGCACTTTTCCCAGCAGTCAAACCATAAAACCTTCATTGAGACACAGAAGGCATTAGTAACCAAGACACTTAAAATTAGTAGGATTTCAGATACTAGATAAAGCAATAATTGCCAAGCTGTTAAAAATAATTATTCCTCAATTATTGTGGCTCTTAAATATGAAATTAAAGAAAATTCCAATAGAAACGTTGTTGAGGCGATGGGCCTTTTAACAAGCTTGACTACAAGCAAGTTTCTAGTGAATTTAGTTCTGTGAATGTTTTGAGCAAACAACTACAACGAAAGGAGAGTACATTAGAGGCATCCACAGACATAATAAATGGAACTATAAAATGCTTGGAAGAGAAAAGAAATGAGGCATCATTTAATACTTTATAGCAAGATATTAAAAAAAAAATAGAACAAGAAAGTGATGTTATTTTAGATACTGGAGGAACATCTTCCAAAAGAAAAAAGACAATTCCACCTAATTTGACTGATTTTGCAGTAATGTCAGCTATAGGACGGGATGAAAATGAAGATGCTTGTACTAGTTTTGAAACATCTTTGAATGAAATAAAGAATTGCTGGCTTAGAAATGCTCATTACCGTATACTTGACAGTGTAACAAATCACTCGAAAAGAGTCAACGTCTGGCTATTTCAGTCAATAGCCTGTTCTTAATAGATACTACAAAAAACTATTCAACATTGAAAAGAAGTCTCTTAAAGCGAGATATGCTTGTTATAAAAAACCTGATAACAAGATCGGTGATAAGTTGTCAAACCTCAAATCCATCGTCACAAAAAATACACTTCCACATACAATCCGACTGCTACAAGTAGCATTGATTCTTCCAATTGGATCAACTACTTGTGAGAGGTCTTTTCCAACCATCCGATTAGTAACCTTTCAATACTAAATATCAATGGCGATATGGTGAAAAATATTGAACATCAGGAGATAATTGATGGATCAAAATCAGGAAACAGAAAATTAAAACTATTTTAATGCGAAGGTCTGAGTGTTTCTTATTTTATTTTTTAGCTATATTTAATATCTGTATGTTTATTATTACAATGTATAGATCAGTTATACCTAGTTTTGTTTAGACCATGTTTATTCAATATTGTCATTAAAACATTTAGTTTTAAATACTGTGTTTTCATCCTAATCGTACCTAATATTATGATCGCAAGGTGCCGGGGCTTAAGCCCCCCAAATTAGCGAGCTAACTTCGCCAATGCGTAGAAAAAGAGAACATAACGTCCGTCGGTCGGTTCTGGGAAACTACAGAGTGAACGCATATTGGTATCTACGACAAATGTTGGATATAAGTATAAAATGTGGAAACTGAGGTGTTAAATTTTCGGTTTGGAAACCACCAGAAAACATATGCATGTTCTGCAAAATGTAAGCATGTGTGGGTATAGGGTTTCAGTCATCAAAAAATGTGAAGGACACGTTCCCATTTGCAAAAACTCTTCTAGAATGGTGTTTAAATATAATATTGTGAAACTATTTTCTAAAACTAAAACGGTTAACCTCTGGGCCATCAACAATCGACAAGGCCGAAGAAACATACTTTATAGTCTTTGTTTAACCCTGTACATATTAATTCAATTTTAATGCTGTTAACGCCATATGTGAGATGCAAAATACTTATCCCCTCTAGTTTTTGCTTCCCTAAGAAAGGGAAGAAGAGCGTCACTTTGTGTAGACCTGCTCGCTGCAACTTACATAAAGATGTACCTTTGCTACTGTAAAATATGTGTTCAAAGTCTAAATAAAATTATTTTATGGTAATGCACATTATTGAATCAAACTCAATTGCCAACAGTCTTAATACACAAATAACTATAATTTATTTCAGATAAAAATAAAATTTAATAACCATTCATCCCAACAGAACTAGACCCCTTAAAAATGAACTCATCGCGCTGCATTTTTTCAAATCATTTATAAATGGCAAAACATAAAATATTGAATGTTTAAAACTTTGCTAATTTAGATCTAAAGTGGAAATACTAATTACTTGAGTAAATCTTCGAACAAATTGGTCTTATCTTGATGTTTTGGGTCGCTCGTTTGTTTGAATATTTACTCAAGTAAATCAGTATTTTCCTTGTTCTTAATGTTCAATTAGCTAACCTTAAAAATAATGTGTTTTCATCTATTAAATAATAATAACTAAAACAGTAGTAGTAGGACGTGCTGTGCATCGTGTGAAACAATGTATAGCATTAGTATACTTTTTTAAACAACGTTATTTTTAAAAAGTTAGAATCAAGACATACTACTATAAAGCGTTCAGCGAACACACGAAGTTAAGCCACTCCCTATAAATTTAAATAAATTATTTTATTGGTTCAAATTTGAAAGTCAGTAAAACAACCAACTGGCATAATTTCCGCGTTGATTGAAATTTTGGTTTTCACATTAGTTCTTATCAGTAGTTTGCTCTCGTTTCTATTCAATTTACAAAACAGTGTTTTTCAAATACTTTATAATGTATAAATTAATTATTAAGTAGTCTCTTCATTTATTAGTTCAAATTATCACAAACTAATGAAGGAGTGGCTTAACTCCATGTGTTCGCTGAACGTATTATAGTTAGAATCAAGGTCTACTACTACATTTAAGGATAATTTGAGATGTCTTACTAAACAGTGTAATTTTTAAATGCATTCGAAACTGGTGCGTCTGAGTGATGTAAATGGGGGGGTTTTTGTAGTAAGCTCTAACTTTTCATAATTTAAAAATGAAACTAAAATGTTGACTTAGAAAAAAGTTAGGGCTGTTTCTGTACATTAACCCCCAAATGTTACGTCAATGATTACATTTTGACAATTTCCGCTTTAGATCTAAACTCAGCATATCAAAATTGGTAAAGTTTTAACAATTCAAAATTGTTACCGTTTAGAAATAAGTTCATTTTTAAGAGGCCGAAGTGTTAAATCGTATTAACAAAATTCTAGGAGGTTTCTATTTAAAGTATTACTTTAATAAGGCAGCATTAGGAAATGATTAAATTCATCCCAATGAACCTGAAACTGCTTTACTTAATCCAAATGCCATAGTACCTTTTAAAGTGAATAAACAAATTTATCTTTAGAAAGTTTCACATCAAATATTAATAGAACTAATTTAAGTTCAAGTATTTCAAGCACCATTTGTTTACATAATAAATTATTCGCAAAATAGAAAGTGTTTTTGAAAGACACACTTATACCATAAACGATAAAGTTGTTGAACTGAACATAAAAAATTGATAAGATGAAGTTTATGAAAATCAATGGTATCAAACTAAATAAACTGAAATAATAAACGTCAGAAACTTTTCTTAACAAAACTGAAGATAAAGGTTAAACGTTGTATTCTTTTAACTTTTAAGATTTAAGAATTCTTATGTTATCAGTTGCGAAAAAAAAGTGGGTGCCAATATTGCAATTGCATAAATGCGTGTTGTTGAACTAATTATAAGGACTTTAAATGTTAAATCGAAAAAAATACCATTGGCGCAAATCCAAATTATAGTTTTAATAATGACTCAATACCTCGTGTTCATTTTAGGTATTTTAAACAAGTACTTTTGCAAGGACGTTTAAACAACAGCGCTAAAAATATAACGTCCCTGAAAAGCGAGGAAAAACTTTTAAAAGAAACATCAATGAACATCTTTTTATAGTTCCGTCGCTCGTGGATAGCTAGCAAAGGTATTTCCTATTCAAAACGTAAAGAAAAGGCTATTAAAATATTCATAGGCGCGTATTAAAACCTGAATGGTAACGAAAATTAACTGACGCTCGAAACTATTATTTATTTACCATATCGATTGTCTACTATAATTTATACTTACTGTTTGTTTTTTTATACCCCGGAGGTAGAAAAGCTGCTGGGGGCGTAATAGGAGGCGCTATGTTCCAATAAGGAACTACTTCTGTTCGACATTGACCGTAACTTGGTAGTTCAAGTTTATGCTCTTGGTCTTCTAAACGGCGACGGCGTCGACGCCCACCAGTAGTAAACGACTTAACAAGAAACTCAACACCGCTCATTTAAATTTTTTTATGACAGTGTTTATCGAGGAATTCAGAAAAAGACCACGTGCTCGAGGAGCATAAACTAATCGGGGCGATTAAAAAAATTAAAACATTCCAAAATCACCGCGCGGCGGTATCAATTTGAAAGTTAAGTAATCGAGAAAAACGCATCATTATTCGTTTAAGGATGTTAGCACAAACACTTAGCCAACAGGTCGGAAAGGCGGGAACTCGTTGACTGACATTACGACGCTGCGAGGCGCTTGTGAGGGCGTCGGGTTTGCCCGGTCCGATCGTTACCATTCTGCAGCATCACTGACGTCATACGTCTTAAACACAACAAACCAACAAAGTGCAACCTTGAATGTTCAAAAATCGAACAATTTCACCCGCAAAATAATTTAGATTAATTTTTCATTAACTTGGGTCATTACCAAAAAAATTGCTTTGGGGCACAAACCCTTTCTAATTCTAGACGCAATTTAATGCATTTGCTTCTAATAATTTGCAACGCTATCAACAAGAAGTTAATGGAATAATATTTCGTTTCAACTAAAGTCGAGAATTACAAAGTAAAATTGTATCTGCAACAGCCACACGTCAAAAATTACTTAAGATTTCATCCTCAACCCAAAAGAAAAAGAACATGCAGATTAGATTTCGCTAATGTATTTTATATCAAATTTAAAAGTTATGAGCCGGTTCTTGCATTTCTAAATATGGTTACGATAATAAGAGTAGAAATGAAAAAAATCCAGATGAAACCAAATAAAATAAAAACTGAACCACGGTTCTATAATTATCCCTCCGCCGCTATTTTTGGATTACGTTTGAACTCATCAATAACATAAAAATATGCAAACGCAAAAATAAAATAAGAAAACGTTGACAATTTATTCAAAAAAAAAATTTTGTAAAACACAAGCAGAACGAAAATACTTTCGCTTTAAACACTTTAATGGTAGAAGAGTTCGAGCTTGTATCTCGAATATTTTATCTCTTGCATCTTTTTAACCGAGAATCTCTAGGAGCATTAATTGTTTTATATTTTTATTTTTATACTGGAGTACTATAAAGATGACGAGGAAAGTTCACCTAATAGTAAATGTAATTAATCTTGTTTTATACGTTCGAAGACAGTTACTTACAAAATTTGACGAAGCCATTTAGAATTTTCACGCCACGGTCTTTCCAAGCATTTTATATCCTTCTGAACTTTATCGCACAAAAACGTGATAAATATGCAAATTCGAGTTCAAGGTCAACGGTAATGAAATTTACTGAATCTGTTAGTGCATGCGTGAATGTAGAATTGAAAGTAAAAATTTATTATTAGTTTATTAGTATCTATTAGATGAAAGATTGCTAGACTAGAATGAAAATGTCAAACAAGTTTTAGGCGCACAACTCCACATCCCCATTACTAATTCTCGAAAAAAACGAAAGTGCGTTCAACCGAAAGTTATAGATGATAAAATTTCTAACAATTTTCCTTTTATTTATAATTCATATTCTTAATGATTCAAAACAACTGGTGTAAAGAGATTGTCATTTCTCAGAAATTGCAAATTACTTCTACGAGCCAGTGTCAGATCAGACGGTTTTTTTATTTACACCAGGTGGTATGGTCTTAAGTAACACAAATAGAAATTGTCATTTCTATTTTCATTCCCAGTATTCAAAGTAGACACTGATCCGAAGAAGCACCCGCATACTAGAGTTCGAAACGTTAAACAATGTTAAATCAACGTTTTTACCATCTGGAAACCTACACCATATTTTGGAAAAGAGAACAAATAATTCAAACTGTTTAAAGTGTCAATCAACAGAATCATCTTAAAATGGCGTTAGCTTCCTTGACAATTATTTTTCAATTAATTCACGTCCGGAATTGGTAGCTCACGTTTGAGTAGATATTTTCGGTGCATTGAAAAGAATCTAGCTAAATTTAAAGTGATACGACCAATTGTTTTTAAAATCTATGACATACGGTATTTTAAAAAATAAGTTTTATCAAAATTGTACAGCAGATAATACTTAGAGAACTAAAATGAAATTTATAACAACTTCTGACCGGACCCCCTATATTTAATTGGAAAAAGGGGGTTAAAAATATAGTTTTTTAACCGTCGAAAAACTTATATTTTATATTAGATGAAATTTCATATTTTCTAGCATAACCGATACTTGTTTTGATTTGTAAATAGAACCCTCTCCATTTTCGACATCCTTCGGCAGGTGAACAAAATCTCCATTTTTTGACGTACACTCATGAAATTTAAAACTTGGACACCACAATTTCTGTAAACAAAAGTTTGCACATTGTGAAGCGGGCTTAAGGGTATCATTTACAATTCTAACAGCAGGTAGTCTCAGCGGGAGTTATCTTATAGAACGACTGTAGAATGAATCATTACACTAAGCACGTTTTAGAAAATAGGTAATTTACGTTGCTTACTTAATTTTTTTCTTTAAAGAATATATTTGAAGGTATCGCTAATTAAACACCATAGCTCGATTAATTATCGAATCAAAATTTTGTTTAGGAAATGTTTACAAAATAAAATTAGAAATAATTTTGATTTAAAAACGTCTACAAGCAATAACTTTTAAATTAAATCAAAAAACTAAACATGGTTATTTGGGTTGACTGATTATTACTTATTTTTAAATAAATCTAACCTACTAATTATTGTAAGTTATTAAAAAAAATCATTAAACTCTCTATTCATAATATTTAGTCCTTACAAAATGTATATTTTATGACGTTTCATTTTTTTCTGTAGTTAATATAAAAAGTGAAAATAAAAACTAAGTTCTTATTGTCAACGTATATATTTAGTTTTTTGACAAGAATTTATTACATAATTATAATTAAGATACCAAGTTATAGTTTAAAATTAAATGAAAACTTTTTTTTAAATAAAGGTATTACTATATAAATAAATATAAGAAATCAATAATGGGTGTGACCTCCATTATTATTGATACATTCTTGGAGGCGTCTGCTCATTGACGCTATCAAGGTATCAATATAATTAATATTAATCGTTTCCCATGCGGTATCAATGGCTGCAATTAGTGCATTACGGTTTACTGGTATAAAATTTGGCCCTTGTTGTCTTCGGATAACAGCAAGTATTCGAGCCCAAACATTTTCGATAATGTTAAAATCTGGGCTTTTTGCTGGCCAGGGTAACAGCTCCAAGTTATTTGCTTGTATCCAGTTGCGCACAACCTGCGAAGTATAGGGTCATCATATCCCGATAGTTAATTATCGAATGTTCCAAGAAAATATGTGTAAATAGTAAATGGAATCTACTAACGTAACGTTAAGTCGTTAATTATAGTTACATAACTCTCCTTTCATAAGATATAGTTCATATTAATATGCTTATTGTAAAGCTTCGTACACACCTGAACAACAAACCGAGGAACAAACAGAACAACGAACCGAACGGCAATCGGAACATTAATTTGGACGGTGCTACGTACGAATTTTAGAACAGATTCGCAAGTCCTGATTGTTCCACGAACGGTTTGCGGCGTTTCCGCAACTTGTCGGTTTTTCTCCGACATCAAAGAAAATGCGCGCGAATGCGTTTGCAGGTTTGGACGAATCTAAACAAAACGGCGAACAAACTTATGCGGGAGAATTAAATTATTTATTTTTGTCCTCCCTTTTGTGGGTTTGTTGTGTTTTAGGTAATATTATGGAGTTGACAGAAGAAAAATGTTTTAAATTAATCAGTGTTTAAGAATGCAAGAAAAAAATGATGTCCCTATTAGCATCATTTGGGCGGGAAATTTCCAAAATAAAAAAAAGCGAAGTAAATTATAATTTTTACTCTTCTTTGTGCATGAAAATTGTGTAAGCTTTTTGTGAACTAGTGTTCAACAAATGCGGATTTAATAGAATAGAAATGCGCAAATACATCTCAAGTTTTTTTATAAATTAAAATGCTCTTCCAGTCTAGTTTCAAAGCTGATGATTTTCCAACAAGTGAGCAAAGCGATTATTTTTTCCAGTTGTGCTCGAGTAGAAAAAGACTTTCCTCATGTGTTAGACACAAAAATATTTTCCACGACATTCTCCAAAAAAACAACCTAATGAAAGAAGTAATATTTATTGTAAACCTGATTGAATACTAAATTAATTGAATACTAAATTAATTAAATACTAAATTAATTGAATACTAAATTAAATTGTTTAACTAAGTACTAGGCGCTTATAGTTCTAATGACACATTCTCACATTTTTTTAAAGAGGCATTTTTGTAACACGACATTATTTTCCTCGTTCGTGAAGAAAAAACAATTTTCCTCACTATTTGTAAAGAAAAAACGTCCGTTTTCTACGTATGACGTGAAAAAAATAAATTTATTAAATTGGTACTTAACCCTCTATGAGGGATGATTTTTAAGATATTGAAAGTTTCTCGGAATTCTCTTCTTCGCCAATTAAAAATCATATCGTCTTTCCATTTCAACTTGATGACATTATTTTGTTTGAACACTCTGTATTACTTAAACGCTAGACTACAACTACAATTGAAACATACCAAGATACAAGTAATTACTTCCAAAAAATAATACCAGATGCCGTATTTCCTATTACAACGTTCCGTTTGTTGTTCGGATTGTGGAAATCATAAAAGATCGTTTGTCGTTCTGTTTGACTTTCGGTTCGTTGTTATGTTTGTTGCTCGGTTTGTTGTTCAGGTGTGTACGAAGCTTTACAACTTAAGCAACAATTTTTTGGCGAATAAAGATTAGTTTGTGATGTAATATTAGAAACACAAATTTATATCATATCAAATTTATGACAACTTAAAACCAAGAACGTGTATGAGATATTTTGAAGTTTATGTCCTCTATTGTAATCTTAATACTTAAAAGAAAATCCTGTCCATTAGCATTATAAGGAAATGGCTTTTACTTTATGAATAAGTTTCAATAACAATAGAATATCCTTGCTTGTTTAATTTACTTCCTTTGAGTCATATTGCTCTAAGGGTTGTTACATTGGTCATTAGAAGTATGTAATAAATAAACAATTACCTACTGTTTGAGAAGGGGTAGTGTGAACCAATAAATAAAGTAAGAAATGTAAATTCCATTTTAGTTTAAAATTTCAAATGTTGTGAAAATGCCACCTCATCTCGGTGCTGATTTGAAAGCGCGGATTGTTTCGGAATTAGCGGCGGGCCGTAGCGTGCGTGAAATTTCACGTATGTTAGATATACCAAAAGCACCGTAGGGCATTACCGAGTAAAATGGAATCTTGAACACACTTTGGAAAGAACCATCGGAAGTGGTAGACCTAAACTATCTACACGTGCTCAAGATCTCGAGTTGTTTCATTACGTAACAGAACAACCATTTGCTACATACTCCAGGGCTATAGCAGATACACATTTTCCCGGATGCCGTATAACTGCACAAAAAAGATTAAAGGAGATGGGAATAAAGAAGTATAATTCTGCTGCGAATGCAAGGCGATATGTGAACGAACCTTTGGAATTTTGGAATCGAGTGATTTTTAGCGACGAAAAACGTTAAATAGCCGATGGACCACTAAAAGTTTTTAGAATGGGAGGAACTCGTTACGAAAATAATCACATATGTCCTAAAAACGAAGTGGTTATTTTTCTGTGAATGTGTGGGGTTGGGTTAGCGCGCGGGGTCCAGGAGTTTGTTGGGCTATCGATGGACGTCTTGATTCTGCTGCGTATTTAGATATTTTGAAACTATTATGAAACCTTCAGTCGAAGTGTTTTATCCAGACGAAGATTATATTTTCCAACAAGTAAGTATTCTTATTTCACTATACTTTCTCCAAAAATAGTTCGGGATCTGTTGAATTAACATTTTCATAATGTATTTTGTTGTTAAAGGACAACGCCCTATTCATACTTCGCGGGTTGTGCGCAATTGGATACAAGCAAATAACTTGGAGCTGTTACCCTGGCCAGCAAAAGCCCAGATTTTAACATTATCGAAAATGTTTGGGCTCAATACTTTAACAAAAACAACAAGCAAAATTTATACCAGTAAACCGTAATGCACTAATTGCAGCCATTGATACCGCATGGGAAACGATTAATATTAATTATATTGATACCTTGATAGCGTCAATGAGCAGACGCCTCCAAGAATGTATCAATAATAATGGAGGTCACACCCATTATTGATTTCTTATATTTATTTATATAGTAATACCTTTATTTAAAAAAAAAGTTTTCATTTAATTTTAAACTATAACTTGGTATCTTAATTATAATTATGTAATAAATTCTTGTCAAAAAACTAAATATATACGTTGACAATAAGAATTGCCTTAGTTTTTATTTTCACTTTTTATATTAACTACAGAAAAAATGAAACGTCATAAAATATACATTTTGTAAGGACTAAATATTATGAATAGAGAGTTTAATGATTTTTTTTAATAACTTACAATAATTAGTAGGTTAGATTTATTTAAAAATAAGTAATAATCAGTCAACCCAAATAACCATGTTTAGTTTTTGATTTAATTTAAAAGTTATTGCTTGTAGACGTTTTTAAATCAAAATTATTTCTAATTTTATTTTGTAAACATTTCCTAAACAAAATTTTGATTCGATAATTAATCGAGCTATGGTGTTTAATTAGCGATACCTTCAAATATATTCTTTAAAGAAAAAATTAAGTAAGCAACGTAAATTACCTATTTTCTAAAACGTGCTTAGTGTAATGATTCATTCTACAGTCCTTCTATAAGATAACCCCTGCTGAGACTACCTGCTGTTAGAATTGTAAATGATACCCTTAAGCCCGCTTCACAATGTGCAAACTTTTGTTTACAGAAATTGTGGTGTCCAAGTTTTAAATTTCATGAGTGTACCAACCCACTAAAAGAGTCGTTTATGAACTCACCAAAAACGAAGAAAATTCAACAAAACCCAGCGAATATTGCGCAAGTCGTGCGTATTGCAAAACATACTGATAGTGACCTATAAACAGTAGAAAACAATAATAGTTAAGTATGTGTATTATTGTAGAAGAATATTACAAATTATTAACTAGGTATGTTTTTTATTCTCAATAAATTCAGATTGACCCTCGTGCTTATAAATTATTTATGAAGATATACTTTAATCCGTTTGTTCCCCAAAGGTTTGATCGCAACATGAAATGACCAAATTTAAAAAGTAAAACGATGCTTTGCAATAAATACAAAATAAAATCTCAAAACATCAATATATAAATATATTAAAAGCCAACTAAACTTTTAAAACATACGTAAAGTTTCAACTTAAATTTAACCCTAATTTTCTCAGTAATACCATATCTGTAGGTCGATATCTATAGCTACACTTTACGTGGTTTGTTATTAAGGCCAACTGAAATAGGTTTTCCCGAAGGAATGTTTCAGTGACGGTTTTAGTACAGAGAAAAAACAATTTCTTATTTGATTGAGTTTTAATCATAATTCGATATCGCCTTCGCTAACAATTAAAAAAAAACTAGCGAACGAAACAAAAAAAAAGATTCTTACAATTCTCGAAAAACTGGACACTATGTAGGTGGTTGGGCATACTTTTTAATTAGAATTTAAATAACTTAATCAAATTGTTTTAAAGAATAGTCAAAATTGTGAAGTCGATAATTGGATTACTGTCTACAACCTTTGAACCGCCCCAAACGGCAAATACTCGAGTTTGAAATTGTTAATCAATAACCATAGGAGAAAGCAATTTTATACTTCATATTGTAGTTGTTGCTTTTACAGATGTACCCAGAATATAATAAAACGGAAAGGTACTGTGAAATCGTTTTTTAGACACCATTTAACACCCTTTAAGATAATAAAAAATCATAATCGGTTTTTGAGATATCGTATTTACATTTACATATGTGGAGTAAGAAAATTATATTGAGAAATGTAGAAATACACACATGGTAAATAAAGTTCAATAACAAATAACTAAAAAGTGAGAACATAAATGTTGAAAATAAAAATTTAAATATCAAAAATCAATGTAGCATCTCTTAGGAATAAAATGATAAAAATTACAGCTTTATTAAATCAAGAGTTACGCTCAAATATTCTCATGTTGGGTGCCAAAATTGTTACTACATACAATAAGCATCGAGAAAACAAATGTTACCAATGATGAGAAACAAGTTCAGAAACAATGTGATTGTTACGCATGCACGATTTAGTTTTAGTGGAAGTAATTTCAGATATGTAAATAAATTCCACATAATCTTGTATTTTGAACTACAGTATGTGTAGCACAGTTTGATTACAAAAACATTATATATAGATTTAGCAAAGAGAGCCTACTACCCGGAGAGTGTAATGACTAAGGGCTACGACTTGTGGGTTTTGCTACGAGCAAAAGCAAGAGAGTGTGATGAAATATATCAGTGGAGAATTTTAAGGATTGCGTAAGGTTCTTTATTCGTTCTAAATTGTAGGCCACTAGAAAAATTTTAAATCACCAAAGTCTTATATACAAAAAAAGTTCCCTGAATCAGAAGCTCAAGGATAAACGTTTTCGGAAAAACAATGTGTTTTTACCAAAAAATTAATTCCTAGGTAGGAAAACGTTTATTTATATCCACAATCGTCTGCTGGAATTAGACTAGTACTAGAAGAAACGCTAGAAATAACTGACCTAATCAACTTCCTGCACGGAGAGAAAAGTCTGTTCTTGAACCAAATGATAACAATCCAGCCAGAAGCACACGAATAATAACTGTAAGTTTGAATATGTACTACATTTCTGTATGGTTATGTGTCAATGGTTTGAAAATAATCCTGTGGCTGGGCGAAAATCTCCATGCCATAAGCAGACCCATTATCATCATCAGCACAGTTTTTCCCTTAGGGTTTGGGCAGGTATTGTCGGCGACCATTTAATACTTTCCACAGCTAAAATTAAATGGTGAGACATATCTACATTCTCTTGAAGATGAACGTAAAGGAGTGAGAAATGAAATGCGGTTTATGTACGACAATATCAAACCACCAATATTTAAACATTATAGATTTATTTTTGTGAGGTCCATTAAAACGTTTGATTTACGCTACAACAGTAGATACCGTTGATGAATTACCTAATTTTGTAAGATAAATATTTCTCTCATGTAGAACTTTTGCATGTTCATCATCAATTGCCGAAACGATTTATTTTAGAAGCGCCAATAGCAAACACAAAACAAAAAAACTATTTAGCATTCAAAAAGTAAACATTATTAGTGTTAATGAGTATTCAAAGCTGTGTTCTGAAATTCAAAAAAATCTCAAAAAATTTTTTTTAATTTTGTCAGGACCCTCTTCCTTTTTTTCTCAAGCTGAGCCAGAAACATATCGATAAGTAACACCTTGAATAAAATATAGTTATCTCATTACATATTATTACCATATTCACCAGTAATTTTAGAAAAGCAGAAACAAACGTCAGAAAATGATGATATTTATGCAGAATCATTTGCATTGTTGACGCATTAATCACTAAACTTGCAACGTGCAAACAGATGTATCTTTTAGAGCACTGTATCACAAACTCTAACTCGTACGGTATTTTTGGGCGTATGGCTTGTATTGGCAGGACCAAGTACTACGTTTTCATTATGCAGTCAGTTGTATTCAAGTTTTTAACCCATTTCCAAATGGTGTAGCAGGTGTCTAGACCAGGTCGGCGGATCTAGCTCATTATTTAAAAAAACATCGCCAAAGTGCGAAGCTATAATGCTCTAGGTTCCAAGACATCACCACTAAACATCTTACTCTAACTGACAAAACCAAATCAGCTCATACTGTACACTCATACGAATTAACCCAACATACATAGAGTATTTTCTAACTAAAGTTTCCTTAAGTTCAAGATACGAAGGATGCCAGAACACTGTTATGTAGAGGCAGGTGCACAATATGCAAAAAATCTAATTCTAAAAAAAAATAATTTTCACGAATGAAAACCAAACCGTACTAAAAATGAATAAAAAAATGTTAATTCGATGTTCTATCTAGGTAACTAAAACTATGTCTATGACAAAGACCCGAATACTGTCATAATCCTTTTAACTTTTGGTTCATAGCGTAAGAACAGACGCCCGGAAGGGAACTAACATCTTTAATATGGTTTTCGAAAAAACGGTAGGTTTCTGAAGGTTTCTGACAGGGACAAAATATGTTCTGGAAGAAAGTTTCAAAATAATGAAAGAAGCTATTCACAACCTTAATCTGGAGATTAACATGGAAAAATTCAAGTAATTAAAGCAAGAATGAATGCCAGACGATGAACTTGTAAGAACCGGTGTGCAGAACTAATCATATTGTAACCTCAACTTTAACAATAAAAAACAAAGAGGACCTGCTAAATTGTTGGAATAGAAATGTGATCAACAAGAATTTTTTGGACAGTACGTGAAGATTGTAGAAATTTACTAGATCCATTGGAAAGACCGAGACTACTTGCAGATCTGAAATTATAATGTGATTAAATACAGTTTTATTTTCCGAATTTGGAACGTATGTCGTGAGCAGTCTTAAAACGTGTGTCGCGAGTAGTATGTTGCGACGAAAGTCGTATTTGGCGCGCATGTTGCTAAATTTCTATTAGTGGAAAATTAAATTAGACTGAATTTTCTAGACGTACAACTTCCTTTTCGTTTGATACACGCGGGTGTTTTAGCATACTTCTTGAAGTGAAATTTTCACAAAAATTATTGAATGTGGGTTTCACGATTTCCAATTCAAATTGGTGTTTAAGTTTAATCCGGCTAAATTCACCGTGAGTATATTTGGTTTTCTTTCCTATTTGTATTAATTGTAATTGTTACATATGCTTTTAGCACGTTGCGTTCAACCTTATGTTCTCGTTGTGTATTGTACTTGGATAACTCTTGAGGGTGCAGGAGTGGCTGATTAAGAACCTTCCCTAACAATGAAAGACAACACCACGGTTTCGCATTAATTAAGCTGCAGACAACCGGTGAATACCACGTCTACAGAGGTTGGTTATGCTGCATACTTTCAGCGAGGAAATCAATCACGTTATGTTCTTCTCCGCACACCTCCTCTAAGAGGAATCCCTGGGACTATCTAACTTCACCGAACTGTCGATACCGTCGCTAGCAGAATTCCTTCATTTTCGGAACTACATTGTACCAATTACAGCTAAGTTTTAATATTTAAGCCACCTATTCATAATAATAATGCGTATGAAGCTCAAGTACATATGACATAAAACGGCTTGATCGCTAATACTTAAGTAACTTTTTATTCGGTGTACACTCCTCTACCAAACGTTTGTTTAAATCAGCTCAATACGGAATGGGGTGCTTTATTTAAAGCGGTTGTCGCGGACACAAAAGGCCTTTTGGGTTTGCGGGAGGTACTTACTCTTTCATTCTAGTTTAGGTTTAGTTCAAATCGCCGTGTGTAAGTGATATGTGTACGCATAGCCTTAATAGCAGCCAATCCTCAATTGGAATGATAATTTTAACTCGAGCGTAACTAAAGCTTACCTGAAATTCGACACATTAATTGCGAGCCTTATTTATTGTTAAGCGAGGCTGCTGCTAACGCACGTAACTATATGTGACAGTCTCTCTATTTCTGTCACATTCTCATAATATTTTAAGATTTGTTTGTTGAATTGTCTCTCTTTCTCTCCCGTTTGTGTTCGATTTAGCATATTAGATTTTAAGTAAAACCTGTTGATCTCCTGTTGGTCGGTTTTATTTCTTTCTTTATCCAGCAGGTGGCGCCTTGTTAGACCAGCAGTCTAATTTCTTATAGTTCTTCAGGGATCTACGCGACTCTCCGACGAAGCCGGACGCTGCTGCTCTAACTACTATAAATATTCTTATCCTCCACGAATTTAGTGCGCTACATCGAGCCGAATTCCATTTAGTTTCTTTTCTAGGTTGTTCCGCTAGAGCCGTCGCTTCTTTTTGTTATTTTGTAAACAACAACCGTTACACTTTGTAAACTAGTTGATTAATTTCCAATATTAATGATAATGGTAAAAATTAAATGTAGTTGCAAAAAATGCAAGCGTTACGCGCAGACGTGTAATCGATATTAGTATTCTGTTAACAAAAGTATAACAGCCAACAGTGTATCGAAAGTATGTAGTGACATAAAACGTTTTATTTGAAGAACAAAATAATTGAGAGTATCTGCGTCGCAAGTCTTGATAGAAAAAGTGATAAAAACGAAAAACTGGTTGTTCAAGACCGTTGGGCTCGGTCCTTTAAACGTTGTAAGACTGGAATTCAAACTTAGTCAAAAGAGAAAAACAAAAATTAGGTTTTAGGCAAAAGTTATGTACAATGAAATTATAAATAACTTTTATTTGAAGTAAAATGTGCTGCTGACACATCTGTCGGCAAAGTTGCTTTAATGTAAAATTATTATGTTTGTAAATATTTAAAGGATTAAAAATCTATGTGGGTTAATGGCCTTATTGACTCGACAAAATAAAAAATAAATAAACAACATATATGCCAGGTTGATATCGTGTTTACATACGGGCTCGACGGATGGGCAACCTCCAGACGTAACCAACTATTGAGAATTCAAAAAATTTAAGTAGACAAACAAAACACAAAAGTTATAAAATCTGAAAATAACAAGAAAATGATAATTAAGCTTAATTAAAAAATTCATTAATCTGCAACCCTATGTTTTCAAAAATATATACCTATATTGGTAGAATTAATTTACTTTACTTATTCGAATCCCAAGCATTTTAAATGCAGCAATTTCTAACAACAAAGTGGCTCGTGTCACTCGAATTTGCCTTAAATCCTTTCTTGAAATTCAATCAAAAATAAGTTCCTTCCGTGCTATTAAATTCTTCACGATTTATTTCGATTTTTTCATGGCAGCTTGTTGATACAAAGTAATGGCTGTCGAGATTATCCAGACTGATATTTCACTTCTTTAATAAATTAAAAGAAACGTTTAATCAATAACGAACGATGAGAGCGTAACACGCTTATTTCTTAATTAAACGATCGTGAATCGGTCAACTCCATAAATGAACACTTATTCTGATTTTATGCGAAAATTTATTGGTGAAAATAATGTATTTGTAAAAACTAACAGCAGTTAAAAATTAAGTCTAAAAAAGCAATTTTTAAGCGAGTACGCAATTGTGCAAGAGAGCTGTTATGTACATATTTGAGGATATTCTACGAGAACACGAAACTTTTGTCAAGTTGTTTATAGAACAAAGAATACTTCAAAATGTACTGAAGCCCCATCTCATAAATATCAAATAAACACAAAACTTTCAACGAAATGATGTACGTACGAAGTACGAAATTAAAAAAAAATACTTTGAAAAAATTGAGTAGTTTTCAATGAAAACAAAACGTGCACTTCTAAAAATATAAATCGAATTTTAAATTTGGGTCTATATCGTAAATAAACTGCTCAAAACGACTCGATGTTTTTTTTTAAATAAAACATATTTCGATTGAAGTTTTTAATCTTATTAATAACGTCTGTCCGTAGAATTTCCATAATTTATTTCGAATTTCTGTTTGTGCCATTTAATTTGTATCAGTTTCTGGCAACTTTCTTGTTAAACGTGGGAAAAGTTTTATTACTATTTCTGTTTCTTTTCAATCAGTCGGTGTTTTTTTTTGTTTGGTATTGAATTGACGTGCCGCGTGTACGTTTTTTGTTTGTTTATAAGCGAAGTCGTGTTTGCTTTTATGATTTCTTGTTTTTATTTCTTTGTTTTAGTTATTGCAAAGAAAAGTAATTTCATTTTTATGACCTTTTTTTAAAAGCCCGTGTTTATCATCGATTGTTGTTATTAAGAAATCTTAACTGGCAACCTGTTCATGCAATTTCCTTTGGGAAACGTAAAAAAACCGAAATCTCATAAGTATTAGAATCTTTTTAATAAATAAAAAAAAATAAATAATCTATTCAATTTATTTCTTTTCCTGCTACACTAAAATAAAAATGAAAACCTCACGATAAATTATAAGCGTAATAAAGTAAAATTTTGAAATTTACAGAAATGTAGCAGTTTTGAAGGGGTGGGACAAGCCAAGGATGTATAAGAGAGTACCAAACCTCACACTGATCGAGAAGATAGCAGAAAAACTAGTTATACCACAGATAAATGTACCACACATACAGGGTGTTTCCTAAGTAATCTAAAATATTATATGGGGCGTTTCGTTACTTAATTTTAAGACAAGTTCATATAAACATGTGTGATAAGTCTTGTCGTTAATGAGATACAGGGTGTTAAATTGTTTATAATAAATCAGCTCTGATTGTATTTGAAATTAATTTTTCCTGGTGACGCTACTGGTTTTCGAAAACATGCTTATTCTAAGTGGCCTTTGGAATAACGTTGACAACTGTGTCAAACCTAAAAACTAACGCAAACAACGAACAATAAATTGTTAATAATACGATCTTTTGTGTTAAGTTAACAACGATGCCTGTGTTTACTAATGCCGAAATGGCTAATATGCACTTTTGTATGGATTAGCGAATGGTAATGCCTTAGAGGCTAGACGTATGTATGCCCAGCGTTATCCTAATAATCGTTTACCATGTTCAGATACGTTTACTAAGCTACATATTCGTTTACAAGAAACTGGAACTTTTGCCAAATCAAAGAATATTATTGGACGAACCGGAACTGTGAGAACTCCACAATTGGAAAACCTGATTCTTCAAGTGATTGATCAACATCCAGAAACGAGTACCAGAAAAATTGCTGATGAACTAAATGTTGGTAACAGAACTGTTTGGAAAATTTTAAAAGATAACTTATTGTATCCATATCACGTTCAACGTGTACAACATTTGCTACCTACTGACTATCCGCTTCGCATACAGTATTGCCAATGGATTTTAAACAAAATAGCAAACAATCCCAATTTTGCTGCCGATATTCTGTTTACGGATGAAGCCAACTTTTTCAAGACATGGCATTATGAATTTTCATAATGACCACATATGGGCAGATGTAAATCCACATGCCATAATTGTAAAACGATTTCAACAAACATTTTCGGTCAATGTTTGGCTTGGCATCATCGAAGATTATTTAATAGGACCATTTTTCTTTCCTGTACGGTTGACCGGTGAGACATACCTTCATTTTCTAGAAAATGAACTTACAGTTATTTTAGAAGATGTACCTCTTATTATTAGAAGGCGCATGTGGTTCATGCATGATGGAGCTCCTCCACATTTTTCAGTGATTGTTCGCGAGTTTTTAAATAACGTTTTTCCAGACCATTGGATCGGACGAGGATCTCCACACCCGTGGCCCCCTAGATCACCGGAACATAATCCTCTGGATTTTTGTGTGTGGGGATATTTAAAATCGCTCATTTACACAACCCCAATATTAAACGTACAAGATCTTCAAAATCGTATCATACAAGGCTGTAATGTTATTCGTAACAATCCTGGTATCTTCGAACGTATTCGGCAATCAATTAGACATCGAGCAGATGATTGCATTTTAGCTGCAGGTAGACATTTTGAACACATGCTCTGAAATATACTATTTTTCCTTTATGTTTAACACATGTTGTTGCTTTTAATAAAATAATAAAACACCCTGTATCTCATTAACGACAAGACTTATCACACATGTTTATATGAACTTTTCGTCTTAAAATTGAGTGACGAAGCGCCCCATATAATATTTTAGATTACTTAGGAAGCACCCTGTATATTTCATCATATGTAAGTTATTGGACGACGATATAGAAACTGTTTGGAGGCGGTACACATTTAGCATTGGCGCTGTATTTACTAGTTTCTTACATTATAACACAGAACAATAAATGTAATACATATTGAATTTAATTACAATGTAATAAATATTGTTTGAAGTGTTACAGTGAATTAAAATTACAGCAGCATCTGTCATGTAGTAGTGTCACTAAAGTCTTGATGGACGTACTGCTTGGTACACTAATTATTTTAATGTTTGTATATCTGTGCTAACTGCCTTTACTTCCTAATGCATGGACTATCTGTAAGGTAATATTTATCTGTGGCTATACAAACATTGAAAATAATTGATACAGGGTATCTATAAATGATTGCCTCATCAATGAGAAAATTTAAAAAATGCTAATTTGCCGATTAAACTGATAGTGAATTAATTTATGCTAATATCATCATCTGTCAGTTATTTCATCGTTGTGTTGTAATTCTTATCCCTAGTTGTAACTGTATTCTTCGGCGTTTATCGTTAATTTTGTTTACTTAATTGACAACTTGATGAGACAATCATTTATAGAAACATTGTATTACTTAACCGTTTCGTTAGTACAAGACATTGCTTCCCAAATGTATATAGTATGATGATTGCAGAAGAATAAAAACAATTACCATCAAATTAAAGTATTAGAAAAAAATATTTTTGTACAATTTAATCTATTGCAAAGTCTCACATTTTAGGGCAAAAAATTCACAATAACAAAAAAACTCGTACAAAATGTTTATAAGTTGGTAGTGATTTTTGTCCCTCTACATTTTGGTTAAATAATATTAAATGAAAATATCATATCTGTTTTCAATTTCATTTGAGTGATTTTGTCAGAAAATGTTCAATAGTTCTGAGTTAGTTATGTAGGTATTTGTTGTTGACTGTTTTATGTATTGGGAAAAAAACACAAAAGGAAAAAAAATAAGAAAATCCAAAAACAATTATTAACAAAATATATAAATGTATACGGTGCGGCAATAATTTTACAGCAGTGGTTTAAACTCGTGTCCATCCTTCGAGGCCTTAATTGGAGAATAAAGCCAAATGGCGTTACCACAATCAGGGTTGACCGTGACGGGGATCACTTGTGCCTGTTGCGATAGGCCAACACAGCATTAAATAAAAAAAATTTCATTTAGTGAAACCTTGTTCATCTGGCGCATAGATGCTTCCTACGAATTTACAAAACGACCACAACACTGATATTGATTTGATGATTGCAAACAATTTTAAAATTATTAAAATTATTATATATCGCTGAATTCAGAATCAAGGAGAGAATTGAAATACGCCAAAAATAAATTTTGCGTCTATTTAAAAAAATTAAGTTGATGATGGTTGATGGAAAACGATACGTTGTATCAAATATTAGATGACCCCATTAAGTAGAGCTAGACAGGTGGCAATTAAAATGTGCTGTTCTTTCATTGATATCTCTTTAAAATCAGAAAAAATAAAAACAAAAATAACAAATTTCAACTCTTTTCAATTATCTCAAAAACTAAAAGAGATATTTGACTTTTACAATAAGCATAAATACATTCCGGGACCCTGATGGTAAGAACACGGTGTATAGTTACGTTTTGATGGAGTTCATATTTATTTTATGGCTCTTAATATTCAGAAGACTAAAAAAAATACATCATGTGCGATAAAAATGTATATTTTGTATATGATTTTTAAAGAGTTAGTAATTCTAAATTTGAATATAGACTAAACGTCAATCTAGACTGAAATTTTCTCTAAAAAAAATTGTGTCGAAACATTTCGACTTCTTCTTTGTTATTTCAAATTATCTCCTAAACGACTGGTCTTACAGAAAAAAATATCCATTACAAAGAATAAAACAAACAGTTCTGTAGCTCAAATAGTCACTGAGATAAAATATTTCAAAATAGACCGGTATTTCCAAAAAGTTCGAACATTTGGATTTTTCTTCGGTGTTCGTTGAATATTTCTTAAACTAAAATCTTTAGTGGAAAGTGTACATTTTTTTTATTTTGACGAGCCAAAATAAACCTCTTCAAACTCTGTCTGCTGCCTCTTGTCCTTTTCATCCGCCTCAAGATCTAAATCTCCTATTTATTTATGTACGGTAGAGCGTCGTATTCATCGTCAAGCAGAGTAATGTCTGGAAAAGTTTTCGCAAGCTTCTCATAGGCAACAGGTAGTACACATGAAAGGACCTGCTTTCCGATACTCATAAGATTTCTTGCGCCCTTTCTTGCAGTTGCAAGATATCATTTTAAGAAGGTATTCAAAAGTTGCATCTCTTTACATTTTGCGCGGGGAGATGGCCAATCGAGTGGGTTATTCAGCCATAATCGATTGGATATTTTTCATGTCCTAACCACTACTGTATCTAAAGTAACATCTTCAGGTATGACATCGGGCTGAGAAGCTATTATGGGTTTTTGTTAATCTATACATCCCTAAACATAGATCGTTATTTTGACGGGTGTAATAGTAATAGATCTCATTAGATAGTGATGTTCCATATTTTGCTCAAACTTACACAGTTTGATATAAAATGCAAGGCAGCGTTAGTATTTCCATATTTATAAAAGCATTTTTGCAATCATCACGGTACCTAAGCCCACTACTAATGATTCGTATTGCTTTCCGTTGTATAGAAAAATTTTTTTCGCAGACGGTGTATTACCCCATGTTAAGTTACAATAATTTAAATAAGATTGAAAAATGGCAATGAATAGATGTTTGCTAAGTTTTAATGACAAGTTGTTAATATGTTTGATGAAATTAAGTTTTGGATCTATCAAGATGACTAAGAATTTTACATAATCTAATGTATTTAAATTAGTATGTTTTAACGTGAATAACATTTTGATTGTTTTATTTCTATTTAAATGAAGTCTGTTGGAAGTGCACCACTCATCAACAGAAGTGACGACTTCTTCAGAATTTTTTAGAATTTTACTTTGATCACTACCATCCATTAAAACTGCAACATTGTCAGCGTATAATATACAATCAGAAATATTTTTAAGGTTTAACGGAAAATCATTTATAAAAATTAAGAATAAAAGTGGGCCTAATATAGAATCTTGAGGAACGCCTTTTTCTAGAGTTAATTCCGACGAAGTTACATTATTTATATGTACTGCTTGAGTTCTGTTCCTTATATATGATTTTATTAAATTAATACTAGGCTGGTTAAAATGATACAAGTGTACGTAATTTGCTTAACAATATATTATGAAATACACAGTCAAAAGCACGACTTAAATCTAGAAAAATTGCTAAGCATTCCTCACCTTTTTCAAAACACTCTAAGGTATGTTTAACAAACGCATTAACAGCATCAGAGGTACTCCTACTGGTTCTAAAACCAAATTGTTTGACATACAACAAACTTGAAAATTCAAAAAAATTTGATATTTGATTGTACATGGCACGTTCAAAGATTTTTGACATTACAGGTAGTATTGAAATAGGCATGTAACTGTCACATCTATTTCTATCTCCTTTTTATACAAAGGTAATACTAAGGCTTTTTTTCAACATATCAGGAAATATTCCGTTAACAAAGATAGATTAATTAAGTTTGTTAATGATTCTACAAACAAACTTACATTTTTTATTACTTTGATAGATATGCCGTATATGTCCTTGGAGTAAGAATTAGATAACGATAATATTATCTGCCTAACCTCTATTTGTAGCGTTAGTCATTGAGTTCATTTGCACAGATTCCGGAATTACCTCCATATAAATAAATGAATCAGGAAACTTTCACTTGCTTTAGCCACTTAGTTAATGGTAGCTTCAGGGTTAAAGAATACTTGCACTTCTTCCAGGTGTGGATATTTTTGTATAAGAGAACCGAAGAGTGTATACTAAAAACGTGGATGGATAGAATCATTTAAAAAGATGTTGTGGAGTATAACACATCCAACGTTCTCTGTTTTCCACATTTTCGAAAATATAGGTTCTGTCTCGTTGGTACTAACCCCATTAGAAGTACTAGCAGATCAATGCCTTCACCAACCACCAAAATCTTGTCATATTGACTACACAAATTCTGTGGAAAAGGGTTAGTGGATTCACAGTAATTTTTTCCTCCCCAATTTTAGCACTATTGGCAAGGTAAGTGTGATAGTTTTGACAAAAGAGGTGGTTTCTAGCATACTTTGCGGACAAGTCGGATGCGATCAATTATTCTTTGTGTGGATTCGCCGTCTTACTTTTCAGCTCCCTTTAAAAAGGAATCCCGCACAGAACCTAGCTCTACGTTGTACAACATTTCGTTCGAGTACTTTCGTTTCCTTTTGAGGTTCAACGGATGCACATGTTATTTCCTCTGTATACAACATCGAGTTTAATTTGTATCTAGGTAACAGATATTATGAAGTTCATTAGTTATTAAAAATCAGTTTGAAATCAATTCAATAAAGTTACGATAAAACACCAATGACTTAAAGTTGAATTCTTCTAAATTATATCTAGTTTGCACAGGGTAGAGTTGCTGCAATTGAACAGACATTTTGCCAGAATTTTCGATCAGTACTGGATCTGATAAGAGTTTGTGTCCCTCTTTTTTTCACTACTATCATTCCACCTTCACGAAACTGTTGTAGCACATAAACACTCATTCAACATGGAAGAAGTCGTGAGCGCGGAGGATTCGACATGGGTGTTCACTGGACAAGCTAGCTAACTGACTAATGAAGGAGATGAAGAAGAAGTGTATGAATGAAAACACAAATTTTCCAGCATTTTAAAAACATACATAATTCAGTGACTGTTTGAGCTATAGAGATGGTTTTTCAATTAGTAGCAAATGTATTCTAAGTTTAAATATGTAATTGTTATTTTTTCTGTAATATCTTTAGAAGATAATTTGAAAAAACAAAGAAGAGGTCAAAAATGTTGATGTTTTTCCGATACCAGGAAGAGCGCGCGCGCGCGAAGGTCGCAAACTTAGATTTTACAATTCAAGTCAACATTAACAACAAACCAAAAATCAGAACTAATCCACCTTTTATACAACAAACCCCTTTTTTTGACACATTCACTGCACAATTAAAAATACGCTACATCTACCACTACTAGAATGCACTTTTAATTTAATTTAATTTTATTTCTTGATTACTTATATATGTTATTTTGTCCTTTTTACACACAATTTCACATGTTTACGCACAATTTATTTAAAGTAACCCCTCAGGTATTATTATTTATTAATTAATGTACTGGTTTATAATACAGACTGTTTTTTAAGATTTGGAGTTATGCGACGGTTTCCAAACTGAAAATTTTAACACACCTTTTTTTTCACTTTTTCCGACGAATTACAGTTAGTACGTTATAATGAAGCCAAAAAAAATTTATGTCCGACGGGCGGCCGTCCATCCGTATGTAAACAAGAAGAAAACCACCCGTCCGATTTTTATGAAACTTTGTACATAGATCTTATTTATAATTTCGCAGATCTGATTAGATTTTGAGCATATTCGATGTAGCGAATTTTCGAATTTTTAAAATATTTAGAAAAACATTCATTTTACGTTTCAAATAAAAGTTATTTATAATTTAATTATACACAATTTTTGTTTAAACTATTTTTTTGATCCGATTACTGAGATATATCAATCACGTGACACTAATTGTTATAACAAAATCTCCATCAATATCAAGTTTACAAAAAAAGTTGAGGGTGAGAAGTTGTTGGAAATTCTATTGTCTATAGCTTTTGTTTGAACCATTTTTACCTAAAACGCAATTTTATTTTCGCTTATAGGGGTGATGTGGAGTTCTGCAGTAAACGCTTGTTATTACTATTTATTGAAAAAAGAAATTAAATAGTTATTGACAATAATTATTTTACGATATAAAAAAATTTAATGTTAAAGATTATTCAAAATTTGATGACTCCTGAAAATGTCGCAATTTTGCAAATGAACAGGACAAAATGAAAACATGAAGCGGCTGTCCTATTAAAAATACAAACGTGCAGTTAAAATTTCCATTAATTTTTTTCCAGAATTTGCGCAGTATAACGCGCAATATTTTTTTATTGTACTATATTGCAAAGAGTTTAATTATTAAGTTAACAGTAATGACTATTTATATGCCTATGCTGGTTTTTAATTTTTTGCAATGCCTTTTATTTAGTACATTAAATGGACCATCGGCGGATATTAAATTTTTCGCATTAAAACTGAAGGGTATTTAAAAAGTGTGTGACGAGAGTTTATTGCACTGAGTTCGTAAATAAATTCATTTTACAACTTCATTCACCACTTTATTGTTATTATTACATAGTATCGACTGAATCATGTTTGGCTTCAGGTTGTTTGAGGATTCCTGCATGCGCGATTTATTTATAATTACGTTGCGTAATTAGAGTTAATAGCGTTTGAAGTCGTTGTCGTTACGTAGTTATTGTATCACCTTGAAAGGTAATTTTGATGTTTATTTTAATTGTTGCTGTAAATACAAACCTAAATAAGTGCACGTTCATCTTTTTAAACAAGCACTTGATTAGAACGTCTCGTGTTCTTTTTTAGGTTTAAACATTTATCATTAATTTCAATGAAGTAAGTATTTCATTTATTATTGGTAAGATTACACATCAAGTTGTCATTTATTCCGCATTACTTTTGAGAAATTGACGAAATTTATAAAGTACGCAATTTTTTATTTTAGCCAAAATGTGTCGTCTGGTGACGTACATATACAGTAGGCGTTTGTGTCTACTACTTGGTTAAAAAAATAATAAAGTAAATGAAATTAATTGGTTATATCGCTTTTGGAGAGCTGGTCACTATGTAAATGCATTAAAATTTACAGAAAACTGAACATAGACTCATGTCCAAAGCAAAGTCTTCAATGTCGCGTTAAATTAGGCGATTTTAATTAATGTCAAACTCAACGCCCACCGAATAAAACACAAGTCAGTGACAGAAGCTACACACACGTGTTACGCTTTATTGAGGATCATCAGGTTCTCAATTCAAATGTGAGCGAACCAAAAATCATCCCTACAGCTCTTAACTCATCGCGTGTGTATGTCAAGTTATAAGACAGCGCATCGCTACATATGCATTTAACATGCTTGCACAACCGTACATGCATCGCCTTGGACGCGGCGTTGAAGAATTCGCACCTGACTTAATCTATCTGTTGATTTAAATGCTGTCAATTTTTCATTTATTAGGGGATTATATTGCATTTACTTATCACCAGCACTATGGGTCTAGGTAATTACAAAAACAAAAACAACAAGAACAACAATTTATCAATGTAAATAAAATATACACATCACTCAAGTTTTCAACGTTTTCAAAAAATATGGGAATGTTTTACTCATTATGGAAACACATAAAAAAAAAGTAATTATTTTTGTTAGTGGTTGTTAATTGACGTATTTTTGCGCACTAGTGGAATTATATTGCCTTTACTTATCACCAGCGCTATGGGTCTAAGTAATTACAAAACTAACAACAACACATTTATCAAGGTAAGTAGTTAGAATTCAAGATGTTCACTCAAATCTTCAATTGTTTCAAAAAATATCAGAATGTTTAACGCATTACATAGAAACACATAAAGCAAAGTAATTATTTTTGTCATGAAATAGTTTTATTTTTTTATGGTAAACATTAACGACACAGTTACGTTAGTAAACTGAACATTGGATATCTTCAGATTTTCTTCGTGGCTAAATTCAATGAAACTGGATACGATGGTGGAGTTAGTAGATACCGATCCAGAGTCGTTATTTTCGTGTTATATTTCAGCGAGTTTTCTTTTTTTCAATGCAATTTCTTATGTTTTTACTTGAAATAGAAATCTCTGTCTGTGCAACTATCCGCAACAGAACAAGAATGTGAGCCCCCAGGTCTCTTGAATCATGTAATCTTTATCCCTGACTCTGTTAAGAGTGTGTAACAGGATCTTTGTGTGTGTAGTACGATGTTATATTCTATATATAAGCATTAATGGCAGAGTATATATTAGATGTGTCACGTGCTAATAATGCGATCACAATCGACCCTTTCTTTTCGTTTGTCACAAACGGTGAAATTTTCATGTTACACATTGCGACTTGTTAGCCCGTAAGTGTATTTAAATTTATTTGGTACTCTTCTTAATTCTTGTAGATTTCTTCCATTTCTTTTACTTTGACGACCTTCGCGTATGAAGAACTATTTCCTCATGCGGAAGATTCCTATTTCGTTGGTAACCAGTTTATGTACGTCAAAAAATTACTTCTTCATGAGATTTGGTGATTATCTTAACACCATCTCGTTAATGAGCATTCTTCTTCGACGCCTTCCTTATCATTTTTCCTCTATCAAGACAGTAACGAGGTCATTCGCAGCGGCGTTATCCAAAATCAAACTACCACCACACAGATACTTAATAATTCGCGTCACACGTTATCGTGCCTAATGGTAATAACCATCTAGTAGCACCACCAATTCAATGCCAATTTAATTTTAAGGTCACAGTAAACGCGCAGACGAGATTTTGATGCAAGAATCGCTATCAAATGCGCTAAAGCAACTTTGTAAGCAGTTACATAAGTCGATTCTTTGATTATTAAAGCCAACTTAGTATTGGCATAAATAACAATCTCGAATCGCCTGTTGAAAGTTTCCAAGAGATTGTACAATAGCAAACAAACACCGAGAATCACTCGATAGCTGTTTCGTACTTTTGGGATTTGCCAGGAGTGAGAGAACTCAAGTGTAAGTTCACTATTGTACAAATGCGCGCTCTCGACCATATTCTGTAGGAAATATACGTTTTTTTCAAATAAAATAATTTTCCGGCCATAGGTTCCTTATATCAAATATTCAGTTTGTTGTCAACTATCATATATCCAATTTTAATCTGTGTACTCTTTTGTATTTGGAAGACCGAGGAACCCCGCAATCTTTTTGGGCATACCTCCAATCGCATTTTTACCACAGGGAGCGTTACGACACTTCTTTAGGTTTCAGTAGGTATTTGCGAAAGATTTCTAAGAAGTTGGTCTATAGATCCTTCAAGTATTGTGAATTGTCGTAAAGTTTTGATATTTGCAAGTGTTCTTGGTGAATATTTTAGATTTTTTAGGCTTGTAATAAACGGAGTTTCTTTCCAGAAAGCCAATCAAGTTCGTAAACTTACTGATATCGACGTCCTTGTTAAGATATAACATGATTTTTAGCATTCAGTAAGCACTCCATAAGAACAAAACTACTTTTCTTGTATTTTGTATCAAGTTTAGCTGAAACTAAACGCACTCCTTATGATTTTGCTGAAGGTGAATCTAAATTAGTTTCAGAATTTGATGGTTTTAGAACATATATTATGGGTGTTCCTCATAGCCTACAAGAATACGGGATGAACACAGTTAGGTCAAAATCCTACACAGAACAAACTTGTTACAGATACCACAGAACACATTCCAAGAGTGTCAGATTTTTAAATAAAGTACTGTAAGTATGTTACGGAAACTCTGCTAGGGTGAACCAACCAGATAGAGCAGAATTCCTAGAAACGAACCAATCCAGTGTGTATTGAATATTGAAATAATGCGAAGAGACTGAAAATAATAAAGCAATAATATGTCAAGGACATCCAAAATGTAGACGGGCCACCGTTACAAAGGACGGGAAATAAAACATAAAAGTACAAACCTTCAGAAGAAGACCAAAGAAAGACAATACAAATGTCCAACAACGGACATTTTCTCACCCAGATAAAGATGTGCAAGAGAACATGCACATTAGACAATGAAAGAGTGAAAGATGAACAACAAATAGTATGGAGACAGAAAGGAATGCGCTATTTAGAATGTTAGTTCCAAGCTTCTAGAAAAGACTCTACAATAATAAGTAAAGGTGTTGTAACCCCAAAAACTCTTTATTCTAAGAACACATTTAAAATGCACCGGCTAAAGTTCAGATAAATGCTACGTAGACGCTAAATTGTTGATATTATTATAAAAGCACTTACTTAAAGTTCCTTGTGTTATAATAAGGAACGTTGAATTTGTCGAAACCCGGGCAGGTGATTTGACTGACCTTGATGCGTTGTACGAACGGAATCAGATTGCTTGTATATCGAAACTGCACTTAGGATGAAGTTGATAGTCGAATTTTCATCGACAGAAACGTAGAAATCAAACGCACAAAAAGATAACGAATATTCTTGTTCGGAACGCACGTTTATTCTTCAGAATCAAACTTTTTTTGAACGGAACGTACACATCACCAATAACGTAGATAGATTCGCTATAAAGCTAATCCATTAATTTAAACATCGTTTTACTAAAAACGAAACAGATAAAAACGGAAACGTAACGGCGTGGTCGTACACTTGTACAACCTCTCTCGCCATTGTTGTTCCTCCTCGCGCGGAAAAGGTTACTAGTCATCATGCATTGAATGCAAACTAGCGGGGGAAATGCGCGCCTTATTTAATTATAAGGTAGCCACCAAATTTTGGAACGCTACAGTGTACCCGTTAAGAGTTGAATTGCACATCGTTATTAGGGGAACACCGAACATTATTTTTCTAATTTTCGTCTATAATACGTTTATTAATGTTTCTCAGTCCGAGTCGTTTATAGCTATCTATAAGAGTACACTGTACTTTAATAGATTTAGGATAATTTTCATTTGTACGGTTAGTAGTGCTAGTTCGATCTCGAATGAAGTTGTCATGTGACAAGTCAACATCGGGTAAATTATTTTAAATAAATAAGTAATTGTAATTGTAGGGAAGTAATTGTAATTTTACGTAAGTAATTGTAATTTTATGTTACATACTATAAAGAAGACATACACTTAGGTACAGTCGAATTAATCATTGTTTTTTATTTCATTTTCTAGTACTCGAAAGACAAGTTCTGTTATTTAAAAGGACGAAATGGTGACAATACCAAATATTGTAGGTGCTGCAAAACGGCAATATGACGCATCCAAGTTCACAAATTTCAAGAAATTGGTAATCCCCATGTGACCACCTACATTATCTATAATTGAAAATGATAATAATACAATATTTTTTTTACTTTTGTTATTGAATAGGTAGGTAGGTACTTGTGAACTTGTATTGCTTTATGAATTATTTGAAATAAAATTATAGTAAATATTTGTGGATTTATTACAATTTCTGAATCCACTCAAGGTATTACCTTTATAATCAATAGTATTACATATTACAAGATGTGTAAACATAGATGGTAACATTGCTGTATCGTGTGCTTAGACATTTATGCTTGGAACATTGCTATTATTGTGTAGACCGTAACAGTTTCATTACTTCCATAATTAAACTGCAGAGATGGATTTTCCTCCCTGGAAGGTCCAGGTAAGGAAACGTCAGTATATTGTGGTCGAAGCTTTTGTGATACATCAATTTTGTTCTTTAGGGATGCATCGACGTAACTTTCTGCTACAGCATTCGACTTCCAACCTCCGTGCCTCTTAATAGTCAGCAAATCACCTCCACGGTTAGCCAAATGAGTCACACTAGATCACCTGAAACAGTGTCCAGTATAAAGCTCTGGATTGGGTAACCGAAGGAAACTGGCAATTTCTTTGCAAATAGCCCCCATCCTATTAATGCCAATAGGACTATTTATGCATTTGCCACTTCTATAGGTCAGGAACCGCCGGTGAGTCACTTTTGTGGGTCTTAATTGATAATATTCTTTTATCAGTGCAATCCATGTTCCCTCTGTGATTGCAAACAATCGGGGCTTATTGTTTTTGTTTTAGGCACTGAAATTGTCACCAATTCGGACTTAAATTCAATGTCATCCACACTCATGTTGGCAAGTTCCTCGCGTCTTAAAGCCCCATTGTAGCCAATAATTAAGATCACCTAAAAATATTATGGGATTTATGGATATATCTGGAAGAATTATACCACATACTTTCATTGCAAGGTATTTCTGATTTTCTGCGTCACAAATAAATTTATTTATGTCATACTCTTCAGGATCTTAGATTTCTTTGGTACATAGCCTTGGGACGTCCTTTTCAGGAGAGCTTGCAATTTTGCATAGTTTGAAATGTCAATGCTCATATTAATTGATAAATGGTCCACAGGGTAGATGGTTTATATTTTTGCCGCTGGGACTGTATGCCAAGAGAACATTTTCTGAGATGGTTTGAATTTTATTTTCCTTTCGCCAATCTTCAAACTTTGCGAATTGTTTTTTGTATGTCGCTTCCGACTTGTCGGGTAACAAATTTGGTACGGTTGGTTGCTTCAGCAATTTACGCCGAATTTCGGGCGGAGTGCAAACAAAAATCTCTTCACTCATTATTAACAGTAAGTAACAATAATTTATAATAATTTTGTTTTCAAATGACAAAACACGAAATTTAAATTAAATTTTAAAATAAAGTTGGCGGGGAGCATTTCCAACCAACACAAAATTCCCTAGATCTAAAAAAAAAGAATTTTCTATTAAAATAGGAAAAAAGGTGCGCAAATTAGAAAAAATAGCATAAACAACTCGTTTTATAAGGGCATCGGCGCACTTGTCCCATAGAAACTCGCCTTTGGCTCGTTTTCTACACCTGGGTTACGCGTGCGCCAATTCAACCCTTATAAAACTTGTTATTTAATATACTATTAAACGTATCTAGCACAATAAGAGTTAACGTTTTGCATTTTAGCTGAGAAGTTCGGATATTAATGATATCCAGAATGTATGGGTATACTGGAACAAAGCTCGCATTTATTCAGTTCAAATTCAAGACTTACCTCAATAGGAGAGCACGAGGAAGATTAGAAGTTGAATGCCCAGCAAACACTTATTATAAGATTCTAAGGTAAATCAAACAAGAACTTTAATAGCAAATTTAAGAATGCATCGAGGAACCCACGTCGCAGAACAACCAAATTCCGATAACCAGAATCGGCGAATATTTGTTTCTCTAATGGATTACAAAGATTAAGAAGTTAGTAAAACGTCCTTAATCATCTCCATTAAAAATAAATAAGCATCAATTCATTTTTATGTCTAATGACCAATTACACGCTTGAGATTTGTTAAACTGCAGTTTTTTCGTGACAAAATTCCGATACGACACGCAATGCGCATAAGCTTCTGCTCTAATATATCGATGAACTCAATGACAAAACGTGAAAAGAAAGAATATACAGGGTGTTTCTGAAAGGTGTACACATGGCTTTACCAGAGGTTCTCTGGCTCAAAATAGACCGTTTGACACCAATTTACCTATAACCCAAAGTGCACCATAAGGACGCCGGAGGACGTCACACTTTCCAAAAAAAGATTGTGTATTGAGAATAACTCGAGGACAAATTCAACGGATTTTTGTTCCGCTTTCGTATGCTGATTTTCTGCTTCCGAAGACGTTTTTTGTGTAAGGTGGACTAATTTCTGATACCAGAAAAGTCGCTTTCACACGGGCACTGTAAAATAAATGATAAAATTTTAACAACCGACAACGATACGAAACCAAAATAATTCTGACAAATAAAACGAACAATTTGAAAACTTTCTTCTTTCTAACTAATGTTATTAGTTCGATCAGAAAAAAAATAAAAACATACCCCTTCAAGGCGCATCCATACGCTTAGAAATTCAAGTAAACTGCTAGTAAGCTATGCGATCAAATCTATCATTTGTGACATTCATTTCCGGATCTTCCAAGATTGCTCACGTTTCTATTTTGCGATTAACTGCTTGAAAAATGGGCTACACATTTGCCGAACAGACTGATATGCTGTTAGTGTTGGGATTTTGCAGTGGCAATTGTCGGGAGAGCGTGAGGGTTTACGCAGAAAGATTCCCAAATCGTATTGACATGATCGCATAGCCTTCTAGCAGTCTACTTGAACTTCTAAGCGTATGAATGCGCCTTGCAGCCATATGATTTTAATTTTTTTCTGATCGAACTATTAACATTAGTACAATTTAACAAGAGAGAACAAAGTTTTCAAATTGTTTATTTTATTTGTCAGAATTATTTTAGTTTCGTATCGTTGACGGTTGTGAAAGTATTATCATTTATTTGACAGTCCCCGTATGAAAGCGACTTTTTCTGGCATCAGAAATTTATCCACAATACACAGAAAAACGTCTTCGGAAGCAGACAACGAGCATACGAAACCGGAACAAAATCCGTCGAACCGTTCTCCACTTATTCCGAATATACAAAATTTTTTTGGAAAGTTTGACGCCCTCTGTCGCCCATATGGTACACTTTTGGTTATAGGTAAATTGGTGTCAGACGGTCTATTTTTAACCAGAGAATCTCTGGTAAAGCCATGTACACACCTTTCAGAAACACCCTGTATATTAATTAACGTCTATTTGTTTATTTAATTAGTGTTAAATTATTAAACACCAATGAAATGAACATACCTACGAAAAATGTTGTCAGTTCTTGAAGTTAAATTTAATTCGACATAGCACTTGCACATCGTGCGATAAAACAAAATCTAAGTAACTACAACTTCCTTAACTATATTTTTCTTAGAGATGCCATATAGTAATTAAATTATTCGTCAGAATTTCTACATGTCTAAAGTAATTTTGTGTTTCAGATTTTCTAATTATGTAGGAAAACTTGGAGAGTTTCACGAAACTGCACATATTATCTTAATTCCGTATATAGAGTTGCTGAGTTCACTGATAAAACATAACGTAAAAATTGTACATTGTCCACATTCGAATATTGGGTCCATCATTCGATGTACAAAATGTACACAAAGTATGTACGTTCGTTAGACTGTTCTGTAGTAATGCGACACCGCCTAATTGGAATACATCTTAAGGTTAATTAAAACGTAAAATTTAATGAAGTTAGATGCTTTTAGAACGCTCATTCTCAGAGCTGTCATTGACTTCAAATATAATCTCACGAAAAATATGAATCATCTCAATTTCACACTTAATTAAAATATTTCATCAAGTGGCAAGACAAAAAGAAATTGCCTCACGTATCAAGTTAATTACAAAGTGTGGTTCACATAGATAATAAACTTCATCGAAATTTATCCAAAATGTAAATAAGCCATATCGAGCACGTCTTCTATAAATTCTCCTGGAAAGCTCGTCGATCGATCAGATACCCATCAATCCAATAGTAAGGTTTTCCCCCTAAACCAAATTTATGTGTGTTCAACAACGTCTCGCGAAAGCTTACATCTTGAATCTTGACCTTTCGCAGTCGAGTCAAATAAAATTATGCAACAAAAGGAATTTTGATGCGACAATGAATATAAAACAGTTATGATATGTAGGTACATGTGGAGCATGTCACAATAAACATACAATTATTGCACATTCCAGAACGTGGTGTGTTTCCTGTTAACCTACAAGTTTTAACGTTTGATTTGTTAACAATTACTTCCTGCTCGCAAATGTAAAGTAATGTATGCGAAATTTTTGAGCAATAAAAATTAACAATTCCTTCGTTCCAAAAAAAAAATGGTGCACCAATGACAAAAGAAGTGTCGAGATGAGCTTTTTTGCTTCCACTTTTGTCTCGAGATTGTAATGAAGCACAACGATTTTTTTTAAAAGATGTATTAGATGGGTATCTCTCCATCATGAAAATGAGAGCTATCCCTAACGTATTTATAATTGCTACAAATTAGAAACCTAACTACACCTCAAAATCAAGTTATTCGACAGAATTGTGTAATAAAGTTAGATAATAACGCGTAATCAAACTTACTATTTGATCTTGAAATTAAACGAATCGAATATCCTTAATTAAAATTCAAAAATTCTTGTTTAGAAAGTAGGAACGGAAGACATGATGAATAATATAAAAGTATTATAATTATAAAATCGGAAGGGTATAGAAAACAAAATAAGTTATGCGATTAGCTAGTGCAATAAAAATGAAAATTGTGTCAACAAAGTTGGATATATGCAAATAACATCGATGTTTTCAGACTGAAACGACTCAAGCGACAAAAATCGAAATTAAGTTAAATACATCATTGCAAAGAAAGATGACCTTACGCCGAATCTATTTGAATTATTGAATGCAGCGACATATGGGCTTTTTTGCATTTAAATTTGCCTTAGTTTTTTATTAGGCACCAATCGTTTAATCACACTGAGACTCAAGCGACAGTTTTGCCCGCCTTTTGTCCAAGCTGACAGTCCTGTGTTTGTTTCATGTTTTTGCAGAAAAAACTGGTAAGTAATTATTATATTTTATTATTATGGTTGCCTAATATTAATTTAATACAATCGACTAATAAAAACGTCTGTAAATAATTGAATTAAATAGTCAAGGATGGTTTTTGTGGGATGTGGCGGTGAAGTCGAAATATTGTGGATTGGAGTCACTTTGTCTTAAGCGACTTTTCCTGTACTAATTCTTACCGACAGAAAATATCCAGACTATTTAATTTTTATTAAATATTAGTTTTTAGCAATAACGTAACTGCATTTTATATGGAACATGATCTTATGATTTAAAACAATTTGTTCTAATATAAAATGGACAAAATATGTTTCAAAATATTTATGTCGCTTAAGTCGCTGACAATCTACTATTGATTTTCAGAATAATGACGACAACGACGTTTTTCTATACTTCACGGACCCAGAGAATGTTGGCCATGGTTAATGAAAACAGAAGCAATGTGGATAATGATGATTCTTTAATACTGGAGGCAATTAATTAAGAACAAAAGAATTGACGCGGAGGATAACAAATTTCCTGAAAATACAGTGCAAGAAAACGTGGAAGCTGGGCAAAATCTTATTTCAAGCACAAGTGATGGCCAAGAAATTTAAACCAACTCAATCATTAGCAGCTATGAAGAAAGAAGCTGCTGTGGAAATGCCAAAATGTCGGTAACGACTGCAGATGTAACGACTGATCAAACTGTGACAGATATTCAAGATTGAAAAAGCATTAAAAATGTACGATCCAGGCAAATTTACTAAGTTTGTATCGTGCAAATGTAGTAACACCAGAATATCATGGTGAATATTTCTGCCTTAAAAGCAATTCAAATGTACCTGATATTAGACCAAACCGATGTTGAAGACGAAACCGAACACTGATAATAGTCAAACAAAAAAACACCAAAAACTGCACCAAAAACTTGACTCGGCACGTGATAATATACCTTAGTTTGTGTCGGTTTTTTGGGCTTTCCCTTTTTTTTTTTTAAATAATTTTTCTTTCTTTAAATTAATAATATATAATATGTTGATAAGTATTGTTAATAAACGCATGAATAATAATTATGCTCAGCACTTACATTAACATTCATCAGTTGACTAATCAATATGAATGCAGAGTACATGGAATTCGTAAAATTAATTGAGAGTAGGTGTGCGCTCGCACAAGTCATAACATATTAATAAGAGATGTGGAATATTTTTCGGAAAATTTTTGTTCAAAAATTCGTTTCACATAAGCTCGATTTATTGAATAAACAATAATAAAAAAACTTTTACAAGACTTTGTATTCCTCAAAAAAGAAATTGTTGACTTACGCACCCAAAATAATGTTTAGTTCTTTACCTTGTTTTGACTAAAAGATTTAATCATCTGACTTAATTGGCAGATACAACTAAAGGTAGAGAAAACAAAAAGACTTGAGCGCCGTAAATATTAGGCTAAGCAGCAGTTATGCCTGTTTTGAACTATACGAAATACTTAAACGACAACAAAATTATGTTTTGTTGTTTTTTTTCGTAAATGGATTTGTATGAAAATGACAAATGCATTGAGTTTGAAAAGACCAATGAATTGGTTCAGTAATTATAAACTCAACAATTAAAAATGTTAGTTGTATGTTTTTGCGATTTCTCAAAATATTACGATTATCGCTTAAGTCGTTTCGACATGACAGCATCAACATGTTTCATTATTTTATCTTTATTAGTACAAGCAGAAATACATCATCTCCCCCAGAATGTATAAGGTCCAGATGATTCTATATTTGCATATGAACTTCCCGAAGTTGCCGATAGGTGGCGATACGTGTTATATTAGTATAATATTTTAGTTTCCTGTTATTTTCACACCTAACACTCAATTTAAAATTAAAGATTAATTGAAAGAAACTGAATAGTATATCCTAGTAATATTTATACAAATGAAATATTAAAAACTTAAAAATCTATTTTTAAATTATTGCGTTGTTCCGTCATGTGGTAACATTATTTCCGGTATTACAGAGCGCGGTCATGTTTGATGAAATATAATCGATTCTGAATCGATATCCATCACGACACTATAATCGCGATATTAAATCAATGACGAAACCGGAAAGCCAACCCATAACGCCATCTATCAGTGACTGAAAGAAACACTAACACGTATAGAGAATATACTGCTTGTATCTATGGTACGTTCTACATTCCGGGGGAGATGATGTATTTCTGGTAAAAGGTAAGATCGTCAGTAGTAACACAATATTCCCTAATTTAAAATATAACTTAAGTACTTAAAAAATTAAAATAAAGATATTGAATACTGCAATTTTCTTTACACTGTAATTATAATTAATAATCGGGCCTTATTACGCAATACGATTACATTAGTATTTATTATTTAATATCATTTGTTTTGCTTCAATTAACAATTAGTTTGTTAGCATTTATAGTATTTAATGTAATAATAAAATATAAATTATTAGACAGCATAGCTGTAAAAGCAAATTATTCTCGACATGCTATCATTAATGCTTCATAATAATGAACACAACAAACAATAATATTTTTTGAGGTTTTACGTGTGATAATGACCATAATTAATTACGTTTGTAAAAACGTACCTGACAATTATTATTAGTACTTACAGCTTCTATTGCTTTTAGGATTTTGTAATTACTTTCGTATTGACCCGGACAAACATTGCAATAGAATAGAATTTAATTTAATTATATTTAAGAAGATTAACAATTATGTCAAAGATTACAGAAATGCTTTCAATTAAATTAAAAATGTAAAATTTCTTTAATTGCCAATAACTGTTGACTAGAATAGTATTGGCGAGCAAAACTACTTCTTTAAATTTATTCTGACATTTTGAAAAATGTATTAATTTATTTAGTGATACAAATTGCAAAACATTGTTTTATTAATTTGTTTGATGTGGTAGATGTACTAAAAATAGTTGATTGTGTTACTAGTGAGTGAAAAGATTTGATTCATGAGCGAAGCGAGTCAATTAAATTTAACTTTTCTTCACTAATTTCTTTCGTAGCGATAAAGGATCTGGTAAACCCAAGAAAAATTATTAAACTTAATTATACTTATAACTTATATTTTAATGAATAGTGAACAAGAACGCAATTTCTCTTTCACCATCAAAGCCAACACATCCATCACAAAGGTTACGATACCCAAAATCATACTCCTCTAATTTATTCAACAAAACGTCAATTAAATTCAAATAAACCAATGTCACAAAATTATAAATCCATTAAATTGATTCATTATTATTCATTATCACTGATTTATTATACTCAAATCCAGTTCAAATTTCTTCACTTCTGGTAACTAGTTATGAAAAATAACAAGAAACATAACAAGAGATAGCTGTAAATCTGCATTTCGTAGCCTGCAAATCCTGTCATTACCGTCAATCTATATATACGAATTAGCCACTTTTGTACATAAGAACAAACATTTGTTCACAAAGTATAATTTATGTCATCCATATTCAACAAGAAACAAAAATAGCCTACAGCCACTAAAATTTAACATAGTAAGTTACCAAAAATCCTTGTACTTTAACGGATGTAAAATATACAATAATTTACCAACTGGCCTCAAAAATCTATCCTTAAATAAGTTTAAGTATGAATTTTAAAACACTACCTGCTAGAAAAATGCTTCTATGAACTAAATGAATTTATGCAAATAATATTCTTCCTTGCAATTATTATTATTTTTTTCTTTTTTAGACAGCTTTATCTTTATGCCAATATGTATTGTATTGTTTTTTTTGAAGATAAATAAAAAGTTATTATTATTATAAAAAATCATGTGTTTCGTGAATGGTTGTATGAATAGCTATTATTCAGCATGAAACATTCTAATACTTTTTTTAAAACAAAAAAATAATTAGGTAAAAGATAGTTGGACCTTATAGACAGTTGCCATGTACTCACATTCATCAAAATGTAGAATTTGTAGAAATCTGTAGTAAATGAGCATCAAATACGGCGAAACACGTGAATGTAAGTGCCGTTCATAATTCTGCAATTATCACTGGCTACTGTCGTATTCGGTTGGCAAGATTGGAAATATTGCGTTAAAAATGAGCTTAGCTTTTTCGCAATGTTAAAAAATTCACAGTCGACATCTTAGAACTTACTACAAATTTCTACAAATATTACGTTTTGGAACTATAAGTTTTACAACACCGAGTCCCGACTCGTGTTAGCGATCACGTACGCATATAGCAACTTTATCGACAGGTATGTAGAAGCAGTTATATAAGTCGATCCTTCGATAATCATAGCCAACATAAGTGTTAGCAAAAATTAAAATCTCGAATCGCCTGCTGTAAGTTCGCAAGAGGTTGTACAATAACAAACAAACACCGAGAATTACTCGACAGCTGTTTCGTCCTTTTGGGACTCTTCAGGAGTGAGAGAACTCGAGTGTAAGTTCACTATTGTACATGGCATTATGTAGATGTAAAAACAAGAGTTTAACGCAGAACTCTGCATCGTCCCGATACTAATAGACGTCAAAGAACATATGGAAAGTATGGATATGTTGTATGCTACCTCCTACACTAAGCCAGTAGGTCAAACAAAACGAAGTATCGCGCGCCCAAGTTCCTTAAGACGAGTTAAAAAGCAAAAAAGAAATTGCGTTTTAGAAAAAAAAATGATCCAAACAAAAGCTATAAGACAATAGAATTTCCAACAACTTTTCTTCCTCAACTTTTTTGTATAATTGATGTTGGTGTAGAGATTGTTACAACAATTAGGTCACGTGATTGTTATATCTCAGTAATTACTTATTGGATCAAAAAATACTTTAAACAAAAATTGGGTAAAAGGAATAATATTCTAAATATTCAAAAATCTGTGTACGTTAACTGTCCTTTTGCCTAGATAGGTTATGTCCAAAATCTAATCAAATCTGCGAAATTATAAATAAGACCGATGTGCACAGTTTCATAATAATCTAACTAATGGTTCTCTTGATATCTTGTCGAACAAAAATTGTATTTGGTTTGAAACCTCCCATCTTATATATAGGATGTGGAGTCAAAAGTTAATATGAAAGATACTGTAAAGCAACTGGAGTTACCTTCTAGAATATTATTTTAGAAGTATAGAAGCGTAGTCATGTATTTATGCAGTTCAGTTCAAAGTTATCATTGAATACAAGTTGATATAAATATAACGAGTAGTATTGTGGTATTGACACGAATTATAGTGTTTAAGAGTGTAATTCGATCTTGGCTGTGTTTATACTTATCTCGTGGTTGTAAATGCGATAAGGAAAACAAATAAACATTCGTTACAATACGTTCTGAAAGACGACTTTGAAGATAAAATTGTTACATTAAAAACCAATAACTACAGAAATTTATGCTTGTGTTGTATGTTAAGTTGGGCACCCCTCAATTATTTTTAAAGTCGCCACCCCTGGTTTGTTATTATAATTTTCAAATTGCTTCTTATTACTAAATGAAACTAAATGTACATATTCAAACTCCAATCTCAAATCACTGAAAAAGTCCGCCAAGTAAAAATAAAATTTTAATATCTCGAGCGGATATTAACTACCTAGATAGCAAGGAAATTGCAAATAAAAGTAAAAAAACGTCCTTTAATCATTAAATCTGAAGTACTTTGGTAGTAAACAAATTTTTAATCTCGTAAAAATCAGACAAATTTTATGAAATGCGGAAATATCCCCCAATGAGGAAAAATATTTCTCGTGTTATTACGATGACAATTTCCATAAACATCAGTCAATCGACAAACGAAATGAATACCCTGTAAACACACCCCATTACGTTGCAACTAATTTTCTACCACTCGTTATTATTCTACGAAATCCAACCAAAAGTACAAACCTTTTACAGTGAAATAATAAAAAAGCTTCCATTACAGAAAAAGAACGAGATTTAACGTCGACAGATGGAAGAAGTTGTTTTTTCTTTTTAAAATAAGCCAGTATTTGTTTCTTGTTCCTAACTGTCTACAAATTCCTAATGTAATTATTGATTTCCATTAGGTTGCATTAACTAAGAATGATAACGTCATCATTCAAGAACGTAAGAGTTAAGATAAACATTATTGTCTAAATAATCCCTTAACCGAGTACCACTAGCGTTTGTTGCTTTTTTTCCTCTAAAGAAACTTCTATTGATGATATGCAATTATTGATTTTGTATGAAGTACCTTAAAGACCACAATGCAACAACGTTAACATACCCTTCTGTCATTGATTGTTTCCAGTATTATGTGGGGATATTACCATACGCGCTTTAGATTAAATTAATTGAAATTGTTCAAACTAACAGATGCTGAGGAAATTGGTGCACAAAGACACAAAGCTGTCAGTAATAGAAGCTCTCTGTATTTGGTAGTCGTTACGTGTATATGGTGAGAGAGTAAAAATATTTCAAACGTTTAAATTCAAAAGCTTTGTTCTCTTCAATACTCATTTGCGTATGCATTACAACACAATATGTTAAAGCAAAAGCATTCCAGTATTGAGCAGCAAAGGAATTGTGTCATAATTCTGAAATATGCGACTTGAATTTTAATTTTTAACAGTAGGTATATGGTATAGTTATAAAAAGTCCATTTATTTCCAAGAACCATTTATACTTTATGCATTGCTGAACGTATTCTTTTTCCTTCTAAATCGGGTTTTATTTTTTTTTTGCATCATCCTCAGACTAAATGGAAAAGGTCTGAGAGAAAGGTGGGTGAGAATGCGTATTTTTCTGAAACCATTACTTTCGCTGTTGGTCTTAGGAGTAGATGTAAAATTTAATCAACAAGCATTAACTGAAAATAGAAAGTAGTTGCCACGTAAACTTCAAAGGAAACCAGTACCTCAACATGCTATAAAATCACGTAGGTCAATAGTAAATTTAATTTAATTTGTTTCCCAATAGCTGCCACTATTGACGTAAATTGTAGATGTAATTCAAAATTATACGGATGTGTAATTCTCAGTCCTTGAGTGTAGTTCAAATTGTACGGGATTATGTTATACTGGATTGAATTTAGATTCTATCTAGTCTGAGATATAGTATAGCAAATTATACTAGCACTTTTTGGTCTTGTATTAAAATTTCGTTTCAGTATTTGAACTATTGTCCTATTTTATTGTAATACCTTTCTTCAACAATGTTATTCACGTTTCTCATCAGTACATGAAATCTTCCCGAATATTGAACTCATCCTTTTCCTTTGCAATTCTCGTGATCTTATTTTTTTATGATTAATTCCTGTCTCAAATATTGGCGAAACAAATACACTATATTTTCCCTCTTCGTACACAAAAGAAAAACAAAAACCATCGAAATGTAGAGGTTGATCATAATCATGAATCTACAAACATAATAATAATCGGAAAACATAATTGTTTTGAAAAGTTATGAATCTTTCCAAACATACTTTACGGTTTTAACTAAAAGTAATAAAAAAAAGAATAAATGCTTCTTAGCATTTGATCGGACCAAATATATATAAAAAAAAATAAAAATTATTGTACAATAAAACCTGTAAATAGCGGTCACTAAAATTTGCTGCAAAACTGACCGGTATATGGAGGTTGGCCGTTATTGGGAGGAAAAAAAATTTATTTCTATGCGTTGTTTATTAAAATCTTTTAAGTATGGAACATAATACGGTTCGCTATAGGGTACTATACTATATATCTGCGTTAAAAATAACTATAAATGTGCTGATGCAATATTAAATAATTAGAACAATATAATAATGGAAGAGTTATATATATTGAATACATAATACATACATTTACATATGTACCTATTTTCTAATTGCTCGTTATTCTCCTGCACCACTTTCATTGTTTGAATCATAGCCTTCACTATAGTCTAATTCACTGATTATATCTTGAATAATTAAATTGGGGCTTTCGGTCAAAATATCACAACCAATAGATGCATAATTTTCAAGGCTTACACGTTGATTTCTTTCTAGTAATACAGAAAAAGCTGAGCTAGTGCAATTTCGTCTTCTTCATCGAAAGCTTCTTGCAGGACCTTTTCCGATAATCCTGCTTTCGCAAAAATTTGTAATAGGCGAAACGTTTCTCCAGGCTACTGATATCCAAACTAAAGAGCTGGTTAAATTGATACTTTTTCCGCATCTTCAAAAGACGTTCGATATTTGTGAATGTCAACAGCCTTTTGATTAAAAACTTCCTGTAGGCCATCTTAAAGTTTTGGATAATTCCTAGGTCCAGTGGCTGGCAATGGGATGTGGTGTTTGGGGGTAGAAAAACAATGTTCACATTTTCAAGAGTCACTTTGGAATGAGACGTGGCATTATCCAGAAATAATAAGACTTTTCTATTCTTTTTTCATTTTTCATAAAATTTTTTAGCCAGGAAGTCATAATCTCTACCGTCATCCAAGCTTTTTTATTAGATACCCATTGTAAGGGCAATTTATTGATTTGAGAGCCTTAAAAGCATCTTGGGTGTTTACTTTATCCAATGATTAACGAATTTTCCTTATCACCTTCCATATTTGTACAAAATAAAATTGTCAATCTTTGTTTTGCAGTTTTTTACCACTACATTTATCGTTTTTTAAAGAGAACGTTTTGTTTGGCATCGCAAGGTAAAAAAGTCCGGTCTCGTCAGTATTGTACACATTTTTGGATGAATACTCCTTCAATATTACTGACAGCTTTACTTTCCAAGCTTTAACAGTGTCCAGGTTAATATCAGCTGACTCCTCGCAAATTGTTTTAAAGGTTATGTTATGTCTTTGACAAAATTTCTCAAGCCACCCATTTGAAGCTTTAAAATCCGTCATTTTTTAATTTTCCGCAACTTCCAATGGTTTCTCTTTTATTAAAGGTCCAGATATAGGGATATTTTTATTCCTAGCTTTACAAAACCAATTGTAAACTACTCGGTCAATTTCTAAACCTTCAGTTCTAGGAAATTTCTCTTCTGTTCTGTATTGGAACCTTCTTCAAATAGCACGTATGTATGTATGAACGCAAATACGATTTTTGGAGTGAGCTTAATGAGCCTTTTAATTGCACTTTGTCTGTAATGACTGTCTATTGTAAATCAAACAAATTCTTTAAATCCGTTCTTAAATACCGGTAATTACTTAAGCCTCACACAATGAAACAATTATATACTATGCACAACTTGAACGCTAAGCTGTTGTCTACTAATGGCCTTACTTAAGAATGCTCGAATGGGAGGTACACTTACATGTATTTTTCCAAAAAGTTTACAAATAAGTGACCGTGGCCGTTATCGAGAGGTGGTCGCTTTTAAGAAGTGGTCGAAAATAGAGGTTTTACTGTATCTTTAATTACCTAAATTTGTTTTTTTCTGTGTTACGCGTTCAAGGCTTTCGCTTTATGTATTGATTATGATCAGATTTTATCATATTTAAGCGAAAAAAATACAATATAAGAAAGAATTGCAGAAAATCTTAAAATTGAAGGCAAACACACTCAACAACCGAGGAAGATTGTGAAGAAATAAAGGATACATTATTGATTGCCTCAGAGGTATCTGAAAAAAATGTCAAAATAAGAGTAAACTACCAAAGTAAGAAACTAGAGCTATGCTGATGTTACCATGTGTGGCAGATAAAAAAGATTTACAAGAAAAAACCGAGAATACATACAACAGAGATTAATAAAAAGAAGATATAACGAAAGGAAAACAACAGGAAATTTTATAGAGAAGTATAAGCAAAATTTCAGGAACGAAAGCAATTCTGTGGAGAAGAAGAAAGTGAGCTTGGAAAAGGTAATAAAATTGTAGATAATAGCAGCTAAGAATGAATGCTTTTTCACATTAAGGCACGTATGTTAATCGAAAAAAACTCTAAGTTTTCGAAAGTTCTACAATGGAAATCTAGGAAAAGGAAATTGTAAACAAGATATACGGTGGTGCAAAATACCGCTCAGTAGAATAAAGAATTGTGCAACAATCCAAACATGTAAAGTTACAGTAAAACCTCTATTTTCGGCCACCTCTTAAAAGCGGCCACCTCTAAAACCGACCAGCTTTTCCAAGTCAAAAACCAATTATACGGATATATCCATATTAATGATCCTCCTAATAGCGACCACCTCTCGATAACGGCCACTTATTTCTAAACTTTCTTGGAAAAATACATGTAATTCTACCTCCCATTTCCGGCCATTCTTAAGTAAGGTCATTAGTAGACAACAGCTTAGCGTTCAAGTTGTGCATAATATATAATTGTTTCATTGTGTGAGGCTGAAGTAATTACCGGTATTTAAGAACGGATTTAAAGAATTTGTTCGATTTACAAGAGACAGTCATTACAGAGAAAGTGCAATTAAAAGCTCATTAAGCTCACCCCAAAAATCGTATTTTGCATTCATAGTTTGAGTTAGTATGTTCAACAGTGCTGTTACATATAGACGTACAGAAAAAATTCGCTAAACAGAAAACGTTTGTCTCTCAAAGAGATTGTGGAAAGTGAAAAGTTCAATACCAGTGCTGAAAAATTTAGTGTTGGAAGAACGATATTTTAAAAAAAAATTTCCTAGAACTGAAGGTTTAGAAATTAACCGAGTTATTTACAATTGGTTTTGTAAAGCTAGGAATAAAAATATCCCCATATCTGGACCATTAATAAAAGAGAAAGCATTGGAAGTTGCGGAAAATTTAAAAATGACGGATTTTAAAGCTTCAAATGGGTGGCTTGAGAAATTTTGTCAAAGACATAACATAACCTTTAAAACAATTTGCTGGAAGTCAGCTGATATTAACCTGGACACTGTTGAAGCTTGGAAAGAAAAGCTGTCAGTAAATTGAAGGAGTATTCACCCTTAAATGTGTACAATGCTGACGAGACCGCACTTTTTACATTGCGATGCCAAACAAACCGTTCTCTTTAAAAAACTATAAATGTAGTGCTACAAATGCTGCAAAAAAAAGATTGACAATTTTATTTTGTACAAATATAGAAAGTGATAAGAAAATCCGTATCAACAAATTGCCCTTAGAATGGGTATCTAATAAAAAAACTTGGATGACGGTAGAGATTATGACTTTCTGGCTAAAAAAATTTGATGAAAAAATGAAAAAAAAATAGAAAACTCTTAGTATTTCTGGATAATGCCACGTCTCATCCCAAAGTGACTTTTGAAAATGTGAACATTGTTTTTCTACCCCTAAACACCACATCCCATTGCCAGCCACTGGATCTAGGAATTATCCAAAACTTTAAGATGACCTACAGGAAGTTTTTTAATCAAAAGGCTGCTAACATTCAGAAATACTGAACGTCCTTTTGAAGTATCAATTTAACCAGCTCTTTAGTTTGGATATCAGTATCCTGGAGAAACATTTCGCCTATTACAGTTGCTAAATGTTTTTACGAAAAGCAGGAGAAGTACTTCAAATTTTATCAAAATGTTAATCTTCTGTTTTACAAACTAAACTTAAAAATGTGAAACAAACCTCAATAGAAAAATATTTCACAAAAATGTAATTTAATGGTATATTTGTATGTAATTAATTATTGTAATATGTATAACGAGCAATTAGAAAATAGGTACATATTATGTAAATGTATGTATTATGTATTCAATATGTATAACTCTTTCATTATTATATCGTCTAATTATTTAATATTGCATCACCACTTTTATAGTTATTTTTTAATGCAGATATATAGTACCTACCCTACAGCGAACCGTATTATGTTCCATACTTAAAAGATTTTAATAAACAACGTATAGAAATATTTTTTTTCCTCCCAATAACGGCCACCTCCATATAGCGGTCAGTTTTGCAGCAAATTTTAGTGACCGCTATTTAGAGGTTTTACTGTATTTACGAAAAAAGACGAAACATTGAAAAGTCAAGAGAGTAAAATATATAAAAATTAATAGAAAGTGAAAGAAATAACGAGCAAGTTCGACGACCATAACTCAACCTTGGTAGAAATCAACCGATCACATCGAATTTGCTGCAACTGCAAGCACCGGCGAGTGCAGTAAAAAAACAATTTTTTTAGCACACACTAGCGATATTCTTAAAAATTTTCAGTTACAAACTTGGTGAATTGGGGATTAAATGAAATTTTAATACTCGTCTTAAGTTAAGCCTGAAGTACAATATCTACTATCGGAATACACAACGTATCAGTCTTCCACTTGACAAAACGCTAGAGTTGCCGTAATATGTGTGACTACATACCTATGTACTTTTAAAACTAAAGAAATTGTGCCATTTGTTACTGAAGATGTTTATCATCCTGCATTGAAAGTCACTGTAGATATACACACCCAAATACAAACTAATTGCTCGTCCAATCCAAACAATAAGTCGTACGATTTTCGAAAAGCTGACTTTCGGGCATTATACAATTCCTTACTTGGTATAGATTGGTCAGTCCTACAAAACTACGACGATGTTAATCTAGCTTGTGATAAATTTTACGAGATACTCTATACATTATTCGATGTTTATGTACCACTTCACAAAAATAAATTGCACTCCTACCCAAAATGGTTTACACGTGAAATTATTCAAAATCTAAAAATTAAAGCTAATTTAAACAGACAGTATCGTTACACAAGATCAATGGAATGTTATAATGAATTTAAACGCATTCGAAGCATCACAAAGCAAAAAATTAAAGACACTTACACAGTATATCTTCGTAGCGCAGAACAGTCTATAAGTGGTGATCCAAAACAGTTTTGGCAGTACATTCATAGTAAGACTAATAACACTCGAATACCTGGTTTTACATATAATGGCAATATTAGGTATTCTACCCCACAAACTATTGTTAATGGTTTTGGTCATTACTTTAGTAGCGTTTATCAACCATCCCACCCTTCAAAACTTCACAATATTAATAATTTATGGTACAACAACTTCCCCTGCATTAATCTTATTTCCATTTCAGAAGATGACATTACGTCCGCAATAAAAAAATTAAAAATAAACAAACTGCTGGTTTCGACCAGGTGCCAAGTTATATTGTCAAAGATTGCTCTAATGTTCTTCTTGTCCCACTTTTAATTATATTTAATTTAAGCTTAAGAACGTCAACTTTTCCTCAATTTTGGAAAATAGCTCGAGTCTGTCCCATTTTCAAGAATGGTGATCCCTCAGATGTCACTAACTACAGACCTATTGCTATACTCTCTAACTTTGTAAAGATCTTTGAAATTATTCTATATAGGCATATATACAACAATATGAAACAGATTATATCCCCTTCACAACATGGCTTCATGGAACGTCGCTCTACCATAACTAACCTAAGTTGCTTTTCGCAGTTTGTTTCTGAACAACTTGATAAACAAGGGCAAGTAGATGTCGTTTATACAGATTTGTCTAAAGCGTTCGATAAAATAGATCATTCGATTCTGCTTACAAAACTTCATCAGATAGGCGTTAGCGACTCTAACATAGCTCTATTGAAATCTTACTTACAGGATAGACCACATTACGTTATGTACAATGGATATAGATCTATACAGTACATTCCTACATCTGGAGTCCCCCAAGGTTCTAATTTAGGGCCCTTACTTTTCTTATATTTATTAATGATCTGAGTTATCATTTACAGTGTCGGTTGTTGATGTTTGCTGACGACGTCAAAATATTCACATCAATTGTAAACCAAGATGATACCATAAAATTACAGTCTGATATTAATTTACTTTCTAACTGGTGCAGCAACAATACCTAACCTTGAATAGTGGTAAATGTAAAATTGTTACATACACTCGTAAGATTAGTCCAATAAAATTTAATTACACGATAAACTCAGAACTTTTAACTAGATCTAATTTAACCAAAGATTTGGGGGTGACGTTTGATGCTGGATTCACTTTCATATACCACATCAACCACATAGTCTCTTCCGCTTATAAAATGCTGGGATTTTTAATACGTAGCTGTAAAGACTTTTCAAATATTTCGGCTTTAATAACATTGTATTTTTCTTTTGTACGATCCAAACTAGAGTACGGAAGTATCGTTTGGTATCCAATTTATGACTGTCATGTATTGTCCATTGAAAGTGTACAGAGAAAATTTCTAAAATTTCTGTGGTTTAAGATTCATAATGTTTATCCACCCAGGGGTTTTGATCACTCAATCTTACTAAACACATTCAACATTGATTCATGTGCAATCAGGAGGGTATACATCAGTTTGATTTTTCTTTTAAATTAATGAATAATAAGGTTGACTGTTCGTATTTGTTGCAAAAATTACATTTCCATGTTCCTCGATTACATTCTCGGCAAGAATTAACATTTTATCTCGCAAAGGCTCAAACTAATGTAATATTAAAGTCTCCCATATATGACATGTGCAACAATTATAATAATATCTGCAACCAAACAGACATTCTTAATTGTAGCTTGTCAGAATTTATAACATTTATAAAATCAATTAACGTGTTGTTTTTTTCACATTTGTAGTAGGTAGTAATAGATATTACCATGTATTCATTTATATATAATTTTTCAATTTAATTACTTTTTCTATCTCTTTGTAATCTAGTAGTATTATGTTCACTTGTAAAATTGTCTTGTAATTGGCATTGCTGTTAGACAATAAATAAATAAAAAAATAAAAAATAAATAAATAAAAGTGGTAATGAATATCAAGTATGTTTAAAGGTGCCTTTAAGTAAACCAATATGTTCAAAACTAGTTTTAATAGCATAATAAAATTGATGTTTGCAGCTTTGACTAATTAAAATATGTTGTTTACTTAAGACTTTGCAACCGAAATTATAGTTTTCTGCGCACAAAGCAGTAATTATAATTATTTTACCCGTAAACAGTATCTTATTTGCATTGAAAATAAGCAACCTTAATGACTGTTACTATTCGTAATATTTCTTTTTTAATAACCAACACTGCAGACAACAAACGATTCATTATTTGATAAGGAGACAATATATAGTTTTCAGGTTCATATAACGACTCAATTGCATGCATCGATGGAGTAACACGGGCAAAAAGTACTTAATAAACAAATAAATGTTACAAAAACTTAACAAACACGTATTTTAATTAAGATCAAGAGATATAACTGGAACAATCACAAGATTGCAACAAAAAGTGCGAAAAATGTTGACATTGCTTTACACTTTTAGCGGGCAGAGTATACAATCCTCATTGATAAACAAAAACATCTGTAACACGCCACCCTGGTGAAGTATCCTTTCGAAAACGTTAACGTTACTATTTTGACATGCTCCATGAGGAAAGGAAAACTATAGACGTCATACAAATTTGCAATGTGCACACTGTATGTGCGTATCCTACGAACATTGGAAATGAATCATTGCAGTATACGTTTAATTTAAAAAGTTCAGTTAACAACCTTTGTTTTCTCATCTCTTAGTCTTTTATATTTTCATTTATTTTTTTTAAATATACTTGCAAGCGCAAAATGAAACTCCTCAAGTTCGCTGTGATTAGTAGCACAGTAACTACAACAGAGAAAATACTGTTCGTATTATAATACGTGACAAAATTGCACTACTTCAACAAAGTACTCATTATGCAAGGCACAATCAATAAAACTCAGCTGCAGGCAGACTATTAACACCAACTTAATGAAAACTTGTAGACTTACATATAAAAAAGATAACCGAACGCATTTCTTTGTAAAATGATCAGCACGCCGCTCCAAGGCATAACCGTAATCCCGTAGAGCCCTTAACAAAACAACGGAAGCAACATAATGAAAACTGAGCTGCTACACAAACTTAACTAATAAAAAATCGGAAAGTAATTAATCGACTACATGTTTACCACGGCGGTGTTCTAACAACATTCGGTTTATCAATAATTTTTTTTGTAACTTGATGAATTACTAATTGGATTAAATGAGATGAAAATTTCAACCTCGTCGGCGTAATTTGTTGATCAAACTCATGATTAGGTCTTTATTGAGTTCAATTCGTAACCTCTACCGTAGTTACACTGTGTCATTGATTTATTACTCCCCACAGTACATACATGCTACAGGGTAACTTAATAAGTTATCTTTCCTCAGTAAAATTTCTACTAAATATTGATGATTTCAAAGTTTTAGGCAAAAAATAAACTTTGATTGAAATTGATAGAAACTAGAAAAGTGTATTTCAGTTATAACAAGATTAAGTGAATATGAAGGAGATTGCATGCTGTTACGAGCAGATAAAGCAAACATCACATCAAAGTAAATTACTTTAAATGACAGGACTCAGCCGTTGCTGAGTTGTTCAGACGTAGGTACTTCAAAATGTTGAATACAAACTACACAAAAGCACGGCAGGATTATATTGTCAGAGATATTTAAGGTAATTGAAGAAAAAACTTTTTTGCGCTGATAAGATTAATTTCACTTTTCTCATCCTAAATCCCAAATTATAAACAATAAACAGAACGTTGGAGAAATGCCAAAGCATGAGATGCTTAAGCCCCATCGGCTTTATATTAGATTGCATTTATCTTCAGCTTCTTAAAGATTCTTAAGTAAGTAAATTGGTGTTGCAGGACGGTCAATAGAACGGTAAAATCTGTTTCAAACCAAGCTTAAACCACAAGTAAGTGTTTGAATACAATTTTGTTGAAAAAACACGTAAATTTATAAAGGTTCCCATTATAGAGTGGAAATTTGCATTCGAAAAATACGTAACTGTTATGAATAGTAATCTTTTAGTAAAGGGTAGATGTAATGATTTAGTGCATAGTTTAATGTAAAATTTCATTAAAGTGAATTATTCCATTTGCAGTACAGTTCAACAGCCACCGCACACGGAGCTACTCATTAGAACTTAATTCTTGACTGATGTTACTAACCAATCACTCGACAATCGATGGGAACGAGGCTTAAAGATCATCGGGCAAAATGCCGTCTGGGCTTAGCAATTTGGATTACAACATACTCCAAGAGCTATCAACGGTTATCACAACAGATTGGTTAGAGAAGTCATCAAGATCCACAAACATCCAGAAAACTTCAACGGAAAGGAAGAAATCCTAAGATCTGGAATCCGATCTTCAAGAACGGACGCATTTGTCTAGCGCGATGCAAACGCCGCCCCCTCAAAACCACTGACCACTCCTGTTAGCGAAACGTTAAGAAGAAATTCGAAGCAACGACGGCCTTTAAACCCGAATCTAGACGACACTAGTTCATCAACAGGCCGCCAAAGCCTAAGCCAACTTGATAGATTAGGTATTTTAGTTTTCCCAATCTTATGGAGCCTTCTGGTAGCAGTGTGTAAGTGGATGCACCAATTAAGACTCCATGTACTTTAAAAGTGCCGACGTTCCTAAAGGCCGAATAAGATTGGGAAAATTAAAATACGTGATTCAATCAAGCAGGAGTTTTAATTCAAGCAACTTGATAGAGTTTGTTTGCTGAAGCTCTTTTGCTGCAACGAAAATCTTGATTGAGCATGGAATCAGACGTTCAAAAGCCCCTCAAAAAACTTAACTGTGATACAACGAGAAATTAGACGGTAAAATATATTAGGGTGTTCGGCAGAAGGGTGAACACAAAAAATGACAGGTAGGTGGGGTTTTCTCCTATGTGCTCAGCCCATAAAATTTGACCTAGGCCTTACTTTGGGTTTTACCCGATTTAAAAAAAAAAGTCGACTTTCGCCTTTAAACTTCCGTAAGTTTCCTTTTTATTGACAAGTCTGGCAACAATTATTTTTTTCTGATCTTGATACATAGTAGGTCCTACTTTTGTTTAATTTTTGTCAAACAATTAATTTTCTCCAAAAGTAGAGTTTCGACAGAATCGTCCGATTTGAAAAAATTTACGAATAACTCCAGTTATTCTTAAAAACCTCGCATACCGTTAGAAAGGGCATACAGTAGAGATGTTTACATAAAATCTAAAGCCATCGATCTCTTCTAGTTTTTTTTTCATTGCAATGCAAAGTTCGTCTTCAAATAATTTTCTTATCTCTTTTTGTAGTTTAGAAGCTCCTATTTTTGTTAACCGGCATTCTTATAAAAAAATATTGATTACTTGAAGACCTACTATGTATCAAAATCAGAAAAAAAATAATTGTTGCCAGACTTGTCAATAAAAAGGAAACTTATGGAAGTTTAAAGGTGTGAAAGCGGCGAAAGTCGGCTTTTTTTTTAAATCGGTTAAAACCCAAAGTAGGGCCTAAGTCAAATTTTATGGGCTGAGCACATAGGAGAAGACCCCATCTACCTGTCATTTTCCTGTGTTCACCCTTCTGCCGAACACCCTGTATATTTTTTGGTGTTTTTGGTTGGTTGCTCTAATTTTGAGCGTGTAAATCGATGCACGTTGTTTTACGTCGGTGTAAATCCACACAATTAAGTATAGAGGACGTTGAACATTTTCTTTCACTCATAGTTCATTAAGAATTGTTTAATTTTTTTCATGTTACTTTGTTCAACGAGGCAGGTAAAACGCCATTATCTCTTTAAAATTTCTGGACGTGTAACTTTTATTACGCCATCAACTTTTGAATGCGTACTTCTATTATGCTAACAAGTTTTTAATGCGAACCTTTAATTACGTCAACGTTTCTTTCACAATATCGTCCTAATAACCAATAATTTAGGACAAATGTTGTCTGAACTATAGATGGGGTGCGATCAATTAAACTTGTGGTTATTTTTTTTATTTTTAAGTGCGTATTATTTCAAATACCTTCAACAAAAACTAAGTGAGCATGATTAATTTCCCTTTGATGTTTATTAAACGAGTATTGGTAGGATATTTGTTTAACATCTGTAATGAAATAATCTTCAAGAAATGTTGTGATTTCTCGTAAAACAATAAAAAGAGGGTAAATAAATTTTGATTGAGCGCAAAAGAACCTCTCTTAACCCCTTCCGCTCCAAACTGTTTTTTCATGTATGGGGTTCTATACCACATATTTTTTTTATCAAAAAATGGTTTGAAGGAAACTGTGGTTTGAAATAAATAAGATAATATCATTATTATCACCAAATTAATATTATAAACTATATAAATTTGTTTAACAATTTAATATATTTACCAGAATATCCACATGTGGATATATAGGTATACCAAAATATCCACATGTGGATAGATAGGTATACCAAAATATCCATATATGGATATCAGTACTTTACCAGTATATCCTCATTTGGATATTATACCAAATTGACGATATTTTGCTATTGAAGGCTACACACACAATGGAATCAAACAATTTATTTCAAAAACTAATACAAAACAGAACAAATGTTCAAAAATACAAGAAAATCATGAACATGAAAAAGAAAATATCATTTCATTTGTGATAATTTTCAAAATGTTCAGCTGTGCAGAGTCCAGGTTTTTCAGGACAGAGCTCTTTTTTTTCCAACTTCCTTTGGAAAATCGGCCATTGCACGCAATACTTTGGAAGATGATGGTTTATTTTTATCATTCATTTCTTGGTATCCTTTACTATATTTCAAAAGTATACCCCGACAGCATAGTTTTGTATACTTATACATTGAAACTTCCTTTTATAAGCCTGGCTGTAAAACACCTTGGAGTTCAACAGCATCTGATGTAAAATATGGAGACCTATCTTGGTAAACCAAGTGTAGGATTTTCGCAAAGGGCTGTACGGTTCAGTATCTTGGTCCACCGCGTCGACTGCTCCCATATTTTGGTTATAAAATTCAATATGTTGTGGCTTGTTATAGTAAAAACTTTTCCACCCGATTCATATCGTTGTTTTTCACAAAATCCAGCAGTATGTTTACTGGTCAAAAGATAAACGTCTTTCTTGTCACTGTACCGAACTAAAAGAAGCATATTCTTGCGAACAAAACATGATTGTTGTTTTTGTAACGGAATCAAAGTCAAGTCTTTTGGAACGCCTCTATTGGGTCGAATGGTGCCGGTCAGGAAAGTTTTTGTGTCAAAAGAAACTCGCAAAGACGAACTGATGTATACCAATTGTCAACAATGACTTCACGATTACTGTTCAGTAGATTCTGGCAAAGGTGAACAACTATTTTCTCAGAAAAGACAAGTGTTTTGTTCCTGCTATATGCGACACGTCGTATATATCCTTGCCGATATATATACAAAAATTCCACGTGTATCCTCGGAGTTCAGGTGCGCTGGGACATAAAGAAAACATTTTGATGCCAAAGCGACTTCTTTTCGTTTTTATATATTGGCGAAAGTGTAAACGGCCTTTATATAACACAAGTTGTTCATCGATTGCAAAAACGGGCCCTGGATCAACCAAATTTTGACAATTTTCTTTTATAAGTGCCATAAAACGCCTAGTCTGGTTAGCGGTGCCTCTCGTTTGGCTAGTTCTGGTGGTGAAAATCTAATAAACTTTAGAATCGAAAGAAAGCGATTTCGGCTCATAACGGATTTATGAAAACTGGCGGGCCAGTGCACATATCATCGGTACTCCAATAATCCGAAAGTTGAGGACACTTTGTCAATCCAGTAAGGAAATATAGTGCTAAAAATACGTACATTTCATCAATTTCCACTGATTTGTACCTTAGTCCGAAAACATTCATAACATTTTGAGGATTATCTTCAAAATATTTGTCTGCCCTTTTATTGGTCCATTCGCAAAGTTTTTTTACAATACTAGGACTTACTAATGCCTCGAAACAATTTACGGCATCCTTGCAATCTTCAAAGTCAATTGCCGGGTGAAAGTTATAATTGGACTGAAATTCGGGTATAAGCCTAGGAAGCTTGTCTTCGAGCGGATCCATGATAGTCGTCCAGTCATTCATTTGTACCGCATCAATAACTTCTTCCTCATCCGTGGAAGAATAACTACTCTCTGAATCGCTATAGTCACTATTGGACATGATATAGCTCACGTCACTATCGGAGTCAAAATCACTATACATTTTTACTAACAAAAATTACACAATTACCATCAAACCAAACAAAATCAAATGATCAATATAAAAATCGACCGACTGATACGCATCGACCAACGACTAAAGGTGTACTGTGCTGGTACGTGATCCCGTCCGCAATAAAAACCAACACCACGCGCGCCACCTAAATTGATTATTTCAAAGTAAAACAGCACAGAACCGTAAAAGTTGTATTATTTTTGTCTCATGTCTATCTTGAAAAAGTAAAATGCGCATTTAATAAAAAACTTTTATTGTAGTTGGATTAACACCACCATAGTAAATGTTAACCTTTAGTTAATTACATTATTCCAAGAATTTACAAAAAAATAAAATTATTTACTATACTGTAATATCCACGTATGGATAACAGATGCCCTACCATACTCTAAATAAGACTAGCGAGCGCTATACCACTGATATACAATGCTTTATATCAGTCCGTACGTGAGTATCCACCTGTGGATATTCTGGTAAATCTTCCTATATCTAAAAATATCCATACGTGGATACGATGGAGCGGAAGGGGTTAACGGTAGACTACAAATCAGCTAGGAATGAATTTGCTCGAAAACACATGGAATTGGATGATCGGAAAAGAGTCTTGTTTAGTGATGAAGTTCTTCCGATGGACACACTTTTATCTGAAGAAAACCAAGAGAAAGATAGAAGCGATCATTTTAGGTTTCGCAAGTGGTTTTCCATGGTGGGTGATAAACCGACCTGGAATGATTCTTCCATTCAAAAATTATTTAATTTATTTATTTTAAATATTGATTAATCCAAGAGTTGCTTTTTAGTTTCTTTTCGGTAATTAATGATTTTTTTATATAAATTAAAGAAACAGCGCTAAAGTTTTTGTCAAATAACCATTCTTTATCAAACTCTTTAAAATGTGACACAGAGTTTTACAAAACTGTTGAAAATAAATCAAAATCGATAAAAGCATATCCACTTTTCATGCAAATATAAATCCCCTCGGGCGATAGTCGTTCCCTAATTCCAACCCGTAGAACTTTTAAGAAAAGGTAAAAACAGCTCTTAACCGTTCTGAAAATTCTTTTAAAACGAACAGAACTGACGAAAATTCGATTACGTATCTTTTCTGAAACTATAGGTATTTCATTGCGATCGATTTTAATATTAACTCAATAAAATAGTCTTTTTTAATTGTTACCTGTAACTTTTCAGCGACAAATGTACTAGTAGTTTTTTCATCTACTTAGTATCATTTAATCAATTATCGCGGTCTATATTATATTTAAAATTATCAATCTGATAGTTAATATTGATGTTTAACCAAAATAGATTGACATTTTCTAGTTTGCTTATTCATTACATTGTCTTGCGGAATTACACTCGGGGTTTGTATTTTATCGAGTAAATTTGTGTTGTTTAAATTCTAATCAATTTTCTTTCTTCTTTGTTGAATTCATCAATATCAAAAAACTGTCAACCTAAAAACGCGACACCGAAGATTATCATTAAACAACTCAAATTTATTCGACAAAACACTACTAACATCGAATTATCACGCTAGCTAGATACGCATTACATCTAATACTCTTAAAATCTGATTTATGATAATCACATTAATTGATACACACAACACGCTGTCAAATAATTTCACGAGAATATTTGTCCACAGTTTCGGTTTTAATTCGTGATTATCAATAATCACAATTTTACTCGTATAGGTAATTAATGTCAAATGATTTGAGCCTAAATTGTGAAAAAAAATTTATGCAAAAAATACCTAAAGATTTTTTATTGCGACGTGAACTTTTATGACTTAATTTTATGAAATTATTCCCCCAGAAGCAAAATAAATTCGGTAGTTTTAAGAACCAGAATTAACATACCGGCAACAGAAACTGCCATAAAATCGATTCTGCAAAATTTCATGCAGAGCAATAAAAATCAATGTTTACTGCAAAAACTTACATCGAATAAAAATGCTAAACTATCGCACGCAAGAATCTTCGAGTACTTCGTAATCTTAAAATATGGCTTACAAAAATAGGTTCGCATTTAAAAAAAAAACGAAATCCAAAATTGATTAATTACAAATATTTTTTTATTGCTAAATTACAAGCGCTTTTGTGCACAAACAAAAAAGTATAACTACGTATTTGGTTTGAACGAAAGTTTTGCATGAAAAGTTTCCTTAAATGACACGCGATTTATGAATTTGTAACTTATAAATGTTTCGTGGTCAGTCGATTTTCAAAAACAAATTCAATTCCAAAAAGACGACTATTTCCTTTGGATTTTAATTATTTTAATTTAACTGGAATATCCGACTTGAACGTGAAATACAATGTAAAACTACAATTAAAAATTAAAGATGACAAAGAATGTGATTAATACGAATGCACTGCAAACACAAATGGTATTTTAAAGTGAAAATTGTTAACATTTGGCCATCTGTTTGATTTGGATTCGTAGATCAAAATTATTCCATAATTGGCTAACGTAATCGACAATAGAATAATTATTGACTTTAGTCGGTTAAATCTATTGCAAACATGAATTAAGCTCAATGTCTACAAAAGTAAATGCTCTAAAAATGGTTGAAACAAAAGAAAAAAACGTTATTTACAAAAAATTAATTTTTTTTCCACGAAGAGGGATCACAAAGTTTTTCAACCCAATTTAAATTAATTGAAATTCAGAACTGCATAGATAATTAAAAGAAAAATGAATGCTACCTATAAAATTAAAGAAAAAGTAACTACAATAGCAAAACCCCATACATAATGTTATATTCTTTGATTGCATAATTAGAATTAATTAATTACCAAACATTACAGAAAAAAATCGTTAATTAAATCATTTTTTTTAGTAACCTAATACAAAATTTTATAATGAACGATCCATCATTAACATTTACATCTCCCCAAATCTCAACTGCGCTATCTGAAGCTTAATTTACTCGCTTACTTGACTAATTACCCGTGTATCATTGTAAAGTGTACACGCAAACAACAACATTTACTGGATCTCTTGGCGTTAATATTAAACTAATGAGGGAGATGTATTATATGAAGGGGAAACTACACACACGACGTAATGAAAAAATTGCCTTTCCAGTCGATAATTTTACGAATTAAAGGGCAAATTATAATTTAAATTTATGTTTGGTTGCATAAGAAAGTGTTCGCGCCACTGTTAATGTATGTAAATTAATTTTAATGTAGCTATTTGTCAAAATAATTTATGAGAAAACTTTCACCGTGTGTTGTGTCAACGATATAAATATTGGAGTTTAACAATGTTCGAGAAATAGTCTACGGATTTCAGATTTTAATACGATAGAGTAAACTTAATTAAAGTGTTTTAATATTAGAAGACAATTTATTAATTTTAAATGCCACCCCCGTGAATTGAGAACAATTAAATTGACATCTACAGTTAATCTTATAGTCAGCTTCATAAAATTTTAGAAGTTATACGTGAACTATATTCAATGTAGGCAAGTAAAGAAACAGTGCAGCCTGAAATGCTAAAGAAGCGGTTAAAAAATGTTGAGATGTCAATATGTTGATATTCTGATTTGACTTTCTGATCTTATAGAAAGAAGGTTAAACATTTTTTAGTTCTTACTAGCAGTGATACCCAGGGGTTAGTACGAATATTATATTTACTGTAATAAAAATAAATATAATATACGAATATAATATTTAGGTGTTATATCTAGCAATTACTTATCTAATCAAAAAATAGTATAACAAGAGTTATGTGAAACGAAATTTATTTAAAGAAAAATGTGAACAATGAATATTTTTGCAAATATTCCAAGAATGGGAAAAATCTATGATTATGTCCAAAATCTAATCAGATCTGCAGTATTATAAATAAAACCTAGGTATATGCAAGATTTCATAAAAATCGGACCTGCGGTTTTCTTGATATCGTGTTTACTTATGAACGTATGGCCAGCCTCCAGACAGAACATTTTTTTTGCTTATTATAAAGTACTTTAATTCGTTGGAAAAATTAAAAAAAGTGACGTCAAAGTTTCCAGTTCGGAGAATGTCGCATAACTCCCCATCTTATTTATATATAAGACGTAGATTAAAAAAAAATTAAACGTATATCCTCATTTCAGAGTAATGAAATGAAATGCATTTTAGAAAAGTCAAAGATATTTGAGAACGGATTAAATGTATTTCAGAAGGCCTTATTTGTATTTTAGAATAGTGAAAATGTTGCTATATACAAGGTGTTCAGGAAAGATGAGCCCTACGTCATCAAGGAAATGCGTATGATTTAATATTAAAAACTAAAGTCAAATCAGAAACTATAACCATTCTATCGTATAAACGTGACAGCAATGGTCACAGTCTAACTATCAAAATTTACAAACTGTCACCTCTAGGTTAGACATTTTTTTAATTTACTAAAAGCGATTAAAGAGATAAAATATGGAAACAAAACTATTTATTTATTATTATTGGAGTTTACTTTAAGTATATTAACAAAAACCATTCACATTGCAGTAAAATTATTGCACCTACGGTAGTTTTCATCTGTAGATGTTACGTAGTACAATTGACTTCAATGTAAATTCAAAATAAATATTTACGAATATGTACAACTAATGACCAAACACAAGATAATTCAAAGCAATTAATACAAGTAAACTGATAAGTTTGTGGTGTACCGCTTGTAGATTCTAAAATAAAAAATGGATTCTCTGTCCTGCTCGATACTATTTGGTCTCTTGCAATTTTTTCTTATCTGCAATCGTTTTCGATAAAAAAAAATTCAAAATATGCCTAACAAAATTAAACTTTTCAAAAATGGACTAGTAAGCTGTGGATTTATTTGGATGATCTGATTGCAGATAAGAAAAAACTGAAAGAGGCCAAAAAGTTTCTAAACAGAACAAAGAATCCATTTTTTATTTTAGAATCTACAAGCGGTACACCACAGAAAGTGACATAGCCGCTGAAAAAGTATTACCCGGTGTAATTCTCACGGTCCTCTGACTTGTCAGAAGACCCCTGGAGCCTAACTTACATTCCAAATTTGAACTCAATATCTCAAGAACTGCAGGAGCCATAAACAAAATACTTGAAAAAACTTGAAATTTTAACACCCTGTAGTCCGCTAAGGAAGCGTTTGCGGACCTATGTTTATATGATATTTTAGCCATAAAATAAGTCAAAGAATCACCTCCTTTCGTTTGTACATAATATTTAGGAACACTCTGTGTATTCCAAAATAGTATATTATTATACCAATAACATAAGAAAGACAGCGAGGAAGAGTGTTCTAATTATACGAGTGCAACAATAGCTTTGCATCTTAATTCTAGAAAAATTAAAATTTGAAATTTTGTTACATTTAGCAATTTTTTTTACGAAGTTGGTATCACGATAAATTTGGCGCCCATTAAAAACATTTGAAATTTGAATTAATCATAAACCACAAATCACATACTTTCATAAACCAACAGTAACACATTTAACATGGAACTTTTAACGAATGGTCAGACACAATTTTCTTATGAAAATTAAATGGATTGTACTCCTCCTGAAATACTAGAAGTGGCAGAGGAAGCCATAAAATGTATTGCCAATTAAATCAAAAGCAGTATATGAAAAATAATATGATCGTTTTAAAACCTGGTGCAAAAATAGTTATGTTCGAACAGTTACAGAAACTGCTTTATTGGCTTACTGTGTTGAAATAAAGAAAACCTATATCTATGTGGAAATTTACAGCATGGTACCCACATGCATAAATCTAAACGAAAACGTTGACATCTCCAAATATGCTAAATTACAAACTCTTTTGAAGTGGTTACCAACTAAAGAAGTCGAAGATATTGGAAGATTCCCAAATAAACAAGTTTTTAAATGAAACAAATGATCAATGCTATTTAGCTATCAAAGTACTCGTATGTAACATTCGGAAAATTAAACTCTTCTTTACTCTTTAGGTTATCTTAAGAATCGGATATTCTGGACTGGAGCAATGGGACGTGATGAACTATCGCAAATGGTAATGGACGATGTAGACTGTAAAGATAGTATTCATGTAGATGTATGTAAAAGTAAAAATAACGTTTATGGTCTTTTTATAATAACAAATCAAACCTGGATTACAATAATTAAAAAAAAACTTCGTCCTCATAATATAACTTGCAAACGGTTTTTCCTAATGTATCGAAACAGACGTTGCATCACCAGTCGGATGGGGATCAATAAAAATGATCTAGTGCCGCGAGTAATTGATCAGCGTTTGCAGGTGCCTAATCCAGGGAACTGTATTCGAAGATCCACTGCTACACACCTAGCTGACTGTGGTAGTGATCTATTAACAATCAAGAAACACAGTGGGTGGAAGTCTTCGGCAGTAGATGAAGGGTATGTGGAATCAAGCCTGTCAAGGAACTGCAACTATAACAAGTACACATCAGCACTGTCGATGGGTGAAACTGGAACAAACCGTTGTAGACAAGGCAATTCCAGGTATTTGTATTAATGCACAAGACAATGTGACTATTATTACTACACATCTTATGCAATAAGATGGGAGTTATGCGACGGTTTCCAAACCGAAAATTTTAACACCCCTGTTTTTTCACTTTTTCCGACGGATTAGAGTTAGTACGTTATAACGAAGCAAAAAAAATGTTATGTCCGACGGCCGGCCGGTCGTCCATCCTGTAAACAAGATATAGAGAAAACCACCCGTCCGATTTTTACGAAACTTTGTACAAGGACCTTATTTATAATTTCGAAGATCTGATTAGTTTTTGGGCATGATCTATGGAGCCAAAAGAGCAGTACACCTACACATATTTTCGAATTTTTAAAATATTTAGAAAAATATTCATTTTACACATTTGTGTTTCAATAAAAGTTGTTTATAATTTAATTATACACATTTTTTCATCCGATAAGGAATTACTGAGATACAACAATCACTTGACCAATATCAATTTTACAAAAAAGTTGAGGGAAAAAAGTTGTTGAAAATTCTATTGTCTATATAGCTTTTGTTTGAAACATTTTTTCTAAAACGCAATTTATTTTCGCTTATCGGGGCGATGTGGAGTTCTGCGGTAAACGCTTGTTTTAAATGTAATAATTGTAAATTTAATACAAACAATTAAAGTTTTTTGGTAACTAATTTAAATAAGAATAAATGTATTTTGCTTTAGAATTTTATCAATGCTAACATGTATCACCAGAATATTTGGTTATGTTCTCAAACCACAAAAAAAGCAAAAAGGCACAAACTTCATTCAAATACCAATTCGAAGTACGGAACAGTATCGTTATACAGGGTGGTCCGCAATGAATGCGACAAAAAGTAACTGTGGATTCTACACACGAAAATAATGCGATTTAGCAAAACTTGCTCGTTTTCGATATAAAGTTTATTTTTCGCATTTTATTTTATTCGATAATTTCTAAAGTTAATGTTGGAATTGGCCGAAAATTTGAATAATGGGGTTTTTGATAGAGCGAAATCGGAATTTAGACTTACTTTTATGCTGGCTCACAGGAGGCGCTACAATCGGGACATTTTTTTTTTAAATTTATTGTAGCTGACTCTGCACTCAATATGCAATACACTGCTTAGTTAAAATACGATAGATTAACAATATAATAAGCTAACATTAAGTATTTAATTTATATAAAAACAGAGAAGTATTGAAGAATTAGTGAAAAACACATACCTCTATCATGAGTTAGCAATTAAATTAAGTCCTGTGGTAATTTATAATTGAGGCGTGTGTGGATGTCTTTATTCCCAAGATTGAACTTGGTCGCACTAGAACATAGAGCTAGGTTTTGGAAAAACTCACTGTTGTTTTTTGGATGAAGTCATTTATAGTTGGAACACTTAATTCCCAGTGAATTTGGATGTTGCGCACATACCATGGACAGTTGATAGCAATTCGTAGCACTTTGTTTTGCATTATTTGGAGCTTTTTTAACGATGATTGTAAAGCACTGGACCATATGGGGCAGGCGAAAGTACGTATAGGTCTGAGAATTCCTGTATAGAGGAGAACCGTGCACTCCGCACAAATACTTGACCTCCAGTTGATAAGCGGGTATAACGCTCCCAATCGGTTATCGCACTCGTTTAGTTTTTTATCTATATGCAACCCCCAGTTCAGCTTAGAGTGAGGATGTACTCCTAAGTACTTAACTGCTAGATCCTTAGGATTCCATTCTATTTCCTCATTTCTTATTTGGATTTTTGGGAGAGTGCTATAGCGTTTAAGTGTAAACATTTTAGCCTGGCACTTACCAGAGTTGATCTTAGTTTTCCATTTTGTGAACCATTCAGAAATTATATTTGTGGAGCTTTGAACTAGTTCAATTGCAGTGTCAGGACAGAAACTTTGTGCAATTATAGCCGTATCATCGGCGAACATGGCCAGTGTACAAGGAATTTCTGTTGGTATATCGTGAACATACAGATTAAAAAGGGTGGGTCCCAAGATACTACCCTGCGGGACTCCCGACTATAGATTTTAAGCTAGATAAGGTTGAGTTCACTCTGACTTGGAATGATCTGTTGTCGAGAAAGGAATTTAGACTTACTTTTATGCTGGCTTACAGGGGTGCTACAATCGGGACATTTCTGTGCTATTTTCTATCTGAACTTTTTTGCAAATATCGATAGATCAGTCAATTCTAAATAGAAAAGGTATACTTTTTTGATACCGATATTCCTAACCAATTTCGAGATATTCGCACTTTAATTCGGCAATGCTTAGACACCAATCTTTCAAATTTCTGGCTCAGAGGTCTAGTAGGCTGCAATCAAATGTATGAAATGTCAAATATTTCCGTGAACTAGTCGTGTGAAAACTGTGTTACGAATATCCTTGTCTCGATTTCTGTTTAAAGTTGCAACAGTGTCTTTAAATATGCCTAGACATAATGAATTCTCACATCAAGAAATGCGGGATATGCTTTGCACGTATGCCCAATGCAATTATGTCTCCCGTGCTGCGTCAAGAAGATATTTGGAACTATACCCCGATCGGCGACAACCACATCATGCCATATTTCAACGCATTTTTCAAAGATTGGGAGAAACAGGACAATTTCGCCCTAAACGTATGATAGGTCGATAATATTGTATTTAGAGTAAGACGATATCTAAATAGGGCAACTCAAAAATGCATTGAGCAAAACGGCGGGCATTTTTGAACAGTAATTAAAATAGTTTTAACTGAATAATTAAAACCAGGATTTTAAAATAAGTAATTTTTAACTAATTTATCCCTTTGCAATGCATAATTAAAGTGCGAATATTTCGAAATTGGTTAGAAATAGGGGTATCAAAGAAGTATATCTTTTCTACTTAGAATCGACTGATCTATCAATATTTCCCATCCAAATTACGAAAAAAAGTTCAGATAGAAAATAGCACAGAAATGTCCCGATTGTAGCACCCCTGTGAGCCAGCAAAAAGTAAGTCTAAATTCTGATTTCGCTCTATCAAAAACTCCATTATCCAAATTTTCGGCCAATTCCAACATTAACTTTAGAAATTATTAAATAAAATAAAATGCGAAAAATAAACTTTGATGCCCTGTAAATGAAAATGGGCAACATTATATTTTAACAAGTTTAGCTAAATCGTATTATTTTCGGGTGTAGAATCCACAGTTACTTTTTGTCGCATTCGTTACGGACCACCCTGTAAACTTTCAGTGACTTTATAACGATACTGATATTAGTGTCGTTAAAGTCGAAAAAATTATAATATATCCATGATGGATTTAAATGAAATTAAATTTTATTTTACAAAGCTGTATATGTTATGTTCAAGACCATACTCTCTGAAAAGATGTCAATGGAATTTTCTTTTCCTTGGAAAACTTTTTTCTGTCCAAGAAATTAATATGTTCTTAACAAGTGCAGCTGATTCAAATTTACGAACTAAGGTACGGTAATCATGTACAGTGTGTCCCATTTTCGTTGTAATTGCAGGGTATTGCAGAGAATCGGAAGATGGCACTAACAAAATTTCCATAGCCTTCTTGGTTTAAGAGATACAGGTTGAAATTGAAAATTTTAACTTTTCGACTATCTCGTGTATCACTGTTATTCTTTAACATATCGAAAAGAAATAAAATGGATTTTATAGAATTTTTTACGTAGCATCCAATTCTCTAGTTAGATTACTTTTTATCTTATATAGCTTATGAGATATTAAGAAAACTTATCTATTGTCTTGAACCAAAATTAATGTTTTTTTTGCTTATGTATATATTTTTGTGTGTCTCATAATAAAAAGTTGTCGTTATGTGGAAAACGTACTACAAACTTTTGCGTAGGAGGCTCAAAGTAATCGAGAATCATGTGTAATCGGATAGCTTTTCTAAATAAAACACGAAACTACAACCTTCTTCGTCTCTCGCTGTATAGAACGACTGAAATAATATAGTAACATCGGTGCGCCTGGTGTTTAGGCAAATGTATTAATTTTTTCCCAAAATTAACGTTTACATAAATACTAAATGTCGCGTTACTATTTTGAATTTTGCTGTGTTCAATTGAAAGATAAAGAGTATGTTTACCTCGCTATAGAGCTTCTTTTGCTTTCACCGTTACAGGATCCTGGAAAAGCATTGAGAAATATTGGTAATATTTAACTGGAATTTCAATTAATTAAAAATAAAAGCTACAAATATTTCGCTGTAGCGAGGTACTTTGTTTCTTTATCTATTTTACATTTCAAGTCGCATACAAATATCTGCGTTAATATGCCTTCAAAAAGTCAGCCCGTAAATTTTAAAAACTTAAGACTCACTAAAAAGTTATGATTCAACATAAAGTCTATTATATAAGTTCCTCTTGTAATTTCAAGATTGGTTTAACATTTATCTTATATTAAAATAAGCTGATCCATCAATTTCTCAATTCTTCTACATGTGTTATCGTTACATTATTCTATTTAATTAATTCGATGACGTAACAATGTAATGTCCTAAATTTTCCTGTTTCGGCATTCCTAATGAAATTTTAAAAAATGCTAAGATTACTACATTCATTCTGTGAGTTACCCAGCTAAAAAACTAAACGTTCTACTAAAATTATTTTTAATTCAAGTCGCATTATCAACTAATATTGTGATTATTTAATAGAATTAAATCTAACACGTAGTTTTCATAAACAGGTAACAAATAATTTTCACGTAATTTCTAATAACAAAATTGATAACACATTTACCAGCAAGAACAAAACAACTTGAAACAGAACGACGTTATAAAATGAGCTTTATAATTCGAAAAAAATACGGAATGGCGGTAAAATTTTACTTTTTGTTTCGACCAAAATGAAATAAAAATGTAATGGATAAAGAATCATGTAGGTACTTAAAATTGTTCATACACGTTAAGCAAAGCGTTCAGATCTTAAGTTCTTGGTGCTCGTTATGAATTTTAAGGTTGATTCTGGTGCACAACGACTGCAAAATTTATGTAAATGTCTTTATAATGCCAAAAGCAAAATCCTTTAATAACTCTAGCTTCGTCGTTTTGAATGTACGTACCTAAATTAATTTGCTTTGACGCTTTTCTATTTGTTTAATGATCAAGCCATGTTGTGAGTAAAATTGTTTTTCTAGTAAATAATGTTATCAAAAATCTCGAAGAAATTACCCATGCTAACATACTGATATAAAATATGTTTTATTGTGCATAAATTTTTTTAGAAAACTGATTTTTACCGAGCAGTTAGAAATTAATACGAAAGAAAATTAGAAAAGCAGATAATCCTAAAGTAGAATCGTTTAAGAACAACAAAAACTTCTACAACATACAGAGATGAAATATTAGTGTTGTGACACCAAGTGGTACAAGTTGTCATCAAAGATAAAAAAATGAATTTTCGATTCAAGATAATCCCAACAAAAATGTAAACTATAAACGTCTATTAATTATGTATATACTCAAAAACTTATGAAAGTAATAACACTATGATGAATGATGAACGGGTAAACCCAGTCCATTTTTTAAATAAATCAGTCAACATGTCTCGAAACTCTTTAGTAAACATTTGAAATCAATTCGTCTTTCCCATAGAAATAGATCATAAATAAAAAGCAGATACAAACGGTCCAGACTAAAACAAAATCAATATATCAACAACTGTTGAAGATGTAATTTAATAACGGCAATAAAATTGAAACAAACTTAAGTTTAACGACACCCTCATAACACAAACAACAAAGCCGCATCCAGAATGTATTAATTTTAATCGTCTACTTTCCATTAATACCTCAACTTATATTTAAACACAGAGTATGAAGTTGAAATTAAACTTGTATACTGTGTACTATTATTGCTTCAATGACGATCAATAACACAAGGGTTGGCGATAGGTATACATACATTAAACTCGAATCGTTAATCTTCCGTAAATAACGCGTTCAAAGTAACAAAACACTACTGGTTATTGACGCATAAAAACTATATTACATATCATATGAACATACATACGTTTTGCAACGTTCATAATATTATTTTCATTATAATAAAAATATCGAATCGAATATGCATGTGCGTAATTGAAAATTAGCGAATTCGTGCGTTAAACTATTATAAATATACCATGTGTAGTCATAGACAACATGGATGGGTTTGTAAATGGATTGTGCATTAATTATAATAGTTTGTGTCAGTTTATCATCTACGAATGCTTTCTACACAGTAAAAAAATTGTTGTTAGTTTTAACAAAATTTTAACAAAACTTTAAATTCCAAACAATCCACCTCGAAATTTTGTTGACATAACAAAATTATTATAAACGTCAAATATTTTGGTAAAAACAGAAGGGAACTTTTGTTAAATTTACTCAACACCCCGCACTCGCAGTGAACAGATAACTCTTCAGTTTAAAAAATTATAAAAATGATTTCTCCCAATTGTTGATTTGGGGCGAGTTGAAAGATCCAAGTTTTACTGTTCGTGTCACATACATTTTTGATGCCTCTCATCAAAGGTTTTACACAAAGATTTATAATTTTTAAATTTATAGCAAAGATCTTTGAAATAAGCATGTTTCGCTTCAAAACGCATGCACCACAGTCCAACTAATGGACCACCTTGCAAAATTATTTTAGGGTGTGGGTCATAAAATAAAGCTTAAAGCTTAAAATATAATCAGATTGAAACTAGGGAGCTCTGAAATCAGCCCTTTTAATTGATAAATCATTACATGCGATACAACGGAGCCATTATACTAGCAGTGCGCTATCGGTAAATCATGCACTATAAGTAAACATTTGAATGTCTCGAATGGTCTTAAAGTACCTATAAAATTGGGTCAAATTTTCAAGTTATTAGCAATGTTTTGATTTAAATTGGTATATACAGTGTCCGCCATAAAGTTGGAACCATGTGGCAATTTTTTTTATTATTGTAGTTATTGTAGGGCAATCACTTTTGCTTCTGAAATAACTTAAAATGCGCCTCATAATTTCCTAGTAACATTTTATGAAATTTTAACAAATTGACCCTTTTTTAGGACATTTTTTTCCAAAATTACGAACTTGACAATTGACAGATGTTACCTGTCAACTTTGACTTGGCGCATTTTAAGTTATTTCAGAAGCAGAAGTGATTGCACCCCAAAGTTTTTTTTTAACTACAATAATAAAAAAAATTGCCATATGGTTCCAACTTTATGGCGGACACTGTATAAGAAGCGACTTGGTCGTGGTTGTGCTAGAATTTTGATTTTGTATTAATTTCTATTAAAGTTATGGTGTTAAATATGCTATAAAATGTACAAATTCAAACATAACAAAAATAAAACAAAAAGTAAGCATTTTGAAAAAAAGTGATACAACAGCGACAAAGCCCAAAGTTTTGTCTTTCATAAAACATTAAGTTTTACTTCAAACATTTAAAATTAAAAGTTGTTTTAAAGGTACAATTATGGTTTAGCGATGGCGCACTACCAGTATGTATTCCTCTTAACAACGTAAATAATTTCACTTTCATAGGATGTTTTTCTAGTACTTTTTAATAACATCTGCTAAAATTAACAGAATAAATCTTAATAAACACCAAGTTTGGGCAGCGCGTTTACCAAGATCTCCAGATTTATGCAAATTTATAGGTCTAGGTTTATTACATCTTTCTCTAAAGCCAAAATTGAAAGATTTAAGCCGATTATTTATATCTTCTAAAGTAAGATACTTTTCTTTAATTAGAAATATTAGGAATAATTTTATTTCAAGTTGACCAACAGGTTCCAGTATGTCGTGCATATCTACTGTAACCCTTTCAAATAGATCACATTTAAAATAACTGAGAGCACTATTACACTATCCCATACACCATATTATTAACCCTCTCTTCCAAATTTTGACAATGTTGGTCATAATTTTGAGTCATCTTCTTTGCATTAACTTCGCGTTCCTTCTTCAGAATATAAGCAAATTCTACAAAAATTTGTTGAAAAATTGTTAAGTATGTAATGATTTTTATCTTACATGCAAGTATTATATCGTAGTAACTGCAACGCGTAGTTATAGATACCTACTCTATTTCACTGCCATATTGTTACGATAATAAAGTTTTTCACCTCCCTGTATTGTAAGCAACCTATTTTGACACTGCTTTGACAAACGTAAGTGAAAGTTACTCAACTAGGTATTGGTTGCCCTTAACGACAGGATGTAAGTCAACTTACATCCCTAGGAAAATAATAATCTAAATTTATTATAAGTAACTTTAATTTTTGATTTCATCAACATATTACAAAAATCCAGACAAAAATCCGGTGATATTAATTGAAATGAATATTAATGGTACAATTATTACAATTATTCACATTATTAACAAAATTTGGAAACACGTTTTCTCGTTTCTTCTCGATGTGTATTACATTTTCTGACTACACAGATCCTTCATTTCTAACCAATGTTTCTGTCAGTGTTGAAGCACTTCAAGAGACTTCTGGCTGGGTCTTATTGTATAAAATTTTAGTCGCTACTTCCTTTTTATTGTTGAGGTTCTCAGCTACGTAACTTTCCGCAATAGCAGCGCGGATTTCCATCAACTATGTCCCTTGATAGGTAATACATCAACTCCAGTATTTACTAATAAAGTTGCCGACGGTCTTCTAAAAGAGTGTGCAGTATACATTTTGAAGTTCTGAAACTTTAGAAACTTCGCAATTTTACTTGGAATTGACGAAAACGTATTTTTCCCGACAGGCTGGTTTAAGCACTTTCCATTTTGATATCGCATAAAGAAGCGCGGTTTAATAGTCATCATGTGGGATCTTGTATCAATGTACTTTTGAATTATTTCGAAATGACAAACCTGAGTGTTGTCACTTTTTGTCACTGTAAATGTACGTAACATTCCATTTTTGGAGTCAGAAATGGTCACAATTATGGCTTCTTGACTTATTTTAACATTGTCCATTTTCATTTCACAGAGTTTATTAGCATTGCCCCAGCAACTCCCATTACCATTACGACCTTCATCAATAGGTATATATCATCGGGGGCTTTAAGGATGAACTTAATTACATCGTCCCTGTTAAACACATTCGATTTTTTGGGTCTATAACCATCATTTTTTTTCTTCAAAAATGCTCGAAGTTTTGGATACTTAGAAATATCTATATTTTCCTCTATAAAAAGGGTGGACTTCAACATCGAATACTCACACCATAAGCTTGATGGGAACTTCTATAAAGCACTTTTCTCGTGGAAATACGCCAAAAACAAGGTTTCTAAGACTGCAGTAGCCGTCTTGCTTTGGCATCAATTCTTAAAGGATTTATATGCTGCTTCATACCTTTTTTTCGACTTTTCCGATAGTAGAGATAAACAAGCAATATTCGCTGATTCTTCTATGTCTGAAACATCCATTTTGTCGACACAGAATCAAACAATTTGACTTCTTCAAACTTTTCGCTATGAATTGTCAATTTGATTGTTGATAAAATAAAAACTGCTTATGTTGCTCTGCAAACGGATCACGGCTGCCTTCATAATTTAATGAGAATGCTATCGAATGTAATGATAATGAAAATCCAAAAATATATCTAGCATTTTCTTGTAAACATACAATACAAGGAGGGGAAAAAATGTTATATACTATGGGATGTAAGTACATCCCTTATAGTATAAATAACTATTCATTGCCATGGTAATATTATCAGTTGCACCGTCACTCATTTTCATATTATTTCAGTTTTATTAAAAAAAAATTTCACTCCACCGACACCAACAAATGCTGAGAGAAAACTACATCAAGAATTAAAGCTTTTATTTTGTCTGCGATTTTACTTGTCCTACAAAAATGCTACATGTTGCAATTTCTTCACATTTAGCAGTGTTTTGTTATTTTAAAGTGAGTGAAATAACGAAGTCTGTTGTAGGTATAACAAAAAAAGTTGCAAAAGGACAACAATTGAGTATGATTATACCCACCAATTAAAGCGACTATAGAAAGTACATTTTTCGTGAGTTGTTTCTGATAAAGGAGTATATGCACTTAGGAAACGGTTTTTGCCAAGCCCTGTAGATTCAATGGCACGCAATACCTCTCTCCAGTTTTTTTATATTTTGTAGCGACATATCTGAATTTTTGATTAAAGTAAATTTCAAAAAGGGGTATTACGTGCCACCAACGTTATTAAGATTTTGGCAGAGTACACTGTTTCTATGTAACATGTATACGAGCACGAACATTTTTGTAAAACTTGCTGATACTATTAGGTTTGTGAAATTATCATGAACGTTTAAATAAGTGCACAAACACGATTTAGTCTGTAGTACGGATATAATAAAGTGAAGACAAATTCTGTACTTGATATTTCACAAATTACAGAAAGTTTAGTATATTAAGTATATTGTAAAAACTTACTTGAACATAACAATAAAATTGACAATCAATATCTAAAATTAATAAATAATACTCAACAATTAATATTTATAAACAAACCATTGCACGCCAAAATTCAATAAACATATTTGCCCTCCTATCGGCCGTCCAGTCCAAAAATGTTCTATACTGTCTGTAAAACTTGGCAACATATAGGAAACTTTTTTATTATTGATTTTATGGAAAAAAGTTATTCTTGATAAAAAGTTCTGCATGGCCAAAAACCTAAAATAAAATCATCAGATGTCAATTTTTTCAAGCTATATACGAGGTGTTTAAAAAAATATGAATTTGATACAATAGTAAAGTACCTTTACTTTTGATAGAATCGTAATTGTCATGGCGAAACGTTGATTTGAATTGAAAATTAAATTCAAATATGTAGTCAGGGCCATCTATTATGTCTGTAAAAGTTGGCAACATTTGGGAAGATTAAGCAATACATTCAATCTAGTTGATATGCACCGACATTGAAATATGTGACGCTATTACTCCGGCAACTATTAGAAATATAATAAAAGATTTTGCTCATAGAATAATTAAATGCTTGGAAAAGAACGGTGGATATGTTGAAGCGCATATTTAATTTATGAAAAAATTATTAGGGATTTTTCTTTTTCATGCATGTAATGTGTTGTGTTGCATTTTCAAAGTAAATCATTGTAACTATGTATTGGCCTATTTGTGATATTTCTTGCTACATGTTATCGAAATCTTGAAATTAGATTTAATATTTTGAGAACAATTTATAAAAATCAAAAACGTCATTCCACTTTCATAACCAAAGTTTACGATGTTGTCACAAGTAAAAGTACTTTACCCCTGTACCAAAATAATATTTTTTGACACCCTTCGTATATGGCTTGAAATATTTGGTATACGATCACTTCATTTTGGGTTTCAGGCCAAGCAAAACATATTATGAAAAATTACTGTTTCCATAAAATCAATTATAAAAAAGTTTTTCATATGTTGCCAACTTTTACAAACATATTGTATAAAATAAATGTGTTTTTTCAGGCTGATCGCTGATATTAAATTGTGTTGGTGATGATTTTAGCTAAACATTACAATAATGGACTTTAATCTGTGGGGAAATATACTATATATCAAAAAATAGTTATTGCATATAGCAAAAAAATATTAAAATTCCCAGATAAATAAAAAATGCTATGACAAATCAAAGAAGAAAGAAACATTTATTTAAAACAAAACGTCTTCCGAGATTGCACCGGGTCGACACGGTCCTACGCGTTATTGGTTATTGGTTTTACTATAAGTTTAATAAAAATAAATCTGTTTGGCTTTTAGTTTCTAGGCTTATTTAAAAAAAGGAGATTCTAACCTTCGATTGGGAACAAAGTGCCGACTATTATACATTTCTGGAAAGTTCTTAATGAGTGGAATGTAAATACAAATTGACATACAGGGTGTCCCATTTAAAAATTCTAACTTTGGTAACTTTCTCAAAAATGGGGACACCTAGAAAAAACTAAGCACGTCACTGGATTCTGCATAAAAAATGTGTAAGATTCCGTTTTTACCTAGTCGATAACTTATCAGATACCTGAATTACAGAGGGTGTCTGAAAATGCACACTTTTCAATTTCACTCTGTATTTCAAAAGCGAAGAGGGCCATAATAAATCTGTCTGCGCTATCTTTTGTTTTACAAAAAAGTGACACAGGTTCGCGAAAACCCCAAAACTCGAACTGCAATAATAACGGAGATACCCTGCAAAAGTGTCGAAAACAGGACACCCTGTACATACTAAACAATCTAATTGAATCTAAAATTATATTAATAACAGTTGTTGATAAAGCGATTTACTTGTAACAACAACGTTAAAGAGAATTGCGATTATCAAATACAACATAATGTAAGGTTATAATCAAACATTAATGTCAACAGAAAGTACTTGGTAAATTACCAGATTCGCTTCAACTTGCTCTTATCCCTTATTAAATTAGATTATGGCTCATTGCCCACGGGTCACCCCGTAGGACGTGACGATAATGACGACACAAAGGCATCGTCATCAAACAAATGGCCCTAAAAACTACCAGTAAAACACGGTCTACCTTCAAATAATAGACTACCAAATGATGTCGGTAAAATAATGTAGGTCAGTCTATAAATCGACGTAAAAATGTCGTCGCATCTGCCACGACCATTGGACCTTTTGTAAGTGCTTAACGCACTTAACATAAATATTCAATTTCAATAAAAAGCATTTTCAAATTCTACTTTTTTCATGTATCATACTCAGACAATTCGAAATGTTATAAACTAATTAAATGTGTGGTAAAACGTTAATGATACTAAATTACCATTTTGACGCTAATCTTTTTTTTTGAACCAATACGTAGAACAAAATAAAACAACAAATTACCCACGTTCCTTTCAGATAATCATATACTACGGTCAAATAAGAATGTGCTGTTGCTATTACGTACATGTATTGAAATAATATTTATTGAATTCGATTGATTAATTATGTATTGAGCAATACCATTAATCGTTTTTAACCTTGAATTGTAACATTTACATTTAGAATGCATTTTCTAACGAAATTCTTATTACTCACGTACAAGTTAATCGAAGAACGTGTTACATTTTTGGGTATGGGCAATTTGACATGCATACTCAGCCCTTAGTTTTGGGTTTTGTAATCGAGTTATTGATAAAAAAACCAAATTCTAAAATTCAATATTTAAACTTCATTAAAAACTAAGTCAGCTTATAACAAATTATTAACATAGGTTGCTATGGTGATGTTAAAAATTTATGATGATTCTTGAAAGAAAAGGTTTACTTCGAATGTGTTGTCCAGAAGATGTAGCAGCTCGTATTCATGCTGTTGTGACATTTATAGACGCTAACATGCTGTAGATGTTTCGTGATTAAATGATAATTGAAGTAGGAGGAGATTTGTTTGAACATCTGCTATAAATTAATTTCATGTTTTATAACAAACAAACCAAGGAAAAAACATTTCTTTAGCTATATGTTAAAACTAATTAATAATAACCACTTTACCACCGTTGTTGTTTTTAATTAATTGAACTCATGTAGTATTCAAATATTTAAAAATTAATTTAAAAATTTCAGAATTAAGATAACAAAAGAAATTAGAAAAGCAGTGGAATTCAATCTGTTGAACTGCTGTAGTTCGTATGATATTAACACTGTTTCTGAGCAGGTTGCGACTGATAGACACTCTGTACATCAATACTTTTTTAAAATTCCATGTATTAGGAACTACAAGATATTTAAGGATGTTTCACGGGTCGAGCTAGACGTGACTATATTGCAGACAAAAATGGATTGTGTCTAGAATTGGCCAAGATTATACCAAAAAAATTCGATTTTATAAAAATTTGATTGCATTGATCAATGCAAACTGTGGAAAAAACCACAAAAAAAGTGGAGAGTGTTTAGAGCATCAAAGCACTCTACACACAACAAGAAGCTCCCATCGGAACTAAATGAAACGAGTCAGGATATGTAGTGTAAAGAAAACCACAGTCATGGCTACAACTTTTAAATAAAGATGTACAATGAAGAAAATCAGAGGATGATCAACTTCCTTGAATAAAAAAATGACTAATCTGACAGAAGAACACTTAAAATTAGGTGAAGAATTATCCTTTGGCTGTGCTGAAATTGTTAGTATGGTTTAAATCTGGAATACAGACATCGCAACTGAAACCAAATGCAGCATTGTCAGTTTTGGAACAGCATGAGAAATTGCGGGAATGCCGAATAATACATATTATGAAATATCATTGAATTCTAATGGAATATTGATGGAACTGGATGGAATATTAAATAACCAACGATACGTCATAAGTTCGAAATCTAAGGCCGGTATTATATCTTAAAATAAAGACATTCTCTATTCTGTAGTAAACGACAGTCTTTAGTACAGACAATATCGTTCAAAATTCGTCGTTCGCATACAACACCTATAGAACTGTCAGCAACGTAGAAGGGACTTAAGAATATTTCGAGACCGTAGTAATCCTTCCGAACTCCACACAGAAGTTTTTAAGGAATGTTTTTGTTGGACGTTATGGGAGCTAGAGACTTCTTCCTAGAATTACTCCCATACACATCCCACTGTGGTAACGTTGAACAAAAATACATCCAATTGTGACTCCTTTTTATAATAAATAACGATAATTATGTACCTCATTCTTCCCTGCACGTGGTTTTAAATAAAGAAAATTTAAAGTTGGTTCAAGTTTAAATGCAAAATCATTAAACACTAACCATGTCGCGCATTCGTTTCCTAACTTCCAATCCACAATAAAAAAATACAGATAATTGTCAAACATCGCTTCTCAACGAGACTATAAACGACGTAGTTACGCAATAACGTTAACGATAATGTCGTTGTTGAGGTCGTCAAGGATAGTTCAGTACCGACAAGTTACAGAATGTGGCTCTTAAGTATGTCCTTATCTGAAATACACTTACACATGAACAGTACAAGTACCTCTAGTTGATTTTTAAGTAATAATTCATGATATTGTGTATTTTCCTTCTAAGTCAAACATTATGTGTCATAGAATTTACTAAATTATTTAATTATGTTAATCTCCAACCCTTCATCAATTGCACGTTTTTTAAATAATGTTTTGACCAACACAGACTACGGTCCGTATTCTATAACATGTCGTTACTGAACAACTGTCCTCTGCGACCCACTATTCTTAACGACTTAGTTTAGGTAAGCCTATTTGAATATTAAATAATCATGGAATATGCAAATTTTTTTTGTAGGTTTGATTGAGTAAATTGAAGAGGTTCAACTAAATGATTACTCTTATTTTTTTATTATGTATGTATTTCTGAAAGTTACATTTTTATGGTGCTCTTGTTTTTTACTTATTTGGGGCGGAAAAAATTCAACTGTTAACGATCTCCGTTAACGGTGCTGTTCCATAACTACGTTTTTCAATTGATGAAGGTGGCAACACTGGAATCGTGGTGTCAGTTGTCAGTTATCTGTAGATTTTGTTTGTAGATTGGATGTTAGGAAACGAATGCGCGACACATGCAACTTTGTATTTTAAACTTTAACCAACTTTAAACTTTTTATATTTAAAAATCGAGTGCGGGACAGAATGAAGAACCTAATGATTTTTATTTATAAAAAAAGGAGTTACAATTGGCTGTATTTTTGTTGACCCTTTGGGATGATGGGAGCAGTTCTTGGAAGAAGTCAACGCATAAATAAAAGACAAACAGACAAATTGAAATTGTACATCCGCCGTTATTCAGTAAACATTTTATTATTGTTGATCATTACTGTAACTCATCTAAAAAGTACAATTTTTATAATGATTTACGCGAATAATTAGGTACGATCCCGATTGTCGTATTTTTTTTATTAATAAAATTATTATTGATGTATTATAATACAATTTTTATAAAAATGAGTTTTAATCTTTTTTCAAAATGTTAAAATCACTTTACAAAATTGTATAATAATGATAATATAGTTAATAAAAAAAAGCTGCAATCGGAATCGAACCCACAAAAATCGCGAAAAAATTACTAAGCAACAAATTAACTAATTCGTCCATGAAGGCCGCTTAATAAATAAAAATCCATTCGGTTAATAAATAAAAGTTGACAAAAAATAACTTATTTTAGTAAATATGCTTTGAATATTCACTCTTATCTCTTCAATTTGTTTTAACATATATGTTGTCATATTGTAATCGAATTGTGCCAGAAAAACGATATACGTTAATTTTTAAAACATAGTAAGTTCTTACGTCAACTTTTCAATGCGACACACGGTATAATAGTGGCTATTGCTATTTTATTTAGTTGTTATAATTTAATCTATTTTAATTAATGATTCCAAAAATAAACAAAAAAATATGCGATTGAGTTTTCGGACGTGTTACGAGACGATTTTAGATGTCGCAACACTTACTAAAAAGAGAGAAAAGTATCTGTAAAACATAGAAATTGCAATATTCCCATTCTGGAATTACAAAGTGTCCAAATAATGGGAGAATCTAGGTTGTCGGCACTTTCTTTGTTGTCGATTGAAAGCGACCTAGTGAGATTTTTAGAATTCCGTAGGTATTGATAAACAATCAAAAAAGTTTTTTATTTAGTAAACTGACAATAAAGAATAGATATTATTGTTGGATATGAATAAATAATTATTATCGATTATCAAAGCAAAAAATTAAACAAAATGTTCGATTAGTGTGGTACATATTGCTTTGTGGAACTATATATATATATGCAGCCGATAGCTTCGAATTTATAAACCTAACAAGAATAAGGAGACCCCTCATCTCTCAAAGTTGTTCTTTTTTTATTTTACATGTAGTCAATTTTAACGACTTGATTTTTCGTTGTTGAGAAACCGCACCTAGATCACAGAATAATAAATATATTCACTTCGTTCATACCTTGATGGTTAAGTTGTCACACATTTAACAATTGTGTTCAATCAAATTCACTATGGAACCAGAGAAATGTTAAGGTTAATTATTAAAACCGAGCACACAGGGTACATAACAAAGTTAGAGACTACAAAATGTCCAAATAAACCACTCATCTTGAGATGCTCTTGATCTTGCTTCCAAGCAATTTTGAATCGACAAAAAATTGTTTGTTCATAATAAAGAAAAACGAACAGTTTCCAACGGCACCTTCCAGAAAGTTTTGTGAACCGGCGCTAATTTAAAAAAATTAACTAAATTTATAAATAAAAGATAAGATTGTTGTTGCCATTACAACCGCTCACAAACATAAATCAAAAATTTAATTAAGGTAGAAATGCGATGGTAGTCTATGTGAGAAGTAAACAATACATATATGAAATTTCATCCAGGTATTCAACCCTAATAAAATACATACCATACACAACAAACGACGCTCCAATTAAATATAACCACAACAGCAGTTATAAATAAATTAATCACTTATACGAGATAAAGATATTAACATAAATACGTGTAGTTATAAATTGAACCCCCACAGTTACTAGTGCAGAATTCGTGTTCGTTTAAATAGATTGCGTGTCGTCTTACATTTAACTTCTTACTTTTATGATTCTGTTTAATTTCCTTTCATTTTTTTAAAGATAATTGTCATAAGTCAATAACATTCGTGTAAAAATACTTCAAACAAGGTTAAAACCTCCTTGCGAAAACGTTCAAGTGCTTTTTAACATTTGTCAAGCTTCATTATCTTTAAATAACTTTAGATCTTATTTAACGTTTCACCGGGTCATGACACAGGTAATCTTCGTTCCAAATCTATCACCCAAAATTGTTCATATCATCCGTTTACCGCTCGAAAGAATAGGGGGCATTAAAAGCCTTTAATAAAAGAATACGAGATAAAACTTTCATTTAAAAGCGCAAGCGAATACATTTTCCAAGTTATTCGCCTATTCAAAACTAATCTAGAAGAACAGAAGTGCAGATTTGCAATTTTTTTTTATTTTGAGTTCTCAAAGAATTGCTTGTGAATACAAACAACACAATTTCCATTCTTATAAAAATTCTAGGCAACGTATTCATAGAGACACGTAAATAAATAAAACGAATTTCTATTATATTACAAATGGCGCATAAGCATTAATCGTGTATTTTCCGATCACGTTTAAACAAACTGCTCATAATCGACGATCGATATGGTTATTTGGTCTCTGATTTAAGTATATAAAAAGTCAACGTATTTTCCGACCGTATTCATAAAGAGCGTTCCACTTTATTTATGGAGAAATCAATACATAAGTTGTTTGTTAAAATAGCCAACCTTTGTTGTATCTGATGTTAGAATAGATTATGAAATGCTAATACATTCACTTGTTGAATCTTTAAAAATGTTTCGTCTATTAAGAAAAAAATAATCACAATGAATCGTGCAACTAAACACTAACTTTCCGCAAACGATGTTGTAAAATGTACAGATGTTGGAACATTCAAATTACAGTTTAAAAAGAATAAAAATACAACTTTCACCACCATTTTCTACAATTACATTTTGTAATTATTCTTAATAATCATGTAAGGAGAAACAGTAACCGGTTTAATAAGTATAATGTGCACTTAAAGTAATCTCTGGGTCAAGCCGTTTCTAATAGTTTCTATAAAAATAATTTCTAGGTGTATGCATTCATATTCTAAAATAGGTAGTGTAAATACTAATTTGAAGTTTAAGCTCGACAAATAAGGTCCATGTGAATATAAAATACTATAATGAACAGAGGTAGCGAACAAACAAAATTTTAATCTCCAACATAACGGCTGTTAGTCCTTTTGAATTACTTAGTTATACCATTGTTTTTAACAGTGGTTATACTGTTTGTAAAAATCCTTGGCTAAATCTAAAAAATTATATGTAAGTGAATCTGCTGGTAATACATTGATTGGATGTAATACCCACGAAAACAAAATTATAAACTATTTTTTTTTCAAAATTTCTTTACGTTATTGTATGTAGGAAAAAAAATACCTTACACGAATCCATCAAAAATATACAGTATGTTATTTGAAAAAAAGTTGACTATCGTATCTTTGGCATACGTCAATATAATTCTGATTTATGTAGCTTATTCAATGTGGTTTAACACAACATTTACAAATACAGTTCTTTTTAAATAAAATAAAACATGTAAAAGACCGCGAACCCAAAACTGAATCACCCAGTATATTTTCAATTGCAAAATTCTTCAAATATAAATAGACAAAGTACCTAAGATATAACATGAGGTACGTACTGCATTACATGAAGATATAATTTCATAGCACAACAGTTTATTTATCATCATTAGTATTCTAAATATCGCTGGTATGAAAGACACCACAAAGACTTATGCGACGATGAGAAAATTTCTTCAAAAATTGAATAGATGTTAATTATGTTACCTTTGCTCAAAAGTCAAGCGATTACGAATGAAGTAGAGAGAGCATTGTAACCGCGCTACGTGCCAAAAGGCAGCTTAATACCCTACTGAAAAAAAAAATATTGAAAAACTTCTAATTAAAGAGGTTATCGCAAATGAAAAAGTTATCAATAGTATCATTTCGTGATCCTTAATGAGCACTATAACCTTCTTGAAAGTTAGTGCAAAATGGTTGATGCAAATGCTCACTTCATTTCAGAAACCAGTGCGATTAGACTGCTGTAAATAGTTTTTGAAGATCTGTAGAGAAAATTCGCATTCTTTCGACTTCATTGTTATCAGTAATAACACACGAGAAAACATTTAGTAGCATAAAAAAGGATTAAAGCCGCCAAACAAGTTTTTAAAGTTACTAGACTGGAAAACCAGAGCCACGTCAAATAGTATATTCTGTAACAAGGTTATAATGAAAATTTAATGCTAGTAAAGGGTTCGGGGTATGAACCGGAAACAAGCGTGAAGAATCACAAAGCATCGCGAATTTTCATTCTTACCGTGTAACGGACTATACTTTCTCCACAACCAAAGGTTTGATGATACAAATAATTATTATTTGCATGACGAATCTGTCACCAAGATGATGATAATCAAGGCTAACGCTATGTTGTTTCTATCTCTAAACCTAGAAAGCGACACAATGTTAGCATTTTGGAATAAATTTGATTTCCGAATTGTGAAATTCACTTTTTGTCGTGAAAAAACAATTGAGTTTTTTCGAAAAAGTGCGGAGGGCGGTAATTAACGCACACTTTTCGGACAAAGATAAAAAAATAATCTTCAACTTTAATATCATTATATGGTAAATATAATTAATCAACAATTGTTATTCACAAGCTTCGTTTATATTTTAGCAACATTACAAAGTATAAGAAAACCTAACTTATTACTGCCTAAAGTGTAAAGTCAAAAATCTGGCCCTACTATCACAATTAAGTAATCAACTTTTAAGCAACCGCATTTTTATCCCCCATCCACTTGGAATCAATTCGGCCGATACGAAGGGACTCCAAAGCGCAGATTACCACCTGCTATCCGGTTGCCTCTCCGATATACATTTGACGTGCCATTGCCTTAAGTATAACAACCAAACGATATTTAAACTGCATCCCATAGCTATAACCTGTGAAGAGTACAAGAAATCGCAAGCTCCTTTACTTTGAAGCCCAACTTTGGACTGACGTAGACAGAACACTATCGCCCTTAGTATCAAGGTTTCTCCCACTTGACTTGGGAAACGTCTACATCAAAAAGAACCGTTTGAAAATAAGAAAAATAAAAGACTGCTTTCTTTTCTAAATACATTTCTAGAGGATACACCCAGATACTATCAGCCGGCTTAAACTGTTTTTTTATGAGATAGTTCCACACTGCCTGATAGATAATATAGCTTTCCAGACTTTGCATTTAAATCTGAGTACTATGTTTTAATGCGAACTAACATAATGAGGATAGTGACTAAAGAAAAAATTTAAAAAAGAATTGTTATATTTTTTTGAGAATGACAAATCAAATCACTCCAAGAAAGGTCGTTTTTCAACCAATCGTATTTATGTAAGAATTATTGAGACTTCCACTGGTATGCTAAAAAAGTTTTTGAGAGATTGAAACAAGGTCTTCTTCCAGTCTCGAATCTGGGTTAGTCTAGTTATACGGTGAGCGACAACGAATACTAATTTTGGCGTTATTATTCCTTTTTATGAAAAATGCCAAAACACGTAAATTTTTGTTGTTAATATAAAATTTTTTAACGTGACTATTTCAACCCTGCCGTGAACTCCTTCATAGAGGTAGCAAATGCTCATTTTTTTGTAATCGGGAGAGGTGGCTTGTACTACTTCGATTGAAAGAAAATTTAATTGTCTATTTGATGGTGTGGTACAAGAATAATAACGCCAAAAATTAATGGATTCGTCCTTTATGCCGCTCACTGTATATGATGGCAACTACGGTTACCATTAACACAGGAAGAAAGCACACCGAGCTTTTTTGAAATAAATAAATAAGGTTTGTGTGGTATACTTAAGGATACTAATGCTGTGTAATTTTCCATCAAAATAAAAAAAATCTGCAAAACATTTTAAAAGTTTGTGATGAGATGTATTGTAAAGCTAAGGAGCATAATATTGACAAGATTTTTCAATTTTCTTCTGCAGTTTAGGCTAAACTTGGTTGGATAGATTCTTCAGATATTTCTGATCTATGAGAGTTAGACGAAGTTAATATAAATAGTAGATTATTTTACTAAGAGTTTTAGCTTTTTAGTGTCTGTCAGTAGTTCAATAATATGTCGTTTTAATGTGGGTTGAAGAAAAAAATATTTTCCAGAAAGAAAGTAATCTAATGTAAATTTTCTTTCTCGACTAGTTCGGCAACAGGATATCGTTAGGAAATCAGCATCCAAAGCTGCTTAAACAAAAAAGAATTGAGAGTAAAGTAGAATATCTGAAACTTATTATATTATTCAGTTTATTACGTTTTAGGTTTTTATTCCATTTCAAAATTAAAGAGCTGAAGATTCCTTGAGAAAATATAAAAGGAGAGAAACTAGTTATACCGTATGTCCACGGATGGGGTTGCCAAGAGGAACAACTTTTTTATTTTGCGTTTTATGAGATAAATGTATTCTTTACAACATTTTTTGCTTATTCCAAAACGGCTGAATCCATTGTCACTGTTTCAAATTTCGTTTCAATTATAGAGGAACATCAAAAAATAAGCAAATTTAGTCGAAAAAGTCCCAAAAAGGAATTTTCGTTTTCATGACAACCGTCAAAATGACATGTTAAAAAAAGTTAAAAGTTAACGTTTGGTGTGCAATTTCATAACAATGTTGACAAAAGAGCAAAGAATTTACTTGATTCAGTGCTATGGTAAACGCGAATTATCAAAATGTGGCGCCCAAAAATTAATCAATAAATTTTTAACAACTGGCTCTGTATTGGATTTGATGAAAACTAAGGTACCTCGCGTTCTTATACTGGATTCAGTACAAAATAGCCTAAAAGTTTCTTTACGGCGAAGATCACTTCAATTACAAATAAGTAAATCATCAAAGTTAAAACATTTAAAAATGTATCTATACAAACCAATTTTCAATCAAGCTTTAGAGCGTGAAGATGCTGCAAGACGTTTAAATTTTTGCTTGTGGATGGGCACTCAAATTATGGAAATCGTGATATCATATTTTCTGATGAAGCTACGTTCTCCACCAACAGTAACTCCCAAAAATCTAATATATTTTACGTTGTATCGGCTTTCTTTTATTTTTGTTCTTCTTTCTTGGATCTGTGTGTCTCTATCTCCTCTTCTATACTCCTTCCTTCTTCTGTTATTCTTTCTACTTCTTCTCTCGCAAATCCTCCCTTTTCGTAGTACTGTCTCCTCTCATCCTGTCCGTGTTTTATATTTTGATTCGTTACTTCCTTCCAGCACTCACTTAAGATTTCGTTTTGTCTACATTTTCTGTTTTGTTTTGTCTGCACTCGTATTTTCTCAACCTTGATTTCTTCCTCCACTATATATCCGTGTGTCTCCTTGCCCAGCCCCATTGTCCATTTCCAATATTTCTCTTGTCTCATGATTGATTTAGAATTTCTGATTTTATAGGCGTGTATTATTATTTCACCTGCCGCCACTTAGTATACATTATACTGGGTGTAACAGGATCATGGTACATCCTCCGTTTCTCCCTTAGTTTTAAAGATAATTGATTGAAATTTAGGACATCCCATATACATTTTCACGTTTCAAATGTCACTTTTGTAGTATCATTGGATTCAGAAAATTATGCAGATAATATACAAGGTGTTCCATTTAAAAAACAAAAGTTGATGTAAATTCCGGCGAAACCAGAAGTGAAAAAAAAATCTGTAATAGTCAAAAAGTGTAATTTATTATGTATATGGGATTTCCCAAATTTCAATGAATTATCTCTAAAACTAAGGGAGAAACGAAAGGTGTATCATGATCCTGTTACACCCGGTATATACAATAGTATTATAGTACCTAATTGCTTATCCCGAGTATGTTAGTCTCGTTTCACGTACCTCGTGCTGACTCTGGCCTAAATTTTTGTAGTTCCATGAAACTTTCCCTCAGTATCGTGAACTCGGCAAGATTTGAAAAATTGAAAATGTTTTTGTGCTTTAATAGCTTAGAAGATTTTTGAGTCAATTAGAATAATGTGTCCAGCAGTAAACTGTTAATGTAAGAGTCTGCCCAATAAAACTGGATTGAGACCAGACTCTACTGAAAGAGAAACAAATAGGGTTTATAAAATAGTAGAGTGAGTTTACTAAAATGAACAAAAAGTTTTAGAAGTTTTTTACTGGGGGGAGGGAGGGGGGCTTAAAACTTGTTTTCTTACAAACAAAGCAGGAAGATAAAGCGTACGTTAGTATGTTAGAAACGAAAACAATAATTTCACCAGTGATAATGATGTCTCATCCGTAGCAGATTAGCTAAAAATATCGAGAAAGCAGTTAAAATCCTAATAGATCAATTAAATTAAGAATTTGTAAAATAATTGGAAGATATGACTTTTGCAGGCATCCATACTAAAGTATTAAAATTTTCGGGAAAATTCTAGTTAGTAGACGAAATGGATACGCGCTAAGTAAAAAATTCAAAACTTTAAAAAATGGTATTCGTTACCCAACAAAAAGCGAAAGCTGTTAAATGCTCTTTCGAACCGGTGTATAAGTATATCGTAAATAAATATTTTTTGGTTCAGTTTAAATTTAATTATCAACAAAAATGTCAAATTACAATCGTGTTATTCATGTCATTCTCCGAATGTGTTCTAGTTCACAACAATTCGTCTTACACAGCCCCCTTAATTGGTTTTTATTTATCTCTCGGTATATGCGAATTAGAAACAATTATTCTACGGGAGTTTTTACAACAGTATTTTTTGTTTGGCACCTTCACTTTATGATAATAAAAAGTTTTTGAATTTACATACGTGTAAATATCATGCGCAATCTCACCTATTTTATATTTACCAAGTATGCAGACAAGTTTCTGATTTTTCATGCATTAAATTTTGATTTACTATAATATTTATGGTTGTACGCGAGAGTAGCACGGAACGTCGCCATATAAAAGATAAAGAGGTTTATTTACCTCATTGAAAAGTTTAAAATGAGTTGGTGACGATCAATAATGTTCGCGTAAAAAAGAATTGATGGGCGATGAATGAAGGGAGATTTTACACAATAAATGTTTTGTTGACAATGTATAATTGACATTCTTGAAGTAGTTTAAAAACGCTTTTTCGAGTACACTTTAATAAAGGAGACTAACGTAATTTCCCCAAAGGATCTCGAGTTTTATTAAAGTCTAGCTACCTATAATACCAAACTATAATTCGAATAATGGAAACAATTACTTCCAATAGAAATTAAAGAACATTTTCCCGGCGATATTCCAAAATTTAGTTTTTGGAATTAAGAGTTCTCTCTATCCTTTTTTGCTAAAATCGTTATATCGAATCGCTAAGAACTATACTATTTTTTTTATAGAAAGAATGTTAAAACAAGGTCACGGACACGTTTGAAAAACTAGTTTCAGGGTTTACCGTTCTGTAGTGCTGCTTTACAGGGAAAATTACATGTATTCGAAGCGACAAAATAACACCCTTATATACATTTGAAATATTCTAAAATATTATTTTTCACATTCTACAATGTTCTTTCCAACTCAGTACGGACGCTTTTTTTAATTCAAGATCAATTAATAAATTGGGAAGAATTTCAATATTTCACGACAAAAGCTGCAAAAACAGTCTTATTTTCAAAACATAATTATAACAAATCAAAATATTTTAGAGGAAAAAAAGGCTCCGACATAAGTTACGTAACAAATCCATGTTTAGGATAGTGAAATCCAAAATTATTTTTATCAAAAACTGTAGCCTTGACAGTGTCGCCCGTGACAGAAATTTTACATGGGAAATGAAAGGTAGAGAGGACTCTTAAACACAAGTAATAATGTAATTTCTAACAGCAATATCGTAATACGACAATAAAAATAATATTTCAGTTAGTATTTCAAAACAAAACGGATGTATGCAATTCCCACAAATTGCTAAATGATATTAATTGCACATTTGTAAAACAATTTCCTACATTAATCTACATTAAATGTCTCAAAGCAGCACAAACATGCTTCCGATCCATTCATTCTTCTATCTAAAGATACCTATTAGTAGAAGCAAAAGCAAAAGTGCGAATACTTTAGAAATAAAAGGTTATCCAGTATTCCTCATTTCGACTAACATTATTCATAAAACTAATTAATCTCTCGGCACTAATAATTATCGGGGTAAATTCGTGCTTTCATCTTCTAATTATTATGTACCTACAAATATAAAATATTGAATGACATATTCCTGGTATTCCAATAAGTAATGAAAATCATATAAGACTTCAAAAGTTGATATCAAAACCGAGTTTTATTTATGCGAAAGATTTTATCGCCTTATCTCAAATAGTAATTTGTGCCACTAAACTAAAGTGGTGATTTGTAAACTTTTCGCGCAGTCCCGAATCAAGCTTTCTTTAAATGACAACAAAATAAGAACGTAATTGCATTGTAACATGAGATGCTATCAAAATAATTGAAAATGCCGCACGACATTTGTATTCATATCCACCATGTTACTTTAAAAAAAAAGCATAAAACGTGCTTATATTGATAAAAAATGTTATAAACAACATCATCTAGATAAAAGCGATTCACTAAAGTGCAAAAAACCGTAAAAAAGAAATATCAATTCAGCTGCAATGTGATAATAATGCGACAATAACGCATGTCGTTTTTAATTGAGTGGTAGGCATTTTCATTAACCACAGTTAATGGCTGTGCTGTTATATTTTACATTCTTATTTACCTTCTATAATGTTTACACACTTAATTAATATTATTACATATGAATACTAAGGTGGGTAAGGGTTGGCATGTTTAGGTTTTAGTGGTTTTCCTAAACCTTCAAGTAAATGCTTTGCCAAGACGAACCAATCCACAACTGCACACGGTTTCATCACCACACTATACAGGTTAATACTGATTTTCTGGGACAACATACATAACACTTACATCACAATACAATATTAAAAAAGTACATATGAATAAATAAATTAACCACAGTGATGTATCGTAAATAAATGCAAAAATCTAGTTACACAAAAAAAAATATTGAATGAATTTACTGATTACTTCAAGAATTAACTATTATCGACTTAGAAACTGCAAAAGGCCAGTCAAAACTCAAGAAATACTATATAAACAAAGCCGCCATATTTTACACAATCAAATCGCTGAATAAAAGAAAAAAAAATGGATGTACATTGTAATAATTCAAGTGATTATAAGTACAGTCCACTACGTTAAACCATTAAACCACAAAAAATCTCACAATGTGAAATGTGCTGAGAAAATCTTGCTAATATCGAAAAACCTAAGATATCTTTATTTTGTATTAGTTCCTAAAAGAAATAGGTATTGTGTCAATGGAAGTGAAGTTCTAAAATCATAACGAGGCAACAGTCAATATAAAATATAGAAGGTGATCAGTACCGTACAGTACTCCATGGTCAACAAGAAAAACCTGTTGTTCCTGAGAATCCCCACTTTGGTTTCCGGAATTAAACGTCAAAACGTACATCAATTTTTTTTAGAGTTTTATTTCGTGTGTTTTTAGGGGTTTTTGGTGCAAATATAAAATATGGAAGGTGATCAGTACCTTACAGCACTCCATGGTCAACAAGAAAAACATGTTGTTCCTGAGAATCACCACTTTGGTTTCCAGACCTGGTCATCAAGACCCTCCCGGATAATTAAGAAAAATGTACAACACAATTTCACAAAAACAATCACACAACAAATATTCTGCAAATTGGTGTTGAGGGGTTGAGTAAGGACAAATCAGTTTTCTTGTCTAATATTTGTTTCAGGAATAGGGTCGATATTTTACTTTTACAGGAAACACACTGTGGAGATGAGATTGTTTTGCTATTTCTTTAAGCTACTTTTTTTTCCGTCATTGTCGTGACTGGCGCTTGGACCCGTCTATTATGTGTCGTCATGCAATGGCTGTGATGTTATATTTTATGTTCTTATTTACCTTCTATAATGTTTACACACTTGGTTAATATTATTACATATGAATACTAGGGTGGGTAAGGTTTGGCATGTTTAGGTTTTAGTGGTTTTCCTAAACCTTGAAGCAAATGCTTTACCAATCCACAATTGTACACGGTTTCGTCACCACACTGTACAGGTTTATACTGATCTTCTGGGGCACCATACATAACACTTACATCACAATACAATATTTAAAATGTACCATACGATTAAATAAATAAATAAACAGTCAATACTGCTGAAGTATAAGTGACGACTGGGACTAAAGAACTAGTACGCTTGCATAAACTCTTCGCTAGTTTCGATAAGTTGTTGCTTGTGTTATTAAAAAAATGAATCAATTTTCTAATCGAACAAAGCATGATTGAAGAGTATTGGATTATCTGAAGTAGTGAATGGACTACGTCGAACTAATGACAGATGATTGGTTCTCAGAAGGAAGCCAGTACCGACAATATAAGTGGATAAAGCCTAATGAATCATAATGTGCAATGGCAAATAATCTCTTATTGCCATGTAACAATAGCCATGGTTCAAACAGAACTTGCTACCGATATGCAAACCAAATTACCAACATATAATCATAGATAAAAACTAGGAATTACTACTACAAATTCGTATCCATTTATTTCTTCTTAAACTTTCAGGCGCTGACTGTGGAAAAATACTAAAAAAAAAGAGATAATTTACAAAACCACGATTTACTTCTTAATTACGGCCTTAACACCGATTTCAAAAACGTGCATAAAATCACACATCGTATAGAGAATACACTGCAATGGATGTGGGACCGTGCATAAATCTGCTACTGGCGCTACCTAACGAAAAGTATGTGTATTTCTGTTGGTATAAAAGCGCCAAACGCATAGGTTGATTTCACTTTCTATAAATTTTTATCAAGGTATTTGTAACGAACGGGAAATCACCAAAAAACTGCACCAAAAAACCATACTCGGACACGTGTTTCAATAGCTAAGCTATCATCATCAGCAAACCGATACTAAAAATTAAAACAATAGGAAGCTTATATATATATACTATTTGCGTGTCACGCATCGTTATATAAGCTTGAATAATTCCAAAAATCCTAATGGACCGTGATCATCATAATTCATAAGCGAATTTCTGTTTTTAAAATTTCCAAACTTTCACAAGAATCAAGTTCGTTTTTACTATCTACCCTCTTAATTAATTCAATGTCGTCTACTCTACGGCAATTTACAAGCATATCATGGCAACACTGAATCTATCTGCCCGATGATATTTGACATGAGCTAAGTGCTCGGGCGTATCGGAGATCTCGACTTCGTCTCGATCTTCAAACACGCCCTCCAACAGTAAGGCACTTAACGACCGTTATGCTTATGATATTTTTGCACGCTCGATTTAATATAAAAATGGATTTTTAAAATTTGTTTTAAAACTTAAATACATAACAGTGTAAAATCATACCTGTATTTCTTGATACATTACGTTGCTTTGTTTAGATACGGAATAAAATATAGTATATTAAGTATTAAGGTCGGTAAGTGCTCCTTACTGGTGGAGGGCGTGTTTTTTTTTTCACTTACCGCCCCCTCGATCGGTAAGTAAACTTTACCGATCATAAAACTTTCATACAACTGACGCTAAAACATTTGATGCAAAATTTTCGTAACAACATTGCAAATGTAGATTGTTCATCTCACTATAACCACTTTACCCTGTATCTAAATCCCAAGGTGTGTTTATCAACCACGATTTCCTTAAGGTTGAAAAACACAAGCTACTTGGACTGTTTCTTGTGAATTTATTTCAATTTACTAACCGCCAACGTTTCGTCAACAATCTTTTGCTTCCTCATAGCTCAAATTGTTTAAAGTTGGCAGGTATTAAGTTAAAGTAAATTCAATAAGAAAAGTGCAAGTAGGTTGTTTCAACCTAAGGAAACTTTGGTCTGGATGTTTATCAAATTTCAATTGTATACGATACGAAAATGTAATCGGATACTATGTTAGTATTACTTCCACAATCTTAATATAGAAAAAAAAACGAAATGAGCAGCAAACTACATTTTAGCTCTTCATCTAAAACGGAAAGAGATAGAAAATTCTAGTTTTCCTCAATCAACTTTTCTCAATAAAACCGACAGATCTTGCGAAATGGTATTAATAAAACATTATATTTAAAAATTGTTAGACCGGAAGCCAGCAAGAAAATCGTCGTATGATTACATGTTTTTGGGGGAATAGTGATTCTTATATTATATTAATTAGGAGATAGCCAAAATACGGAAACACAATATGCTATCGATACGGCGACGGCAAATGTCCGCCACTGTCAAAACGTGTCACTTTCTTAATGTATATGATGGACATTTGGCGTCGATGTATCGGTATGGCCTTTTGCGTTTACGTATTTTGACTATCTCCTGATTAAAATAATATAAACATACACTATATACACTATACTCTATAATTACATTTTCTACAACTTTTCTTTTTGCTGTTTTTTATTTTATAGTTGCTTTTCTTTGAAACGTAGCCATGCGCTAAAAAATTGATAATCCTCATTTTATTGCCGAGTTTAAATACAATTTTTTTATCGTCTATCTATAGTCTTCTATTCTATACAGTTAAATGTAATTTAATACCCATCAGTAATTTTTAGTTCGCCGTCTGTGCTTTTAAATTCATAATGCGGAATTATTCTGTGCTTACAAATTGCTTATTCCATTATAAGTGTACCACATTTGCTTTTAGAAATCAATAAAATTGCGTTGCAAATTGTGATGATCCTGATTTTTGTATTAATTTTGTTTTTCTTTCTTCAGTAGGTTGGTATACTAGAACCACTATTTCTTTTAATTCTATGATTGACTTGATTCTTATATTTCATAGCGGTTCTAACGTTTGTTAAATAATTGTGAACCATTATAATTAACTTTGTTAATGAATAAAATAATATTTTGATAAAACACTTTTATAAATCTTAGAAAATAACTGTTTATGTAAGCCGTTACAATTAAATAAAAATTGAAAAAATCCAATAAACAAAATTTCAATAACCGTAAAAATTCGTTTCTTTCTTTTCTTCGTCTGCATTCATCGTATTTGAAAGAAAAAATATTGAAAATAGTAACGATAATGAAAGCTGAATTTATTTAACTTTACAGAAACGACCACAGTGCCGAACGTCTAAGGAAGCATTAAACCGTTGATTTTAAACACAAACATTTTCAAGCTTCAGTAGTCCTGATAAATTATAGGATTCTTTTAAATGAAAATGTTGGAGACATTAAAACTCTACTAATTCTTGATTTAGACCATGGGCACATATCCATCTTACTTTGAAACAAAACTGGTAATGTCATTAAAACCACCCTTTGTATTACTTAACAATATTATTTCTGCATAATTGTCCTAATTAATATACAGCCACAGAAGGTATTTTATTTGATGTAGATTATTATAAAGTACATATTTGGGTACCAAATTAACCCACTAATTTCTACAAAAGATTTCTGCTGATACAGTATGCGCAGAATTGTAACAATTCCTCCGAACCACAATCGCCCACCAGTAGAATATTATATGTATGCTGAATGCTGATTACATGTTAATGAATTAATTTTCAGCTCAGACCAAAAATATTTTTTTATTTCTGTTCAACTGCAATTAATTGCCGAGCCTTCGTTCCAACTTATAATAGTAGGAATTATCTGAAAAATTATTATGTATTAAAATTTTCTAGGACATTATTTAATTTAAAAAGTACGTTAAACGCTTTTTTCTTAGAAGTATTTAATTTTGTAATTAATTTCCACCGCCTTTGAACTTAGACAAATTACATAAATATATTGTCGCTTAATTGGAGTCGTTAAGAATTTGGCAAGAAACTTTGCAACGTTTTGTAAATGCGGCATTTCGGTTAAAGGGGGCTGAAATTTATTCTGCATTATAAATTTTCCAGGTTCTACAATTTAATTAGGTTTTTAAATATTCCTGCTTAAAATGTTACTAATGAAGACGGTTAACATCCTTCGAAATATCAAACGACTTTAAGTGCTACGATAGAGACGCCGTGCATTTAATAATTTTATCTTATTTGGGGTTTAGGTACTTATCCTATTTGAGGAGATTATATCAGATTATATGCTTCTTTTGTTGGATGCTGGCTAACGAGTTAATAATTACCATAAACATAGTAGTATTTAAAGTTTTTTAGCAAATGGTTTTTTAAATTCTGTTTTAATTTAAATGCCAGTAAAGTTGACACCCCCACTTTTTTCATATTTTAACGGTTTCGGCAAAAACTAGTATTAAAACTGATCAATAAAAAACAAAATTGACAATCTTACCTCTCCAATTTAGAACCAATTTGGGTTACTTTACATCTTCTAAATAATGGGGTTATTCGACGGTTTTCAACCCTTTTTTTTTACTTTTTCCGACTACCTAGTTAGAGCTGGTAGATTATAAATTATAATACAGCATATAAAAGTATTTTATTATACACAACTTTTCTTTAAACAGTTTTTTGATTAGATTAATTACTGAGATATGTCAATAGTGTAACAGTAATTGTTATAAAAGATAAGTTGTTGAAAATCTTATATCGCGTAACTTGTATTTGAACTATTTTTTCTAAAAGACAATTCTTCTTCTCTTTTTTCATAATAAGAGCGAAATGCTGCATCAGGTGTTCTTTCGTTGCGTGTGTGCTTCTCACAAGTTATATACTTGGCTTTATCGACAACGTGTATTTCAAGCATTAAAGCTATCGCTTAGATAGCGCTATGCACTTTAACACACACACATGTCGTTACAGTTAACTGTTGGCATTTTTCTTAATTTATACTATTCACACGTGTCAATGTTTACACGAGATGTCGCAAGACACACATTTTACTTATGTTCATTGCTCCACGATAGCTTAAAAAACCAACCGCCGTCTTGTACAGTCGTATACCGCACTTACGTATACACCTCTGATGAGCTCATAATAAGAGCGAAATGCTGCATCAGGTGTTCTTTCGTTGCGTGTGTGCTTCTGTACAAGTTATATACTTGGCTTTATCGACAACGTGTATTTCAAGCATTAAAGCTATCGCTTAGATAGATATTTCCTAATTTAACATTCAGATCGCTCTAGCGTTTATTAAAATTTCCCGTAAATCATACAGTCTGCGAATTTATCTTTGTAACTGTAAGAACATCACATGCCATACAAAAAAGTTCCAAATTTGGTAAATTATTAGTACCATCAAGTTTGTTTGCGATTTGTGAGTTTTTAAATCAGTTGTTGCAAAACTTATTAAATGGATGCCGAAATTATATGTATTTAAACAATCGACGATAGCTAATTATTATTGACATACGGAAAAATCATTATTGATACAAATTACTTCTAAATTCGGTAGATAAAATTGGCAACTTTGTTATTTACAAACTAAGATGAGTACTAAAGTTTCCTCCAAAATTTGTTTATTGATAAGTGTACTATTTTAACTAACAACTTGGTTGCAATTGCCGACGTATCGGCCACCATTGTGTGGGCTTAAACAAGGCTATCTACAAGACTAAATTAGTAGTCAACTCATCCCACGTCCACCTAGAAGGACTAAAAGTACACTGATCAATAAAACATTTATTATTAAGCCATTATTGAGATTTAAAAAAAACCATTGTGGCTACAAATTGGTTCATAATTCGATAAATAAGATTATAACCTTTGTTTTTGGTTTGTGAATTTGTTTGTGAACTCTCGGTTAAATGAGTTGTTGCTTAAATCGTTAAAATGCTTATCAAAATTAGATAAACAATGTTGAAATAAAAACGACTTCCGGGATTGGATCGTGTCGAAAAGGTAACCGTAGTTCAGCCACGGTCAACTGGTCACAAAATTTCAATAGGAAAATCAGGAAGAGTATAGAAATCATTAAGCATCCCAACTATTTCAATCGCGACCGTGGTTTCGAACTTTCACCATTGTGGATTCTCATCGTTAACTCCACCCCCTCCTATTTCAAACCAATCAAGCGTCAAGGTTAAGACTCGACGCTTTCTCTTCTTTATATATAGAGCTATTTCCCTAATTTCTCAGACTTCCTTTAGTCTAGAATCTGGCTGGTCACAAATTGATTACTTTTAGTTGTCTACCTTGAACTTTCTTGTGTTTGTTTCAAGTTTCTCGTCCTGATGAAACCCTTTACTATAGGTGGCGAAACGTTGACAACTGCGGTTACATTTTCGACACGGTCCAATCCCGGAAGACGTTTTGGTTTCAATAATGATTCCGACCATGGAAGTCTCAATTCTTACATAGATAAACAATGGTTTATAATCTATTTATTGATACTATGAATAAACTATCGTGGACATAAATTAATTCTAAATTCTATTGATAAGATTGACAACTTTGCTTCTTATTTGCGAATTTTTTAAACGAGTTGTTGCTGAATCCGTTAAAATGCGTACCGCAATTACGAGTACATTCAAAAAAATTATTAGTAACTAACTACTGATATTATGGAAAATCATCTTGGGTACAAATTAGTGCTTAATTCAACGTATTTAGTGGTGCTGTTGAAACTTGATTTTGACATATTAAGGGTGTTAGCTGGAGCTCAAGTTAGTACCCTCACTTTAAAAAACAATATTACGGCGAATATATTTAGGTACAAATTCTGATTTTTTGGGTACAAATTATTACTAAATTGTCATCGTTTTTTTTTCGATTTGCACAAAGTAGGGATACCAACTATACTGACGTTTATTTTACTTTTGTTTAGATGAAATAACATTCAGAAGAAAATATTTGCATATTTGTTTTCATTTTGTTAATTTGTTTATTTTTATTTTTTTAAATTTTATTCTTAGGTAGGTGGGATAGTTTAAAATTTTGTAACGACTACATGGCATTGGTATTTTGAATTTCATGGAATTTTAGTACAAAGGTTGTATTTTGTGCAACTTTTTGGTACAGGGAACTTGGAATTATTGTAATTGGTAAAAATTGATTCGTTAATAGAATTTTTCAAGGTGTTACACTGTTAACTAGTTCTTAGAAATGGAATGGTAATTTAAGAAAAAGAATATCAATACAATTGTAATGACATTTGACATTTTATTATCGATTTATTTAATTAGTAATAGGGTACGGTTCAATTAGTAATGTTTAATAAGAAACAAAAATGATGTTCGGTAATCTGTTTTCATGTTGTTTCAAGAAGAGAACTATTTTTTTAAGAGAACGTTTATAGTTGGTAAAATATTAACACTTAATGTCGAATATGTAGTTTGTTCTTCCAGTGGGCAAAATAGAATAGCCTAAAAATACGCTACCTCATGGTATTTACAAATTAACAAACTGCATTAAGAGTTATTATTTTAATGTTTAGCGGTTTCGATAGGAGTTCGATAGCATTAAACCCTATAGCCTACTTCTAATTTCACTAAAAAATGTCTAAATTATTTTGGAATACGTAGGAGTCTTCTATAAGTCACAAATCCCTTGCTAAATTTATATACTAAGAGTGATTCAAAATTCAACGAAAAAAATTTGGACTTGCAGTTTTAGCTGGCGGTGCCCTTTTTTTTAAAACACAGTTTAATGATTTTAGAAATAAATTTATGTTGCAATCAGCTGCAAAGTATTGATTTTTGTATGTAAATTTCAAACCTGTATTTTAGATAATGAGCTGCCTAGTTATAGACTAAGTTCAAGGTAAATTTTCAAAATTACAAAAGAATGAAAATGAATTTTAGGGAAACTCGAAAGAAATTTGAGATGTTGTTTTTTCTTTTATAGTTGTAATTGATCTCCTTTACATTTATAGCATATATTCGTAACATAAATTCTCCTTTATTCCATAATCCCTGATGAAGCATGCGCATAGTACATGAAACGTTGCGGTAAAAACCTGAATTCTATATAAAGAAAAACTAAATCCTTTAGTATAAGTCAAAAGAATTTAGTTTAAAACCTCAGTGCACCTGAAAACTTTAGTGAAGGAAGTTGTAGTAATATCAACAGCATATGTTGTAAAATATAGTTTAAGAAAGATTAAACTCACAAGTTTTATTTCCTTATTTCCCAAGTTATCTACTTTCGTCTAAACAATGAGATCTGACTGCCCAAAGAAAGCGCAAGAAGTACTACTACTATTCTAAATAATATGACGCAATAACTTACATAATTGATGAATTCACTCATTTTTTCCGTTATGTCATAAGAAATTGGGATTTAAAACACAACTTTATTCCAGGAATGAATGTAAGTTAAATCTAAAATCTTATACGTACAAAACATTTTGCTTAAGTAATTTAATTATATTTATATTAAGCGAAAGCCAATTCAAAGATAAATACGAGAAAAAGCTCAAATTTTAAATTCCGCAGTTTTAACAAATTTAATTAAAAGCATTTTTTTTAATGTGGGTCAATTTTTTTCAACCGAGATCAGAACCGTGAAGCTTTTATAAATTCAAAAAGCGCTAAAAATGTATATTAATAAACGTTTCGTTTTGTTTTAATTCCACACGGGAATTGGGCCATTAAAAATTATTTTAAAAAAGAACCAACAATTCACATAATTTAACATATATAAGTGCTTAGTTCAACTCGAAAAAAGTACTTAACCTTTTTTCTCTGAAGTACATTGAAAGCTGCTTTACATTAATTTCTTTTTTACTTATTTTTACACTTAACAATTAACTGTAGAGTAAGTTTCGAAATACATCAGACGTGCATCTAATTGATCATAATCGAATAATTTATTATGTCAAATAGACTCGCTACAATACTTACTAACTTTGAAAAGAAAATTCGCTAAATATGCTTGTAATTAAAAAAATGAAAGTTAATACAAACATCTCAGTTTTTCACAAAATTCGAAAGTACACAAAGTAAGCAACGTAAGATTGTTTTGTTTTACGCAGATTTCGGAAGTTTCTTTGCGATTTTTCAATAATTTAATAGTCGCTTTTTCGGGAAGGGAAATTTTCTGTTGTCAGTTTCGATTTCGTCTTTTGGGTTAAGATTTTGTTGGTTAACCAAGATTAACGTTTCAGAGACTATATTTACAAATACAGACATGTTATAAACATGTATAAAACTTTTCCACTTTAAAAGAAAAATCGTTAAATATGCAAGTCACTATAATGCTATAAACTCCCATATCAGTAACGCAAAATTAATTTAAACGCCACTTCAGTTTTTTTTCATAAAATTCGCGACAACAAGTGGGTAATGTAAGATTTCATTTATTTTATGCAGATTTCGGTGACTACTCGGATAATTCAATAGACGTTTCTTCGGAAAATTTTAGGTTTTTTCCATACTTGTTCGTAAATTATAAATTTTCTTTTGGGTTCGGATTTTCTTACTTCATCGAAGACACTTAAAAGTTCTTTTTATATATACATGCACATGAAAAGTTCCTAAAGTAATTAATTATGTCGATTCTAGTAATTGCTTTAAATGTGACAATGTTAATTCCGCAAGTTCTTAAAAACCGTTTGCTAGACGCGAAACTTTTCAACTTTAAAAACAGAATTTGTTGCATGTCCTAAAAATCAACTTCAAGATTATTATTAAAGTAAAATTAATTTACACACTTCAGTTCTTTTCTCACTACAGGGTAATGTACGATTTTAGTTATTTTATGCAGATTTCGAAAGTTTCTTTGCGACTACTCGATAATTCAATAGAAGCTTTTTCGTAATTGTTGATAAATTGAAAGTTTCGTCTTTTGGGGTGGAAATTTCTTGGTTCGTCAAAGAATATAAATATTCCCTACCTTTGAAGCAGGTACAACCCATTATATAGCCCATCATTGAGATTAGACGGGTATCCCCGTCACCGCACAAACCACACTAGTACAGTGGAGAAGGACCCGGCAACAGGCTCTCCCCCCATTTGCCCCAATAGGGGCTAATAGTACATCGTTCACATACACAAACAAGCTAGGCCTAGATATACACAAACACAAAGGGGTAACGGCACAATCATTAGAGACATACATACAAACCTGCAGCGACACGACGATAGTGGCGTCTATCGGTAGAATGAGGCGTTATGGGCGCTGAGCGTCCCCAGCGCCGTTACCCCTCTTCGAATACCAACCACACTGACCTACACTTCCCTGTACTTAAAAATTCTGAACGTACTTCCTGTTTACGGTATACAGTTAGAATTAAAACTCTTTGCCGTTCCGCAAGCTTTACTTCCATATATTTCGTGCGGAAAATAAAAGAAATTACACACACGTACTATGAACATTAAGTACAGTTAATTCATCCAATTTATGCACATTGATGGTGCATAATAAACAACAAAAACAAATCACCGCCGTTAGAAAAAAAATTAATCAATACAATGAAACGAAGTTGAAAGTGAAAATAAAAACACTTACCAGAGGTATGACTGTTAGCGTTGGCATTTGCTTGAACAAATTGTGGATTTTGTAAGAGCTGTTGTTGCAAAAGTGCATGTTGCAACGGACTATGTGCCGAAAGCGATGGAAGGTTTGGATAAGCAGGCGGAGGGCCTTGCGGTATAGAATGTGGAACGTGTAGCTGCCCAGGAGTGTGCTGGGTAGCTATTGGAAGCAAAGGTGAAGATGGAACGGTTTCACCTGAAAATAAGAACAAAAAAAAAGTAAAACAAATTACATTTAATTAAAAATAATATATAGGCAACTTTATACTACCCCAATGTCATCTAGTAAAATTTGAAACACAATACAAAATTGAAATGACTGCTACCGACGTTCGATAACACGAAAACGCAGGAAAATGCGTTCAGGACGTTCCAGATTTCCTTCACAGATGGCGGAAAAGTTGGAAAATTCGGAAAATTTAGTGCAGTCAATATCTACCCGAAAAGTAGATTGCTGTAACTTTACATTTAATCATCGGCGAAAGCATTGTAAACAACAAAACAATTATTCATGGTTAATAAACAATAATAACACGATGCGCGCTCAAAAAACCATTATTTTCAAATTACTACTCAATAAAAACTAAAGCACAATATGAACGTGTTAAATAAAGTTTATATCAATCTTTTAAACACTTAATATATATTTTTTATGGGTACCTAAAAGAATAAAGTTTAATATGTTTTTCAGCATAAATTTTATTAAGTTGATACACATGATCTTCACCCGTAGGTGCAGCAAAAATTTTAAGTATGTGAATTTTAAAACAAATGTTTTCTAAATACAATTTACCTATGGAATTGCTTAGAAATAGCTTGGTATTTTTATCAGGCATAAGCAAACTCCTACAGCTTTTGCCGAAAGTTTATTTATTTTAGAATTCTTCTACATTTATTGACATAAAATGTACATTGACCCTATAAACAAATGAATCCTAATAAAAGTGTAAACAAAACATGGTAGTAAACGCAGAAAATTCGTTTTGTACTTTTATAACAGCACATTGAAAGCTAACAACAAGTAAAGCCAAATACAAATTATTAGTGTTGGCGGCAATAAATTTTTATTGACGCTTCTTTTTCAAGCAATAATCATATTTTCACCAACCTTTTACATTTAACTATTAGTGTGATAGTCAGTTTTCAATACCAATTATGTTCAATGTAGAAAAAAACTAAGCAAAAAAAACGGCAAAGAACTTTCACTATCATTGACGTAGAAAACAATCAAAAGTTATAAAATTATTAGAAACTAAACAGTTCGAGACACAGCATTACAAAAAACCACTCATTTAGAAACTTTTCGAACATAGGTCAATAGCTATTGTATGAGATAAAAACAACATCCTACAGAGTTTCCTTATTCGTAGATAAAAGTACCTTATGTATAAACTTAGACGACGAGATTATACTTGAAGAATGTGAACATCTTCAGAAAATAATTTTAAGGTAAAATAAGGCATCGAACCGCAAAACAAATTTAAAGATACGACTATAGAATTTCACATTATGATTTCTAAAAAAAAGTTTTTTGTGAAAACATTTAGTTTGTGTGATTAATATAATTAAAATTTTCTTTTCATATAAAGATGCTTTCAATTTATTATTTTGTAAAAATTCAAAAATTCATGCAAATGTAGTGTACAATTTTCCTTTAAAAGTTGTGTGATTGTGTGACGATAAAAATAATTATTTTGAATAAGCTTAAAGTATGAGTGGTAGTGTGTGCGATGTACACATTATATTTTCAAGTTAAAAAAAAGCGGGAATGCTTGATATTAATTGCACACTGTTTCGTCACCACACTATAGAGGTTAATACTGATCTTTTGGGGCACCATGCATAACACTTACACCACAATACAATAATGAAAATGTATACCATACGAATAAATAAATAATAGTTATAGTAAGATTCACTAAGCAAAGTAGCTATTACGTTTTGATCATTTTGTGCATGAGTATTTACACTAAATTTAGTATAATTTGCGATTTCCTTCAAATACTGCCCAGCCAACAGCGAAGAAGCCGTGTACAGTGCACGCGATTATAGAACTCCGTAGGTTAGTGACTGTTACTATAGCTATTTTTAAAAGTCAAGTTATTATAAGATTTTACTATTCGTTATTGCGTCACTATATTGATATTTTGTCTATTCTTGCTTTCAGTATTTCATCCATGTGTCTTAGCTTTCATTTATTTTTCTATCATAGTAATTTCTTTAATGTTTCCATTGTATTTGTTTCTAGACATCTGAGTATTGCACATTTTTTGTGTTGATTTGTCCCATAGTATTTACCTTCTAGACCACCTAAATCTCCTTGTTTTCTTTTAAATAATTGCCTATTCATACCCAAAATGATCTATTTTCTCCGTACATGTGTTCTTTGGAAATTTACAGCTTTTATAGATATTATGGATTCTTCCCTTAGAAAAGCCTTGAATCAATTTAAAACATTTCTTTAAATAAAACCCATTGGACCTAAGCAACTCTTCCTATTTCTAATGGTGGTCTAGAAATTCGAAAAATTTCTGATATTTATCTCCCAGATTTCCTTAGTTCACTTCATGATGTGCAGAGTCTTATATCTCTTTTAATCCCTTCATGATTTATCGCTTGGCTATCGTTCAACAATGAAGTTCCAACCAGTAAACAAACCCAGAAACCCTGGGATATAATCAATGTACAAAGAATGGAAAATGGTCTTCAATTTAACCTAAACGTAGATGTGGTACGCTTTAAAGCACTCCAACAGCATGAGCCAGGCGCATGGTTACATGCGATCCCCTCCAAAAATATTGGAACTTGCTTAGATCTACAAGACTCTCAAATATCAGTTGAACTAAGACTTGATTTTCAACTCCTAAACAACGTTACATGCAGTCGTTGTTCAGCTTCCAATGAAAATGGTTTTCATGGTCTAAGCTGCCGTAAAGTGCAGAAAGGTATCATTGGCATGCAGAATTGAATAATATAATTCAAAGGACTTTATCAAGTGCAAGAATACCTAGTGTTTTGGAGCGTGGTGGTCTGTCAAATACCGACGGTAAAAAACCCGATGGAGCGACGCTGGTACTATGGTCAAAACGTCTAATTTGGGACGTAGCATGTGTCGATACCCTTGCCACAACATATCTGCCCCTTACAACATCTACAGCTGGGTCTACAGCCGAATTGGCATGTAAAAATAAATTCGCGAAATATAAAAACGTTGCCGATGAAAATTTCATCTTGAAAGCGCTGGCCTTCGAAACCTTGGGCCCATGGTGCGAAGACTCAAAACGCGTTATCAACGTCATTGGTGCCAAACTGATTTCGGAAAGTGGTAATCCAAATGCGAAGCAATACCTCCGACAACAAATTTCTTTAACCATGCAACGTGGTAACGCTGTAAGCATCTTCGGATCAGCACCAAGGTTCGACAGCCTTGATGAAATCTTTATGTTATGATTTTTACACTTCTTGTAATACAAATAAAAATACAGTGTAACCAGAATCCTAAATTAAATTTAATTACAAAGTGTGTACATCGTGTAATCCGTTAAATGATGTCAGTAAGTAAGAGTTCAGTGCCAGCTCACAGCTGTGACAGAAGTTAGTTCCACGGTAATTATTAAGATCTTCCAGTAAATGTAACCTCTAGGATTCTTCGGCTACATTCAAATGTTTATATATTCATGTCATTTTTTAGGCATTTACATTTTTTTAATGCTTCTAATGCTTTAATGTTTCAAGTGTCAATAACGTAACAGTCTTACATGGTCCGTATATCTGTGTATGTAACTTACTTCAACGTATGATTTCGTAAAATGAATTTCCAGGTATTGAGCCTAGTTGAACAGCAGTGGTGACGTCATCCTCAGCAGGTGTTCATCTTCAACCTCATGATTTTTCGATTTTTCAATCTTGTCTTATAGGATTTTCTTATTCTTATTGGTACATTCTCGACTTTCGCGATGTAATTTTTTTGCCATGATGTTATGATTATTGTTTTATTCCAGAAATTATGCCGAGAAAAACCGATAGCGCCATTTTGTTAACAATATAATTTATTGACTAGGTACCACTATTTCAAAATATTCTTTAAGCCGATTTCAAGTACAAAAATGGTTTAATCGAATTTAGAGGTCAAAATCTACTGCCCGAAGAACTAATTTCGAGGAAAATCGTTCCGAGCGCTTTTGAAAAAAAACTTAAGCGATTAAATTCTCATATAATTGACTTTTATTAAAAATAAAGTTAGCCATTTTGTAAACATACTAATATACTATACGGATGAATATTTTAAGGAAACTAGAGCCATTTAAGAAAAAATCATTTTTTTCAATTTTACATCCTTAATTTTAAAGGCAGAAAATAAAGTTCAGAAAATAAGACATCCAAGAAATCTATTCGGACATTTACTTTCAATATCATTAACAGGAAATACCAATATATCGAAACCTTTAACCTATCCAAGAACGTCTGTTCAAAGAAGTCAATCGCGATTTTCCTGATGATTCGACAAGACATGCACGTATTTTTCCGTGCGAGTTGATTTTCTATGCACTATGTTTACTTCTTCGTTTATTTTTTTCACTAACACATCTAAAAAAGCTACTTGATCTCCATCTTTTGTCTTCATAGTGAATTGGATGCCAAGGTGTTGACTGTTCAGCTGTCTCTCTACGTCTCGTCGTGTCACCAGCTTGTATTCCACGGTGTCCATGGCTTCCTTTTCAAAACTTTCCATAAAAAGATTTGCTATCACTCCATCTAGCTGTTCGAATAACTCTAATTTACAAACGAAGTAGCTTGGCGGTCTTTTCTGTAAGAGCATGGAGTTACAATGTAATATAGTTTGATACGAATTGTAGATTTATGTAACTTGGCGAAACGCATGATTTTGACTAAGATGACTGGTGTTATCACGTTACCATTTTTGAAGACTTTGAATAACTTATTGGGAATAATCACGCCCAATAGATGTCCGTCCAAAACGACATTTTTACTACTCAATTTAAGGTTATAATTACACGAGATATTCAATTACAGCTATCGCCACCAGAGGTAAGCCACTTCGCTGATTAATCCCAATATATTTTTCGCAACTACTTAAATAATTGGAATAATAATTTTTGAACTGTTGTCAATAATATTCTTCATAACTTGGTGATATGTTTTTTTAAATTTTAACATATTGTTCTAAAATGTGATGATTGCAAGCAGCCAAAATATAAATTAGTGTTCCTATTTGAAAATAAATAATTTGGGGAATGCGAAATTTTCACATTAACAATAATCCACATCTTATACCTAAAAAGTAAAAAGATAGGAATAACGTTTTCAACGAAACGGAATTCGATAAGAATTCTTTATCTGATAAACGTAAACCAACGAACAATAACGATGAAACATTTAGTAAAAATACGTGCAGTAAAAATAACAGAATCTTAAATATCCGACAATATAGGTACCTAATCGACGAATAACAACTAGAATACAAATTCCCTTAACTTGAGAAAGAAAGATTTTGGAAAATATAGATTTCAGCCGAACTTTACGCATTAAAGTTTGCAAAAGTTACGCCTTGTGAATTTTAACGTAGAGCTTCAAGAATTGATCTTTGAAAGTGATCGGGAAGCTTTCGAAATTAAGTGGTATCGAAATGTTCTTAATAAAGAAGCGGAGGCAAACGGAATGAAACAATGATAATCAAAACCTTTCGACATTCTTAACATGTTCAAAAATGTTTTCGCGAGAATGAATATTATTTACTCACAAGATTTGAAGGATTTGCACAAAGACCCGAAAGAAACCTGAAAGGGTCGACGTTCTACTTACAACATCAGGCGGTAGATGAAAAAAATTGGGTGTTACATGTAGAAATGCTGATTTGTATTCATTTTCCAATTTTGCGTATTCCATTGTAGTCTTTAACAACCCGAAACGCTTCAGAATGTAAACCTTTACTTTTCTGTATTCCTTTCATGTCATTTACGACACGAATGTATTTCCACAAAATACAAAAATTTCAATTTTTTAATTAAGTAAATAAATTAAAAACATTCATTTCGACTGAATCAGAAACTTTACGTTTCATTGAGCAATAATAAACATATTTCAAAATTTTCTATTTATGAGTATCGGGATTAAAGTACAGCGTGTTTACAAATGAATATCGGGGTTTTAACGCTTTATAATATTGATTACATTATACGTACAGTTATAAAAGATATGTCATATGAAAGAGCAACTCGAACAGTTTTACCATGAACGTTATAAATGTTGAATGTGCGCGCCATTTGTCACACGGCACACATCAAGTCTATAGTCAAGTTCTTGCCAAACGTTGAGCAGTGTGTCTTTAGTAATTGTTGCAACAGCGGTTTCAATACTGTTTCGTAATTCATGGAGGTCAACTGGTAACGGGGGTATATATACACACGATCCTTGATGAAACCCCAAAGGTAGAAATCGCATGGCGTTAGGTCGGGTGAACGTGGGGGCCACGCACAGCAAGCTCTGTCGTTAGGCCCCTTGCGGCCAATCCAGCGGTCAGGTGCAGTTACGTTTAAGCAACCGCGTACTTCGTTATGCCAGTGAGGTGGCGCACCATCTTGATGGAAAATGAAGTTCTCTGGTTTTCTGTTCACTAGTCGCCATTTTTGCTACTACCGCTTTCTAGCGGATCGCGGCGGAAACATTTCGCGCACATGCGCACTGGTGCCAACAAACAAAACTGTTTGAGTTGCTCTTTCATAATATGACATATCATTTATAACTGTAAGTATAATGTAATCAATATTATAAAGCGTTAAAACCCCGATATTCATTTGTAAACACGCTGTATATTAATGAACAATATTGTATTAATGAAATGTATAATCGAACCAAAATTAATGAACATTCTATTCACTTACTTTTTATTTGCATCAGTCGGCTAGGTTAGCCTAAACTTTTATTGGCATTACTGATTTTGTTCAAAATGTGCTTTGGCCTTTTGAAATCATTTATGTATGACATTATTTGTATATTAAAAACAAATGTCACAACAAGACTTTGCATCTGAGTGCGACAAAAAAAGTTTTTTCTATTTTGCTGGTATTTACTCTAAATTTGTTTAAAAAATAAACAACCGAAATTTGATGTCCTACTTGTAATATTTAACAGCTTTAATTATTAAAATTTATATAATTCGTAAACAGTATGGAAATGAGTTCCCTTTCCGCATCGTCTACAATACCGAAACGAAGCTATAAAAATTGGAAAATGGAAAAAAAATTAAGACATATTTCAAACAGAACTATCATATTACATTGTACTGATTCAACAAAACGAAAATCCAGGCAATTCTGATGTAAATAAAAAGTTAATGAACTCCTATACCTATATTTTTCCGTCAATTTATAATTAATTTAAAAAGATGGTAGTGAGCAGAATTTGTATGTTTTCGATTACAAATCAATGAAGAAACCAAAGCAAATAGCATAAGCAGGTTATTTTATAATTTCCACATCACCAAATCCTCGACGATTTAATGAAAATATCGTATACTTACTTGGCTCGGATATGGGAGTAATAGGACTATCTGGTAGTAGTATTCCTTTCTGGACCAACTCGTCTCTATTGGCTCGGACAGATATTTTTCTTTCTAATGCTGAAAGGAAACGTAGACAGTAACAAAAAAACCCCAACAGCACAAATTTACTTAATGAAAGTACTTCTCTCGCTACACAAAAAGCGAAAAGCGATACCAATTTAATTACTAATGTATTGTAGAGAAGAAACAATTACACGTTTGTACTTACTTCTAGAAACTGCTTCTAATTTATCGGATTTCTTTTTCCTTTTCCATTTCCACGGTTTAAATAATTTTCCTAAAGCCGAGAATTTACTTTTTCTTTCTAAGGGCGGTGTCCTTGTTCCACTTCCGAGACTATTTGTTCTAAACGCCGTGCCGTTTTGCTTCTTTCCTGAAAATAAAATAACGAATTATTTCAAAAGATAAAAAAAAATCTAAAAGTCGATAATGCATGTAGATACATCGGATAACAGCCATACTTAAGATATTCAGCTTTTCCGAATTTGAATTATATTCATGAGATAAAGATAAAAGCAACCGCTAGGATAATGATAAGGAATAAATATAACATTCGTTCGAATAAAAAAAAAGGCTTTCGTCAACTTCTCCTTTTAATTTTCTGCAGTTCGGTTTGAAATGTATAATCAAAGCAATTATGTTCCAGTTACATTTCGAATGCTCTCCAATTTACTAAAAATATGAAAAATGTTATAATTGTTTTTTTTTGTATCTAACATCTTAGATTTATTGGCCGACTCGTTTTAATTTTGCTTCATATACTTAAGTTTGTATGATAAATTAATTATTGTTCATATCCAAAATTTGGTTATAATATTTAAAGCACGACAATGTAACAACAGTTTTCTAGGTAACAGACAGGCTTATATAATTACTTTTAAGACATTATGATGATATTTTCGGGTCGGTCGTCTTAGTCCCCCATCCATAAACAACAGATTACGTGACGTTTTCACACGAAAGAGAACTTTGCTTAAAGCTAGCACACCTTTAATAACGGAGTTAATAAGTTTTAAATCTGGGGGGACTAAGGCGACCTTTGTCCCCACAAAAATTTTTTAATTTTGCATACGAAAGAGAACATCTAAAACAGGCTCAATGCCAACACACCAATAATGGATTATTGACGGTTGAATCTATAACCCCCCCCCCACAACAACATTTCAAATTTTCGACGTTTGAACATGAGAGAGAGGGCTGAACTAGTACAACTAAAATGAACGCTAGCACAACTCGAATAAGCTAGATAAATATGTTTATCTAAGGCGATCGAGTTGATTTTTTCACAAGTTATCTAAATAGTGCAAAATTAAATTAAAGAAAAAAGATGAATCCATTTTTGCATAGTCATGATGTCTTCCTCGACACCGGAATATCCAAGCGATGGCGAAGAAAATCGGTGAATAAGAAGAAAAATACGTGTTTGATCTGTTGATCAATCCGTCTATTTTTAGCCACAATTCCTATATAAAAATATATTTGGTCCATGGGGTGATCAAACCCTCGACCCTTGTATTAGTATGATGCTCTAACAACTGAGTTAATCGGCCTCTTGCCTGTGGTGTGTGTTCTGTTTTCATATAAGAAAGCGGTCCGACGCTTACACAAGGTTTATTATAAATTTATAGTGATTGCAGACAATAGTTTTTGTTAAATTATCTTTTTTTATATAAACGATTAACGCAAAACGATCTTCATTAATTTTTCAAAAATTTTAACTTACAAATAAATTGTGGGTACATCATTCCTCAAAAAAATATTTACTTCTTCTTAAAACTAAAATAGGGCCGAGAACCAAGGTTTCGATTATAAACTAATCATTATCAAGTCTTCTTAAAATTAAATAAAATAAAGTAAGTAGCTTGAACATAACTTCACCTTTATTTCATGTAATTTTAAGAATACTCGATAATGATTATTTTATAATTGAAATAAATAAATTTTTGATGATAGTGTATCTTCAATTTATTTAAGAAGACAACCTCAAGTACTATCAACCTTCACATTTATTTCAACTTTAGTTTATTTCAAATTTACCATTTTCAAAATGCCTGCAATAACTCAAAATGCATGATGTGCTGTAAGGTCGCCACGGGCTAATAGTAAGTTGTAACTTACATAATACACCGTGTAAATACTCTACATGTACAAAATGATGTTTTTTTGACTTGCTTAGGAAAACCGAATTATTCTGATGCCTTGAAAAATTAAACCGCCCAGTCGAAACCTAGGCCAGATGAAGTACTTGTTGTTTCATTGAGTAAAGACCTAGTACTCCTCGCAAAGAAACCAAAACTTCTAGAGAATACCATCTAACAATTAACGTCTTAACTTAAGGAGATAATCGAAGTGAAAAAAACATGTTGGCTGACTATTGTTGTACGAACAGAAGAGACGTTCCATATTCAAAATATACCCAGAAAACAATATCTACCTTGAGAGATCCGATGATAATATTTGTTCAAACGTTACTTTGTTAAAAATCAATTAGTAAAGTAGACGTTGATTTCTCCCTCGGACGCTGACCCAAGTCTGTTAAACTGTAAAACATGTTAAACTGTACACTGGAACAAGAACGACTGAGAAAAACCTTTTTTTACAAACGAGAACAAGTTCGGTCTCTTCAGCATTCTCTCTAAATGACTTGGGCCAACGTGATAAAATCTAAACGTTTTCCAGACAAATATTACTATTTCCAGAGTTCTATTGCAGTTATTTTTCGAAATAAAATCGTTTTTCTTTTACGTAACATTTTTTCTGTATACTACCAACTATAAGTTTTGAGTTCATACTCATTTAAAGCATTCATTATTTAAAGGAATAAGCTAGGCTATTACTTAATGACGTGAAAGACATTTGAAGGTCAATGATCTTTCATCATTGTCATCAATATTAACAATAAATATTCAATAGTATATTTGGGATAGGGTTGGCATGTTTAGGTTTTTGGAAGGTTTCCTAAACCTCAAATCTTCACAAAAAGAGAGTAAACAGTTAACAAGAATAAACAAGTGGGGATGGGTATATACGAGGTATATAGGGAATAATTTGTCATAAATCTTTTTTTACTCCAAATAGGTAAAAATATATAGGGTGTTGAATTTGCTTTATAAAAGACGAAAATGTATGTTTTTACTCACACCAAAGTTCTCTAAATCGATGAGAATCGTTAAAACTATTTATGAGCACTCTGAAAATTATACTTATCTACCGGGTGCCGTAACTTTCTGGCATTGGAAGATAACATCGTTGGGAGAAAAAATATAACTTTCAAAATTTGTCATATTTAGTACAGTTATTCAGTACACATCTTAAAATTATTTTTGATTATACAGGGTGTTTCAAAAAACAAACATTTTTTGAAACCACCGTATTTTCTTCAGTGTTCAAAAAGATCTCATGAAGAGCTTTAAAAAAATATAACTTGTCAATTTATTGCGCAGGATATTTTAGAAGGTATAGCTATTATCAGTAAAAAAGATACTTACTTTAACGACATGTGACTTTCAAATAACTTCATAACAGAGCGTTAAAGGAGGTGTTGAAGAAAATATAGTGTGTTGTATTTAGAAAATGTAACTTTATGCTGCCACAGCTTTTTGAAACACCCTGTATAATCAAAAATATTTTAAAATGTACATCCAAAAACTGTACTAAATGTAACCAATTTTGAAAGTGATATCTTTTTTTTCCCAACAATATTATCCTCCTATGTCAGAACTTTGCGTCACTCAGTATATAGGAATAATCTTCAGAGAACTATTACATACTAAAACCCAAAGGTCTGTCCCTCCCTATAATTTTAACTTAAAATGAACAAGAAATGGTATGCAAAATTTAAAATAGCTTAATTTTTGAACGTAAATACAATATTTTCTGGTTTTCATAAAATATTTATGTTTTCCTTAACTTATACCCTACATATATTATACCGTTTAAAAGCTAATTAAGTGTACTAACAATCCCTGAAAAAACATATAGATGATTCATATAAAAATTTGGAGAAATTGCTTGGCTTGCATTTTGTTTCGCCCTGTATTAATAAAGTTTCCGATAATAAAAATAATTAATACTAACACAGCTAATGATTTGGAAATAACATTTTAAAAATAAATGTTAAATTATTTCAAGTAACTTTATAAGAGAGCCTTAAAGTATGTGTAACTTTTACTGATAATTAGCTATATATATTCTAAAATGCCCTGTACAATATATTGACATGTTATATTTTTTTAAAGCTCTTGATGAGGTCTTTTCGAATCTTAAAGAAAACATGGTATAAGCAAAATGTGTGTCTTACGACATCTCGTGTAAAACATTGACACGTATGAATAGTATAAACTAAGAAAAATGCCAACAGTTAATTGTAACGACATGTGTGCGTTTAAAGTGCATAGCGCAATCTAAGCGACAGCTTTAATGCTAGAAACACACGTGTGACGATAAAGCCAAGTAAAACTTGTACAGAAGCATAACACGCAACGAAAGAACACCTGATGTCGCATTTCGCTCTTATTATGAGCTTATCAGAAGTGTATACTTAAGTGCGGTATACAACTGTACAAGACGGCGGTTGGTCTTTTAAAGTCTCGTGGAGCAATGAACATAAGCAAAATGTGTGTCTTACGACATCTCGTGTAAAACATTGACACGTATGAATAGTATAAACTAAGAAAAATGCCAACAGTTAATTGTAACGACATGTGTGCGTTAAAGTTGTATAGCGCACTTAAGTATACACCTCTAATGAGCTCATAATAAGAGCGAAATGCGGCATCAGTGTTCTTTCGTTGCGTGTTATGCTTCTGTACAAGTTTTACTTGGCTTTATCGACACACGTGTGTTTCTAGCATTAAAGCTGTCGCTAAGATAGCGCTATGCACTTTAAACGCACACATGTCGTTACAATTAACTGTTGGCATTTTTCTTAGTTTAAAACATGGTATGTTCTATTTAAAAAAAAATGTAAGTTTATGCTGCCACAACTCTTTGGAACGTCCTGTATAATCAAAAATAATTTTAAAATGTGCATTCAGTAACTCGACTAAATTTTGAAAGTTATATCTTATTTATTAACTAAGTTATATTCCGATGTCAGAAGTTTGCGCCACCCTGTATGTAAAAAATATTTTACAAATAAGAGGTACTAATCAGAAAAAGTAACTATATAAGAACAAATACTTTAGAATTTCAACGATAGATTTAATTTTAACATTATAATTCAATTATGTTATTATGTTTATGTAAATTATATTCCGTGCAATCGTTGGCGGTTAATAACATCGACACATTGCATGTATTTGTAAATATAATTCAACCATACGTTTGCTAATCTTAAGCGACAGATAATTAACAGATAAACATTAAACAACCGATTGTGTGCAGATGTTTGAAAATTTAAATTAAATTTTTCATGCATTTCATAGGCGAATTTGTAAAACCCTCAAAAAACCAATACTATAATAGGTACTGCAGACAATTTCTAGTGGAAGCAATGCAAGCGCTCTACGAATGAGTGTAAATCAATTCTTATTCTTTGTTTACTCAATAGAAATAGTTAAAGCACACCATACAAAAACGCTCTACAATTTTTTGATTGGTCGAATTTCTGAAACACCTTGTACTTTGTAGAGATTAACTAAAGAAATTGGCTTTCGATGAACATATATTATAATCTAACTTTTTTTAAATCATAAAGTATCGCGAAGAACGCTAAAAATTATGGTTCTAGACGAGCTTGGGTGAATTATGGTCACTCTGTGACGGATTCAACCATCCTGAGTCCACGGTAGGGTTTCCTATAAGAATTAAGAACTGGATTCAAATGTCCATTGGTTTTTAATATAGGATCTGAGGATCGCTTTGTTGAAGATTGAATATTATGTTTTCAATCCAAAAGACTGGAAATTATCGTGAAGAGATGACACAAGGACACAATTTTGCGATTGTCCCCGTATTGCTGAAAATTCAATGCCTTCAATTGATATGAGATCAAACAAAAAGTAAAATAAATAACTTTCTACCGCTAATGGAAATGTTTCTGCTAACATATTGAACAAATGCATGGAACAAGAACAAGAAGTAGACATTGCAACGGATATGGAAGTGGTACCTCTAACCATCAAGTAGGAGATTAATCAGAAATGGAATCGGATTCAGAATCAGATCAATGAATTATACAAGCAGAATTTATTGTATACTTCAAAACATTTGAAATAAATATGTACAATAAAAATTTTTAACCATTTTTATTTTATATTATATTATATTTTAATTTATAGATAAGCATAAATTTTTAGGTGGCTTAACTATTTCTAAGCAAACCGACTCAGCGCAATTTTGGTTTTGTCTTTAAACAAACAAACAAAAAAAATATCAAATTCAAAATCAATCAGAGAACAAAACGTTCAGTGCAAGTGGAAAAAATTATTATTCAATGATTTATTGAACAGAAAGAAAACAAAGTGTGGGGCCCCTGTAAGAACAGAATGTTAATGTTTCAAAATAGTTATGCTTCACCGCAAGCAATTACAACAATGTAATTATTTTTTCTTAATAGGTTACGAATTGTACCGTGTTCAAATTTACATGCTGGTCAATAATTAAATAATAACAACATCAACGCCTTAGGCGCGTTTTCCAAATTAGAATTTCTAGGGAAAAATATTAATTAAAATAAAAGTGATAATGACTTGCGTCTTCAATAACACAAAAGAAAACTTTAATAAATTGATTCTACCCATCTATATACCTCACAGAAATGCAGAGTACATATTCGTGTTATGTCTTTCTTAAAATACAAGCGCGACACAAAAAAGAAAAAGAACAGCATTAATTGAAGCAGTTAAACCGCGGTTCTAGAAATACCAGCTTGAAATTTAATTAAATCGTAATCTTTTATTTATATGTGATCCTGTCATGTTTTTTTCATACTTTCATTCTGCTTATAATATATTAGACCATAATATACATACCCCAAATTTATTCATCAACAATTAAAGCTTTATTTTATTTTTATTGTTAAACTATTACTATATTAAAACTTCCGTGTGGAATTCTGTGCATTATAATTCAAATACCTATCAAATTTTTATGTAGCAAGATATAGGTAGGTTATTATGTCAGATACGCATCGAGAAAGTAATCAAAATTAGATATGAATGAATAGCTTTAAATCCCACTTAACCACGATCTTAATTATACTATATCAACTTGAAACTAATTGGGACGTAGTATATGGTGTTTATATATAATTGATTGGTTTGAAACGTTAAAAGGGTATTGAACAGTAACACTAGTAAATTATGCGGTTAAGACACGTTTCCAACTGTTACATATTTGTTGTATCAATTGCAACATTGCCAACAAGTTTTATCTTAAAATCCAATCAACTTAATGTTTAATTAGTTTCGTTGTTGCTAAACAGTTAAAATTTATAATATTGTTATGTCGTCGGCGGAAGTGAAAAAAGTGTCAATTCGCTGATGATGATGATAGGTTAAGTAACGAAAACCGTGTACAAAGGTTTTTGGAGTTTTCTTTTCTGTTTATAATGCTGATAGATATTGCAAGAATAATATTATCTATAGAACGCAGTAATAGACGTCCAACCAAACTCCTAATCGAACGATCTACGAAAAAAAAGTTGTTTTCTAACATAGTATGTCGTAACATGAAAAGTGTCAAGATTAACCCAAGTTTTGTAATAGAACATTAACTTGCCTTTATTTGCCTTGTAAGTGTTAAGTTTTGAACTTCAAAAAATGTATAAAACAGATGATCTTTCCAGCACCTACTCTAATAAAAACAAGGCAGCTATCGAGTTGACATGCAAACTAGGTTCGTCACTCGATTATATGCAACATACAGAGTGGGGAACTACCAACGAATTATTCTGTAGCAATAAAACGTCAAATAATGTAAAAAATCTTAAGGCATAGATAATACATATATCGAGATTATTTGATACCACAATTTTAAAATATTTTGGATTGTACAGGGTGGTCCAAATTGGACACTTTTGATAGGAAACACCCATATCTAGAGGAGCTACAAAAAAAACTAACTAAAATGTTACGGGCTCGATTTTTGTGAAAATTCGAATAGCGAAAACCGCTCATCGATATTTTGAACTGTTCGGAAGATACAGGGTAGTGTTCACTTTGGTGCATTTTCGACCCACCCCCGTAACTTTTTTGTTTATGAATTTATTTTATTTCTGTAAAAACATTCTTAAGGCACTTTTTTAAAAGAAATCGAATGGTGTCCTCAGTTTTTTGTAAATAATTTGGTTTTGAAGCTATGACATGAAATTTTTCTTATGGACCACCTGTAATTTTATATATTCTGTTTCGAAATTAAATTCTCTTTTCAACCATATATAACACTTGCTACTTTTACCTTTGGAATTTTATTTTATTGTTGTTTTTAAAATCTGCTTGATGTATTTTGTAAATCTAGTGTGCCTTGCTTGGAAAATAAAACAATTACCTACTGTTTAGTAAGTAATTTCTTGGCAGATGTTTTCAGAGGAACGAAATAAAATAATAACAGAACTTAAATAATTATTCAAACGTATAATGTGTCGACTAGAACCTAAATAAAAACTGGATAACTGAAATTTAAATTAAACAACACACAACAACAGAAAACAATATACATATAACTTTAACATAACAATCAAACTAAAACTACATTATTAAAGCTACTCATAGCGTGTGCTCGAATTGACCACCATTCAAATTTAAGCATAGCTGACTTCGCTTCCTAACATTATACAGCGTTAATCAATTCTACCGCAGGTATGGAGTCGAAAGCATGTCGCACTGCTGCTTCCAATGCTTCCCTCGAATTTGGATGACTTTATATGTAAGGTCTTTTATTCTACCCCAGAGGTAGAAATCTAGGGGCGTAAGATCGGGGATCTTGCCGGTCAATACACAGGGCCTCGGTTGCCAAGCCAATTGTCTCCAAATTGTTGGTTCAAAAATGTTGTTATATTTTGTGCATTGTGAGACGGCGCCCCGTCTTGCTGAAAGTTTACGCTTCCAATCTCCATCAATAGCAATAAGAGGCTCAATAAATTGCTGTAATATTTCCCGGTATCGCTCTGCTGTAAGGCTACCCTCATATATATACGGACCAACAAACCTTCCTCTAAAAATAGCCACCCAAATATTAAAACTATAACGGCCTTGATTTTGTATCTCCACTGTAATATATTGATTTTCCAAAGTCCAATTGTAGCAGTTACATCTGTTGAAGATACCAGCGCTGCTTACACACGCTTCATCACTCCATATGACATTCTGCGCAAAATTTGGGACCTTAGCACATTTTCCTAAGTACCACTGACCAAAAAAATCCTAAATTATGCGTCATCAGGTAGTAATTTGTGGACTTTTCTCACTCGGTAAGGTTTAAATTTATTCTTTTTTAGAATTCGCAAAGCAGAAGTTTTTGAAACACCTATAATGTCCCGCCATTCACGTAGCGAAAGACTTGGTTGATTTTGAATTTCCCCCAGAACAGTTATTTCTTCTAACCATCTATCTCTATTTCTGGCTTCGTATATTCTGTTTCTCGGTTGTTTGAACGAACCATGGGTTAGTAGGTTATGCTTTAATCGAGGAAACATATCTCGAAAGGGTTGTCTTCGTTCCGCATATCGCTCGAAGTAAAGGTTGCTGGCCGCCTGAGTATTTTCATGTGATTCCCAATAACACTTCAACATGTCAAGTTTCTCGTAGTTTTCATACATATTACAAAAACAGGAGAATTTTTATATACATTCAAAACTCGATTAAAAAAATGTGAACTAAAAAGCAAACTTAAGAAGCAATTGTCATTTGAATAAGAAGAGATAATTGTTTGACAGTAGTTGCAATGTTTTGATTTATGTTTCAAGCTTGGCATGCTAGATTTAGTTACTTACCTGATCTTAATTATACACAATTCGTCTACAGTATTTTGAAAACAACAATAAAATAAAATTCCAAAGGTAAAAGTAGCAAGTGTTATATACGGTTGAAAAGAGGATTTAATTTCGAAACAGAATAGGTATATAAAATTACAGGGGTGGTCCATAAGAAAAAATACAAGTTCATGTCATAGCTTCAAAACCAAATTATTTACAAAAAAAACTGAGGACACCATTCGATTTCTTTTAAAAAAGTGCCTTAAGAATATTTTACAGAAATAAAATAAATTCATAAATCGAGCCCGTAACATTTTAGTTAGTTTTTTTCTAGCTCCTCTAGAAATGGGTGTTTCCTATCAAAAGTGTCCAATTTGGACCACCCGGTACATGGTGTTCCAGTATTTTTTTCTATTTTTGAATTGTACGGTAAAAAATAATGTATGTTTGTTAACATGTTCCTATATCTACTTACTTCCGTTTTTGAGATAAATCTATTTTATCTGATTTGCAGACTCTCCAAAAAAATACAATAACTTCAAAATAAAGGGGTTCGACTAGGGTCAGTGCTGGGGCCGACTCTATTCCTAATATACATTAATGATATTGCTAATCACTTATCAGCTAATGATTTACTATTATTTGTTGAACGATAATTAAGGTCAGTGATCTAAATATGGTGCATAATCAAATGATGGATGCCCTTGCAGGGGCCTTCAGATAGCTTGAGAGTACTAAACTTAAACTAAATAATAATAAAACAGTAAATATAATTTTTGGTCATAAACCTGTAGCTGGTGATTACGCTCGCCTAGTAAACTATATGGGCATTCATCCTGACTCTAAATTACAATGGATCAAACATATTGACACTTTAGCAACAAAGCTGTCTAAAATATATTTGTAGTTAGAAATTTAGTCAATTTAGTTCCAATTGATGTACTATTAACTGCGTACCACTCACTTTTGGTGTTGCTTATTTTGTGTGGTTTGATAGCATAGGGGTCAAACACCACATTCAGCCCGTATATTTAGGCTCTAAAGAAAAATAATTCGCATTATGTCAAATTTGAAATATAGAGTCGACGGAAAACATTACTTCATCCACCTACGAATACTCTTAATCTTAATAGAAAATGCATTTCATGAAGTTTTTTTCAGTTTAAATTTGCGATTAATAAATGATCTGTGATATATCTGTTCTGTGTCAATGATATTATATATTTTATCTGTAGATTATACTACTACAAGTAATACACTATACTTTTTCCACGACCAGTATGTAGTATCTATTACTTTTATCAAACTTTAATTTTATATTTAACTGTCAGTTTGGCAATTAAGAAAATATAGGTAGCTGTTTTCATGACTACCATACATTTTTTCATTCTGAATAATTATCAAGTTTACTTTTTTTATTTAAAGTGTAGATTTTCAGGTTAGATAAATAAATGTCAGTTTCAAATCAAAACGAGCAACCAATCAGCTTTTGCAACTACATTCAGTCAATTGGGGTATATATATACCGTTACTTGTAACGAAATGATTTTCTGTACATGTTTAGATATGAAAAATTTTCTTAAGTGGTTTATGACTACGAAATGTAATGTTTTCATAATGGTCCTGGAAAAACAATTTTTTATAACTGTAACGTATAAATAAAATTCGATTCTATTCTAAAACATAACTTTAATTTATCCAATTAGTTATAAATTAACATTTAACATTCCACACCTCAAAATTCCCTACAATGTAATGAGAGCTAGAGAATTTGGAAATATCTCGTACCACAATTGCATAAAATTCACAAAATAATCGATATATTGTGACAATTTAAATTGAGGAAAACTTTTGAAAATAAAATTTGAATGAGATGTGATATAAAACTGAAAAGAAAATATAAATTGAAGCAGTTCCAGTAACTAGCAGTTACGAAAAGATGATGAAAGATCTATATAAAAATATGAAAGAAATTTAAGAAGAACGAAAACACAGTAAACAAAATAATATAGTACCAATAAGGCAACTTACGACTTTCAAATATAAGCAGAATAGATTAGCACAAATCAAGAAGAATGCAATTGCACACGGTTTCGTCATCACAGTATACAGGTTTATACTGACATTCTCAAGCACCATACATAACACTTACATCATAATACGACAATAAAAATGTACCATACGAATAAACAAATAAAATAAATAAGAAGAATGCAGAGAATAATAAAAACAATTACAGAAATTATAAAAAATAAAACGATACATGAATTATAATTAAAATAGAAGAACAGAAAACCTAAGAAATTCTACTATCAAAAAAGAAGGTATGAAGAATGTGTAAAAAAAATGTTTTTAACTGTAATGTATCAAAAAGGTTGCGTAAATGGGTGATGAATAAAAGATTTTTTATTTGATTTTGAAAACTTTCAATTTGCAAACTGTAAAATTTACAAAATAATGTATGAACTTAAAGGAAAATTTTTTAAAATTCGATTTAGACTCCTACGCCACTCAACAGATATTAAATTTTGAGGAAAAGTGTGAAGATCGATCGTTCCTGTAAAGTTTGGAGACGATTGGGCCCATCATCTAAAAAAATTAAACAATTCAGCGAATTTATCAATAGGTTTTATACAAAACAAAGCCGCAAAATTTCAAAATAAATACATGTGCTTTTTCTTCGGGCTAGCAATGTGAGCTGGGTACAACTGATAACGATGAGATATCGGAATCAATACTCATTGGTAATTCATTCTCTCTAGGTGTTTATATCTTGATTTGGTTTACAATTATTATAATTTTTCTATAATAAATTATATTTTTATGATTATTATTTAATAAGACTTATGTTATTTCACCCACTAATACTAATATGTAACAATAGTTATTTATGAAACATCTGGTTATGGAGGTCATGCAACATTTTATTTATGATAAAACTAAAAAACAGATATTACAAGGCGGGGGCAATGGATGCGGCTCCGTTTTTGTTCTGTTTTGAGTGCTGCATGTTCCTTGGTTGCCCGGCATCGTTGTCAACAAAAATCATTTAATAATGAAAGCGAGCTTCAATTTATTAATTATTGTGTGACTCAATTAAACAACATTACTTCCAAACCACAAAAAAAAAGAATATTTAAATGCTCAAGTTAGCATTGTACCTAAAATCGAGTGAATTTTATAGACTACATTCAAACGATTAACAATTGTCTGTAGTAATGTTTCTGTTTAAAATCATGCATTTAATATCAATAAATGACACTGGTTCTTTCACAGCACATTTGGAAGGGAGGAAAAACGGTGTTGGCAATTTTGTTTTATGTGGGCCGATTTAGGTTCAACACCTGTGGCCTATTATTGTAAAATTGTAAAAGCTCATATATGAATAAATAAATAAATAAATAAAAATTTTGTAATGACTTGATAACGATGCTACGTAGCATCGAAACCTGGGTCGCCTTTAATTAATTATAAGAAATAAATTAAGGAAGGAGTACCTGAAATTTTTATTTAATCAACCTCCTTATGCACTACTTTTAACATATTAAAAACATATTATGCGACAGTTTCCAAACCGAAACTTTTAAAACATCTTTTTTGGCGAATTAGAGTGTGTATGTTCTAATGAAGCGAACAAAAAGTTGTCAGGAAGCCGTCCGTCCGTATGTGAACACTAGTTGGCATGTAGGTTTTGTTTATAATGCCAGAGATCTGATTAGATTTTGAGCAATATTTATAAAATGTTCATTTTACATATTTTTTCTTCAAAAGAAAATTGTTTGGAAATTAATTGTACACAAACTGTTGTCTAAATTATTTTTTCACTACAGAGTATTAATTATTCAAAAAAAATTAGGAAACGAAAGTTGTTATGTAAATTACATTATTTGCAATTTTTATTTTTTTCTACACCGCAATTTTGTTCTTTTCATTTTTTCAGGGAGCACTTTCTTATGATCTCATACGTTTATTCGTGTAGAGACGATGTGTTCTGCGCGAAACGCTTGTTAAAAATCGAACTACAGAGCAATTACACCAGTGCAGTTAGCTCTAAAACAGTACAAAACAGAAAAAAAATTAATAACAGCACGCCACAATGTGGAAGTGGTAGATAATAGGAAGACAAACGACATACTAAAATTTAATCACTTTTGGAGTGGGGAAGCGGGTTGGGGGGCTTTTTATTGGAGGAATACGGTTTTTGTCGATTTCCGGCAAAATTTGACCTCTTATCGAAAAATGTTTCATAACAAAGTTGTAGATATTAAAAATATCTAAAACTTTTGTAGATATCATTTTCACATAACCTCAAAATTATTCCCGAAAATCAAAAAACTGGATTTTTCGTTTTTATTTTTTTTCACCAAATTTGGTGACAACGTTCCTTTTTATGGTCTAAACAAGCTGTAATTTTTGCGAACGAAAAAATTCATTTTTCGAGTTATATCGGCGAAAAAATTCATTTTTCGAAGTTATATCGGCGAAAAATAAAAAAATTACCCCCATTTTGAACCGAAGAATCTCACGTCAAAATTGAAGATTTTCGAACGAATGACGACGGATTTCTACTCGTTGAAACGTCTACTTTCACATGGTTTAAGAAAAAATTGACTTCGCTGTAAAACCTGCACCAAATTTAGTGAAAAAAAAATTTTGACGCGCGAGAAAAAAAAATAAAAACAATAAATCCAGGTTTTTTCGATTTTCCCGGAATAATTTTCAGGTTATGTAAAAAATGATATCTACAAAAGTTTTAGATATTTTTAATATCTACAACTTTGTCATGAAACATTTTGCGATAGGAGGTCAAACTTCGCCGGAAATCGAATTCCCCCCATAAAAGGCCCCCCCAACCCCCTTCACCCACTACAAAAGTGTTTAAATTTTAGTATGTCGTTTGTCTTCCTATTATTTACCACTTTCATATAGTGGCGTGCTGTTATTAATTTTTTTCTTTCTTTTACTAACTGCACCGGATTAAATCCCAAACAGACTCTAGTTTACTAGAGTGTTGTGCTTGTGAACATAGTTGGTGCTTCATTGTCGCTGCCAAATAAATTAAAAAAAAAAGAAAAAAGCCTACAACTGTACGTATTGATTGTTTTGTTTCATTCTACCATCTACTTTATTACAATGCCTGTAACAAAGTGTAGCAGATGTGCAAAAGACGCTAATCCAGATAAGGACGTTATTTGCGATCTATGTAAATGCGTTGAACATTCAACGTGCACAAAATTATCGCGATCCGAAGTGCAATAATGTGTTTTATCACGAGACCGTCGTGTTAAATATTATTGCGATAATTGCAATTCAAAATCATATTCTGAAGAAGTCTCTGAATTAAAACAAAAATATTGAACTTGACTTCTAAAATAGATAATCTAGAAAGTATCTGTAATAAAAATACTCCCATATCAGTGCCATCCATTACAGAATCTATTATCAGTGAAATTAAGGAACGTCAAAAAAGATCGTCTAATATAATTTTATTCAACCTTAAAGAATCTGATTACCCCAATAATGAAGCTGCCGATGCTCAAGACAAGGACAATTCTTTAAATATTATTAATAAATTATCTGCTAATGTTCGAACTGATAATGTACGTGTGTATCGTTTAGGGAAAAAACTACCAAACAAATGCCGTCCTCTCAAGGTTTTGTTACACTGGGAACTTGATGTAATGGTTTTGTTAAAGAATAAAAGCAAGCTTCCAACTAATATTAAAATTCGTCGAGATAAAACTCCTATGCAGCAAGATTACCTTAAACAATTTCGTCAATCTTTACACGACCGTATCAACAAAGGCGAACAGAACATAACGATTAAATATATTCGTGGAACTCCAGCAATAATAACAACTAATTCCAATCATAATCAATAGCAACTACCAATACTTACAGATATATCCACATCTATTTTGGCACCTGGTAAATTATTTATCATCGGGCATTTAAATGTAAGATCGCTTCCTTTGCCATTCGATGAATTCTTAATTTATTTTATTCAAAATAAATTTGACGTATTAACTCTTAGTGAAACTTAGCTGAATTCGTCCCATCTACAGTATGTCCCCGGATTGAGTTTACAATAGGTATGATTGACCAAAAATTTTCGAATTGGAATTTCATATTTTGGGATTCCGTCCTGCTTGGTCTGAAACTTATTTTTAGTTTACTTTTGATTTTTTCAAAGTAAGCCTTGACAGTCGAGCAAACACTATTTTAGTTCTAGGTAAACTACCGTTTTCGTTCACAGTACGCCGAAGTGTTACTAAGAAAAGTTGTTCAGAATTATCAGTTATGGCGTTATGCAAAATTTCAGAATGATCGGCCTACTTTGATACATTCCAGCAATAATAGCATGAGGTGGCTTAATATTTACAAAAACAAAAAACATCGATTACATGTCAAGTGTTTATTGTAGTATGACATGTATCGTTATCTGCTATTTCATATTATGGAATAATAGGGCCATATTTTTTTGATAATAATGTTAACCAGCATACATACTTAAATATGCTAGACAATTTCTTCGATGACGCTTTAGGTGAGTTACCTCTCAATTATCGGCGATCAATGTATTTTCAACACGATGGTTGTCCGGCGCATTATTTACAAATTGTTGTGAATTGGTTAAACCATAAATTTAGTCACCGTTGGATGGTTAGGAATGGTCCAGTTTTATGGCCCCCAAGGAGCCCAGATTTGACTATTGCCGATTTTTATTTGTGGGGACGTTTAAAACAAGTAGTGTATGCAGAAAATTTACCTAATGATGCCGAAGTATTAAAAAATCGTATAACAGATGCTATATCGGCTTTACCAATTCAGGAAATCAGGAATAGCTTTAAGGAACTGCGACGTAGGATTGAATTATGCTGCGACGAAGGTAAAGGGTTAATAGAATAACTTAATACTTGTTTTTTGTTTTAATAATTTAATAAAAATTCCTTATATTTTTGTTTTTGTGATCATTAACTATTCTCAAGGTATGATTGTAGTGTCAATTGCAGATTTGTTTCCTTAAAGTCAAACTGACGCAAAATGACACAAAACGAAGTTGAAGATAAAGTTGACACGAAAGGAAACTGACCAATACTGGATTTTATCAAAGTAGACCGATCATTCTGAAAATTTGCATTACGCCATAACTGTTAATTCTGAACAACTTTTCTTAGTAACACTTTGGCGTACTGTAAACGAAGAGGGTAGTTTACCTAAAACTAAAATAGTGTTTGCTCGACTGCCAAGGCCCACTTGACTTGAAAAAATCGAAAGTAAACTAAAAATAAGTTTCAGACCAAGCAGGGCGGAATCCCAAAATATGAAATTCCAATTCAAAAATTTTTGGGATATACTGTAGATACTTCTTTTACTATTGAAAATTACACATTTTTAAGATGCGATCGATCATCAGGTGGAGTTGGGATTTACATCAAAAATAACACACTCAAATATTTGGTAATCGAATTACAAACTAATAATCAGCATCTTGAACAGTTGTGGATATCTGCGAAGATATATAACCATAAAACAATTATAGGCTCTCTATATATACCTCCAAACGCCCCTCTAGTAGAAGCTCTAGATGAATTAGAAAAGTCTTTTCCTTACTTAATACCGCTTAGTGACCAGTTAGTGTGCCTTGGTGATCTAAATATTGATATGTCCTCAACTACTTTTCGGTCGCAACAATTAAAAAACCTCATTGACACAGTATTTTGTGCTCCCTATCAAAAGTTCTAGAAAAAATAGTATACACACAGTACAAACAATAATTACCTACCGCCACAGCAATCCGGATTCAGGACAAACAACAGTACCATAACCGCGTTAACTACTGTAGTAGACGATATACTATATCGAGCTATTGATAATTCTGAATGCACAATTTTGACGCTCCTAGACTTCAGTAAAGCCTTTGACACTATAAGTCACTCAATCTTACTCGCTGTTCTGCATTATCTTGGTTTATCTCAACATGCAATCAAGTGGTTTAAATCTTATCTTACTGGTAGATCTCAAGCAGTTCAAATGGTCACTACATCTGATTTTAAAATAGTTCTTAGAGGTGTCCCGCAAGGTTCCGTTTTAGGACCACTATTATTTATTATTTATGTTTTTGATCCTGACAGTACGATAAAGCATACAAAAATTAGGCAATATGCGGATGACACTCAGTTATATTACTCATGCAAGGCAAATGATATTTTACTAGGCAGTTCATTAATAAATTTGGATTTGCAATCTATATCGGACTACGTAACAAGTCGGTCGCTACAGTTGAATCCTAAAAAGTCGGGAGTACTTTATTTCGTCAATCAATACATTAAAAACAACCAGCCCGACCAACTGCCACCAATATACTTGAACAATGAACAGACACTAATAGTAAATCAGGCAAGAAATCTGAGAATTACGTTTGACGAAAGCATGAGATTTGAACAACATATTACTGTCAAGTTTCGATATGCTTTTAGCAGACTTAAGATCTTATATGTTTACAAAAAAATTATGTCATCAAATGTTAAGTTAAAACTCATTAACAGTATAGTTAGTACTGCGTATAATGGATTACGGGAATGTTGTGTATGGTGACTCTCTAAACGCTTCCTTCCAAGAAGAAAGTCCAGCAACTTCAGAATGCATGTATGCGTTTCGTTTATAATATTCCATTTAGTGACCATGTTAGTCCATTACTCAACGAACATAAAATATTGAATATGCAAAACAAAAGGTTATATCATTTCTGCAAGTTTTGTTTAAAATTGTTAAACAACAGTAAACCGGTTGATTTAATAAACAAACTAAAATATCGTCACAACCCCTACAGCATTCGTAAAGTTACCTACGAGATCCCGATTTTCCGTACTGAAACCTTCAAGAAATCCTTTACCTACCGGGCAGCAAAATGTTTAAATTTTCTAATGGATATGGATCCAAACCACAATTTTCCAATTCATTGTTTAAGAGCGCGCTTGCTAGACAGTCAAAAATTCAATTTAACAATATTTTGATTTTTTATAATTATATTTCTAGTTTTTAATTAAACTTATGTTTCAGTTAATCTGTATACATAATATTTAATTTATACTCTATGTTCTGCATTATAATTAATGTTTAATTTCAAGGATAGGTGGAAGAACAACTAATGTAGTTGAACCTATACCTTATTGTACACAATGTGTTCAATAAAACATTAAAACGTTAAAACGTTAAAAAAACAACGTTAACCTTAACTTAATTAATATTTAACAGAAGAATATTAGTTATATTGCGTCATAAGACAGAAAATAAGCACAAGCAACCCGTATTAAGAGATGCTAATACATTTTGAACCAATACCTAACCACTTCTATTTTTAACTTAACGTGAAACGAAAAGAAATAATAAAAATAAAATGAAAATTCAATTAGAAATTTCAAGAACGATGTGGAACGACGAAGTTAACCAATAACAACCACTTAAGCAATTTAAATTTTAGATAATTAAGCAGATGCGCATTAAATACAACTAGCAAAAGCATTATTTCCTAGTTCGCTTTATTTCTGAAATGTTCTTTTGTTCAAATTAAACGAAGAAAAATACGTTTTAATTATAACCCTGTAAAAATACCACTTTACAATTTTGCGGTCACCGATCACAATAAACGGATGATTTTCCAGAACGTAGCCAGGCTTATAAAAAATAACACTAAATTTGCATAGTTTCGACAGTTTTAAACTTCCGTTTTCACTTCAAAAGGACTAATTCGAAATATGCGGTTCAAACATTTAAGAAAAAATCACTGGAAATAATAAAATTGGTTTCAATTTCAGCTGGTTAAAATCCATAGCTACGATCTATATCATAAAATGGCTTATAGGTAAAATAAAAAAACGTAAAAAATGTCATTTTAAAATCCCAAAAGTAGAATCTATTGAACGATAATGTTTTATCCTTCAAATAAACTTCATAACGGGTAATATTTCCGTTAAGGTTATAAGTAGTGAAAATTATTTCCGAACAGGAAAACCGTTTACACGTACTTATATAGGATATCAATAAATTATTTTAGTTGTAACAAGAGACCGGTATAAATCCGATACAATACGCTTGAGAGATATCAAACGTACCTATAAAGGTCAAAAAATAGTAAAAGGGGTTTCGACATAAACCATGTGCATGCGTATTAGGTTTCAATGAGAAGTTTTATTATTAAAAATTAGCTGAATGTTTTGTTTATGATCTGAAGTGGGTTCTTAATTTATTCAAACTGAAATTGCTGTAATTAGTGCATGTATGTTTACTCCAGTATACTTTAATTAATGCATTAACTCATAAATTTTATTATTATTAACGTGATTACTTCTTATGTGTGCTTGTTTTTAGTACTAATTATAATTGTAAAAAGGAAATAATTCCAAAACACATTGATAAAACTTTACATTAAACTGGGTTTAAAGTGTCTTGAAATCATTAGTAGTAAGGTAGAGGGCCCAAATATCGCCCACTTAACACAGATTCGTTATTATATGAATGGAATGCATATTATTGTTTAAAAAACTACATTGTGTCGTAGAACTGTTAATAAACTTATCTTTTCTACAGTCATAGCAGTTAAATTTACAATTGAATTATGTGTCATCTTGCAGATACCGACATATTATTGAAAACAAAAAAATGTTCCTAATATAGACTGCGTAAAAAAATTCATGTTCCAAATATCGCCCATGTCAAAGTGTATAGCTAACAAGAATTGTATACACTAAAATGATTTTTGAAATTTAATTTATTAAAACAACAGTACATTAATGCAGATATTTTTAAACTTTGTGCCTGTTAACAAATATTTATATACAAAAAATACAAATGTAAGATTTTTGCTTTTTAATTTTTCTGTTGCCACATTTCTCGTTGGACCACTTGAAACACTTGACACACTTTAACCAGGATTTACCATGGTTGTCTTTAGGGAAAAGCCCATTACACAATGAACACTCATCGTCATCACTATCATAACAACTACTATCATTGTCATCAGTCGAGACGTAAGGTGGCTCTTCATCACATTCACTACTAGAAGAATCATTTGTCGTGGCTATTTTTGACTTATTGGACTTACTTTGCTTAGATAGTTTCTTTTCACTTTTTTCTTAGAAGTTGTTTTATGAAAGTTCAAAGGTTTAACCTTTTTTTTGATAGTGAATCAACCAGAGCATCTTTATATGGCGATCCACTAATAAAGACGCTTTCGGTTTGTTGATGAAGACGGTAGTTTTAAAACAGGCACAGGCTGAATATCTCTGGGTGATAAGGTGGTTTATGGAACCGTTATTGTAAGACGTGTTGCAGGTGAGTAAGGTAGTGAAGACTGTTGAACCTCGGGAGTTTCTGTTGATGTTGAAGCTGTATTTTCTGAAACCGCTTGTACATGTTCAATTGGCTTCTGTGAAGATTGCAGGGTTAAAAGGCAATATTCCGGTGACTTCAAAGCCTTTTATAGCAACATGCATTGTTGCAGTTTTAGTGTAGGCCTTTCCAACTAGCTCCCCAATTTGGTAGACAGTGATTGCCCGAAACGGGTGAGATTATAGCCAGTTTTCAATTTCTTGGGCGTAGTAAGTTATGAAGGTTTTCATAAATGTCTTGTCCAAAGGTTGCATTCGATCAGGCCTAGATTCCCAAAGTGGTCCAGGTGGACCCCAAGGGGTCCACTGGAGCCCGATAGGGGTCTACGATTGCGTGGAAAAAAAAATGGGGGAATTTCAAAAAGAAAGTGTACCTATATAAGTGTTCACCTGTGACGGAAGTAGTTTTCAGACTTTTGAAAATTAAAGTGAATTGATATTATTGTTTGCCAGTGTTGGAAAAGTAAGTACCTTCCTATCTATTTGTTAGCAACTTGTATCTTAAAAGCCACTTCTATTATGTTTGTTAAATCATTTTAAGATTACTTAACAAACATTTTTTTCATATTTACAGGTAAGTAATTGATACGAAACATGGCTGAATCTAAGAAGAAGTGTCGACAGTACAGTGTTGAATATTTGAAATTTGGTTTTCTTCCATCAAATACAGACAAGCGATTGCCCATGTGTCTTTTATGCAACAAAGTCTTGAGCAATGACTCTATGAAACCATCGAAGCTGGAAGATCATCTAAGAAGGTGTCATCCTGACAAAATAGGTAAGGATTTGAAATATTTCCAAACATTGAAGGAAAAGTATGAAAAGAGACCCACCGTGCATAGTATGTTCGCTTCAACGTCTGAAAGCAACGACGATGGCTTGCGGGCATCTTACAATATCTCATTACTTATAGCAAAATCTGGGAAACCGCATACCATTGGAGAGGAGTTAATTTTGCCTGCTGTTGAAGAGGTCTTAAAACTGTCCTGCACAAATCTTCATTTGACATACTTAAAAGAATTCCTTTGAGTAACAACACTGTACAAAGACGTATTGATGAAATGAGCTCTGATGTTGAAAGTTTCTTGTGTAATTATCTGCAAACAACTCATTTTTCTATTCAACTGGACGAGTCAACTTTACCTGGCAATGAAGCATTATTATTGGCATATGTTCGATTTATCAAAGGCGAACAAATGTTTGAAGAGTTACTATTCGCGAAAACTTTGAAGACTGACACTAAAGGTGAATCAATTTTTAATGTTCTGAATGATTTTTTTACGGAAAAATCAATTGCATTCACAAACATTATTTCGGTGGCAACAGATGGAGCTCCTGCCATGGTCGGGCGATATCGTGGGTTTATAAGTCATCTTAAAAGGATTATACCAGAGGTAATTGCAATTCACTGTGTCATCCACCGACAACATCTAGTAGCGAAAAAATTGAGTGATAGATTGCACCAAGCGCTTCAATTTGTGATTAATGCAGTTAACAAAATAAGAAGCAATGCATTAAATACGCGCTTATTTGCACAGTTGTGCGAAGAAAATGATGAGGACTTCCAACGATTGCTGCTACATACCGAAGTACGCTGGTTGTCGAAAGGTGCATGTCTATCAAGATTCTATTTGCTTTTCGACTCTGTTTTAGAGTTTCTGAACACTAAAGATCCTGTTTTAAAAGAAAACCTCATGAATTTCAAAGCAGACATTGCGTATTTGACAGATTTGTTCAAAAAATTCAATGACCTCAACCTACAGTTACAAGGGGACAGCCTCAATTTGATAAAAACAAAGAGTGAAATTTCAGCTTTTCTTGGTAAACTGAAACTTATGAAGCAAAATATTGGTCGACGTGAATTTTCCCAGTTTCCAAATTTATCGCAGGTAGAATGCCTCGACGAAGATATTCAGACGTATGTTCAACATTTGATTGCCCTGTATGATGATTTTAAAATCAGATTTGAAGACATTCTGTCGATGGATATACCACCATGGATAATAAATCCATATGATGAAACTGAAGTGGAAAATGTGGTACTGCAAGAAGAGCTACTCGAGCTTAGCACTAATGAGGAGCTCAAAGTAGCATTCAAAAGAGGGTATCAATCATTTTGGCTGCAGGCACAAATACCTGAAAAATATCCAGGACTGTGGGGAATTGTGCAAAAATTTCTCATAGCGTTTCCTTCGTCATATCTTGTCGAACGCAGTTTTAGTGCCGTAACAAACTTGTTGACAAAAAACGGAGCAGATTAAATATTACAGAGCGAGGAGATTTACAGTTATACTTAACTAAACTCAAGCCAAATATTGATAATTTGCTGTCAATTCACCAAGTACATCCCTCCCATTAAAATTATAACTTTTATCTCAGATTACAATGGTAATCTGAGATAAAGTTAACATCAAAACTAATAATGATTATTATTTTAAAACAGTCGCAATATAATCAAAGTTTTGATTATATTGCGACTGTTTTTAAAATAATAATCATTATTAGATTTGATGTTAAATTTTGATTCTACTAAGACTGTTATAACAACATAATTAAAAGTGTAGTAATTTTTGTGTTTGAATAAATAGCTACAAAACAAGAAAATATTTATTTTTACTTTTACCACTCCGAAGTGGGAGATTATTGGTTTCTTGTACTGTGAGTCAATCTTAGAATACAAAAAGTAAAGTAGGAATCCAACTGTTGGATGAAGACGCTTTTTAGACTGGCTTTGAAACTTAGCTTGAATGACAATACTCACAGCATAATCAAAGCAATATAAATTCTCACCTTTTTTCGAAAACTTTCAACTCATAGTTGATTGAAAAATAGCCACAACACAGATTTACATAGACATATACTTTTTCGGGTTTTGGAAGTAAGTTAGTAAATGTAATAGCTGCAGGGGGTCCACCAGATCTAGCAAAATGCTTAAAGTGGTCTATGAGAAAAAAAAGTATGGGAACCTCTGGATCAGAGGAATGCGGTGGAAGACACACTATAGAAACACCATTGTCTCGGTCAAGGTCTATAACTTCAATGTTGCGAGTATGCGTAAAGTGGCCATCTAGTTACAACACTACAGGTTCCTCTTTTGATGGTTTCACCTGAGAAATGAAATGAGCCATCCAGCTATACTTCCTGGTGGAGCTCCGTCTAACCATTCGGGCTTGATTCTCTTTCTCGAGAACACTAGCATCGGTGGAATAAAAGTCCCAGAGGCGGACATACAAGCGACAATTGTTACAAGATGACCTCTCTCAGCAGATGATAATTTATTAATTTCTCGTTTACCTTTAAGAGAAACTATCTTCATACACTTGTGCTGGACTGTTGTTACGCCAGTTTCGTCTACATTGAACAACCGCGCGGCAGAATAATTAATACGTTCTAGCTCAGGTTTCAAGATAATGAAGAAATTGTCAACATTTTCACGAAAGAACCCTCTAATTCTGGCTAAGGACAATAGTTGTGTTCTCCTCATTGACAAAATAGGGTGTCTTTTCAAAAACAAGCAGAGCCATTTTCTTCCCGCTGCTTTCTTGTCAACAGAAAATGGATGGCGGATATTGTTTCGTAAAGCAAGCTGAAACGCCATTTGTTTTATATTTTTTGCTGTAAGACCATAATAAGATTTTGTCCATTGTTAAACAATATTCTACTAATTCAGCCTCAATTTCAGGGGAAGGAACAGTTTTACGGCCTAACGACATATCCAACTGTTTTTAAGTTCTTCAACCGGGTTTTTCACATAGTCTTTAAGTGTAGATCTGGGAACTTGTAAAATCTTGGAAGCCTTTAATAGACCCATTTCCTTGTTTTTACAGACATTACTGCCTGTTTCATTTTTAACTTGTCCCAGGTTTCTCGCTGCGGTGCCATCTGTCAAGAAAATAGAAATAAATTGTTGCGTGCCAAATATCGCCCGTAGGCGATAATAGGAACAGCGAGTGGGCGATATTAGGAACACCACAATAACTAAACATGGCGTCATACTGAGCTGGTCTCGGATGCATAAATTCCATACAAAACATGTCAAACTATAGGTAGTTACATGTCATATTTGAAACATATTGATCAACAAGTAAAAGTTACAATACTTTAGAGCAATGTTATAGTCATTATGAGACGTTTCATAACTCACCACGCATGAATATATTAAAAAATTTGCAAAACAAAACCACAATGCACAAAACCCGCCAATGTCTCACAGATGACTATTGGCGAAGTGGGCTCTTCACAGCGTGATGGCAGCACTGTTTAAAGAACTACTGGGTTATGCAATATTAGGAACGTATGCGATATTTGGGCCTCTACCTTACATAATTTTCAAAATATTTAACTAAAGCAAATCAACAAGTTGCAATCTTGTTCGTATTATATTATATGTTTAAATTAGTTGTGTGTGACTGATTAATCTGCTGAAGACTCGTAAGAATTTTTATAAAAATAAATCACAGAATAAAAATGAATTTAAACAATTGGTAGGTTACAGAACTCCATATCTAAATAGTGGTATTTTAGAACAACTTTTCTAGTTGTATGCGAGGTTAATTTATAACAGCTTTATACGCATTCAAAAGCTTATTTTACTATATAGCCAGGAACGCGTACAGTAATCAAGATGTCCACTACAAATGTTAATATAATTTCCCTGGCTTTCCCTAACTTTCAGAAACCAAAAAAAATTCTTCAATATGATTAATATTCAGATTAGAAATATACTCTCATTTTGAAACAAATGGGAATGTGTTAATCATACAGTGTGAAACCTCTATCTCTCTGATAACCTGATCTTCCCGGACTTTTCTATGGCTATTCTCGACTTTCCAAAAGCTTCACAAAATACTCATATTTAAATTATCCACCCAAATTCAAATTTGACAGCAGTGTAAATGATACTTCTTATGATGTTACTACCCCGTGGAAATGACAGTTGTATTACTATTAGTACTAGTACTATAGTTGACAATAACTTACTTACGAGTTCCAGATTTCCAGAAAAAGTACTCACCTATTTTAATAGAACTTCTGATATATTTTAACAAAAATTAGTATCAATAGATACTTGTATACAGGCTGTCCGTTTTTCGAGTGCCACTATGGGGATCTCGCTTATCTTAAGAGATTTTTTGCTGATAAACTAATCAGATTAGACATTTCTAACCAAGACATTATTCAGACACTTCTTCATAGAGAATTCGAATTTCCAATTTATTGAAAACAAGAGAACGTTGTTTTTTTCCATAGCACTGCTTGCAAAAAAAGAAAAATTGATTTTGGCAAAAATGTGATACTGACTACCAAGTGTGATACATCGTTGTAAAGGGAAAAAAGAACGTCATCTAGAAATATTTTAATTATAAATAAATAAATCTAAAAAATATTAAAACCCAAAACGGCGTTCATAAGAAAAAATGAAGTTGACAGTTGCATACTTTTAAAATTAATTTCATTTCATATCAAAATTCCTTTTAATTTAATACCTAATAAATAAATAAAAAGTTTCGAACAAATGACTGAGTAACAATAAGTAATATTTGCTAACTGCGCTGATAAACTTCAGAATATGAACTAAAGGTTGTGCTACGAAAACTATTAATATTTAGGTAAAACAAATCAAATAGGATGTAAAACATTAACATAACGCATCATTCATACAAGAGGAGAGTAATAGACACACCAAAAGTATTAAAATGAACGATTCTAAACAAAACATTACAATGATAGTTTGAATTCCAAAAGTCAAGTGATTCTACAAGACCAGAACATTTTATCTATACATGAAACAACTTGTACATAAAAAGTAAATTGGACATGACATTTTACGTCTATTTTCCAGTGTTGACATATTCAAATGCCTAGAATATTGTTAGCGTTGAATGCCAAATAACCTAAATTTATAAGATGTTACTTTAAAAATCTATTTTGAACTCTTTCAATATCGGTCCACTCTTTCAATCCAATCTCTAAATTCGATCGGATACTTAATTCTATAAAATGATATGACTGTGCATTTAGTAATATTATTAAGGAACAGATCATTTCTGCCACACCAATCTTGAATTGCATTTAAATCATTGTGAATCAAAATACAATCCTGAATATTTTTTACAGTTCTAACTTAAGGTAGTCCGCATACAATAAACGTTGGCAGTTGATGATACAATCACTTACATCATTTATAAATAGCAAAAACAGTACAGGCTCTATGTGAGAACCCTGGGGAACCCTAGAAGGGATGATTATTTCTCTAGAGTATGGCTGTCGATTCTAACAATTTGCTTTTTGTTACAAAGAAAACTTTTTAACCATTCAACGATCACCTCATTGAACCCGTACTGTTCTAAATTCATCAACAAAATACTGATGTTCACTTTATCCAAAGCTTTGGAGAAATCAGTAGAAAACAGAATCAACCTGCATACGATTCTCCAAAGCCTTGGACAAAAAGTCATGATATTGCATGAGATTAGATGTTGTAGATGTAGAACGACCAGTGTTGCATTACAAGATTTCTAGACACCCACATCAGTTGCTCTTTAGTACGCAATCTAATATTTTTGGAATGGTAGACTGTAAAGAAATGCCTTTATAATTTTTAATATCACGTCTGTCACCGGATTTAAAAATTGGTGATAAATAACTTAATTTCCATTATCAGGGAAACAGTGATCTTGAATACAACGTGTAAAGATTATAGTCAGCGGCATAATAAAAGAATAAATACATTTTTTAAATACTAAGCTAGTTATATTATCAGGCCCGTGTGTGAAGAAATACGTAAATTGTTAATTTCATTAAAAACCATCGCCCTATCTACAGGGTATTTCTGAAAGGTGTGTACATGGCTTTACCAGAGGTTCTCTGGCTCAAAATAGACCGTTTGACACCAAATTACCTATAATCAAAAGTGCACCATAAGGGCGTCAAACTTTCCAAAAAAATATTGTATATTAGGAATAACTCGAAAACGGTTCGACGGATTTTATTCCGCTTTCGTATGCTGATTGTCTGCTTCCGAAGACGTTTTTCTGTGTAATGTGGACAAATTTCTGATACAAACAAAAGTCGATTTCATACGGGCACTGTCAAATAAATGATAATATTTAAACAACCGTCAACGATACGAAACCAAAATAATTCTGACAAATAAAATGAACAATTTAAAAACTTTTTTCTCTCTTGTTAAATTGCGCTAATGTTATTAGTTCGATCAGAAAAAAATTAAAATAATATCCCTGCAAGGCGTATCCATACGCTTAGAAATTCAAGTAGACTGCTAGTAGGCTATGCGAACATGTCAATCAAATCTATCATTTGTGACATTCATTTTTTGGATCTTCCCTAAGATTACTTACGTTTCTATTTTACGATTTACTACTTGAAAATGGGCTACACATTTGCCGAATAGACTGATATGCTGTTAGTGTTGAGATTTTGCAGTGGCAATTGTCGGGAGCGCGTGAGGGTTAACGCAGAAAGGTTCCCAAATCGGATGCACTTTTGGTTATAGGTAAATTAGTGTCAAACGGTCTATTTTCAGCCAGAGAACCTCCGGTAAAGCCATGTACACACCTTTCAGAAACACCCTGTATATACTAAGATTCAAAATTTGTCTGTTTCTTTGTTTCCTTGTCCTTCTATAGACTCGGCCAATATAAGTGCTAAGCCAAAGCCAAGTATATGGTTGGACTTAGAATGGAGTATAGGGGGCGAATGGAGGGGTCTGGGGGGCGCGGTCTATCAGGGAGGGCTTTTTTTTTTAATACCCTAGTCCCGTCCGACGGAGATTTCATCTAGTTTATTGTAAATTTAAAATCAAGACCAACCTTTTCGTAACCAACAGTTCCAGATTTTGATGTCTGCTTGCAGATGTTGTAATTATAGACAGAAGAGAAATAATCGGCAAATAAGTAGAATAACAGGGCCGATCCTGGACCACATCGGATACTTAGACCACGACAGATACTTTGTGGTGGGAAACTAGGATACCTTTGTAGTGGGAGAACTTGACCACAAGATGGCGGCAATTTCGGAGCGGAGTTCTGGTCTACAAAATGGAGGACTACAAGATGGCGGCAACTTTGAGGGCGGAGTTCTAGTCTACAAAATGGCGGTAACTTCGGAAGCGGGTTCAAGACTACAAAATGACAAACCGGGTTCGTTCGGAATGGATTAACGACCTGGGAGTGGCGTGACCGCTCTGCAAAATCGGATGTTGGGATCATTAACCGTTATTTAGTTCAATAAATTTAATTTGATTTATAAGCAGAATTTACTCAAACAAACAACAACAACCAACAACAAACACCAACACCTGTATAAACAGACCTGTATCTATATAAACAGACCTGTACCTGAACGAACAGACCTGTATCTGTATAAACAGACCTGTACCTAAATAAACAAACCTGTATCTGTATAAACAGACCTGTATCTGTATAAATAGACCTGTACCTGCATAAACAGACCAGTATCTGTATAAACATACCTGTACCAGTTTAAACAGACTTGTTCAGCATTCTACTTTAGAAAATTCTGCTTATAAATCCAATTACATTTATTGACCTAAATAACGGTTATTGATCTCAACATCCGATTTTGCAGAGCGAAACCTCGAACGTGACCCCTCCCAGGTCGTTAACCCCGCCCATAAAGTTGCCGCTGTCTATTAGTCCGCCATTTTGTAGACCAGAACCCTGCCCCGAAATTGCCGCCATCTTGTGGTCAAGTTCTCCCACTACAAAGAATTCTAGTTCCCTCACCACAAAGTATCCGTCGTGGTCTAAGTATCCGATGTGGTCCAGGATCGGCCCTGTTATTCTACTCAAATAAATGAACGGTATCATTTAAATTTAAATATCAAATTGTAAAAGTGCGATAATGATAACACTTTTTCTGTCTAGTTAAACTGATTGAGGTCTTGTTAAACCATACAAGGTATTTGGATCATATAAATGTTCTTTTAGGAACGACAAATTCAAACAGTTGATAAATAATGGAATAAAATTCATCGACAAGATCATTAGTATTTATATATTTTGAGGAAAGGAACTGCCAATCAACTGTGGTTTTCATGTGATCGGTTGTGAACGGTGTTGGTTGGTAGGTTACAGTTAATAAAATTTCTTTCTTTAAAAAAATTACTTCAAAAACAAACATTAGTGATTATCTATATTCGTCGCTACTCGTATCTACCAAAAATTTCATGTTATAATTAAATTTTTTCTTTATACTCTTTTTTTTATGGATCTTCACGATGGAGGTCTTTCAGGCAATGTTGTCGATGAAAGAAGTAGCCCCCATCTGTCAGGGGCGAAAAGTTAGTCAATTCTGCATTAAAAAAGCAGTATTTTTTTTCAACTTCTACCATAAAGATCCCTAAAAGGAACAGTATAAATAAAAAACCGATATCAGAGGATTTTCTCCACTTTAAATTTTTTTCTTTTAACATTTACCGCAAACTAACTATTAATAATAGTGTAATTCCTATCATTTTAATCATCAATTTCAATATAAATTTTGCATTTCATTTTCTTTTAATAGACCCTTATTCCCTACCTAACAGTTTCAAACATATGCTTTATCAAATTGTTATCCTTTTAAAATTATGTTAAGATTGTATAATAAATTAAAATATAATTAAAAACTGTAATACTCTTTGTTTTTTAAAATCCAGTAAGGCACAAATTACTTTTTTATCTATATCTTTTCTAGGTAATATTTCTCATAAAATTCCAAAAACGTTTTTGAAAAAATAAAACAGTATTTTCAATTAATTTACTTCTTCCGATTTTCTTTCTAACAGCAAAGATAAAATTGGTGCTCTTTCAAAATCTGGTTTATATTAACTTTGTTGTAATACATTTTCAACATCTTATATAGGACAAACAGGAAGGTCTTTTTAATTAAAGATTAAAGAACATTCTTTCTAATTAATCCAAAGATTGTAACCATAAATCAACATTTGCACATTATTTCTTCTAATCAAGTTTAGAAATTCCTCACATATAAAATAAAGGAACAAAATTGATCTTACTTGAAATTCTTCAAATTCAAAAATTACTTAACATTGACGTTTTAATAAAATTCTATTTGATATTAAAAGTTTCCTTTGATGAAAAATTTGTTTTCTAAAATACTTAACTTTAGTGTTGATAAGAGTGTTAATTTGTATTCAATATAACTTTTCTTGTTATTTTGAGTGTATTGTTGTTGTTATACTGCAATTCTGTACTTACAAATCGTAATGTCGGAAGATCGTATCTTATGATCTGATCGTAGCGGAACATTTTACAGATCGGTATTGATTGCAATTCAGTAGCTGCGTAAAATTTTTTAAGGTCTGTATGTAAGGATTTACGAGGAACCGTAAATACTTACAAGAAGCTTATAGGAAGGTACAAAATTACAATATTTTACGCTACGATCTTACGATCACTAGAATTGCAGACTTCATCATCATTCAATTCCAAAATGCGTTACCTATTTCAATCCATACAAATTTCTAAATTCAAACTTGATTTAATTTCCGGTTATTCATTTCATTAGTAAACTTTAATAAAAAAAACTGTGATTCCATCTCAAAGTATAAAATTAGTATTTACCAACTTTTTTTAATTTTCTAAATAGAAAATGGTCCAGAAACAGTTCAAGTGATGCTTGAAGTATTTCAGCAATATAGCAGACTAACATACATATAGTCTGTACCATACTTCAAATTCGGCACGGGCAGCATAGGGGAATGTATTTCTTATGGGGAAATTTTGCTCAGCGTTGTAACATTTCTTTTACCTGAGGCGCTATTTTGAAGCAATCTTTAAATATGGAATTCCCGAGGTTCTCAAACGTGATATAAATAAATATAACTATCTTATTTGAGAATTTTTGTAATTACAATGCATTAAAGCAACCCATTAACGTATAATTGCATAGAAATGATGATTACAATAATAGTTTCCGCTTAACGTTAAATTTCTAAGGATACAATTGTGACAACAATTATCGCCTAGGAAAAGTTAACTTTAAGCAAAGATTATACAACAAGGCCTTAGATTTAATAGCTTAAAAATGTCGGTACAAATGGCCATAAAACATTTAAATATGAAATCAAATAATGCAAATATAAAGTAAATACATTATTAATAAATACAATTTGTAACCTACTTACTAAAGTAACTTTTCAATATTTTGGGAAAAACAAAATAAATAATGTATAATTAAAATTCATTTAAATAAAAATGTCGTTTTTATATAATCAATATAAGAAGTTGAAGCGAGTTTAGTTGTTTTGGATTAGATCGAGACAATTTGGTAATTTGTAAAATGTTTATTTTCGATATTTCGCCAATGAGATATTGGCTTCATCAAGAAGAAGTCTAATCCCAAATAACTTAACTTATTATAATTAATAATAATTCATGCCGTAAAGTATATATAATTAAATTAAAAAGAAAACTCGAGTACTGCTGGCAAGAGGATAGTAAACACCGTGTCTAATACCTTCATTTAAGCCCAAACTAAGATTATATATCATAACAGTGAAAGTTTTGTGTTTAAATAGGAACCAGTTGAAGAGTAGGTTTGGCAATAGAGCAACCCGTAAGTGCAAGGCTGAATCTGAAGTATGGTACGGACTATAGATACACTTTAGTTCCACCGATTTCGCTCAAAATTGTTAAGTGTGTTAAAATTTTCATTTCGATTCTGACTAAGAAAATATAAAATTCATTTACTCCATATTAGCACATCCTTTATTAAATACTTAATTTATAATTTTTTTGAGCGCTGAGACTAAGAAAACATTGGATAAATGTTCACAAATATTTTAATTGTTATAAATGGAACAAAATTTTGAATTGTTTAGATTTTATTTCAAACCTTTATTTTTAATTTTAGAAAATTATATAGACAATATAGTACTTTCGGAATTTGAAACATACTATTTGGAATATTGCCCAAAATGTGATTAAAGAGCGTGGCTGCAACTTAGATGGAAATTATGTTTGAACATCAAAATACTACGATGAAAACAATAATACATAATGTAAAGCTTGTTATTCTCATATTTCTCAATATCTTCTTTTGATCTTACTTTCGTCTGAAGTATTTTATCCTGGCAATACATTTTAAGAGTCTCCTACACGAGGTGTTAATGTAATCTTTCCACGCCACGGCAGCCATAATAACCTGTTCATTTGGTGAATATTACAAAATAATAGAGACTCCATTTTATTTAATTTTTACCAAACTGCATATTTTGTTAAAAAACTCACGCCGGCGCCGTTCTGTGGAAATGCAGCAGTAGTATATTAAATAAACTAACACAGATACATATTTCAATTATCGTTGCAATTAGGCATGAGCTGCAGTTTAAATGTTTTTGACCACATGGTAACTTTCATCAAATTCCTGATGATACATGAAATTAAACAAAAGTTTCTCTATATTTAATCATTAAAATAATGGTCACAATGCAAACACTTGAGAAACACGAATTCAATTCAAAGTCATGAGCTTTTTAATAAACAAATTCCTATTATGTATTTTTTATTTAAATAAAGAAATTAACGCTCGTAATAACACTAGAATAGGTGTCAGCAAAATTATTCAGCAAGCCCAAATTGTGTAAATAGTTCTGTTAACTATTGGAAGAAATTTTGTGTTAATGACCAAACATTCCTTGTAAATTCTTTTTTAACTGACTAAAGATTTCCTTGCAAAAATTCGTCATGCCCGTTCAGTAAGTTCAAGTGGTTCTATTTATCTGGTTATGTGAATACCCAAAACATCGCATTTAGGCAACTGTAAATCTTCACGTATTTGTTGAAGTTCCTTTACATTCTCTAAAAATGGGAAGAAGCATAATGCGTCTTGTGTTTTTTCAGGAAAGTATAACGACTTAGAGATATCGAATCGTTGTGCAAGAATTTCTGGCGCAAGCTCATGATAATAAATTAAGAGATGGTTTCTTTCAACAAGATAAGATGCCAACTTATACAACATTAAGATTACTTGAACAGTTTTATGAGAACAGAATCATAAGTGTGTAATATGAATTTTGTTCTCACGGCGGCGCTGAAATCGGAATTCCTATTTGATTTAGGTTTATGCACGAAATGTACTTTTCGATCATCAAACCATGGAGGGATTTCCGGCTAGATAACGCTGTTTGTTATCGACATTATTCTTTCGAAACTGGCCTGAACCGCGTGTGTTTCCTTCGGAAGCTTTTTGTAAGTTGCTTTTTCTTTGTTTTATCGATTTTAAATTTAGTATTAATGGAATTCTCTTTCCTCACAATTTAGTATCGAGATTCAGACGTTCGTTAAAAGAATGGAGCCCAAGGCTTGATTTTGAAAACTACCGTTCAACAACCAACAACATTTAAATAAGTTTAATCTCAGATTGAATTAACGTCGGAGTGTAATAGATTTATGTATCCAAGATATCGTTAAAAGTAATTTGTTATCTTTTATTGTCGTTCGTTTAATTTAATTTTATAACCAAATTGATTTTGTTGTATCTGTATATTAATGCTAGCTCCTAATAGACCGAACTAAAAACAGTTATCATTTTCTTAATTTTATGGTTAAATTATTTGGTCATGTCTTCGTTATTGTGATTAAAAAATTAAGTGGCGCTCAAATAATTATAAATATACGAATTTTTCTGTCATCCCGATTGACTTAATTAAATTGATAATTTTATGACTAATTGTTCTGCATTTCTGTTTCCTCGAACCACGACGCTCTCCGGTATTTATCTAGCTACTGGGTTTGGTTTCAATTTAATTAAGTAACCTTCATTAAATAAATGTAACAAGTTAAAATTTATTACCACCAAGATCTCCGGATTTAACACCGTTAGATTTTTATTCATTTGGACATCTTAAGAATAATGCATTCAAGAATCGTTTACACACACTTGAAGAACTTCAAGAAGCAATAACAAATGTGAACATTTTCAACATTTGCAATTTACAATTCGTTTTTGTTTAGTTACATATACGTTACATATTTAAATCATTCATTAATTCTCACAGTTAAGTTTCGTAATTTATTTAGTCATTTTTTATAGGATGTTTCTTGTGTATTGTTAGCTAAAACATTAATGAAGTCTCTGTTTGCCTAATAAACAGGTTATGGTAGTGGTGGCATAGAAACGTTACTGCGGGTAGAAGACTGTTAAGACTTGCCAGAAACAAACAAAACAAGCAGATATTGTAAGAATCAAAAATGAAGATTTGAGTAATAGAAGAATAACAAGCTTTTCAATAGTTTTCACCAAACGAATCTCGATTGAAATCTAGTTAGCCTGGACGTCTTCTAATGGAGAAAATTAAACATCGTTGCTATGGTTACAACTAATACATAGCTTGAACAGTGATACAGTTGTGAATTTTTCAAAACGACATGTCAGAAAAATCTGGTTTTTGAAAAAATCGAGTTTCGATCAGTCATTAAGTATTTGTTTATGAAAGGCTTGTCAGGAAAAAATTTGCTGATATGACAGAAACTTTGGGTGATCAGTGTCCTTCATATGTCGCTATTAAAAACTGGGTTGCGGAATTTAAGAGAGGAAGATAAGATGTTAAAAGATGATCACCTCCGTTTTTTAATTAATTGTAATAGATTGTCGAGAAAAACTGGCTAAGGGGATGCTCTTCTTCCAAGACAACGCTCCTGCTCACAGATAGTTAATTGCGCTGAAAAAATTGGATGAGATTGGTTGACCATCCAGCTTATTCGTCAGATTTAGCACCGTCAGACTATTATTTGTTTCCAGAACTGAAAAAACATTTGAAAGTTAAAAAAAAATTGTATAATGTGGAGCTGAAAGTGGTTTGAATAAGTTTGAAAACCAAGGAAAAGATTTTTTAAGAGTTTAGAATTACTTTATAAACGTTTTGTTAAATGTGTAAGTCTTAAAGGAAATTAGGTTGAATACATAAAATTTTGTATTTAAATATCATGGCAAATTATACAGGGCGTTCCAACGAAAACTTGACCCCCCCTGCAAGTCAGAAACGGGCGTGTGATCGAAAATTTCAAAAACACGTCAATTTTTATTTCTAGGGGGACTAATTCTGATATAAAAATCATCCGAAACTTCACCCCCTTGCGGTCAGCAAATACCCCCCATATTTTTCGATGGCATAGGGAGTCGAGTGATACATCATTTGAAAGGTCTTTTGTCCCTACATTACCTCTGTGATTTTTTTTGAAATTGGGTTATTCATTTATTTTATTGAGGAAATCAACAAAAAATAGTATCATGGGAAACAAAATCAACAGATAAATTGTTCAAAATGACCTTCACTTACTTCCATACAATAATACAGTCTATCAGTGTGACATCAGGTGATCTAGCTGGCCACTCCACTCGACCCCTTCTGCCGATCCAACGCATTGGAAAACGTTCGACCAAAAACTGTCTCACCCGAACATCGAAATGTGGGGGTGCACCATCATGCTGCAATGTTACTTCATTTTCTAATAAATTGTTATAATTTTCTAAAACTTGTGTAATCATATGTGTTTCCATCACCAAATGAGGATTCACATCGCTCCAGTAACGACAATTATGTCTATTTACTTCACCATTCAACATGAAAGTACTTTCGTTTAAAAACATGTATTGTATAATAGATTTGGGTTATTGGTCAATTTCTCGCTGAACTCCTCACAAAACTGGAATCGACGATCAGGATCATTTTCGTTCAATTCTTGAACTAGTCTTATTTTGAAAGGGTGGAATTTGTAGGCTTTCAAAATCCGAAAAACACTAGTAGCTGATACACTAGACGCTCTAGCTACTTGTCTGATAGATTGTCGATTACCCATTTGTACATGTCCTAAAACTGCAACTTCAACTCCCTCATTTCTGACAGGACGGAATACTTCATGTTTTCTGTTGTGAACAGAACCCGAAGTTCGAAATTTATCCATGAACTGTTTAACGTATTGATTGGCTCATGTTGTGATCTGGATGATTCGTATTATAAATTCTTGCAGCAGCTTTAGCACATTAATCATTTCGATAATAGGTTGCGACAATTTCTATTCTTTTTTCAGTAGAATAAACCAGGTTGGAACACAGTAAACAACGATGTATGAATAATTAATTCGTGTCAGTGTGACAGTGGCCAACTATCTACTTTCTGCGATAACTAGCTTCAACAAAAACTACCAGTGCACACGTCCGTTTCTGATTTACAGGAAGGGGGGGTCAAGTTTTCGTTGGAACGCCCTGTATAGTAGGCTAAGTACTTATCAATCCACCCTCGAATACTACCGAGGGATCATAAGTTTTTAAATAAGATGTGGACTTTGACATTAGCAAATTTTTCATGTCTTTGATAACAAGATGCGTATTGCTGGTTGCATATATGATACAACTAAATTTTTCCCAAAACTCGCTCAAACAAGAATACTCTCGGCGCTATTGAAAAACGCGGAAGTAAGAATCAATAATAACGTTAACTAAAAACTTTATGATCGCTCGGTATTTTAATGTTCAAAACTACGCTCTTTAATCACCTTCAGGGATTCCAAATAGTATGTTTCGAATTTCGAAAATACTAGTTGACTATACAATTTTCTAAAGTTAAAAATAGAATTAGAAATAAATTGTAATGTACCATAGCAATAAAAATATTTTCTAACATTTATCCGGTATCTGAATGTCTAATTAAAATACACTACCAGTTTTAATGCATGGGCACGCATAAAAAGAAAGGTTAATAATACAATATTCCTTGGAAGACCATAATCAAAGCCCTAACCACAAAAACAAAGTAAAAATTAAAACCGTAACTTAATATTAAATGCAAACAAACTTTAAATGCGGTAATGAAAACTTAGTCTTAGCACGACTCGATGCAATAATACATAATATGAGTAACTTATTTTATCGCTTAAAAGTTTTTTTGCCCAGACAGTGCAAATTAAAATCGATATAAAGCTTTACGTGAACGTGTAAAAATTCTCAACTTAATCTAGTACTTTTTTATTACCCCTTAAAAGATAAAAAGCTCTGTCTTTTGAGTAAATTTTGTTACTCCCAAGAATGCATTAATAACATTTAACGGATATCCAAATTTAAGCAATCCCAGTAGTTAGTTTAGAGATTTTTTTTTTCTCGCATTAATTTTTTTTTCTTTAGTTTCGTAAGTCTTAACAACGTACTCTACTAATGATGAAATAAATTGAGAAAATCCTTACAGTTTTTCATTTCTTTAAGATCAATAGAATAAAAAAGAATTAAATCTGCACTAAACTAATAAATTAGTAAGAATTGTCTACAGTATTAAACTTCGGCTTAATTAACCCGAAAATGTTGTTTAGATCAATCAATTAAGTAACTTATATTTTCGTTTATTAAAAACAAACTTGGAATAAAAGTTTAGGCACAGTTTTTATAAAATCGCTAAAGAATAGAAACGAAATTTTTTTTGGTACATTTACTGCAATTATTTTGGTGGTACTACTACTATTAATTGCGTCATCGCACGATAAAAACTCCTCACTACGGAAAAAGGTAGTTTTAATAAGATAGAAAATATTGTTAAATGAAGATATCTGACCAACATGTTTAAACAATTCTGTATAGTAATATCGGCTATTTATATTTAAAATAACTGTTACGCGCAGAACCCCATATTTCCTTGACACTAATTAACGTATAAGATCGTATAGAAATTTCGCCTACCCTCTTCTTAAAAAAAGTGAATATAAGAATAAAAAAGAATAATTCAAATAAAAGTTGTACGTAATGTAATTTACAACAACTTTACTTTCATAATTTTATTCTATAATTAATATTCTTAGAGATATTCAAACAATTAATGTCACGTGATTGTCAGAGTATTTACTTATCGGATCAAAATGCTTCATTACAAGGCATTAATTTTAGTTCGTCAAAAAAGGGTGTTAAATATTCTCTTAACTCCCCATCGTATCTATCATGTGGATTAAAAACCTTTCAACATTAAGTTTTACTAAAACCGTATACGACACGGAATATTACAGCGAAACTATTCAATGAAATTAGAAAAATATATTTGGGATGGATAGAGACCTATCGGAGGAATATTTTAAAATTATTTTTGAAATATACAGCTGTTCCAAAATACACAGAACGTATCAAAGTTGTGTTTTTTTCTTATTGAATGTCCCGTATATTATTACATTTTCAGTTTCTACGAACAAAATAGGAAAGGATTTTATAGAGGTTTACCTTACTAACCTAAAGGTTTTTGAGATATCGATGGCCTAGAATCAATACCTCGTAAGTACACTTTTTTTGAATTTTAAGGTTTTAGCGCCACTGCATTGTTGTAAGTCGTTTCTACATCCTGGCAATAGCTCTTACCTGCCAGACCAATAAAAATGCTTCAATTTGTCACGTGCCAATACCTCGCGTGCAAATGTTAAATGCAATTGCTCGTAAGCGCCAGATTGCTAATGGCCGTTTCTGTCACCCAGTGTTTTGTGGTGTTGTTTGTGAAGTGTTTATTATACAGGTAAGTTTATTAGATTACTACCAGCTAATTGCAATTGTTGTTACCTTAGAATGTTTGTTTAGTAAAGAAATTTGAGAAAGATAGTGATTTACTTCTAATTATATCAATTTATTTATGACTTGTACATAAGAGATATTGGTTTAATGAATAATTTGAGTACTTACGTGGTATTAGCAATTATTTATTAGGTTAGATTTTTGTTTATTATTAATACCTATAACTAAAACCAAATGAAAACTAAAATTATTAACCTACTCGTCATATTATGGTATTTGCCAGAAATTTAATTCATTATATTATTACAGAATGAACAGTCGCGCAAGTCGAATGGTATTAATGGCTCTCGAGTCCAATAAAAAATCACCATCCCCCATCGAAAACATCAAAAGCATAGAAAAATACTCCGTTTCTAACTTGCCAATCAATTTGATGATGGATTTATTTTAGAAAATTGTGAAAATAATTTGGAGTTCGAAGGAATGCAGGTTCCTGAAGTTATGACAGCACAAAGTGTTGACATTTTCGAAACCAATCTCTGTTCTGAAGACACTAACGAAGTAAAGAATGGTAAAGAATCATCTTCTTCCACATCAGAAGAAGAAGCGGAAGAAAATGCGCCGAAAGAAGCAGAAGATGATCCGGTAGTAAATGCGGAAGTGGAAGGTTCCCAAAATCTAAAAAGAAAACGATCACGCAAGCGTTTTGTAAATAGGTCCCAATGGAAGCGCAATAATAATAAATACAAACGGATGAATGGGCAGGCTTATATAGGGTATACGAGATCAAAGGAAAAAGTATGGAAAAACGATACACAGAGAGAAGCAAAGACTATGGGCAAAAGGTGCAAAGGAAAACACGCCAAAATTTATGAATGTAGCAAGCTTACTGATGGCGTCAGAAGCATAATATTTTCAAAATTTTGGAGTGAAATGACCTGGGAACAGAAGAAAATCTTTGTTGTGAATCATGTGGATATTTCGAAACCAACTCGCCGAAGCACGGAAAATCAAGAAACCCAAAAGAGCTCAACATTTAAATATTTCTTGAAAGATGCAACCACCAAAATGAGGGTATGTAAGAGCATGTTTCTCAGTACCCTTAGTCTAGGCGAATGGTCAGTTCGGTCATGGTGCCAAAATAGTACTTGTGGTACTTTACCATCAGTTGATGTTGTGAATGCGCGTAGATCTTCTAATCGCGAAGCTAACGGCACAATATTAAAAACGTCGAACAACGGAAATTTCTTGAAACATGGCTAGATAACTTGCCAAAACTACCGTCCCATTACGCAAGGCGAGATACTAATAAACAATACATTGAAGACAGTTTCATAAAAAGTAAATCCGAGCTTTACAAAAGGTACACAACTGATTGCACCAACATCAAGGCACTAAGTTCTTTTACATTTGACGAAATTTTCGATAGAAAAACTTAGCGATTTTCCAGCCTAAGAAAGACCAGTGCGACGTGTGCTGCGCCTACAAAGCAGGTAATTTTGAAACCGTCACAGAGGAGGATTATCAATGTCACATTGCAAATAAAGATCGAGCTAGAATCGAAAAACAAACTGATAAAGAAGCTAACATTTTAGGCAATTGCAACATGGTAACCATGGACTTACAGGCTGTTCAATTATGCCCTAGGTTATACGCCTCAAAATTATATTTTAAAATGAAATTAAGGGTTCATAACTTTACTGTATACAATGTTGCTACGCATCAGAGCACTAATTTCTGGTGGCATGAAGGAGAAGGAGGCGTGACTGCAACGCATTTTGCAAGCTGCATTATTGACTATTTATACACACATTTCCAAAATAGTGACAAGCCCATTATTCTATACTCAGATGGATGTGGGTATCAGAACAGATGCACTGTTGTATCGAATGCTTTGCTGACTTTTGCTGTAAAAGAGCGGCATTTTTTTTGAGAGCATATAAATTGTAATTTTTCTTTAGAATTATATTTATTTCACAATAATAAAATCACAATTGCAATTGTAGAAGTGTAGATTATTAATTATGACAAATAGAAGGTTTTTTGTTCATACTGAAAACTTTGAAGTTTTCACTTACGAGGTATTGATTCTAGGCCATCGATATTTCGTATTTTAGGAAAAAGGCGTTACAATTTTGCCGATTCGTATCTCAGCAACTATTCTCTTTCTCCAAACTAAATTCGCACTGAAGTCTATCAATTGATCAGATTTTATGTAGAACTTGTGAAAAATCCATTATCATATACATGACGTGTACAAAATAAGATTAATTAATGACATGTTTTGAACCGCAATAACTTGCTTAATTTAAATGGAACACCCTGTATTTTATATCAACAACAAATGTAAAATGTAATTACCTATCAAACAATACTATAGTATTTTCGCTGTAGCTTTGCGGTTAAGTGATTAGGGATTTCCACTTGCAAACTGTATGCTTCAATATTTGTGAAAGTCAGTGGTACTTAAAATTTCTACATAGGTATTCGTCATTAAAATTGCAATTGGCTAGGAATGTTATTTTCATTTTCCCTTATCACTAATGAGCTGGTTATTGTTATTATTAGAATAAATAAAGCAATTAGACGTCGCTTCGGCCACTCGTTGCAAGAACGTTCTTCTTTATTGATTACGTGTGTTTAAGTGTTTATCTCAAAAAATGCCCGGTGAAGTTTTAAACTCTCAATCTCAAATGTTCGTAATAAAATTATTACAATATTTTGAACAAGAGAAAGAAAACGGCGGTCCCTTGATTTCCGTGCTGTCTGTACAACAGGTAAGTGAATTATAGCAACTTTGTGTGCAACTATGTTAAAATGAACTATTTTAGAGAGTGAGTGATGCTTTGAGTGTTTCGTTAAGAACTGTACAAAATGTAAAGAAGAAATACAACGAAAATCCAATACTACGCACACCAAATAAATCTCGCAACAAAAGAAAGCGAAAAACGATTGATGCTTCGCACGAAGTCAAAAACCGTATTAAATCATCGGTCTATACTATGTACGCGGAAAAAAAACATCTTTCCTTGAGCACACTACAAAAGTTTACGCTATCGACAAACTTATTGAAGATGCTGGACATACGGTTTTACGTCTTCCACCATACCATCGCCAATTCAACCCGATTGAGCTAATTTGGGGTATTTGTAAACAGTATTATGATAGGCATATTGGTGAAAACTGTTATACAGACGACAACGTTGAAAAAACATGGAAACTGGCCCTGCAGCAAGTAACACCGGAAATATGGTCTAATACGGTTACTAAAACCGAAAACTTAATTATGGATTATTGGCAAAAGCTTCAAAATATTAGGAAGCATTGTGTAGTAAATAATATTGTAATAAACTTAGCAGAAGATGATGAAACTGACAGCGAGAACGAAGACAGTGATAGTGAAAATGACGATGAATGTGGTAATGAGGAGATATCAATATAATGTAACAATTATAAAAAATAAATGGTTTAGAACCCCTGACTTCTTATTTAAAAGTTTACATTTGAACAAAAGGGAGCTCATTATTCCATTGTCACCAAACAATACTTAATGGTGTTGTTTACCTGTTTATTGCTCGAGGCGATTAGACATGCCCAATATTTTAGGTAGGTATAATATAAAATGTTAGAAGAGGACAACACTATAAGAGTATGTGATTTCTGAAATTAAGCGCTAATCACTTAACCGCAAAGCTACAGCGAAAATACTATATAGTGTCCTATAGCTAAATGTTCAGGTTGTCATGAAAAATGGAATTTTTTATAATGAAGACTGATTTGTAACAATTTTAATATTTATCAAGTAAGCTATGATGAATTTAATAATGCTAGACTCCGCATGCATGTAGGTTGATCCCATTGTTCTCTGAATAATGTTAAACCTATGGCGGACGAAGACCCCTTGACCCCGCCCCTGTATGAAAATTTCCGGTTTTCGGATTTTTCCCGTTGGTTTAAATGCAAGAACCATCGGCATGCCTAATTTCAAGTCTCTACGACGTCTGGAAGTACCCGTTTAATTTCGGAGACCGACATGAAAAAAATAGGCGCTTTATTTTAAGCAAATGTTTTTTGTATTTCACCAGTATGTTTTACAATATTGTAAACAGCTTAGGAATTGATTCGTGGAGCAGATAATTCATTGGAAGAGATATTTTTGTGAAGTAAATTTGTACGTTTATTAAATTCTTGTAAACTCTATACACATTTATTTCTCTCAAAATTTAATACAGTTGATAAAATGTACACAATGCAAATCTTCTCCTTCTTACAAAAACATAATATTCACCTGTCAAAGTTGTATAGCTTACTTGATAAATATTAAAATTGTTATCTTTAAACACAGTTTCGGAATTAATATCGTTTTCTTCTTCAATATGTAAATATCTTTTCACAATTACAGACTTCGTCTCTGTCAGTATGGTGGCAAACTATAGTTAAAATCAGTTAAGCTTGCGTATGTACCTACCTTATAATAATAATTTTGTTACAATGCTCTGTTTTTCTTTATTCATGCGTGCTAGAAAAAATAGGATCAAGGAACTTAAGTTTGACGTGTTAAATATATGCGACTATAATAATCGTATGTCGACACTTAATTAATATTTTGACATTTCTCATTTTGACGTTTTGTTTTGATTGTTGGTTTAATATTAATTGTATATGTACCTGCTTAACTCTATTTCTGTTTTCAAGAATTCAAACAATAGTACATATTAGGCGTTTAGTAACTACATAATTCAGAGAAATGAATACAGAAAACTAAATAAAATGAGTGATATCTGAATAAATTTATAGTTGCTGACGAGATATAGGGAAATCCTTTGCGACAACGGTTTACCTGCCGATTTCACTATACCTTGTCCTCAAGTAGACTATAATTACATATTGCAGTGATTGTATGATTTTCTAATTGTAATGTATAGATGTAAATATAGGTATACTTCTTGCCAGGAAAGAAGATCCCTGCGTCATAAGTATGTGCATACGAATCAATATTAAAAACTTCCGAGTCAATTTGAGCATTTACTATTTAGTTACTGGTTAAAATTAGAAAGTAACTAAACATGTTGGCAAGATATGTGGTTGTCAGTTGAAATACTAACCTTAAAAAGTAACAAGTGACAGTAATCAATAACCAAAAATACAGAATGAAGCAAGAATGACATTTGACAGAACGGCAACTTAAATGAAATTGAAGTCAATTGAGTAACTTTATTCATAACGCATATAGTACATCTTCCCTCTTTATTTTACACAATCTATGTCTTATTCATACAATGATCGGTACGTTATTTCGTACATCAGAAAATAATGACGCAAGTATCTTCTTTGGTGGCACCATGTTTATAAGGTCTAGTAGTAAGATAAAAAATATATCTAGGATGTAAAGAAGATATATCGATTTTTGTGCGTACGTGATCAAGTCTAGTGAAAGTGGGGAAAAGGGACGCTCTCGGGCAATAGAGTACGATAGACGGGTAATTTTGAGTCAGCGCAATAAACAATAAATGCCAATTTAAAGAAGTGTTGTGGATATAAATAATTAACCCAGTTATTAACAAACAGTATTAATATAAAAACAAGTTAAATGCTGCGTACCGTTGATACGCCTGCGTACCGTTGATAAAGCCTGCGAAGTAGTATTATTAAAAGGAAACAGATAAAGCTGCGAAGTGTTGTAAACCTGCAAAGTAGTATAAACAATTAAAAGAAACTTGGAACAGTAAAGAAAAGTTAAGGAAGCAGTCGAGTTTCGACAGGTCATTTCCGAGATTCACACAAAGTCGCACGTACACGCACACGTCGAATAGTTACCAGGTTAGTTAAGTTGGCATTTAAAATTTGTGTATTAAAAATTAAATAAGTTTGTAACGAGGTATTAATATCGCAAAGTCGTGCACGCAACGCTATTCATGATTGTATTGTATTTGTAAAAATTATATTTTGATTATTATCGATAAATTAAAATTTTTGTTAAACCTTAAACCACGTTATTGTTATTGAGAAGCCAAGCTCTTGAGAAATGTTAACAACCAAAGAATTAAACAAAGTAAGTTCATGCTCACATTCAATATATAAATTGTGTTTTCCACATAAAAAGCATCACCGCAATATGTTATCGGTAATAGAGAAACCACAATGAAGAGATTATACTAACGTCGACATACGTTTATAAAAATTAATCACTCCAATGATTTTTTAAGGTAATACATTAGTATCAGAAAAGTGAACACCAAAATTCTCAAGTCAAACAAGAACCAAGGAGCCTCATGTGGTTGAAACGTTTGGCAGAACATGACTGAAGAGCCAACTCTCTCAACAAACACCCCTCTTAGTGAGACCTGTCAGCAGTTCCAGAGGCGACTTGGATTGTATTCATATCGGGAAACCCTGTTTCTGAAAGAGCAGCCTTCTGTCAGTAGTGTTTAAATATGATAGATGATAATTTGATAGCAAAATTTTTTTTACGAGACACTGGAGCACTAACAACGCGTTGGTTATTGAGAAGAGTAGGTGCCTCCACAAAATCACGACTATTTGCTCAAATACTGTGTGTATTAGCTTCGATTACATTTTCCAATGAAATTTATGGGGAGTAATCAGTTGTCCTACAAAAACAAGAATCAGTCTACCAAACGATGATCGACTTAAACTCATTTTCATTTCGTGTGAGACGTATTTCTGTAGAAATCAAACGAAAGCAATCATCAATCCAAAAGAATCCCCGCCGTCACGTGTTATTTTAGTGTATGATTATTACACTGTAAAAAAGTTTAAATCAATTAAACTCCATGGCCGCCTACCCAGTTTATTATTTGAAGACTCGTTATATGGTTTAGATATTTAAGCAAATACATCTACCTGTCTTCGAGCTTTGATGTTATAGATTCGAGAATCGTGACTGAGAGGATTGCGATGCACCGATAATCCGATAACCATAAAGAAAAGCAAACTGGAATTATTCATACACGTATTGAGAAGACAAAAATATGCATTTTTTTGGTTGCTCGCAATAATGATCTTCTCGATTTAACATTTTATACAGATAAAGCTTGGTTCTATTTGTCTGGTTATGTGAATACCCAAAACATCGCATTTAGGCAGCTGAAAATCCTCACGTATTTGTTGAAGTTCTTTTACATACTCCAAAAACGGGAAAAGGCATAATGCCTTTTGTGTTTTTTCAGGAAAGTATAACGACTTAGAGATATTGAATCATTGTGCAAGAATTTTTGGCGCAAACTCATGATGATGAATTAAGAGACGGTTTCTTTCAACAAATTAAGATGCCACCCCATACAACATTAAGATTACTTGAAAAGTTTTATGAAAACAGAGTCATAAGTGTGTAATATGAATTTTGTTCTCACGGTGGGCGCTAAAATCAGAATTCCTATTTGATTTAGGTATATGCACGAAATGTACTTTTCGATCGACAAACCATGGAAGGATTTCCGGCTAGATAACGCTGTTCGTTATCGACATTATTCTTTCGAAAGTAGTCTGAACCGCGTGTGTTTTCTTCGGAAGCTTTTGCTTTTTCTTTGTTTTATCGATTAGCTAAAATTTGTACCACATATCAATCCAAAAAAATCCCCGCCGTCACGAGTATTTTTGGTGTATGATTATTACACTGTAAAAAAGTTTAAATCAATTAAACTCCGTGGCCTGCCTACACAGTTTATTATTTGAAGACTCGTTATATGATTTAGACATTAAAGCAAACACATGTAGCTGTCTACGAGCTTTGGTGCTATAGAATCGAGAACCGTGACTGATAGGATTGCGAATGTAGAGGTTACTAGAAGAGTAAAGATGCACCGATAATCCGATAATCATAAAGAAAAGCAAACTGAAATATTCCTACACGTAATGAGAAGACAAAAATATGCATTGCTGTAATTATAATACATATAAGGTAGAATTCAAAGGAAGCGAATTGTGTACAGGCGTAGACAGGTCTAGAAACTTAAGAGAGTGGTTTAGATGTAGCAGCGCAGAGTTGTTTAGAACGGTAATTAATAACGTATGAGTAAACAACCTTCGATAGAAGAGAAACCAGAAGAAAAGGAAGGAGAGAAGAGACCCCATTTAAGCTATTAACAACTACTATGAGATAAGCAAAGTAATATCATATAATGACATAACCGAAAAAAAATTAATCTTACGAATTAAAACCACCATATACTAAACGTTAAATATTTAAAACAACTTGTATCGCTGGTGGCTACATTTTTACATTATTTTTAAACAAAAACAAAGTACATCTATTAACAAAAACAATATTACATTTGTGATGTCTTCAGACCAGAAATTTACGTTATAGCGAAGTGTTGGTTTTAATTTATTAAAAAGAAAATTCATCCTTTCAATTTTCATAGTCAGGATTAAAGGAATAAAGCACACTATTGTATGATAATAATTTTGCTAGTTACCCAATCTACTACAGGATGATAATATACACTTGGAGATGTTTATTCTATGAAAATAGGGGTCCATACAGTGATATTAAAAAAATTGATGACATATTAGAAGAATAACTGAGCACTATCAAAGAACGAGAAAGATTTTGATACCTTTTTCATCTTTATACCTTATGGAGAGAAGTTTCAACAAAGAATTTATAGTTAACGTATATTTTTTGAAAATTTAATAGTAATAATTCGAATGTGAGTGTTTCACTTAAGAACAGACACGGAGCAGGAAGCAGGGGCAGGTTGAGAACACTAAAATATGGTCGTTTAACCTAACTTACCTATAACTAAGTTGGGTCCTTGAGAAATTATAGCCCTTCAAAGTGGAGTTTTTTTTAACTAAGTCTATTATTAAAGGTAACTAAATTATACCGGGTAATTCAGCTAGCCCGTTCATTAGAAGTTTATGAACTTCCCGTTGAAATATTTGTTTAAAAATTTGAAATAAGGGATTGCTCGAAAAGTTCTATTTAATTAAAATATTTCAGTTCTTCTAGCACTTCCGGTTACACCACAAGTGGCTACCAACTTTCTTATTTTAAATGGAATGATATATTTTTGTATATTTGGATTCTACGCTAAAATCTGAGTTACTTTCATGTAACACAACCTATATGAAAAATCAACAGTTTTTGAGATATTCTCTTTTTTTTTAGAAAAATTGGTTTTGTAGTAAGTATTGTTTTCAAATGCTTGTCAATCAGGCCTATTCAGAGTATACATTGATGTTACATCAATGTTGATATCTTGACAGATAGATGCGAAAATTACTGGCATATCAATAATATGGCTGTACTTTATTCTTGCTTTGCATAAGATTGCTATTAAATTTCAACATTGATATTATTTACAATTAGTTTTCAAAATATCAAGTTTTCGTATTCTAAGTATACAATCTTGCAATTAAATGTTTACAAAATTGATATCTTTAATTGACATCTCAGCAAGTGCTTTTGAACACACAGTTATAGCTCGATCTACTGTTAACGTAATTTATTTGAAATAGAAAAATATCTTCTTATTTATTTAATCATGAACGGCTACCTGTAGTTGTAAATATGGCTGATTTAATATTTTTGGATGCTATTCGAGAGCAGATACAACGGTAAGACAAATTTGAGATTCTTATTGTTTTGAATATAATTCGAGCGGTTTTTTTAGACTACATTTGAATAGAATGAGAAGGCATTTAAGAGATTTAAGTGATCCTTTAAATATTCCTGATTTAACATTTAAACAATTGTATAGAATTAACAAAAACACTGGTCATTGGATTCTTACACAACTAGGGCCGCATATGAGAAATCCCCAGATAGAGACCACTTATATTCCTAAAACGTTAAGAGTAAGTTTAAATTAAAAAAAACTTCAAATATGGTAGGTAATACAAATTTAAGATTTTTACTGCACTGGAGTTTTTGGGACAAGGTTCTTATCAGCGAAATGTTGGACAAGACTTTCTAAACAGTATGTCGCAAGCTTCAGTTAGTCGTTGCCTAACAGAGATTACAGATTTAATTGTACACCATTTGTCTTATCTTATAAAGTTTCCCTCGACAGAAGAGGAAAAAATGAAGAAAAAACTTAAGTTAGTAATTTTGTAAATTGTGTAAAAAGATAAATTTGTTTTTTATAGTTTTCTTGAAATGAATGGAGGTTTTCCAGGTATTGTAGGTTGTATTGACTGCACTCAAATTAGTATTATTGCACCAAAAACAAATGATGAATTACAACCAGGTGTTATTTTTATTGCAGAAAAGGATTTTACAGTCTGAACGTTCAGATTGTAAGTATATAGTTACTACAAGTATTAAGAAAAATAAAAAATAATTGTATGTTTTTAATAACATTTTTTCATTAATAGGTTTGCAATTCAAGATTAAAAATTTTGAACATTAATGCCCGTTTTCCTGGGTCAGCACATGATGCTGCAATCTGGCATACGTCTTTGGTTAAAAGACATTTAAGTGAAAACTATAATATCAACCATGACCGAAACACATATTTATTAGGTATATTATGCAAAGAATAGGTAGAAGTAAATTAGAATTAAATCTATGTTTTTAAAGGGATGCAGGTTATCCTCTAGAACCATGGTTATTAACGCCTATACAAAGACCAGTTAATGTACATGAGCAAGCATACAATAATGCACATAAGACTGTACGAAACGTCGTGGAAAGATGTAATGGAGTTTTAAAACAGAGATTCCGGTGCCTTTGTAAGCACCGAGTATTAAACTACAAGCCTGAAAGGTCTGCAGCAATTATTTATTCCTGTGCCATTTTACACAACCTCTGCATTATTAGAAATGATATCTTTGATGATTATGCTGGTAAAATTTTAACATAAAAGTTGTAAAGTATTAAAATACTTTTTTATTATAGAAAATGGCAATGATGCCGATGACGAAGATGTTGATGGTAATGATAATGATAATAATAACCTCTTGGTGGCTGGAAGAAATGTTAGAAACAGGGTTATCCAGAATTACTTTTGAATTTTTTCATGGAATGACTTTATTAAACTTTTTATCTTTGTACGAATTGTAATGTCGATCTGAATTACCTACTTTATAGAACAGTTTGCAAAACTATGAATAGTCTCTCAATAGAATTCAAAGCTAACGCAATTTTACTATATCCACTAGCATAACTTTTTGTATTTTTTTAGAGACTCCAATATTTGGACTTCTTTAACTAAAATATTTTATGGTCAGATATAAGTCTCTACTATTAATATTTGAAATTCTTACTTATCATAAAATTCGATTTTCGAGTCTGTTTACGTTTTTGATTTTTGTTTTATACACTACTGAATGTTTCTCTGTAAAACCCAACTCTTTCACAAGTGGGTTTCCAAATAACAAAATTCTACTTAACAACGCTAATAACTTTTTTCTAATTCTGTAAGAAACTCATATGTGTATAATCCACCTCCTGTTAATTCATGTTCATAATGAATTCTTCTCGCTTTCGCCTTTACTTTAGCTTCCCATTCGTAAAATACCTTAACAACAAATAAATTTCAAATCTTATAGATAGATTTTGTATACCTGTTTCCATCCTTTAGCATCTCGCTTTGGACCTTCACATCTATTTAATTTAATGCACAGATTTTCAAATACCTGGTCATTTTGAATTTTATTGCTTTTAAATTCATCTAAATAAAGTTCGTACTGCTCAACTGTTGTCCTTTTGGTCCTTTTGTGGCGATCTTCAAAATATAAATAAAATTTTTATTAAAAAATTTAATTATCTTTTATATAATCTTAATAAACTATAAATGTGAATTTAATCTTTTTAAAGTAGGACTTTAAAAAATCGGTTAATCCATTTAAGGCACTTGCAATTAACATTAGAGCTTCTGCAATTTTTAGAAGTCCTTCCAAGTTACCTTCCGCATGTTTTTCCAAAATATCTAAAATAGTTGTTTTCTTTTATGAAGCTAGTATAAATATAAACAAATAAATAAAAAGCCAAAAAAAATTACTATTTGGAGTAGGATTACGAATTTTCTTAAATTTGTGAGAAGTTGATGGACCAGGTTCAGGATTTGCTTCCATATCTACTGCAACATCATCAGCTTCCAAAACATCTATAATTTTACATTAATTAAGTACATACTGATTCATTTGAAAACAATTTGCTTAAAAATTACCTTTGGCAGCCTCACATTCAGCAATTAGATTTGGTTCTTCAATTATTTCAATTTGTATTCCTTCAGTAATCGAAGTACCTAGTCCCAATTCTTGAATATTTTCTACGCCAAGAGATACTGCAGATAGCCCTGCTATCACATCACATCTCTTTCAATATCTGAAAGCTCCTTTTTTTGTCTCAGTTTAGCTCTTATGTGACTTTTCCATTCGATCCATGTCTGGATACATTTAAACAAAAATGTACATAATTAAAGCAACAAAATAATATTAGAATACCTTATTCCAAGCATCCACCGTTTTGATTGCACCGCCCATGCTATTCAATTCCGCGGCAATTGTCGTCCATTCCCCATCTTTTCCTCCTGTGACCCTTTACCGTAGCGTAAAATATCACATTTTTCAATGAAATTTAGCAACTTGCAAAATTGCTGTTGTGTTGTCTTCGTCTTTTTAGCTTTCGACATTTTCTGAATTATAATGTTAATTAAAGGTCGAATTATTTTGATCATACTTACACTTAACAAGGTTTTCAACAAAACTAGGTTATAGTTATGTACACACTCAGTACACATTTATATGTCAAATAGACTATTTCAATTACATCTGAACTACTACGCAACGTTGTCACATTTCAATTTTGTTTTATATCAACCTTTCGTAATTACAATCGACACCTTGTTTTAAGCACATCAATGCTAAGCGTGAATACCGAAAGAAATTCAATATTGATGAAAATTCTTAAAAAATAACAACATTGATATAAAATCAATGTATACTCTGAATAGGCCTGAATGATTGAAAAAGAAAGTTATAGTAACAAAATTTGGGCTATACTTAGGAGGACTGTGTAACCGGAAGTGCTAAAAGAGCTAAAATATTTTAATTAAATCGAACTTTTCGAGCAATCCCCTATTCCAAATTTTTAAACAAATATTTCAACGGGAAGTCCATAAACTTCTAATGAACGGGTTTGCTGAATCACCCTGTATAATCTTTATTCGAAATGTCTGCCATTGGCATGGTGACTCAATATTTCTCGATGCACTATTTTTATTGCTTTTGAAAGGAATTTCTCCCAGATGTAAGGGCCTATCAACTTGATTTCCCTCAAACAGTTTAACGTCCGATATGTACAATTTACTAACTAATTAACGTGTCATTTTCATTTCTAAAATTATTTACTTTTTGAATAAAACTATGTGGCATTGCCCTCTAAACCCATCGGGGTGATAACTACTTCTTTACGATATTAAGAGGTGGTTTGCGATACTCATTTCATTGTATAATGCAATTTCAGCAATATTTTTGGGACTATTAGTCACGATTAAGATAAATGGCGAAATAAAATTGTTTGGTTCCTTTCCAATTACATGCAAAACACTGAAACTGATGATCATACGCTACTGCCATTTTTATAGAACCAATTAATAATGCATTTAATAAACACCTGATTATTGTATTGTAAGATAAGCTTAATTATAAACACAACATTTTTTATACGATCGGAAGAGGTTTCCTGGTACAGAGACATAGGTACTACAAACACTGTAAAAGTGATAAAGCTTTTAAATAAGCAGAAAACTACGGAACAAACAAAAATCCAGTTAATCCGCATCTGAACCTGTATCTACGTAGAACATTTAACATCCCTGAGAGCAACATAAAACTCGTATTTTTCCCAACCTTTAAACCACAATATGTGAATTTCTATTTTTAGATTATTCGTTTAATTAACGGCTCAAATAATAGTGTGCAGAATATCTCTCTGTTTAACATGTTATGGTTGATAATAATGACGTATCTTAAATTAATGTTCTCCATGAATGCGGCCAGTGACTTCAGCGAACTACTTCCATTCATTGAATAAAATATGTGCATTGCTTTGCAAGTGCAACTCTAATATTGATCCTATAATAAAGATAATAAAGGTATGAAACTGTGAACATATAGAAAAGCATACGAAATAAATTTACCACTTAAGTGATTTTGTTATTTCGCGCAGAATTCTAAATAAAACTATAATACTTAATTTTCTCTAAATAGAAGATATTGACTTCGGGTTCTGCAAAACGGGAAAGTAAATTCTATACATATCTGATGGTGTCCGTCCCTCCGTTTCTTTTTAGCAACAAAAACAGAGAAAAAGCACTGCAATACAATGGGGTAAGTATTTAAATCTACAATGCTTTTTTTACACTACATAGTAATAATTGAGGAGTATAACAACATTTAATATTGATGTAGAATAAGAAATATTTTGCATCAAAAAAAACATGGATTTAAAAATATGTAAACTGTTCTATAGTAGTCACATCACCATATGAGTTTACATTGCTGTTAATTTTGTAATAAAAAGCGTGATATCAAGCTTCGTATGACGTACCCATACACGCCTGAGCAAAATCGCAATGCGCCGATTTGGGCGCGGCGCGTTGTTGAGCTAGTTCGTTCAATGCTTTTGGTCAGTAAACTATTAAAATCGATTTGGGCTAACACATGTGATACAGCTTTTAATAAATCAGACAGGAAAATCAAGTGCTCTAGATCAAACTCCTCGAATTGTGGCCAGGTAAAGGGTTTGACAGTTTTGAGTATTTGCAAATTTTCGGTTCAAGGTGAACGTTCCAAAGACTTTTCGTTCCAAATTCAAGGACAAACCTGTATTCATCAATTAGGTGAATGAAAAAGCTAGTTAGAAAGTTTGGATTTCATCGAAGTATCGCAAAATGAAGTCAAGAAACGTCGATTTTTGCCCCGAAAACTTATGTACCCCAAATTATTCAATTGATCTCGAATTTCATCACTAATCGGATGATGCTATTGAAAATAGTGAAAAAAAAGGGATTCGGACACTTCGCCGAAACTTGGACACAACGTCGAAATGAATTATTGAACATAACGCCGAAACTGGACATAATGCCGAAATCACCTGCTGGACACAATGCCGAAAATGGACTCAACGTCAAAATCAGTTATTGGACATATCGTCGAATCTGGACACAACGTCGAAAAACAAAAACTGACGTGTTTTTCGTATTAAGAAGGATTAATCTTAAGTAGGGTATTCAAAAACACTTTTTTTTTCATGTAAATTTGTTTTTAATTAATGTAAGTTGTTTTCATGTGATCGGGGGGTAAACGATGTGGGTTGGTAGGTTACAGTTAATACAATTTTTTTCTTTAAAAAAATGTTTTAATCAATATCCGACCTACGTGGTGTCAGCTTCTGCTTTTCGACATTGTGTCCACTCTTCGACAATATGTCTAATTACTGATTTCGGTTTTGTATCCATTTTCGGCAATGTGTCCAGCAGGTGATTTCAGCGTTGTGTCCAGTTTCGGCGATATGTCCAATAATTCCTTTCGACGTTGTGACCAAGTTTCGGCGTTGTGTCCATTCGACGTTATGTCCATTCGGCGAAGTGTCCACGACTCAAAAAAAATCAGGTTTGGACTAAAAAATCTGATGATTGCAATATATACAGGGTGTCCCACCGGGAACGCCATCGATAGATTATAGAAAAACTGTACATGGGAAAAGTTTGAAAATTTGGTAGTATACTAACATCGACGGGGGCAGTTCCGTTAAAATATTTTTAAGATCGTGACACTTCCGGTTATACCGGAAGTAGGTGTCAAGTTGCTTATTTTAAATGGAACATCCTATATATTACTCTATTTTTGGATTTTGCACAAAATTGTAGACACATTTTGTGTATAATGTCCTATACCTAAGTCTAACTGTTTTGAACTTATTTTAAATTTTATGTCAAAAATGACGTTTTCAGGCCTAAACAAAATTATAAAATTTTCCTATACTAATGCCTTTATTATTTAATTGGAATAGGTTTTCTTGTAGCAGGGGACCTATTTTAGTGGGCTATGTCGATATTTTGATAATAAATTAATACAGGGCGATCAAAAAAAGGATTAAAATTAAATTCAAAAACACGTCAAAAGTCAATTTTTTTAAATGCAAGCACCATGTTTTTATAATTTTATCTTATTTAGCATCAAAAATAAGGTTGACTTTGTACAAGGTTGTCTATTCAAAAAATTCATGGTTTTCGAAATATTGGCAATTTAACATTTTTTTTTGTTGCACAAATGCTATTGATTTCTTTTAATATGAATGGTTATTCCTAGTTGGTCATGATGTCGTTAGAAAACAATCATCTGTTAAGGATATGTCAAACTGTGTGTATCAAACTAAGAAATGCCAACAGTTAACTGTACCGACTATTAGTGTTAAAGTGCATATCGTTATCAAAGCGATAACTTATTATGCTTGAAACACACGTGTGTCGATAAAGCCAAGTAATTACTTGTACAGTATTACACACGCAACGAAAGAACACTTGGCTTTATTGACACACGTGTGTTTCAAGCATTTAAAGTTATCGCTTTGGTAACGATATGCACTTTAACACTCACAGTCGGTACAGTTAACTGTAACACATGTTCTTAATATAACTTTATCACATTGTCCATAAATAATAAATAAATTTAAGTAATCTTAGTTTGTATAATTTAAGCGTCCCGGCATGATCATTGAAAATTTTTAACAGTTTGATATATCCTTGACAGATGATTGTTTTCTAACGCCATCATGGCCAACTAGGAATAATCATTCATATTAAACGAAATACAATAGCAACAAAAAAAAAAGTTAAATTGCCACATATTTCGAAAACCATGAATTTTTTGAATAGACAACCTTGTACAAAGTCAACCTTATTTTTGATGCTAAATAAAATAAAGCTATAAAAACATGGTTCTTGCATTTAAAAAATGACTTTTGACGTGTTTTTGAATTTAATTTTAATCCTTTTTTTTGATCGCCCTGTATTAATTTATTATCAATATATCGACATAGCTTACTAAAATAGCTCCCCTGCTACAAGGAAATCTATTTCAATTACATAATAAAGGCATTAGTATAGGAAAATTTTATAATTTTGTTTAGGCCTGAAAACGTCATTTTTGACATAAAATTTAAAATAAGTCCAAAACAGTTAGATTTAGGTATAGGACATTATACACAAAATGTGTCTAGAATTTTGGGCAAAATTCAAAAATAGAATAATATATAGGATGTTCCATTTAAAATAAGCAAGTTGACACATACTTCCGGTATAACCGGAAGTGTCACAATCTTGAAAATATTTTAGCGGAACTGCCCCCGTCGATGTTAGTATACTACCAAATTTTCAAATTTTTTCCATGTACAGTTTTTCTATAATCTATCGATGGCGTTCCCGGTGGGACACCCTGTATATTAATGAAGGTTTTTCGCTGTCGACTCGTTTTTAGAATTGCTAGATTCAGCATTCATTTCTAGTATGGATAATACAGCAACGTAAGTCTGAAAAATCTATAATCACACAAAATAACTGATGGTCCTCTATACAGTTCCATTCTGTATCATTCGGCCATAATCACCGATACGATTTCGATGTGAAACAATCTTAAAGTTTACATCATAGACATCATAGATAAAATTAATTTAACTTTTACCAAAGTGTCGTCTTCATAAATTTCAGAGTTCGTTCCTAAATTCAAACTACATGTTTCAGAAATAAACTTACAATTGCAATTTGCATCTAAATATTTTCAAAAACTTCATAAGAAATATATTAATCAATAAAACTTATTATACAGTTGGCGAATACTTAAGTCACCAAAATGCTTGGACTGAAGCCTAAGTGTTGTTGCAGTATTTTCTGTTGTATCTTCTGTAGTCCTCTAGTTTACTAAGAACCTGTGTGAAAAATTCAAAAGTGCTTGTATAAGCACCCACTGATTACTGAATAAAGATTAGTATTATTATTATTATATTAACTTTTTTTTTGTCTTCCTTGATTTCCCAAAAGCCTTTGACAAAAAAATCAATCATTCTTATAAATTCAAACTCAAATATTGCAATATATTGTTATTTTTAAATCATTCCCACCCAAATTTTTTCCACTTAATTTTGGGAGTTCCACAAAGGTCAACACAAAGCCTGCTATTATGTATATATAGCATTTGTACAAAATGCTTTCATTTTACATTAAAATTCTTTTTCCACCTTTATTTAACAAAACCTCCAGTTCCAGTTATTGATCATACAAAAAATTCAATCTGCACTTGCTGTTCTTTTGATCATCCTTCCATAATAGCGACAAGGTTGATTAAACTTGAAACCAGAACTAATTCAAGTTATTTATAAACAAATTAACCAGTAAACATCTAATGAATTCTAAAAATCCATTAATGTGAGCTTTTAATTGTACCACAACAAATTAGCTAAAATATGCTAAAAAGTTGGAATCAATGTGTCATCGCGTATTCGAAACTAATGAGATGAATCAACATCGAGAGCATTTCTAAGTTTCAAAATTGTTTACATAGCTAAACTTTTACTTTTTAAAGGTCCTTTGCTGTGATCGTCGAGGTCAACAAAACCTGTACAAAAGGCGAAGATGCGCCCTCGTCAAGAATGCGACTTGTTTTTGACGTCACACTCTCAAGGCTCTTGTAATTTAACAGCAAAAAAAACAAGACTCAAGTTCGTTGAGGATACAGTTACTCAATTCTAGCAGTTTCCGTGTACCTACGTAAATTCGCACATTAAAGTGTTTACTTAATAATTAGAATTTAGAATACATTTCTTTGCATTAGCGAATATGGATGAAAATAATCGCAGATCAAATTAACGGATGGAATTTGCCCATGGTAAAAGAATTTCCGCTACACTGTCAATCAACCATAAGAATTAGATTTAAATATGTAAAAAATTAGTAGATACAGTTAAGAATGGCATACGTCCAAAATTGCTTTCATGTTCTGTTAACTTCTTAAAACGTGTTCCTGCGGAGCTTCGTAAAGTTTTATTGACGCTACTGTTTTGTAGGCAATTTAAAATATTGTAATTGATAATCTATAGATAAACAAGTGTGACGGTTGTACCGTATCGGGCTGCTAAGGTTACGAGATCAATGACAGGCTACTTATGCCGTAAAAAAGTTTAAGTTGCGACAAAAATGCGAAAGCATTATCTTTCAAGTGATTTTTTTAGAAATACAATTTAAACAAAAAACTCCTCTAACCGATGTCATACAAAAAAAAGTTCAAATAAAAAAGTAGAAAATGTTATTCAATCTAAAATAAAATTTTTCAAGGTACAAAAGAACATTTTTCTTGATAAGGAATGTTCAAATTTAAATATATTGCCGGATGTTAAAACGTAGTATTGCAACCCGGCATTTAAAAAAAGGGACATAGGATGTATAATCCGCAATTTCAAAATCAACAATTTTAACATTTTCATTTATTTGGAATTTATAACTACAATTATTTATGTTGCGTCCAAGTGGATTAAGCAATACCTACCTACTACTATTTCCTTTAATGCTACATTATCAAGCGGTGGAAGCCAAAATCGGCCAAGAAAAACAATAAAAAAAGTCAGAAAATCAAAAAATTAGCGATATTAAACTGGCTAATCATTGTACTTGTTACCAGAAGAAAGAATTAGACTGTACAATAAAGGAAATGGGAACAAAGAAAGAAAAGAAAAGTAAGATAAGTGGAATAGAAGATGGGACAATAAACAAAAGAAGTTAATCAGAACCATAAACAATGAAAGTTTTGATGCGTATTTTAAAACGGCAACAAATGTATGTGGAAAAAAGACAATGTAGCACACGTTATTAAAACGTGCTCGAGAGACGGAAAAAGATTGAGGACATAGGAACGAAAATAACACAAACAAATTTAACAGAAATAATGAGAAATTGAAAAAAAACTCCTAGTAATCATACACCGAAAAGCATAGCTAATAAGACAATATAGTAAAAATTTGATAATGACTAAGTTTACTCACTTTTTCAAAAAAGGATCGTAGTAGTAACGGTAAAATTGTCTAAAATAACTAACTTAAGGTAGAAACACATTGTTCTGATGTGTTGTGTTGTGATGTGTCGCAACGAAATGCGGTCCTACCGAATTTTCGTCAGACAGCGACAGAAGCATCAGAACGCTTTCAGCTGTTGTACTAGGTGGAAATACATTTACTTAATAAAAATTTGCCTGAACATCCTGAAGTGCATATGAAATCTTTAATAAGTAAATTTATAAGCGTATGATATTTTGATTTAGTGAATCCAAATTTTTCGATTCTTGGATGTTGCAGAAAAAACAATAACCGCTTCAAATTCGTCTGATCACGAGCTTGAGAAGATGCTAAGAACACACTGACAAATTTTATTTTTCAAAAAATACCTATTTTCGTCACATCATAACGCATCACAACACAACACGTCAGAACAATGTATTCACGACGGGTCACATCATAACACACACAACACATCATCTTTAGGCTATTGTCACATATACCATTAATAAATGGATTCAAAATAAAGAAACGGTAAAAATAAAAAAAAGATAAATGAAAGTTATTAAAGACCAACTAAAACAGAAATGAATTCACACATAGTTAATAAAGTAAAGAATAAAGACCAGAATATATTCTAAGAAGAAATATTAATAAAATTGACACATTTGTCCAGAAGAATAACCAATTTTTAAGCAGCTGAGCTTATTAAGTACACGTTTCAAAATTCTTGAAGAGGATTTCAAATTGACCAAGACAAAATAAAAAGAGAACATTAAATGTACGCATGAGAAAGAACTGTGAAAGTTATAGGTTGACGACAAAACATATTAATATTGATTGGGCCTCGGAAGATTTTCTGATTTTCTCAGAAGATTATGTATTGTAAGGTTGAAGCAATATCCGTGAAACCATCACTTGACGATACATTATGTATCTGCCAATACAAAAATGGATATTGATATTTGATATTATACATATTTGATGTAATCTGAAGATGACTCCCAATTAATCGAAACTAGTAATTTACTTGAAAACATTTTTTACTGTTAACCAAATATTGGATATTGGATAAGCGCAGAGAAGTAATGGATCCTATCTAGAAATTCTATCTAAATTATAATTGATATTAAAAATAAAAAAAAACTATTTATTTACCATTAATAAATGGATTCAAAATTAAAAAAATATAAAAAATAAAAAAAAGATAAATGAAAGTTATTAAAGACCAACTAAAACAGAAATAAATTCACACATAGTTAATTAAGAAAAAATATAGAATGAATACGAAATTACATCATTATCGAGACTCGTTAACGTTTCAAATATTGTAAACATTCTCATTTACACTTAAATAAGTAGAATTAAACTGTCTAGCATACGTTTAAAATATTAATAAGACGTAAAGAAATTTCATTTGATCCACTTGTTAAAGAATACATAAATTGCATAAGAGAAGTTAAAATTTTGCAAATTGGCAAAAACAAATGCTTGCTCATGAGCCAAGTATGACATACAATTCAATCAAAGATTTATAGTTTTATTTCTAGAGACAACGACATTTTATTCTGTAAATCTTTGTTCGACCAACGTGCCTGGGAAAGCAATCCATAAAAATCAATTTAGTAATTTCTAGATAAAACAATTTCAAAAGACTTTATTTATTTTAAATGCATCAGCACTTAAAAAGCTCCTATACTAGAACTGATTAGTAAAAAAAAACTTTTTTGAAAAAAGGAAACGAAATTAAATTAACTTTTTACGTTCGAATATAATTAAATTACTTTATTAAAAAAAAAATTAAAAAATAAAGGTAAAAATGAGTAAGAAAAAGCTGTGTAAACTGAACTTTTGGATTAAGCTTACAACAAAAACAAAAGTAACTCGTTGTTCATTAAATTAACGGCCGCACGATAATTTAATTAAAAAATAAAACAACACTTGCTTGAATATTTTATGCTGGAAGTTGATGGAAGAATGTCGAGTGTCTAATTCTCGACATACTAACACTTTAGAATATTGTATTTATAGGTATATTAAACATTTTTTAATTCTATTATCAATAATAACTTAAAAACAACAAATATTCAATTTTTGCCTAATCTGTATATTATTTACTCCACATCTTATAAATAAGATGCGACGGTTTTCAAACCGAAAATTTTAATACCCTATTTTTCACTGTGTCCGACGAATTAGGGTTCATTAGTACGTTATAAAGAAAAAAATTGTTGTCCAATGGCCGGCCTTTTGGCCGTCGGTCCGTATGATAAACAAGACATCAGAAAAATCGCCGGTCCGTTTTTTATAAAACTTTGCATACCAGTCTTATTTATAATATCGCAAATCTAATGAGATTTTGGGCATAATCTGTTGCTCCAAAAGGACCATTAAACCACATAGATTTTCGAATTCTTGGAATATTTAAAAAAATGCAATTTTCATTTTCCTTTAGACTTTAGCAAAGTCTTAAAAGTAAGCTTCCACGCGCGGAACTTCGTTTGGCCCCCAAAGTGGTAGCGTATACATTTAACGGCTTACCTGTTAGATCCATTTAACAGTTGTTGGCCGTTACTGAAATTTATAATTCGATTTTACAATTTTTTTCTTTTTTCTTAAATTTTTTTAAACACTTTTTTTCTCGGAAAATAAAAATCCGATCGAGTCGTGTCTGTGCTAATTTTGTTCGTATTTTTTTTTCTCTACAACTTTTCTTTTTACTATTAACATTGGTTTATTAGTTTTTAGTCAGGAAAGAAAGAACTAAAAAAAAGACGTTTTTTTGCACTGATTTGTTAATCACATTAATTAATGACAATCACGTGTTGGTTTTATGTTCAAATTAATCTACTCATTGTCCTTGATATGATGGTACAGATCTCTTCATATTAGTATTTTTGGGACAAACAAGGTACTTTTTTAGCTCTATTGACTGGCCTATTAAAGCGCATTAAACGCCGTTCATCTGAACGAGCCCTTACAGTATTTGTACAGAGTTTTTTAAAATGATTTTCTCATCAGGTGAGTGTTGGAACATTTAAAAAATGCAAATTTGCCGTTTAAACTGGTAGTGAATTAATTTATGTTAATTTAATTCATTTAATTGCCAACTGGATGAAGCAATCATTTATAGAAACCCTTTATATTATACAGTTTGTCCGTGTAGATTTTTAATTATAGAGGGTATCCCACTTTAAACCTGTCAACTTTGACATTCTGAATGGAAACATATATTTTTTATTTTTTATTCTTAATCTACGTGAAAAACTATCGTGACTTTAAGAGTCTTACTCAAAAAATGATACTTTTCGAGATATAGATTTTAAAAATTTAATTGGGTCAATATCGGCCATCGGAGATTTCACGTTTTTTAGGTTATTACTTGAAATATTAAATTCAAATTTTATTCACACTTAGGACGGTAACGATCCTAACTGTACATGATTTAAAAGTTAACATCAATTATACAGGATATGAGAAATAATATGTCAAACTTTGTGAACGAAAATAACAAATAACTTGATAAAATTAAATGAAACATCCTGTATATTTTTTGCCAGATAGATGTAGAATTAAATTCTCTACAATTTTGCTATACTTGATTGTGTACCAAAAAACCATTGGTTACCGTGAAACTCGTTTTTATCGAAAATTATGATCGAAATATTAAGTAGGCGGTGAAATGCGAACGTCAAAAGTTTATTATTGTCACTGTTGTGTTAGTAATTGCCCATTCTATTACAATTTTATTGTATTGTGGCGTTTAGGGTGTATGCTCTAGACGCCGGGTTGAACCAGAGAAAGAATTCGCACTCGAATCGGGTTTTAGTAGCATTTATTAATTACACATACCGTGATCGAGCTGCACTATTTACAATTATGAATGAAAGCGGTGTAGGTCAGCACATAGAGTAATTGGCGAACTATATGCGGTGTGGTGATACCTGATACCGTGGTATCACATGTCGCGCTGAAGACCGCAAGCCGGGTTGAATTGGACCGATGGATTCGAACTTCGGGCCGATCTTCAACTGGTGCTGTAGCTGTAACTACTTGACTGATTCTTGACTTGTTGAATACTGTACTCATTTCTCGACTGTGACTGTACCGATACTCTCGACTGAACTCCTTTCTGTTATCGTACCTACTTCGTTTTATACGTGCGAAGTAGGTTAGTTTGCTTAGTAAGCAAGGTCGTTAAGAAATGCTGACCACGTTTGCTTACTTGCAATCGTTTGTTTGATTTCCGTGTTTCCTACGTAATATGCGGATGTAGAATTTGTGTTGATTGCGATGGGGTTGAGACGTCAACCCCACAGTATGTTTGTATTGTTAGTAATAATAAGTGAGTTTTCGACAGCAGAAGTAGTATGGTTTATTCCACTGGAAAATCGAATAGAAGTTGTTTATTCGCAGCTCATAATTATAAAGCAGATAATCAGAAACCACAACAATACCTCCGAGCTGAGTTTCAAAAAAACTACAATTACCAACTATGAGAAAAATACTAGAAAACATGTTTGGTCTGAAGAGAATATGCTATTTGACATCGTTAGCAGCAGTTGCGAATCCTACCATTAGAGTACGACAAATAGCAGATAACGTTTGAGCATTGAAGACCCATGTAAATAAGGTGTTACGAATAAACAAATTCTATTCTTACCTCGTACAGCACCAAACAGATTTTAAATGCGGACACGTTTACCAGGAATTCTTCTCGTATTTGACAATTGAGTTTTGGTAGACAGACACCAATTGCAAAGTTATAGACACTTTAATTCTACGTCGATCAGGAGAAAACATATACAGTATGTCCCCCTAAGTTGGAATCATATGAAAAACTTTTTTATTATTAATTTTAGAAAAAAAAGTTATTCTTCATAAAAAGTTCTGCATGTTCTAAAATCTAAAATACAGTCATCAAATATCAATTTTTTTCAGTCGTATACGAGGTTTGTCAAAAATATGAATTTTACTCAAGAGTAAAGTACCTTTAAATTTTTACAATATCGGAAAATGTTATCAAAAAAAGTTGATCAGAAATAAAAACTACGTTCAAATATGCAATTACATCCATTTACATTAAAAATTAAGTTTATTTTGTTTTTTTATTAATATTCCTATTTTGAATGAACATTTATCTCTTGTGATTATTTATTATTATTTATGATAATTTGACTAAAATTTTATAATATACTTTTACGATGCTGTGAGTCATTTTATTTCTACTGGGTGTTGACTTTTATTTTTCAAAAATGTTTAATAAATATAATAATATTATCAATGTAAATACTTGCAATTGCATATTTAAACGTAGTTTTTAATTCTGCTTAACTTTTTTAATAACATTTTCCAATATTGTTAAATTTAAAGGTACTTTACTCTTCAGTAAAATTCATATTTTTTGACAAACCTTGTATACGACTGAAAAAATTTGATATTTGATGACTGTATTTTAGATTTTAGAACATGCACAACTTTTTTTATAGAGAATAACTTTTTTCCTAAAATTAATAATAAAAAAGTTTTTCATATGATTCCAACTTAGGGGGACATATTGTATAAAAACATTTTATCCACAATCACCATATTATAGAGCTATTATTATGCCGTTATGAAACGTATTATAAAACCTATAAAACACTAGTGTTTTATATTCCATAAAACATTAGTGTTTTGTAATATATAAAATTCAAGAAAATTTGCAGAAAATTTAGTAATTATTTATTAACATTAATAATAACATTCACGTTAACATCAAAAGTAAACTTATTTGCAATATCAGGATTTACATTTACACAAACCACGTTTGAGGAAGACTGCATCGCGGAGATCTCTTGCATTGTGCTGGATTTTCCTTGAATTTTTCTAGCAATATCGATTTTATTTGACTCGCTTTCTTCTATATACCCCTCAACAACACTAGATGACCTCCACGCTCCGTGCCTCTTAAGAGTGAGAATATCACCACCAGCATTAGCCAACAGAGTCGCCGAAGAACGGCGCATACTATGGCCCGTGTAGGATTTAGCGTCTAGAAGTTTTAAGAAAGAAGCAATCTGTAAGGGGATTCTGGAAATAGTGTTAATTCCCACAGGTTGTACGGTGCATTTTGAATTTATATATCGCAAAAAAAATCTTCCCTGCGAAATAGTACTTTTAGGACGTAGGCGTATGTGTTTCTTGCATATCTCCATAACATTGACAGAGAATCCTTGGTCTAATACAGTGAAACTTCTTGACATATTGGTCTTTGTTTCTGGGATGGACACGTAGATAAAAGATCCTTTATCTTTCACATGTTCAATATTTAATCAGTAGTTAGTTTCTGGTACTTGGGATGATGATGATAAACGAAAAACGGTACACCTTTTCCCAACATTTATTTAATAATTAAAATACAAATACGACCGGTTTCGGTAAAGACGAATTACCATTATCAAGTAACTAAAACAAGATTTAAAAAATATAATTAGAATGAATCGGCTGCAACTTACCAAAAAAAAAAACGAAGATTGAAAACAAACAATCATTATTTAAAATAATTTATAATTAAATTTCAGACAACAAAATGTCCACCCGGACATTAATACAACCATGTCTATAAAGCAACAAGATAACAAATCAGCTTAAAAGCGTTGCAAAACAAAATTGATAATAAACCAGAAATAAATGAAAGTGACATCTATATAAAATAGAATGAATTCAAACGTATAAACTAGAGACATCTATCAAAGAAATGTAACTGGAAAGTGTTTAATTATTAAAAATATAATTAATGAATTCTGCATGAGGGAATTCTAATTGAATATTAATTAAATTGTTACAGTCTTTAGATAACTGCTCAATGATGTAAACTTTTTCTAGGTCATAAATAATTTTATTATTGTTACTAATGTGTAAGTATTGACAACCTGCATTGATATCAAAATTGTGATTCAGATCCAGAATATGTTTGGCAAAATTAGAACAACTTGGTTTGTTTAATCGGATGCATCTATAATGTTCTTTTTTCCTTATATCAAAGGTTCTTAAAGTGGAGCCTACATAAATTTTTGAACAAGTGTCGCAAGTTAATTTATACACCCCTTTTAAATTCAAAATTTCTGTTGTATCTGTATTATTCTTAATGAAATTAAGTGGATTTATAGTTTTAAAGGCAATACGCAAGTTGAATTTTTAAATAAATGGATAAATTTATTGTAATAGTTGTTAACATATGTTAATGTAGTATATTTATTATTTAAAGTAGATGTAAGGTTGTTAGTTTGATTTAAAGTCGTGTTAATAAGTAACATTTTTTTCCTTAAAAGTTTCAAAATAATAAGATCATTATATCCATTCTGAAGTGCCAAAATTCTAATAGTGTTAAGTTCACAAAAGAAACTGTTGTAAGACATAGGTACTGTTAGTAGTCTATGTAACAGAGAGTGAAAAGCTGACATTTTTGTGACCACGGATGATTAGAACTTGCGTGTATAAGAGTATCTGAAAATGTAGGTTTTCTGTAAATTTGAAAAAATAGTTGGTTTTGTTTGAGTGAAATTAAAATGTCTAAAAAAGGAATTTGGTTATTAGTAGAAATTTCGTGTGTGAATTGAATATTTTTATCAAAAGAATTAAAAAAGTCCGTTAGTAAATGAACATCACTCTCATTACCACTGAGAATAATTAAAATATCGTCAACATATCTTTTATAAAAAATGATTTTATTAATTAGGTAGTTGTTACTGTTAAAAATTTTATCTTCTAAATTAGACATAAAAATTTCAGCTAACAACGGACTAAGACAAGAACCCATAGGTAAACCAGATGATTGTTCATAAATCAGGTTATTAAAAATGAAAAAATTTTGTTTCAAACAAATATCTAAACAATTGAATAAAATTGGGCCTCAGAATCACAAAGATCTGATTGAAAAGTAAGTTCTTTACAATATCTAATAATTTAGTTTTCGGAACTGAAGGAAATAAATTAGTTACGTCTAAAGATAGTAATATGGAATTTTGTGGAAAAGTTTTAATTTTCTTTAATTCATTAATTAGATTTGATGTATTTTTAACAGAATGTTTAAATTGAAAATTAAGACAAGATTTTAGGGTAGTGTTTAACCATTTAGTAATATTAAAAGTTAAACTATTTTTGAAATTAACAATAGGTCTAACTGGTAGTGAATCACATTGGATGTTGAAGTTATTAAAATTTTTTTATTTTATGGATTTTAGGTAGAGTATATAGTTTAGGAATTGAGAAACCAGTAGGAATTAAATGAGTAACTTTTTTTGAATTGTTCTGGTGGGTTACGAAAAAGTTTTTTAAAATCATTTCTTAAAATATTAGATTTGTCCGTTTTTATAATGTTAAATTGGTCAGAATTAATGAAATTATTCGAGATGTTAATATAATCAATTTTATTCATTACGATTAAACAATTACCCTTGTCAGCCTTTGTAATCATCAAGTTGTTATCGGTGCAAATCTTTTTATTTCTAGAAAGGTTTTATAATCAGGATCTGAATGTTCAATTTTATACTCTTTTAAATTAGTTAATAATTTAGTGAGTTGATGTTTAAAAAAGGATTTTGGTTTAAATCATTGTTGTTATCCAATAAGTGTAAAACTTCAGCTAAAGTTAAATTGAAATCACTTCCATTTAAATTTCTGTTAGGGATAGATTTTAAGCATTTACTCAATAAATTAATTTGTTTTGAATTGAAATCAACTTTTGAAAGGTTAAGACATCTACTAAAGAATTCATTTGTTATTAGGTTATTATACGTTGGAGCTGAGGAAAAAGAATTCATTATAAAATTAAAGTTAAAACCATCATTGGGGTGGAAAATTGTTGTATCATTATTCTTTACAAAATTATGATCTAAATAAGGGATTTGATAAGTTGCAGCCGATCCATCCTTTACAAAAGGGATAACACAGTTTGTGATGTTATTATTAGCATTAAGATTAAAATTTATCTCGTTAGAAGAATTCGATATATTATAACTAAAATTATGGTCTTGAAATTTTGGTTCATTAAATTGAGGTAAATTAACATTATTTGTATTTTTAAGATTCAAAGTAAGTAAGTTCTGAATTTTCTTATGAAGGTTCTTTTTATATTGAATACATTTTACAAAAGTTGAAGTGTAAGTTTTGTGCAGAAGTTGATCTAAAAATTGGCACGACAATAATTTAGCTAACAATAAATGAATATTATATAATTCGCTTTCAATTTCACTAAGCTTAAAATAATTTTGGCAAATTAAGTGATAAAGCATTTTACATTTGGCATCGAAGATAATTTTATGAATGGTTTTATCCGTACAATTATGATATGTTTTAACAAAAATACATTTGGGAAATACCTTTAGTAGCTTACATTGTTTAAGGAACCAAATCTTCAGTAGCGTCTTCTTCTTTTATAAAGTAAATTCTGAAATCTGTGTTGGTAACGTTGAATGGTGGATCGGTTATCCATTGATTAATCAGTAGTTAGTTTCTGGTACTTGGGATGATGATGATAAACGAAAAAACGGTACACCTTTTCCCAACATTTATTTAATAATTAAAATACAAATACGACCGGTTTCGGTAAAGACGAATTACCATTATCAAGTAACTAAAACAAGATTTAAAAAATATAATTAGAATGAATCGGCTGCAACTTACCAAAAAAAAAAATATTTAAGTTTACCAGTTCATTGCATCGTAAACCTCCACAAACACCCATTATGACAGCAACCTAGAAATATTTAAAATAATTAACATACCAATACAAAAGAAAAGAAAATTGGTTGTACCTTCATCATTAAGTACTTTTCATCAGATGCTGTTTTCAAAAATTGTTCGATGTGTCCCGTCTCAAGCACTTTTGCCTTCTTTGCCTTGTAGTTTTTTGAGATAAGCAATTAATTTGCCGTATTTTGATATCTCAATACTTCTATGCACATTCAAAGTTGCTCTTAACATTGAATATTTCGTCCACATCGACGAGGAGGCAAACTTGCTTCTTACATTTAAAAAATAAGCCAACAGGGCGTCCTCGTTTATGATGTTTGCACCTCTTTTCTCTCTCCATTCATTAAAGGTAGCAAATTCTTTTATGTATGCATCTTTAGATTTGGCCGGCAACAGTTGCAGGGTTACTTCTTCAGCTTCTGCTTTAATTTCTACCGGCAAAGAATCACTTTCTGACATTTTCAAAACGACGCACACAAACGATTTCTAATTTTTTCACAAATATTATTTTAATAAACAAGCATCCTAGCAACTAATAATGCAAAGCCGCCCAAAGTTTCACTAAATTTTCTAATATTTGCTATTACATTGAAATTTTAGAACTGTCAGATTACTTATTTTCAATTAAATTGGTTTGATTGTAGATAAAATCTTGTATTGCATTCGTGTTTTAGTGGCATATTATCCCCTTAAGAAAATTAAACGCTCGAAAATTTTTTTTTTTCATACCCTGAATAACCAATGTTAACTTTTAAAGCATTGAAGTCCTTACCACCCTAAGTGTGAATAAAATTTGAGTTTGATATTTCAAATAATAACCTGAAAAACTTGAAATATCTGAAAGTCGATTTGACCAAAAAAAGTGTTTAAAAATCAATATCTCGTATAGACAAAGTCACTATAGTTTTTCACATAGATTCAGAATAAAAAATGTGTGTCCATTTAAAATGTCAAAATTGACAAGTGGTCCATGAAAGTAGGACACCCTGTATAATTGAAGATATTTTTAATTGTAGCCACTGAGGAACCTAAAGAATGGTCAAAACTAATCTTGAATAAATCTAATTTTTATAGACAAATATAGGTCCGCGTACTACACGGACAGGCTGTATAGTAGCCTCTCTTCACATTAAAAGTATCCTAGCGTGGTTTGGTATATTATTGTTATAACATTCTATTCTTATTCTATAAGTCTAGGTTAATTTTAAAAGCTGCACACGAGAGTTGCTGTTTATGTATTGAGAACTGACAACAATGGTATTGACAGGTGAAATATGCCAGTCATCGTAAAGTTTGACATTTTAGACGTTATATATCAGAACGTTTTAACGTGCGAGCACTATTTGTGTTTACTAAGTTGAAAATTTCGTCTCGGGCAAAAGACGGAATTAACTGGCGAAAATTTTCGGCCTATGATTTCGATGCAGAACAACTCGAGAATAGTGCATTAATCAACTGAAGTCAATTTTTGGCAATAAAGTGCTGCCCACAGCCACTGTATATCGCTGGCCGTAGTTCGCAAATGGATGAAGTTAAAGAAATCGTTCTAGAAGCGTTAAAAAGCAAATGGTGGGTTCTCTTAATGAAAAGCGGCCATTTGTCAAATCTCGAAAATCAAAAGACAATTAATTCTGCGTAGTATAGGACCATAGTTTGCCTTAAGTTTTCGGTAAATTAAGAGAAACAAATCATTTTGCATCGCGATAATGCAAGCACACGTACATCACACAAAACAAACAAAATCGAATCGAATCATCCGCCTTACATCCCCGAATTGTCACCCAATGACTTCTTCTTGTTCCCAGTAATTAAAAATAAACTACGTGGACAACGATTTTCATCGCCCCAAAGAAGAGGGTTTAGGTATTCAAAACGCATGTTTTAGAGCTATCATCTTCTGACTGGACAAAATGCTTTTAAGAATGGTTCAATCGCATGCAAAAATTAAAGGGGGTTATTTTGAAAAGCAATAAAATGATTTGTTTGTTCTTTTCTATTCTCAATAACCATCTGCAAAAATAGAAACTTTGAGTATACACCAAGCAATGCTTTTGTAGCCCTTTAGTAAATAAATTCAGGTACTTTTTAATTCGGTCTTGCTAAAGCTACATCCTTATGTTGAATTAACCGTCAAACCTTGATACATTTAAAAGGTAATAAACATTGGTAATAAACATTACCTAGTAGATTTGGTGCCGAAATAATGTTTTACAATGATTTCAGTTCAGAATATGCCACTTTTGGAAGAAGCGTAACTTGTACCTTAGTTAGCTGGTACATCCATAGTGTAACATGAATTTAACAGTACAGACTCAATAAACCATAAAAATCTAGAGACAAATCTATGTTCCGGAAATTTAATGCGGCGTAAAAAAGTGAAATTCGCAAATTGACAAAGCTGACATATACTAGGTTCCATTTCGAAAATTCAACAGTCTCATGAGTAATAATATTACGACGTCAATTATGACTTCCGGTATGGGAAAAACATTCGCTTCGGTAACAAGTTAACGACAGATAAAACTTTTTTAACTACGTAATAATGAGGTAAGAAACACTATCACTAAGAAGAAACATATGTGTATATTAGAAATGTACATAATCGCAAACCACGCGCAACCTCGTTCAAGTAATAAATAAAACACGTAAACGTAGCAATATACCTTCTTCCTATGTCAAACCGGCCTATTCCAACTGTCAAATAATAACAAAACGTTTCTTCCAAATACTATTTGTTATTTGTACGATATAAAGTGGGTGATCCATTGGTGAGTCGGAGAGTTAACGGTATAAACTTTTGGTTCGTTGAGTTGTCGACTTGTGTTGGTGATCTAGTGACGTACCAAACGGAATACTTTCGATCGATCGAATAATAAACAGACAAATTGAAAACTGTGTATTTTTATAAAATTAGTCTTATTCTACTTCTCACAGAACGCGACAATATTAGGTATGCAGATGTCCCAACGATGAACTGTCGGCTGCAAAGAATTCTTTGACTTCACCTTTGTATGTATTGCCTCGTTAAGTGGGTAAACCAAATTAAATCAGTCTTTTCTTTGAGGTCCGCAACTTATTTTTCTTATTGCTTTACTTTGTTTATCAGCATGTTCTGTCTTTTAAATGTTTATTTGTGACGTGGCATGTTTCTATTCCATGTTCAATCTTGTGGTTCTGACTATGGCTCTAAATGGAGTAGGTACTCATGTTAAAATCTTGTTTAGAAAAAGGTTACCTTCGCATTCATTTAGTTCTTACATAATTATAGATAGTTTGGGTTGTACCTACTCTTGCGATTTACCAATATTTATTGCAACATATTAATACGAGGGTGGTCTGAAAAGTTTCCGACCTAACATAGCTACAAGAATTTTTATCTTAAAATTTATTTTTATTTTTCTACAGTCTCCTTGCGACTCTATACGTTTCTTCCAGTGATGCTCCCATCTCTTTAATCCGTCCAAATAGTACTCGTCGTTCTTCTCTGCAAAATAATTGTTCACGAAGGTGATTGCCTCCTCATTTGACAAAAATCTTTGTCCTCCGAGCGCAGTTTTTAGTTGAGGGAACAGAAAGAAGTCGCTTGGGGCTAGATTTGGTGAATAAGGTGGATGGTCAAGCAGTTCAAACCGTAATTCATGGATTTTCGCTATGGCAACTGAGGTGTGAGACGGGGCCGTTGTCTTGGTGAAACAGGATTTTCTTTTTCTGCCTTCAGCTTGACAAGTAATGATGCGTAGTATGCTCCTGTAATGGTTTTCCCTTTTTGAAGATAATCAATTAGGATAACTTCATGACTATCCCAAAAAACAGTCGCCATCACTTTCCAAGCCGAAAAAACAGATTTTGCTTTTTTTGGAGCCGGTTCCGCCTTTGCAGTCCACTGTTTTGACTGTATTCTTGTTTCAGGCGTATAGTGGTGTATCCAAGTTTCATCTACAGCAATTAACCGGCGCCAAAACTCGGATTTATTGCGCCTAAATGTTCATTCGAACACGTTTTTGGTCTAACGCTAGCAAACGCGGCACCCAACGCGCGGACAGTTTTCTCATGCCTAGATCTTCATTTAATATGTGACAAATACGTTCTTTGGGCATTTTCATTGCCTCTGCCATCTCTCTAACTTTAATTCGGCGGTCGTCTAACACCATTTGGTGAACTTTAGCGATGTTATCATCAGTAGTTACTGTTTTTGGACGTCCCGAACGTTCATCATCTCCCAAGCTCTTACGGCCACGTTTAAATTCAGCTGCCCAAAATTTCACAGTGGTAAATGACGGTGAAGAGTCCCCGTACACAGAGTCTAACTCATCTTTAATTTGCGTAGGCGTATTCCCTTTCAAAAACAAATATTTTATGACAGCTCGACACTCGATTTTCTCCATTCTCACAAAAACATTCACATCGACTCACTCAAACGACTATCAAATAAAACTGCCCGTCTAAAATGGCTGAAACTTGACTTTTATTGACAAGTGCTGCCATCTTCACGTTGAGGTCGGAAACTTTTCAGACCGCCCTCGTAAATCGGTCTTCATAAATAATGCCTTCAATATGGTTTCGAACGTAAGAGACACATCTACTAAGTAGTGAGGGCGCTGCTTCTTAGTAACACTGAGGTTCAACACTTTTTGATCTGTGCGTTCGCTTTTGAAGGAAAGAAGATGTCGGTTAAATGAAACAAAAGTGGCCTACTTGTATTCCTATAAATAATCTGGGTTTACTTTACTAAAAAGCCGCTTGAGTATTTAAATACAGGGTGAAAACCAAAAATCGGTGTTTTAGAACAACCTTAATATTTCACTTATTATAAGAGGCACGCTAATCAAATTTTCAGAATAAGTGTAAGAGATCGTGGCCTTTCCAAAAAATGTAATAAAAAATGTCTAGGCCTACTCTTTTCGGCGCAGCCATAGTAAAATTTTATTTTTCTGAATAAGGTAAATTCGTTGTTCTTTCGACAACATTGTCATTTAATAAATAAAAGTCAAAAATCTTGTTACCGGTTGCCATGAAAACGAGATCTAATTTTTTGGACTTTGAAAAATTTTCAACTAAATGAACCTACTTTTCTATTTTTGTCTAGAATGAAAAGAAAAATTAGAACGAAAAGTGCCGGTTCCGCGGTTTTGAAACAAGCAAAAACTTTTATGAAGGATACATTGTTCTCCAAAATTAAAAATAAAAAAGTTGTTCCTCTTGGCAACCCCATCCGGGGACATATTGTATTATGACACGAGCTTTATAAGAAGCATTTTGGCGCACGCACGTGTTTAAAGTAGTAAGTGCGTCAAAATGCCTTATAAACGAGTATCATGCTCATGCAGTATTTTTTATAATTTGCTTCTCTTTGTAAAATAAATAAAAAATATTTTTGAAAAAAAAATTGATATCGATTTTTTTGGTTTATTTATTCGTAACATTTTAAATATTGTATTGTGATGTGTTATGTATGGTGCCCCAGAAGATCAGTATAAACCTGTATAGTGTGGTAATACAAGCTAACATATTTTGAATTTTGAATATAAATTTATGACAGTATTTAAAATTCCACAAAAATTCGCCAAATTGCGTTCAAAAATACTTAATAACGAAAGATTTTGCCATGTACGAGGATGTATTGATATCTAGTTAGCTTAGACCAGTTCCTTGCACAAAAACATATTGCGTTATCATAGAAGCGAACAATAACTTATTAGAAGTGTCAGTGTAAAGTTTGACGTCAAAAAAGTAAACCAGAGTCACGCAATAAATTAAATGAAAAAAGATAAATACTAAATTTTTAATTTAACATATTAAATACTTATGACAACTTTTCCGTGAGACACAAGGTATACAGGGTTTTCAAACTTAAGTCGGCACTATTGCTAACTTTGTTATTATTAGAGCTACAGGGTCGGTCTAGTAGCATTTGTTTCTTTCGTCACTATGGTGAAAACAGAATAAAATCGAACATCGCGTTCGCGAGTTATGTCAAATTGTTCCATTTTTCAAATGGGACACCCTGTATACAATATTCTCAATCGATAGGAAATTGAATACTGAACAAAAGTGTCCCATTATTTTTTATCCTAAAGTCAAAAATACGAGGATGTATTGATATCTAGTTAGCCTAGACCAGTTCCTTGCATAAACAAAATATTGCGTTACCATAGCAACGAATAATAACTTATTAGAAGTGTAAGTTTGACGTCAAAAAAGTAAACCAGAGTCACGCAATAAATTAAATGAAAAAAGATGTCCACCGAAATTGTGAAAATCGAAAAATTGGAGTATCGAGCCATCATCAAGTACCTGTATTTAAAAGGGTTAAGAGGTAAGCAGATTTACGAAGATATGCTTAATACCCTTGGTGATCAATGTCCTTCGTATTCGACCGTCAAAAATTGGAATGCAAGCTTCAGAAGAGGTAAATTTTCCATTGAAGATGATGACCGATCGGGAAGGCTAGTTTCTGTGTCAGTCCCCGAAAATATCGATGCAGTTCATGACATGATTTTATCAGACCGTCCAATTGGGCCAAAATGGATATCTGAAGCACTGAATATTTCATACGAACGCGTTCATCATATGGTTCACGTCAATTTGGACATGAGAAAAATTGCTGCAAAATGGATCCCCAAATGTTTGAATGTTGACCAAAAGCGTGCAAGGGTAAAAGCATCGCGTTCGATGTGTGCTCGATTTGAAAACGATGTAGACTGCTTAAACCGAATTGTTACTATGGATGAGACTTGGTACATTTCTACGATCCAGAAACAAAGCAACAATCGATGGAATGGCGACACTCTGGTTCTCCAAGACCTAAGAAGTTTCGTGTCCAAAAATCTGCTGGAAAAGTTCTTGCTTCAGTTTTTTGGGATTGCCATGGAGTAATCATGATTGATTTTTGGATAAGGGTAGAACAATAACTGAGATTACTATTCGACATTACTGACCACTCCCAACAAAACAATGCATATTTTGATAGATAAGAAATCGTACATAATGTATTTATCAAATACTCATTATTTTCACGTAATAAAGAAAATATTCGACAGAAGTTTACTACGCACTACTGTTCTAAAAATACTCAAAAACATTCAAAATATCTAGCACTTTGAATACGATTATTAAAAACATAGAATTCCGATTCATCCCATATCCTCACTGCGTGATTCATGTTGACAACGATACCGACATAAACAGTAATTAATTATAACATTTTCTTGGAAAGTGCATAAATTAGTCGCGACGAAGTTAATACAATTGCGCAATTATTGATACAGTCAGCAAAAAAAAAGGTTTCTCGAACGATTACAATATCGAGAAACGGACAAACTAATTTCGCTTCAAGATATAACACATACTACGTGAGTAATAAAAGAGAAGAGTTTCATTTCCTGTTTATTATTCAGCTTTATTAAATTATAGGCGATCTATTGTTAATGAAATTTCCCTTTCTTTATTTCAATATAAACATTAAAGTGGACGTTGACCTATTACTTTCTTAATGTTTCTGTACGGTTTTAGTAATAATTTCAGTAACAATGTTTTGCGAAAATAATTAATATAAACTTGTTGTGCAAACAATATTGGTACGACTAACCTTTTGAGACAAAAAATATGTACATGTTTTAGTTGTAATTGGCAAATATTTTTTATTCGCGAAAACAGATTCAGGTGCACGACCTGTTCACAAACCACTAATTAAAAGAAAAACGATACCGACATTCTATGTATACTGATAGATTTAAATGACTAGTATAGCTATAAAATGCAGAATAAAAATCCAAAATTTTAAAACAAAAAAAATTATAAGTTACAGCTATTACGAAATTAGTGCGAAATTAAAATTTCATGGACCAGAATTTTTTTTAACTACAATGAATAGCTTGTTTATTCAGCTTTAATTTACTTTTACTTTTCCTCTGTTGGTTTTTGCCTTTGATTATCGAAATCTTAGCAATAATAATCGTCCATTTAACCAATTAATCGCTTCCGTCGAATTAAAGCGCAAATAATATAAAATGTCCCGAATACCCAAAAAAACAAAAATAATATGAAATTTAGAAAACATTAAAAATGCAAAAACTTAATACTTTTCATAATCCATTCGAATTACGTAGTTACATTTTATTGGTATTATAAAATATACAGGGTATTCCTAGAAGGTCTTTACAAAACTTTACCACGTATTTTGCAGAACAAAATAAGTTGATTTATCAAACCCTACTCTACATAAGATGCGATAAATCGGAGTTTTCCCAAAAATCGTATTTTACTAATTGATAGATAGATCTGAAACGGCTTCAACGAATTTGAAAAATTTTAGTTCGCTTACACAGTTTTATGGGCCAGAAAAAATCATATCTAAATTGTGTCAAAAATAAATCCATAGACGGAAATCAGTTTTTTTTAGTAAAATTAAACGTTTCTCCGTCTATGGATTGATTTTTATACAATTTTGATATAATTTTATTCTGATCCAGATCTGAATTCGGAATTGATTGGAGAAGCTAAAAGAAAGTTTTTAAAAAGCACCAGCGATGCACAGCTTTAACGTCTAGCTTTTATCGTCTTGTATAAGAGGGAAACCTTGGATGATTATAGTCCTACACCGAATGATTACTCGTACATCAGATTTGCGCTTGTATCTTCACAGACGGGTATTTGTTGAGATTTTAAGGTAGTAGTGTACGCCATTCGTAATACGAGACTATCCCCAAAGAGACCTTTATCTTAATTAAACGGCTAATAATTATACATCGAACTGCATTAGTTATCCGACATTAAACCACGATTTGATAGAAAACGAAATCTTTACTTGGCTTAACTTTACACTTTATGTGAACAATAATAAACTTTCCATCCATAAATTTATGATGAAATTTTGTTTTGTGATGACTTCAGAATAAATGATTCACTACCATTTTAATTAATCGACATTAGCCAACGCATTTATAGCAAAGTGTTCATCTTCACGGTTGAGGCACACAATGACAAGAAACGATTTTCGGGGTTTTACCTTCAGTAAAATTTAACCTTTAATAGGCGGTGTCTCGTGATACTAATTATCAGTGCCGGCTTAAGGATAACAGTGTTGGCACATTACTATACACTGTGTCCAAGATAAGTGTTACGGTTTATTTGTAAACAAACAAAAAAAAAATATATAACAGTGCTAGAAGGCCTGCCGGCACCTCCTCTTAGTGGAAGTGGTCGTAGGCTGATTGAGAATCGTTCGAAATGAAGACTTCTACACTGCACGAATAATTTATAAGGTGCCACCTAGGATTACGTATAAGAGATATCTAGAGCCACTAGGGACTCGTAGAAACAGAAACAAACCGTACTTGGATAGAAATATGTATGTTATTATAGCGACTAGAGTTCAATTAACACACAGAGAAACACCTCGACACAACAATAGATAATATCATTTGGAACGAATAGGAAAATATAGTTATAAAATAATAATTCACGAGAGCGAGTTAAGGCACGAATACAAATTCGAGGCACAAACGCCCCAAATAAGTAAGCGTATTATACACCTTTGACCGTCGTAGCACCGATTTTTCCATGCCAGCGATTCATGTGGCAAATATTGTTCGGAATGTACTTGAGAACAATTACGGAGAGTACCGGACCTTGGCCGATTATTTAAATAGTTTCAAAGCGCACAAAATTAATCAGGTACTTGGAAAGATCTTTCTAGTTCACAAAATTATCTATACAGCGCCAAAAAGGTACATTGCTAAACACACTGCCGCGGTACGTATACACAGAAAGCGACAAAATTTATGAATGACGTGCATAAAAGAATTAACAAATAGGAAGTCTTCGGTGTTCGACAGTTAATCGGCAGATGTGACAGCGTCCATATCCAAATCTAATATTTTATTATTCCATAAAGAAAAGGAAAACCAAAATGGACTCCGTTCATAACAGTTACTGGGCTGCTCGCAAAGAACCAGATAACAGGCTTATCTTGGGTGGTGTCCTTGACCAAAAGGCGGTCCCAAGGTAGGTTGAAATTCCAACGTTGGTGATACTAGCAGACCCACTTCGATATTTTATAATTTTCGAATTATTATCCTTGTCAGCATAACCAGAATTAAAGATCCATTGGAGTACGTCTGCAGTGACCAGCAGAAGAAACCAAAAGAAAAATCCACAAAAGAAAAAAAAATGTCTGCAATTAATAGAACCCGTGATATCAAATATTTTATTAAAACAAAGGGAAGTGGAAAAGGTACTTACACAGGAACAGTAGTCGAAGACTTATTCCCTAATTTGAATGGGATGATTTTACTTCAATCAATATTATAAAGCACATGTCTAATTGTTTTTTAGGCAACATTTCCATGTACACCTTTTCGCGACAGTCAGCAAATTGGAAATGAGGTATAACCTTTGCGAGCAAATGCAGATAAAATATCGAAACCGGCAATTTCAAATAACTAAAATCCCCAAAAGATTCCGCAACCCAAACATTCATATTCAAACCCATAAGTGCAAACACGGCTGTCTATACTGTAGAGAGAAATTGGTCTATAAATCAATTATTTGCGAAATAATACCGTCACATAAGAATGAACAGCATGGAGATCTTAAAAACAGTAAAAGATACAAGGTCGCTCAAATTGCAAAAAAGTTAGGCAATTGAAACTATTTCTTACAAAATTAGGTTCTAAAGAATTGTGTGTCATACATTGTTGAATTTGTAATAAAAGCACTACTAAATACAAGGTGTTTTTTGCATGCGGCCATATAAAAAAATAAAGTTGTTGATGGTTTCTCCGAGAAGAACTGTTGAATTAAAAGTTTGAAAGCACCATCTCCTAAAGCTCTAAAAGTGTCAATGAAAAGATAATTTTAGATTTTAATATTTTTAAAAATAAGCGCAAAAAATACGAAAAAAAATCCAAAAAATTGATTTTTTTGTAAAAACTCGAAAACGAAAAGTATTATGAAACTTTTCCAAACACCATGTAAATATACTCTAAATAAAAATATTCCCAAAACGGTACACAGTATCAAGTTTTACCAAGAGTAAGAGTACCTATTTAGCTTACAAAACATATTCGTATAAAATTTCATTACAATATTGCCAGTAGTTTCGGTAAAATCGCCCTTTATCTTGAATCCTAGAGACGGGTCACCTTTTATTAAAACACCCTGTATACAGGGTGAAGCACTACCAACGAATTATTCTGTAGCATTAAAACGACAAATAACGTTAGAAATTTTAAGGAATACATATGTCAAGATTATTCGAGACCACAGTTTAAAAATATTTTAAATTTTACAGGGTGCTTCACGTACCATATTAAAGTTGGGTTATTTTAAATGGATCACTCTGTGTTTTTTTTCTATTTTTGAATTGTACGATAAAGAATAATGTATGTTCTTTAACATGCCCCTATACCTACTGATTTTTTTCTTCGATTTCATCTTGCATCGGAGAATATTTTTTTTAAAAAGACCCCACATTTATCGAATACCTAATTAAAATATCTGAAGAACCGTAATAGCTAGGTAGAGCGATCCTTGAAGAAGCTGAACCTTATTTTTTCCGTAGAATTTGAAATCGTCGTCAAATACAGGGTGTTCCATAAGAAAAAATATAACTTTAATGCGTTATTCGTTTATGAACCACCCTGTATATTTGAAAATATTTTCAGTTTGTAGCCCTTATTAACCTACATGATATTCCGGTTAAATAAATTCGAAATAAAGAAAAACGTGGACTTGAAACTCCGTGCCGTTAGTGGTGGGACACCCTGTATATATACCTATACAAAAGATTGAAAGTATGATTATACCTATACGTGCATTTATTTATCGCCAAACATTGTCATGTTTAATTATAGATTTATTTTCAATAAACGACGTCCTTAAAGTTAACAGACCACTTGAGGCAGATCAATAATTTTGTACATTAGAAATTAAGTGCTTATTAATTGCTAATTAAGTACTTCAATTACGATTTAATTGCTACAGTGGTTCTGGAGATATTCAATGATCTGCTACCTTAAAAAAAAGTTAGCAGACCAAGTATCTAAAAACAGTTTTAGAGATTGATTAAAATGCCTAAATTGGTCAAAAAATTAAGTGCTACTTAAGTGCTTTATGTTCACCATCTTAGAAGCACTCAAAAACTTTTTTTTCTAAATAACCCATTGATCTGCAATCTTCGGCAGACCAAATGTTAAAAAACACCTCGGACAACTAAAATCAAACTTTAACACATCTACAGATTTAAGTGCTTTATGTTTACTACCTTAGAAGCATTCAAAAAACTGTTTTTTTCTAAATAACCCATTGATCTGCTATCTTTGGGAGACTAAATGTTAAAAAACACCTCGGACAACTAAAATCAAACTTTAACACATCTACAGATTTAAGTGCCATTTAAGTGCTTCATGTTCACTATCTAAGAAGTAATCAAACGATTTTTTTCTGAATAACTCATTGATTTACTATCTTTGGCAGACCAAATGTTAACTTGAACAAATTAAAATCAGAATTTAGAATATGTTTAGATTTAAGTTTTGTTTAAGGGCTTTATGTTTGTCATCTTAGAAGCTCAATTTTTTAACTCATCTGCTATCTTTGGCAGACCAAATGTTAGAAAACACATTAGCCAACTAAAAACAAACACGATACAAACAGGTTACTAATTGTGGCGTGTGCAGATCTTCAGAAACTTTGCTAACCATTCGTTTCAAAGTTTTCAATGAACATTCGGGAAATTAGTTGGCAACCAGTTTGTAACGCGTCGGTAACCAATCAGCAGCAATCTTACGTACTGGTCGCTAGGATTTCGATTTCTAGATGATTTATAAGAACTGACGGAACAATCGTTATATATTAATTTTACGTTTATTTATTTATTTATTTAGTTATTTACATTAACACCAGTCGACACTAGATTTTGCAACACTGATTGTTCTATAGATGTGTTAAACGTTAAAGTTTAGTTTTAGTTGTCTAATGTGGTTTCTAACATTTTTTCTGCTAAAGATAGCAGATTAATGAGTTATTAAAAAAAAATGTTTGAATGCTTTTGAGATAGTAAACATAAAGCACTTATATATCACTTAAATCTATAGATGTATTAAAGTTTCATTTTTATTTATCCGAAGTGGTTTCTAACATTTGGTCTGCCAAAGCTAGCAGATCAATAGGTTATTTAGAAAAAAAAAGTTTTTTTAATGTTTCTAAGGTAATGAACATAAAGAACTTAAATATATAGATGTGTTAAAGTTTCATTTTAATTGTTCAAGATGGTTTCTAACATTTGATCTGCCAAAGATAGCAGATCAATAGGTTATTTAGAAAAAAAAAATGTTTTTGAATGTTTCTAAGGTAATGAACATAAAGCACTTAAATAGCACTTAAATCTGTAGATGTGTTAAAGTTTAATTTTAGTTGTCCAAGGTGCTTTTTAACATTTGGTCTGCTAAAAATAGTAGATCAGTAGGTATTTAAAAAAAAAAATTTTTGAATGCTTCTAAGGTAATGAACCTAAAGGACTTAAATAGCACTTAACTCTGTAGATGTGTTAAAGTTTGATTTTAGTTGTCCGAGGTGTTTTTTAACATTTGGTCTGCCGAAGATAGCAGATCAATTGGTTATTTAGAAAAAAAAGTTTTTTGAGTGCTTCTAAGATAGTGAACATGAGGCACTTAAATAGCACTTAATTTTTTGGCCAATTTAGGCATTTTAATCAATCTCTAAAACTGTTTTTAGATACTTGGTCTGTTAACTTTTTTTTAAGGTAGCAGATCATTGAATATCTCTAGAACCCATGTATCAATTAAATCGTAATTGAGGTACTTAATTAGCAATTAATGAGCACTTAATTTCTAATGTACAAAATTATTGATCTGCCTCAACTGATCTGCTAACTTTAAGGACGTCAATAAACGTTAACATTTAACTTCAAATATTTTAAAATAATAAACATATCAATAAAATAAATGTTTACAAACAAAAGCTATCATAAAATACACAAGGACAAAATCGTATTAAAAAAAAATTATTGATAAAAATAGTTTTTAAATCTTATCTAATAATGAAAATATCGACAACATGGTTTAGATATAAATAACGAACGAGATTAAATAAATTACCATTAAAGGTTTACGTAAGAAGGCAATTCAATAAATATTTTATTGATTATTACGAATGTACTTTTAAAATAATGTGTACAACAGTTGCGTGATCATTTATGCTCCACTTTTTTTAGAGAAAAATTGTTTCGGATATTGCTAACAAAATTGTCAAAACGTTTAATTAAAAATCGTGTTGTAAAATATACATAAACGTAGTTAAATACCCATACTTTTACAGCAACATGGGAAGTAGAGCGTTGAGAAACTCTATACTATAATATATTGTGGCAACAATAGTATATACATGCTTCAGCAAACTATTTTACAAAAATGTTTTACCTGACCTTAACGAAAACAGGAAGTTATAATAAACTTAGAAGATAGTTTCTATAAAAGATAACTAATAATAAGTTTTTAGTACGTTTATCATACAACGTACATACGTATTGGAGAGCACGTACATGTCTCACAAATATATTTTTTCCACTACCAGCTGTGAAGTGGACAATTATTGCGTCTCCTAGCCAACTGAGAAGTTGAATTTCTCTATTAGTGGTTAATCATTTTTTCTATTTGTTGACCTAGGTTAATAATGGACAAATTCAAATTTTTTGAAACGAGTGAAGCATAATTTTGTATATCCAGGAGATTATCTTTAACGTATTTGCTGCTTAAAATTATCTAACACGATAAAATTATTTGAATAAAAAAATGCCATTAGTTTAATATTCGCGCCCCATCCCATAACCGCAAATACATAACCTGAATTTATTTATTTATTAAATATGATGGTAGAATCAGTTTTTTCAGGTTTCCCAAAGTAGATTTAACCAGGCGAGTTAAGTTACATCAAGAATTTTAAGTAAATTACAAACATTTGGTTGTACGTGTTTTGAATGGTTAACCCATATTTTACCAAGGCTATACAAAATTGAAAAAAATCGATTTAACGTCTTTATTGCTATTAACTCGTACATTAAAAACAAAGAAACAGTCATCAAAAAAATATTTTTTACAGATTTTGAGAAACTGCTGGTGCGTTTTCGCACCATTGGGAAAATGCATTAAAATACTTATGGTGATATGCCTCGAAACAATCAGTGTGCAGATGCACATTACATCTTTACACAAAAATATTGTGTGATTATGACAAACCTTACATCTGCGTCGAGTTTTATCTGCACCTTTAGTTATCACATGGCCAACGTTATCATACCGTATTTCGATAGGAACACTTGATGAACAAGGTTTTGGTTTATTATATTTTAGTTTGAGGAGCCTGACAGCTACGTAAGACTTAAAATCTAATTGTGACATTTTGGTACTATTTGATAAATTATACAACTTCCATGAATTTATTACTATACTGTCTATTGTATTGGTAAATAACGGCCACCACCATTTTTTTTCCTGTTACTTTTATTCTGTAGTTTGCTACCCCATTGTCATGTAAATCAACGCCTCCCATATGCCTATTGTACAATTTGATGACGTTGGGTTGTGCTACACTAATCTCCTTCTTTCTTTACGATTATATCTTTTCACTGCCGAAATTGGCTGTGAATTGAATTGATTGCTAATTGTAGTCACGACAGAGTTGTCATTCCATCTCACTAATGAAATACCATTATCATCATAAGCATTATCATACGCCCCTCTTTCCAACTTTGAAATGGACTTGGTCGATGTCAAAGGGCAGTTCTGTGTTCTATTTTCCCGTATAGTACCGGTCGCAAAAATCCTTTGTTAGTAATTTCACTAAATAACTTATACGATGAAAAAAAGTTATCAAAAAACACCTGATGGTTGTTGGGTTGTTCGACAACTGATAATAAATCAAATACTACTTTACCCCCAAGACCCATCTCATATTTTTCTTTACTAGCTCCTGCATACGGTATAAATTTGTAAAGATATCCATCTGACGAACACATGCACCACAACTTGAAACCAAATCTTACGGGTTTTCCTTTATATACATTTTGCACGAATGTCTTCCGAAATATGGAACCATCTGTTCATCAATGGACAGACTGAACGAAAAAAACTCCAAATTGTAGATATTTATTATTTACCAGGTCAAAAAACGGACGAAGTTTAGAAAATTTATCATTTTTATCCAGGTTGCTGTTATCTGATAAGTGTATATATCGTTTTATGTTGTAAAAATTTGTTTCTACTCATAGTCTTTTCTCACAATCTCCACACCTTTATCTTCATCGGTAGACCAGTATAGCTGCGTTTGTGGTAGAGAATGATAGCCTGATAGCAACAATATTCCAATAAAGTTCAACAAATCGACTCGTTTGAAATTAAAGTCATGACAATTCTTGTCCTGTGCATACTTTGTTGTATAGGCTACAATTGAGTCCACAACTTCTTTATCAAAATATAAAAAGAATAAATCCAATGGCGATTGTCCTTCCAACTGATTTCTTATTTTTTCAACTTTGCCGTCTTCGCAGGTTGTTGGTTGATTTTGCAACAAAATATCACCTTTCTTCCAGTTCGGTGTTGTTATGAAAGATTTTTGGCAGCTATTCAGTTTTCTTTCTTTTTGTGCTAAAGTCTCATTGTCTGAGTCATCATAATCATCACTGTCGTTTACGTGTAGTTCGAAAGTTCCCGCAATATCGATATTTTCACAATTTTGGTCATTTACAATTGTCAAATCGTCATCTATATTTTCTTCGTCGGTAAGTTCGTCAACATCAGGTGGTATATAAACCGCATCAATTTGATCTGTTCATAAATAACTTGGTCATAACAAAATAAACATAATACTAATGTAACTTACGTCTATCATTTTGTAACTCTCTAACAACTTCTTCTAAGGCAGATTCTAGTTCTTTTGGGTAAGGTACTTGTTCATTTCGCTAGTATTCTTCACTAATAACACAACTAATAACCCACTTGCATCGTAAAAGTCCAGAATGCGACTAAAGAGTGCCAAAAACAAAATGTAAACTACGGACATTGAACAAGTTAGGACTTGCAATTTGTTCATTTATTTTACCAGTGGTGCGTTTTCGCACCAGCACACTTTGCCGGTATTTTTTTTAACTATTTGAAAAGATAACGAATGTTTTAAAAACTCAAATCGATTATTTATTATAATCCAACTTATATTGCAACCATAGCAATAAACAAATTTTTTTTTCGTAAAAAAATATAGAAAATAAGTTGCAGCGTCGAAATGTAAGATTTTTTATCATAATTATGTAATTTTTTTTGGGTATACAAATAATAGAGATTTTGTTCTAACTTAAAGGGTTATTAAATGTACCTAGGAAAACAACTATAACTTACTAAATATTTACTTTCGGAATACTAATTGCTTATAAAAAATTTAACAAGTAGTGGTGCGTTTCCGCACCGTTGGTAAAATATGGGTTAACAGAATCTGGAAGGTCCGATCTGTTGCATAAAAATGTCGACTCTAAAAACTTAACGAGTATGTGGTGAACACTTGCCATTCCTAAATGAATTACAAGTGTCAATTTCTGAAACCCAATATTCAAATGATGCAAGGTATATTGGCGAAGCAATAAATACCCGTTAACATCTCTAGCTATACCAAAACTACTCAAGCTTGCAGCTCAAATACTCTTAGGTAAAGAAAATTACGGAGGAACATTCTTAAATTGCAACGTGAAAAGAAAGCACTTCAATTCAAGTTAACATCTCCCAACGATTACTTCCCGAAAGCAGAGCACAAATTGTGACAGCCCAAGTGGACTTAAAAAATAAACCACTAAGAAGCAGTAGATATACAGAGGAATACAAACAATTTTCACTAAAATTATATTTTACGAGCCCCAAAATGTTAATTTTAAAGTAGGTTTTAAATTTTTGCCAGCTCAAACTGCTACGTGATCACGGTTAGAATTATATATAAAAAGTTAAACAACCCTTGTGCTACATCTTTACAAATACGATATGTAAAGGTGACAAATTGAAGTCGATAGTATTAGACTGCATAGAAAAGCTACAACTAAATGCGGTGACAATGTTAGGGCAGTAGTAAAATTTTCGAAACCTAATTAAAAGAATAGATGTATCACCGGAAAAACCATACCTTCTCGTAAACGATAAGAAAATCTATTAGTTCTTCGATGTCCCCTATTTATTGAAGTCGGTGCAAAATAACTTGATTAAATACGATATAACCTTTAATAACAAAAAGCATCTTGGAAAGACATTAAAATTTCTACATGTCAGACAAATCTAAACCGCTGCGATTGGCTCCTAAATCAACAAATTTACATATCACTCCGAATAATTTTCAGAAAATGAAGGTGAAATATGTCACACAAGTGTTTAGTGAATCAGTTGCAGTTGGTTTATCAACGTATGTAGCTTTTAATGGTTTTTGATTTATTTGCATTCCTGTGCTACTTGATTTTTACAAGAAAAATATTTATTTTTTATTTTTGGCCTAAATTTGGCTAGTAGGGGAAAAATAGTATATACACCATGGTTGTGAAGTCCATTATTAGCCCCCGAGCGAAATAAACTGGTGCTAAGGCAATAATGACAGACTTCACATCCTTGGTGTATAATATACTATTTAAAATACCTGAAAAACAATTTCTAGAAAGCCAAGTTGATGAACTTAATCATACAAATATTTATTAAAGTTAGCAAAACCAATAAACAATACCCGAACTATACAAAAGCAGCTGACCAAAAAAAAACAAGCGTTTACCGCAGAACACCACATCGCGCCGATATGCGAAAATAAAATTGCGTTTTAGAAAAAAATGTTTCAAACAAAAGCTATAAACAATAGAATTTCCAACAAATTTTCTCCCTCAACTTTTTTTGTAAAATTGATATTGCTCACGTGATTGTTATATCTCAGTAATTCCTTATCGGATCAAAAAATAGTTTAAACAAAAAATGTGTAAAATGAATATTTTTCTAAATATTAAAAAAAATCGAAAAAGTTAACGACCCTTTTGGCTACATAGATTATGCCCAAAAACTAATCAGATCTTTGGAATTATAAATAAGGTCCTTGTATAAAGTTTCATAAAAATCGGACAGGTGGTTTTCTCTATATCTTATTTATGGTAGGACATAAATTTTTTCGCTTCATTACAACGTACTAACTCTAATTCATCGGAAAAGGTGAAAATCAGGGGTGTTATTTCATAATTGTCCCACTTTATACTGCCGCCTTTCTATTGAAACTAGGTGTCACAAAAATTTATATTCGCTAGAAACGAAAATGTTAAATGGCTTAAACGGATTGTACCGAAATTGTCGACTTTAATGTCTTTTTGTTTTTATAGTTAAGTAACACATCGTTGGAAAATCGCCCAGGTCCGAGCCTTGTTGGGAACGTAAATATTTTTAATTCCGATAATTAAGGCGTAGAATCGAGTTAATTGGTTTGAAGAACGGCTTATAGTAAAAAATTTTGAATACATAGATGAGCTTAAACTTTGAACAATGATTTCTTAGGTAAAAAAAAGTCTAAGATATCAGTGGTTTAGACCGCACGAAATTTTTCGACTAAATTGCAAAATAGCATGTAGCATTTCCTGTGCAGTATTCATATCAAAATTACTTTAAAGCAACTTTAAACACTACGAATTATTCACCGTTGAGAATTAGATTTATGATTGAGATCTATGCTTCCAAAGCGGAAAAATCAGAAGAAGTGTTGAAAACTTGCTATAACGATCCAACACACACTGCCACAAAAATTACACAAAAATTAAATAACATTTTAATGCCAAAATAGGCAAAGGAAAAAGTGGAGATATCATAGGATCCTATAGACTTGGCGAACCCTAAATATATTCGCCATGGAAGAACAACTAGTGGTACGTAATACGTTTTTTGAGTTACCAGACAGACGGTTATACACCTGGAAATATGTAAAAACATAGAACCTGAAACTGACCTTGAGTCCGATCACAATCCCTTAGTTGCCACGATGAAATTGAAATTGAAAAGAACTTCACATACGAAAGCGGTGAAATATGACTTGAGACAACTAAAAAACGAAGAAATAATACAGGACGTAGAACAAGAATTGCAACAACATATTGAAGACTTAATGAATACCAAAGATGAAATAAGAGAGATAGATAAACAAATAAACTATCAGATTTTTTAAAAGCATCTACGACCTAGAACGATAAAGAAAAAAAACACGTGGATTACTTATAGCATATTAGATATGATGGAATATACGATATACAGACAGTTTTGACGACCTACAAACTCTTATTTCACGTTTATCAGAAACAAGCCAAATAAATGGACTTGTATTTAATATTTAAAAAAACAAAACAAAAAAATAAATGGTTGTAAGTTTGTAGTTATATTCATCTGGGCACAAACATCAATGACTAGTGAGACCACGCAGTTGAGATAAAGCAGAACTGTATTTACCAAGAGGAAGAACGTTTCAAGAGCCGTGATATTCTTTGCTACGATGCTACGTGTTTTCAGTTCTCCTTTACAGGGTTGAATCCTGGACATTCTCCGAGGTATCTATGGGCACACTCAAGTTCTTCGAAATGTGGTGATAGCGGAAAAACTCAGAATCTCCTGGATAGACCAAATCACAAACGTAGAGGTCTTAAGTAGAATGAGCAACAAATGCTAAATACTTTTAACCGTAAAAAAGCGCAAGATCGAATATCTAGGAATTACCAACGTTGGGGTATACTGCAACTTATACTACAAGGTCACGTATATGGAAAGAGAGACCCAGGAAGAAGGGGGGTTTCATGTTTGCAGAATTTAAGAAAATGATTCTTCTTCACTACTACAGGACTTTTCCGTGCAACAGCAGCAGCAGATAAAGTTAAGATAACGGTACTGGTCGCCAACATCCTGATGGGCACCACTACAAGAAGAGAATTTGACCTATGTTAATATAAATTTTTTTCTTTTATTTTAACCTAAGGAATCACTGTAACTTCCTCATCTCCCATAGTCTTGAATATTGCTTCATATTCAGTGGAACTTACAATAATTTTTTTATTGATCTATTTTCTCTTTCACGCAGAAGCAACGAAACGGCATTATTTTTTGGAAGCCAATTCCAATAAATATTTAGGTGAATGACATGTGTGCTATAAAGAGCGAATTTCTTACTCGTAAGCTGCGTTTACACAACAATAGTAACAATACAACAATAGTTCATTAAAAGTTGTAGAACATGTAATTTGGAATAATTTTTTGAATTAAAACCCTATTCTAAAAAAAACTCTTTCTACAAACTTAAATAAATTGTATAACATTGTCTTTTCAATAAAATGTCAACATTTTTCCAACATTATACTGCTCTGGTACGTAACCACTGTTGTCGAGTGATAATTAAAAGTTCAAGGGTAACACATTAAAAGACATTATATTAATCATAAAGAATTTTCAGATGAGTTCCAGTACATTGACTGTTAGCAATAAATACTTAATTGATATAAACTTAATTTAGAAGTAATTGGAACTTCAATAATAATATGCTGACTGTTGTTTATAATGAAAGAATCTAGACCGGAAGTGCCGAATGACTGAATTCTATAGCGTCCTTCTTTATTAAATTAAACCATTTACAATAAACAATAAGCGTCATGCTTTTGATTTGCGTCAAACGCATCGGGCGATTTTAAAAGTCGTTAATTTTGGAACGGTAGGTAATATTTATTTATTTAGGTACCCACTCACGTTCAAACATATTCAAATGTACATCCTTCATTTCCTCCCTCCTACAAACAAGGTAGTATTAATACCCATGCTTTTACCACACGTTATCGTATCTACATCTTCCTTGTTTTATTTGAATCCTTTAATAGCAAGATTTATTGTTGGTTTTGACATTATTACAGAAAAATAAAGATTTTTGACCGACACGACCGGGAGAATGTTAATATTATTATTAAAGAGTTTTTGTAAGTTTTAGTATATTTATTCTCAGCACCGTTACACTTTCGTTATGACGTTTCTATAAAACAGAACTGAAAGTTACGGTGTTTGAGCTGTTTCTGATGTAATTATAGTTCATAGTAAACTACAATTCTGTAATATAACTTTAGTTGCGATTTTTTTAACAGTTATTGAAAGTTTTTTAATGTATAAATGAGGAATTCATTAATATTTGGCCATGTTTTCAAATGAGATTTTATTCGACACCTCCAAAACCGAAAATTTTGACACTCCGTCTTTTTTGACTTATTATACAACGTGTCCAAGACAAAGGATTCCCACTATAGAGATCTCGGAAACGGTAAGATATTGAATTTCGGTTAAATACAACAAAATTTTCTGATTTTCGTTTTTATTTTTTTCTTACTTTATTTGAATTGTTTGTTATTTTTATTGCCATTTTTTAGCTCTTCTCATTCATTTTAGATACAAATTTTTGATTTTTAATTTTTAACATCAACTTTTTTTTTAAATAGACGAAAAAATTAGTTTTGCCATATTTAAATTCTTTCCTTGATTCTGAATTCAGTGATATATCACATACATTAAATTTATGAATTTTCTCATCTAAAAAATATCAAAATATACAGTGTGATATCGGCGAATTCAAAATCTAGGAGAAAATTTAAATGCGCAAAAATATTTTTTTTGTAAATTTAATAAAAATAAAGTTGATGATGGTTCCTAAAAAACGAAATGTTGTATCAAAATTGGATGACGCATCTAAGTAGAGTACGAAAAGTGGAAATATTGTTCTGTCACAAGGTAAATGACTAACCTATGACGTGTAACAAAAAAAAGGTTTAGTTGTTAGACCGATACTTAAATAAAAGCATAAACTCAAGATGCCAAGTCAATTTAATCGACACGCAGTCACAAGCTGATGGTCAATATAAATTCATACCAAGGTAATTTAACTAAATTTTATTCAACTTCGACCTCTTAAAAGCAAAAGAGCAGAAGAAGCAGCTTAAGTGCTTTTGGACCTTTTTATCTTTTTGATGGGCCTACTGTTTTGCACACCGATAATGGGAGATAATTTGGTAACAATACAATCAACGAACTATGTAGTATATAATGGTAAAAAGTCTTACGTTTTGTTCAGATAATGAAAAACAGGGCTCATCATAGTAGCACAAAGTGCACTTCGTATGAAGCCATTGGAACAAAGTTAAAAGTTGATCAAAAAAGTTTTCTACCTACAGACGTTCTACCTAATATAAATTGTGAAGAGGATTTAGAAGTAATAGTAAAAGATCGAAACAATTTACTATAGAAGACGGTGCACCGCAAAATGAAATTTAGCTGAGCTAGGTCCAAGTGTACATAACAAGGAGGAATTATTTTCTATTGATATATTTAACCTTCAACTTCTTACCTCAACCAAGTTCATAAGAACGAAAGAAAAATAAATGTGTCCGAGTCGTCTGATATTCGAGCCTACGGTAATAAAAACGCCCGTTATCAAGGCTGTGAAGTTTGGGAGATTTCAGCAAACAATCTAAAAAACAAGCTCCAAATCTCTAATTCAAAATACCCTGCCCCTAAAAAAGTGTGTCACACACTAGAGTTTGACTCCCAGATGTCGATAGCGGTCGGCGCGATAGAAGAAATATTTTGGCATTTGTTCTTGAAATACCAGTCCCAATATTTATAAATTAGACACAAAACATGGAATCCTAAATCAACTTTATGCAAGAAAGAAATTTTTCAGTTAGATATTTCACCAAAAAGAATGTGCAAGAAATTAATCCAAGACTGGGAGCCAACGCTATAGTAGATGTAGTGCAAGTACCGTAAAGAAAAAAAACTATGTATCTTGAAATGTCATTTTGTGTATACAGGGTTTTCAAACTTAAGTCGGCACTATTGCTAACTTTGTTATTATTAGAGCTACAGGGTCGGTTAAATAGGCAAACTAGTAGCATTTGTTTCTCTCATCACTGTGGTGAAAACAGAATAAAACTCAAACATCGCGTTCGCGAGTTATGTCAAATTGTTCCATTTTTTCAAATGGGACACCCTGCATACAATATTCTCAATCGATAAGAAATTGAATTCTGAATAAAAAGTGTCGTATTATTTTTTCATCCTGAAGTCAAAAATGACAGAGCTATTGATGATTTTTCAAATAAGTATAAAGTGGCTGTGATTTTATAAACTACAATCCTTTGTATATGTATAAATGTCATCAGGATTAAAATGTCAAATAAAAGTTCCATTGGTAAACAGTTTACAGCCACTAAAAGCGTTTACAGGCGGGCTAAAAAATGTTTGAACCAAGATGGCGACGTTTTTGAGCATCTAATTTGAATTTTTCTTTTAATGTTCACAGAATAAATTAAAATAAACCATATCCTTTCGCTTTATGGATATTCCTCTTTTTTCATTTCATTTACCACTTCTGCTGGATATAGCCACTGTGAATTTTGTATGTTAATCTATCCCCATCACGAAATAAATAAACTTGACTATGTTCTTGGCATTATTACTCGACCAATTAACCAATTGGAAAATCATCAATAGCTCTGCTACGAGGATATATTGAAAAATTCTTAGCCTACTATAGAACCAAACAAAATTTCAATGTCAACATATTCTCCTCTTAATTGGATATATTTATTACAGCGAACCTGCAACGTCTCTAGACCTTTACAAAAAAAATGTTTCTTCTTGCTCTGCAAACCAGACCTCCACAGCTTCTATTACCTCCTTGTTGGAAGAAAATGTACGACCTTTTAAACTTTTTTTCAGTTGAGGAAAGAGGTGATAATCGGACGGAGCCAAATCAAGTGAATAAGGGGGGTGTTCTAGTAATTCAAACCCTAAATCACGAATTTTTTGCATGGCAACATGAGATTTGTGTGCAGGGGCGTTGTCCTGCAAAAACAAAACACCTTTGGATAGCTTTCCGCAACTTTTCTCTTTAATATTTTCCCGTAGAGTTGTCAGTAATGTCGAATAGTAATCTCCAGTTATTGTTCTACCCTTATCAAAAAAATCAATAATGATTACTCCATGGCAATCCCAAAAAACTGAAGCAAGAACTTTTCCAGCAGATTTTTTGACACGAAACTTCTTAGGTCTTGGAGAACCAGAGTGTCACCATTCCATCGATTGTTGCTATGTTTCTGGATCGTAGAAATGTACCCAAGTCTCATCCATAGTAACAATTCGGTTTAAGAAGTCTACATCGTTTTCAAATCGAGCACAGATCGAACGCGATGCTTCTACCCTTGCACGCTTTTGGTCAACATTCAAACATTTGGGGACCCATTTTGCAGCAATTTTTCTCATGTCCAAATTGACGTGAACCATATGATGAACGCGTTCGTATAAAATATTCAGTGCTTCAGATATCCGTTTTAGCCCAATTCGACGGTCTGATAAAATCATGTCATGAACTGCATCGATATTTTTGGGGACTGACACAGAAACTGGCCTTCCCGATCGGTCATCATCTTCAATAGAAAATTTACCTCTTTTGAAGCTTTAAATACAGGTACTTGATGATGGCTCGATACTCCAATTTTTTTATTTTCACAATTTCGGTGGACATCTTTTTTCATTTAATTTATTGCGTGACTCTGGTTTACTTTTTTGACGTCAAACTTTACACTGACACTTCTAATAAGTTATTGTTCGTTGCTATGGTAACGCAATATTTTGTTTATGCAAGGAACTGGTCTAGGTTAACTAGATATCAATAAATCCTCGTATTTTTGACTTTAGGATAAAAAATAATGGGACACTTTTTGTTCAGTATTCAATTTTCTATCGATTGAGAATATTGTATACAGGGTGTACCATTTGAAAAAATGGAACAATTTCACATAACTCGCGAACGCGATGTTCGATTTTATTCTGTTTTCACCATAGTGACAAAAGAAACAAATGCTACTAGACCGACCCTGTAGCTCTAATAATAACAAAGTTAGCAATAGTGCCGACTTAAGTTTGAAAACCCTGTATACCGTGTGTCTCACGGAAAAGTTGTCATAAGTATTTAATATGTTAAATTAAAAATTTAGTATTTATAGATGGACCCCTAACAAAACGTTAGGCCTTTAATAGGAGACTGAGAATGCTTCGGCACTCTCCTATTGAAGGCCTAACGTTTTGTTAGAAATCCATCTACAAATATTAAGTTAAGGAGGAATATTTTCAACTAACAAATTGGTATATCTTCTTTCTGGCACAATTTAAATACAATATAACAACATATAATGTCGGATAGATAAAATAGAACAAATTGATGTGATAATAATAAGTATTCAAAGCGTATTTTATTTAAAGAAATCACTAAACCAAGTTGTTTTTTATGAATTTTCATTTATTAAACTGCCTTTGTGGATGAATTGGTTAATCGTTTCCTTTTAGTGTTTTGCACACCCTAACTAGGATTTGATTCTGATTTAACATTTTCAATAAATATTAAACTTATTTTATTAATAATAACATCGATAATAATTTTATTAATAAAAAAATTAAGAAATCGGAATCGAAGCCGGATTTGTGCTGTAATTAATTATACAATTTTTATTGTTCGATGAACAAAAGTTCATCTTATGAATTCACAAAGTCTGTCTGTCTGTCTGTCTGTCTGGATGTCCGTAGCTTTTTTCCTGTTGACATTTTTGAAAATTTTCAGATTCCTATAGAACATCAAAATCTAAGACATTTTTGCTTCGATCATTTTTGTCTATCTCATCGGCAAAGTGGTCAAATCGGCTCCCGAAAAATATTTAAAAAAAATTTTACAAGTTTTTTCAAATTAATCATTAAAATAAATTTTTAAGCTAAATAAGCAGTTCTTTTGTTCATCCCGGCAATGCAAGCTTGCGCATTCCCAACTGGTTTTTTTATTGAAATATGCCACATAAATTTGTTCTTACGTATTTATCTAATAAAATATATTGTTATGTTCAAATTGTGCCAAAAAATATACCCAAATTTTGAATTTAACATAGAAACGCATACGTCAACTTTTCCGTGAGACACAGGGTATGTATTTGTAAGTACATACCTAATATGTTTTTTTAGTACGTATTTATTATACTTGTTATCACCACTAGTTTGTTCCTTGATTTGTTTGTAATTTATTTAAAAATTCGTTTTAATATAATATTCTCTTATTTATGTATGCATTGTTTATAATGCCCAGGCAATGTAATATTTTCTGAATAATTTATCATTTTGTTCCATCCCATTGGGCACTTTTTAAATTGCCCGGGCATTATAAATAATGCTCGATTATTTACATTGACCGTAACATATACAAGGAAATAATATTACATCAAATATTATATGATACACGGAAAATGGAAAGTTTCCGATACATTAATACATACATAATTTAATAATACATTATAGGATAATTTCCGGTGTTGCATTCTAATTATAAATAAACGCATGTTTTAACAGCGAAGAATTTAAAATTAATTCATAGATATACAGTATTTTTTGAAAAAAAAGAAACAAGTATTAGGTACTCATCGAAAAGAAAAGTTTCCAAATAAAATTTTACAAAATAGGGTTTACAACAACATTTGTTTTGAGTGATTAATATACAAATTTAAATGCTTGAAACAATATCAAATGTTAGAGTAATAGAACTATGCATTATTTATAATATAACTGAAGAGTTTTTATTTCACGAAAAATGTACATACAAAATAGTTTTCAAAGTATCTTAAATAAACTCAAAATAAAATCATTTTCAATAGAAAAAAAAACGAAAATTATTTTATTTAATTTTAACTGATCAAAAACTAATCTATCATTTTCTGATAAAATGCGCCTTACAGTAGAAATTAAATAAAATGATTACATTCAGAAAGTGGGTAATATAGAAGACTCTTAATTCTACATATTTCCAATATTAAGTAAAAATAATGTATTAACATTCAGCTGGGATACCAAAAATATTTTAAAATATACCGTGTGTCCCACGGAATTAAAAAAATTAAAAATTAACATAGTATGTATATCTTTTTTCTGTCATAATTCGAACACAATATAACAACATATTATTTGAACAAATAAAATAATCAATATCAATGAATAAACCTTATTTTAGTACAAAATTAGTAAAATAGTTTTTTTTTGTCTAATTTTATTTATTAACCGAATGGATTTAATTTAAGCTGCCTTCGTGAACGAATTGGTTAATTCGTTTTCTAGTAATCTTTATGCGCTTTGTAACTATGGTGCGATTCCGATTGCAGTATTTTTTTTTAATCATTATAATACAATTTTGTAAAGTGATTTTAGCATTTTGAAAAAAAAATTAAATCATTTTATAAAAACTGTATTAATAATGACATCAATTATGATTTTATTAATAAAAAAAAATTTGAACAATCAGAATCGAACTCAGATTTTTTCCGTAAATCATTATAAAAATGTTACTGTTTTTTTTTTTATTAAAATACGCTTTAAACACTTATATTACCACATAAATTTGTTGTCATTTATCTATCTAATAAAATATGTTGCTATATTGTGCTCAAATTGAGTCAGAAAAAAATATGCATTAATTTTGAATTTAACATAGAAATCTTCTATCACAACTTTTCCGTGGAACACAGGGTATACATGCATATTTCATTTATTTGATCCTCAATTAAAATAAAAGAAACTTAAACTTCACATAACACTATTATACTGCCAACAAAAAAAGGCAATTAAGCCATTGCGCCTGAAGGAAGAGAAACAAAGTGGAATACCGATATTTCAATTTTTAGCATTTAAATTTTCCAATTTAGTTTGACCAACAACCAAATAATTATTGAATACACGATTGTATTTATTAAAAACTTAATTACAGAAATTTATAAATTCTTAATACAATTTAATTCTAGTAAGTACTAGAAAATAATTTAATAATAAACTTCTATTATGTAGAAAGACATTCAAAAGCAATTTTGATTACCTCAAACGCTTTGAATTAATATAAAGTTACACATCTCGAAATCTTCCATTTCAAAAGATACACATCTATTAAAACCCAATTTATTTCTTACAAAGGAAATAGGTAATTATGACGATTGATTTAAAATTGTAAAGTGCTTAAATTATGTTTCTACAATGACTACACTAACATGATTTTTTATACAATACAGTAATTACTTTAATTGCATTTTATAATCTTATTTAATTATTAGAAAAGACATAACAGTTAAAACGTTTCCACTTAACGGTGTACCTTTGTAATGTAGTTTCTATCCTTTTATTAAAATTCTTTGAAATATGTGCTAAAATGTACACAACAAATTAATTAAGTTGAAAAAAAACTAAAAGAGAACAACAGAAAATAATCTAGTTCAGAATTAAATGCAACTTCATTATAACGTTAATTAATAACTCTGTCAAGAACCTTTGGAATAAGTTCATTACTTATCTTTTTACTTATGGCCAAACGATTTTTGTAATTTACGTTTTCATTTGCATAATATCATTTGTTACATTATATTTTGACTTTTTTAGTGAACAAAGTATTAAATAAAAAAAGTCAAGGACATTATTTGTAGTTTGAAAAGTCTTTTCTCACTTTGATCAAATATTTTATAAATTCTTATTTCGCAGTAATTTCATCCTGTTTCTTTATTAGGATAATCAGTATCGTTAAACGTTATTTTTCATGCTCATTAGCTTAACGAGAACAAAGTTTTGATCTCAGACGTTTTTGTACCGTGTTTATTTGTAATGAATTTACCATAGTGAAAAGAGCAAACATAAAGTATAAGAAGAAAATTGAAACATGTTTTTTGAGAATTAAATTGTTTTTTTTTTTAAAATTATTAAAAGTTGTGGCATTATAACAATTGGGAAAATATTTAATTTTCACACTAATTGAAGATGTCATAAAAAAGAATTTTGTCTATAACTATAGTTAATTATATTAATTATAATTAAATAAAAATTCAATTGGAAATTTAATAATCATTGTGCAGATTCTTTTACGACATATCATACGCAAATAAATAACTTGCTACAGATTAGAATCAGGATTGATAAAAACGTCCAAAAATTACTATTTCGTTACTATAACAAAATGTACCAAATATCAGGAATATGCATAATGTTAATTAGAAAATAAGAAAGTAGGTCGTGATAGTGCAAATCAATGATTCAAATTGAAAATAATAAAAGAGGAAATCAACATATGTTAAATCTCAATCAAAAATTACCGAATAGAAATTATTGAAGACAAAGGACACATACCTTTCATATGTTCACAACTTTGCATATACGTTTAAAACGAAAATTAATGCAAATTAATACAGAACTGACATTTAAAAAAAATAAGATGCTTAAGTTTTTATATAAAAAACGATGTAATCAATATTTATAATATAACTAATTTTAACGGTTAAAAAGAACTAACACTGCCGATATGGTTTTCTTACCATCGTATAACATCTGATGTAATTATTTATATTATATAATTACATGTATTCCAAAAATATCAATTGTCTAAACAAAATTTATATTTACACAATTCTTTAGCTTAATTATGTTTATTTTCCGCATCAAACCAATATCAACGGTAAAAAATCACTAACAAAATGCAATATGATCTTTTGTAAATTTAAATCCATACTAAAACCGCAATTTTAATTGCAATGAATTCTTTACGAACATTGATCTCAAATGTTGTGACTTAATAATTTGAAGTTGGTACATAATATTTTGATTAAAATATGTAATATACTTCCGCTAATTGAAATTTTTCCAAAAAAAATATTTATAGTTTAACCTTAACGGTAAAGTTGTTACATTATTATATTATATCCTCACAAGTGTAATATTGTTTTAAGATCACAAATGCACAATAAATCATTGAAATCATGAGCTCAGTGAGAAAATATTCATACATTACGAATTACAATTTATCAAACTACTTAGGTTTTAAAAATAACATAAATTTGCTACTAATAAATTAAAATCAAGACTATTTTTTCAATACTGAAAAATTCTACACAACAAAGTGATCACACTTATGCAGTGTATTTTTTTATTTAAATATATTTAAATTATTTAGAAGGTAAAGCTAAAAACTTAAAGTAACTGAACAAAAATATTCTAGGACATCAGTTAATTTATAAGAAGTTTTTTATCATTTTCATGTTATAAGTAACAACTAGCTGAGCCAGCATGCTACGCACGCGTACAGTAGGAGGGGTTACAATAAATTGACAATGCGATAAGCATATGAGTTTAAGATGTCCGTTACAGTAATGAAACGAAACAAACTCGAGAATCGTGCGGACGGACGGACACCTACCAGGGCGGCGCCACCTTGACAGATTTTAATATATAAAGATTTACCGTGTGTTTTGTCCAAAATGTATGTGGCGCCCTCTAACATTTAACAAAAACTAAGTTAATATTTGTGTTTCTCATCATCAATACACCCAGTATCATAAATTTCTCAATTACCAGTTACTAAACAAAAATATAAGCAAAAAACCAAATAAAATTGTTTATTTGGACGCCCTTTATCTCAGAAACCAAGCTGTTGCAGACCCACGTTCATATGAACTTTTATCTTAAAATTAGTGAAAGATTTATCCTTTAAACTTTGTACAAGTACTAAATTAACACCCTGTTTGTAAAAAAACAATACAAACAAATCTACCTAATACACAATGTGAGCAATGAAAACAAATACTGAAAAACAACACTAAAAGTATTGAGACTTCCCAATGATTTTAAATCAGTTTGTAAAACTAGCGTTAGTAAAAATTACTTTTTGCATTAAGCATACACCTGACCATGTTTGAATATGCAATTAAATTTGTCTTTAAATACAATTACTTTGCGGTTACTAAAGTAATTTTTGAGTTTAAACGTAAGGAAACAGCGGCGAATAAAACAATCCATTGAATTTATTTAGAAAAATTAGGAACCAGTTTGTAGTGATATGACAGGGATTTAAAAAAAAGAGAATTTATGAAACTGGCTATAAGGGTGGGCAATCCAATAGTATTCTAATGTTCCATGTTCCAATTTCAGGTTAAATCGATAATGGTAATATTAACTATGTGAGCAAATGCAGTTGGACAAAGTAAAAAAAAACATTTTACGCGTAAAATATAAGAGTAAAAAACGTTTTATTTCCACCTTGGTCATGAGAAAAATGGCCATTCAAAGGATTAAATCTAGGGATCTGCAAATGATTCAAAGCAAAAAAATAAAACATTTTTGTTATAATTTATTCTTGTAGTTTTGAGTAAATCCACAACTATAATTGTAAATTAATTATCCCCGAATTATCCTTAAAAAAACTTATATACTATAGATTTTTCGAAAACAGAAAGAAATGCTATTTAATTTTTTTCTCTAAAATAATAAAGTTGGAAGGCAAAATCCAGTAATGATAAAATAAAATATCCTCATCTAAATCGCCAACGCGAAGTCGCTGGATAGTTGTTCATCATACCACTCGCTCGTTGTCTGCAGATGTTTAAGAAAACAGGTTATCATCGTAGATGACGATTTTTTTGAACGCTTGCAAGCTTTAAGCTTTTTCTCACCAGGAATGAGATAAAAAAAACTTCAAAATGAACGTAATCTTCCATAACAATAAGAAAAAGGGCCATAAAACCCAGAATGCAAAACACCAGGTATAGGAATGGCTCATAAGCAAGCTAAAGGTAAGTTCTCAAGAATACGTAGATTGGGACTTGGATGACTGGAAGAGAGTCTTGTTTACTTATAGGGTGGCATTTCTGTGGAGACACAGACAGACCTTTTAGTAATCCAAGGTAGAGCGTTAACTTCATGAGGCACATTCAAGAGATTTTAGAAGAAAGACCTCTCCGAAAAATAATCGTGCGCGAATATCTGAATGAGGTTGCCATACAACGTTTAGTGTGACCAGCAAGTTTTCTTGACCTTAACGCGATTGAGCATATTGTGGATCATCTCAAACGACGTATTCGACAACGAAATCCTGCTCCTGACAACTTGGCTGAGTTGGAAAATGCGGTTCTCTAAACATTATCCAAGAATTCATCACAAACTTTTTTGATAGCATTCCACCACGTTTGTGTGATGTTATTCGAGTTAGATGCGGCAACACATGATTGTTAAACTTTCAATTATTTGTTAATAGTAATTTTTTATAATAATAATAATCTGAATAACTAGTGATTAATTTCTTTTTCTATAAAAAAAAATGTTTAGGCATCATGAAAAAACAATTCCTCAATATAAAATTAATTTTGTTGAGTATTTTAAGTTTTATTTTTTTTACTTTGCGATGATGCGCTGATTTTGTCCATGAGTAGATTTCGACAGCTGTGTCAGGACAACAGTAAAAATGAGCCTTTTTTGAAGAGATTTAAAGAAATAAATTTGCAGCTCAAAGTTCCTAATAGAAATTTCTGTTTGTTTCCCCATAAATTAACAAATGATTCGATGTACATAAACAACAAAAACAAATAACACATCCTCTATTAATTCTACCTTAACTAAAGTATCATTGTTTAAAAAAAAAACTTGAACTTCTTTGCCATAATATATTGAAATTTATCAGTTTCCTGGATTATTATCAATAAAAGATGGTGTAACTCCAGAGGATATTATAAGATTTAATAGCCACCTCATGATTTTAAGATGATACCAAGTGATTTAGAACATAAAGGTCTGCAAACTTTGTCTTCGTGTGGCAAAATTATAGTTGTGACACTTGTTTTTCAATATACTTTTATTTTACTTGTTTACATCATTTTATTTTCACAGGTTGTATCCAGAACAACGTTCAGCCAGGTCATTAATGCAAATTTAATGTTCAAATCCAATTTTGACAAATTTAAAATCTGTCATCATCATCATCAGCGTAATGTTAGCTCCACGTATGAAAAGTTGATTAATTTAAATAACTAGATTTTACATTATGTTATTCTAATCAATAAAATAAATAAGAATTTGAACTGATTGAGAAGTACACTGTGATTTCATTAAGAATCAATAAAAATAAAATAATAAATAAATAATAACAAAGTTATTAAAATATGTATGTTGCTTGTTATGATTTCCGAGATTCCATCCACAACAATATACACTTATCTAATTCATGCAAATTTTCAAATGGAAACTTTAGTAATTTAAAATTTTGATGATCAAACTTTCTTTTCATTTTTGAATAAACTCATCAGTGAAGTGATTATAAGTTTAATTTTCAAACTACGCGTTACGATAACCATGTATCATGATCATCATCATCATCAGACGCCGTTCAACAAGGAAAAGTTTTTACTCAACACAAAGAACAAAAAGAAATTCATCAGGATGCTCCAAAAATCCTATCAAAAGCTGACATAGATTCAGGACAAGAGCTTATAATGCCGATAGCCACATTATCGTCCACGCCATGGAGGAATCAGGGTATTACAAGAAAGCACAAATTATTGGAAAGATATTAATTTGCTGGTGTTGCTGACTGCTCTTACAGATCGTTAATAATACATAGGGTTTTGGTGCAAATATAAAATATGGAAGGTGATCAGCACCTTACAGTACTCCATCGTCAACAAGAAAAACATGTTGTTCCTGAGAATCACCACTTTGGTTTCCGGAATTAAAAGTCAAAACGTAGGTACGTTAATTTTCTTTAGAGTTTTTTTTTCGTGTGTGTTTTTTAGGGATTTTTGGTGCAAATATAAAATATGGAAGGTGATCAGTACCTTACAGTACTTCATGGTCAACAAGAAAAACATGTTGTTCCTGAGAATCACCACTTTGGTTTCCGGACCTGGTCATCAAGACCCTCCCGGATAATTAGAAAAATATGTACAACACAATTTCACAAAACACATTCACATTACACACTTAATTAAACCATATGATTAAAGAAATAAATAAATCAGCATGAATAGTTCGCTTTTAGCTATAGCTATGAGAATGTGATTTCGAGTATTGGTATATGTGTATTAGTGTTCAGTTTTAGTACATAGTACATCCAGAGACGTTACCATAGTTAATAGTAGATACTAGACAGCAATTAACAACAAGATATATGTGCAATGGAAATTGTACAAGAACAGATGAGAGAGAGCAGATGCTCCTGTCTAGTTGAATGGTTATCATGCACAAAAAATGGATGCCCAGTTGAATTGGACTATGCGTATAATTAGTGCAACCATTAAATCTACTCCTCTCGATTGGCTTCCTGTTCTTTGTAATATTACACCATCGAATATTCGACGAAAAGCTGCGTTAAAACGAGAATGGGATAAATGCCAACTCAACAAAAACTTACCAATTTGGGATGACATTGAGTACCCTCTTGCCAAAAGACTTAAATCTCTAAGTCATATATGGTTGCTAGACTACTTAAGTACGGCTTTTTCTGAAGTTGAAGAGTAGAAAAAAATTATGTTCTGGAGTTGATGTTTTCAATAAACGTCTCATTGATGAGTCCCGGGCTTTGATCAAAAAAGAAAAATTTGGTCAAAAGTAAATCGCATAAGAACAGGCCAGTCAAAATGCAACTCTACGTTGTTTAAATGGGGTGCGATTTCTAATCCAGATCGTGACTGTGGAAACGAACCAGAGACCGTTACACATATTGTAGAAGACTGTCAATTAACAAAGTTTAAAGGAGGGTTTGTAAACATTCCTAATTTAACGGATGAAACTATGTTATGGCTTACAAATCTGAAAGACATCTGAAGCTCAGCAATATTTTGTATTCTCTGTCCTGACTATCTGTTTTTATTACTATTTCTTTAACCTACTATTTTTTTTCGTCATTATCGTGACTGGCGCTTGGAGCGGTCCATTATATGTCGTCATGCAATGGCCGTGCTGTTATATTTTATGTTCTTATTTCCCTTCTATAATGTGTAGACACTTAATTAATATTATTACATATAAATACTAAAGTGGGTAAGGGTTGGCATGTTTAGGTTTTAGTGGTTTTCCTAAATCTTGAAGCAAATGCTTTGCCAAGACGAACCAATCCATAATTAGACACGGGTTCGTCACCACACTATACATGTTTATACTGATCTTCTGGGACACCATACATAACACTTACATCACAATACAATATTTAAAATGTACCATACAATAAATAAATAAATAAATGCATTTATTAAACACAATAAGCGCCATATATTAAATCTAATGTATAAATTTTTAAGCTAATTAATTATGTTAAATACACCAGAAACTTCCCTATACAAACACTTACATAAATCTTGTAAGTTGTTACAAGCAATTCGTTACTCATGTCGTACAGTTTAATTAGCAATTCTCAATGGATTTACTAATATCCATGGTAAGATTATGTTCTAACGCTTTAGAAGTAGGGAACTGAATATTAAATTGCGCCATTTCGTATTCACTGGGTTATATTCAAGAACGTCGTTTGTATTAACCGAATGTGTAAAGTGCTAGTTGACGGGCCAAAAATAACGAGATTATTTTTATAGCCCATGAATTATTCAATACTGGTAATAAATTAAATTCAACACTACTTTTTGAAGTTTCTCTTCTGTATGATACTAATCCTACGTTGAACCATAATTTTAAAATTTCGAAAAAGGAAGCAAAGATGAAATAATAAAAATTATCATAACATTTATAGAAGAATTGAAAAACTGTCAGAAATGAGTAAATAATGCGTTTTACAATTTTGAAACAAAAGTTATAGAAAACATATAGAAATGAGAATGAAACTTTTCCAACAATATTCTCATTTTATAAGAAAATGAATATCTAAGATATTAATATAGAAAATTTTGAAATTTGAAAATTATATCTGTCAACTGTAGATTTGATAATTAAAAAAACCTAAAATATTAATACAAACACATCAATATTAATAAAATATTAATCTACGTGTTATGATAGCACGAGGCGGCACTAGATGTCGCAACCAGTCTAGGTAAGTGCAACCAATCAGCGGCCTCCACGCAGATTTTTTTACTTCATTATAACGTACTAACTAATATTTTGGTAACTGTCGCATAACTCCCCATCTTATTTATAAGATGTTGAATAAAAAAAATTAAACGTTTCAGACTAGTCAAAAATATTTGAGAACACATTACATGTATTTCAAAATAGTAAAATATATTTCAGAAAGCGTTATTTGTATTTTTAGAATAATGAAAATTTTGCTAAATTTCAAGAAATTATAATACCCAGATTCATGTTAGTCTTTTTGTACGACAAATAAGCAAACATTAAATTACTGCCTGATTGTAGGTAATCAAAAAATTACTTAGTTCCTGGCTTTGTGTTAACAAATACCACGACCTCAGATTACAGACTGGTAATTTTTACTTTTTTTCTTGATCCAATGACAATAACTACTCGAAAAAAACGAACGAAATAACTGGCTTAATTTGATTTATAGTGGTAGTGCACCCAATATAATTTTTCACTGGTATCATATTTACAAAACTTCAGTACTAAAATGTTTTTGAACTGACTTATTTTTCCGACAAATATTATTTTGAATAAACTAAGAAATGCCAACAGTTAACTGTAACGACAGTGAATGTTTTACGTGCATTATCGTTATCAAAAGCAATAACTTTAAATGCTTAACACTCGTGTCGATGACACGCCAAGTATTTCTGTACAGTAGCATACACGCAATGAAAGAACACCTGATGCGCTTTTCGCTCTTAGTTTGAGCTCATCATAGGTGTATACTTAAGTGTGGCATACAAATATACAAGAAGGCGGTTGGCCTTTTAAACTCTCGTGGAGCAATAAACATAAGTGAAATGCAACTATTTGTACGTGTTCATTATACACGAGATGTCGTCAGACACGTATTTCACTTATTATTTTGAATGTTAACGTGGGACCGTTTCTATCAACAATTTGAAGTTTATTTTAGACGAAAATTTGTTTATGGTGCACTAACATCACTTCAATCATTTTATTTTTTAGTCAGTTACAATTGTGAGCATTAACACTCACACATTATTTTAGGACAAGAAAAATGGTTTTATAGAAGGTACAACTTCTGTGTTTCCGTTTAAAATATTTTGAATACGCAATTTGTAACAGAATTAATTCAGCACTTTCTATTAGCAAATATTCACTGCGGTTATGCATAATATACACAATTGAACATTAATTAACTAACTCAAAATGTTGGGTGAAAACCCTCTACATGAAGAGAGTTTAAAGCAACTTTGCATTTACGATTTACAAATTTGGTTCATTTTATAGAAAGGCATTGTAGGAATGACTTAAAAAACACATAAGTAATCCAGAATATTAAAAAACAAAAAAATTTTTTGGAGACAGTTTCTCCATTCCATTCGTCTTAACCGTTACATTGAAAGCTCTCTAACAAGATGTATTATTTGTTTTTTACTCCACACCTCATAGGGGAATCTCAAAATACGAAGATTAATTTTAAAAGAGCGTGGTTCATTTCAAATACAACTGATTTCCCAAGTTATACATACTTAAATTTTCATTTTAAGATTGTGCTTTGATTATGTGCTAGTTGAACTCACAAGAAGCTACAGTACATTTTCTGTAAAAGCAACAACAACTTTTATTAGAACTATTTTTTTTATATTTTCCATATTACAAAAGTTACACTCGTTATTCCATACTTTTGAGTCATATTGTATTTATGTACATTCTCAAAACTACGTAAAATAATGAAAAATTTTATAACGTGATCATAATATTTAATAATTTGAAATTTTTTTGTTATAATTAGTATTTCTTGGTAATACCAACGTGAAATTAACAAAAGTCACGGTTTTAATTTTTTATACGTTCTGTGTTTTTAAGAAAATATATAAAAAAAGCATACTTTAAAACCAAAGTAACAAATTTTGTGAGCACTAGAATTATTAAATATAAGCGAGCAAAATAAAAACTGACAACAAAAGATGATTACAACGTACACAAGATAAAATCAATAACGTATTCAGACCCGAACAAAAGTGGAATACGCAAAGGAAAATATAAATGGAATAGTTATTTAAAGCGAAGAAAAAAATATATGGTGTTAAAAAACTAACAACAAATTCAAGAATAGAGATAATCAAGAAAAATAACGAAAAGAGGGAGAACAAAATATGTTGGTTAGGATTAAACAAAAGAACAAACAATACATCATAAAATGTATTTAAAAGCATCTTTTCCACAATACAAAACATCTTTCATATCAAAACTACGCAGCGACTTTTGGCATCAGAAAAACAACCATAAAGAAGACGTCAAATAGTTTAATCTGATTTAGAATCTATACATGGATCAAAAAGCTTTCTTGGAAAACTTACAAATATTCAAGTTATTTATTACAAATGTGTGTTTTAATTCCGAAGCGCTTTTACGAAATTAGATTTTTTACTGGCATTTAGATAAATTATTAACATAAGTGCAACTGCTGAAAAAATGTGAACTTAACATTGAAAATTTACATTTTAAGTCAAGTTCATGTTCAAAATTATAAAATGAATCAATTTTCAAGGCTAATTCTTTAAACCATACAAGTTGTAAAACAATAAAACTGATAAAAACAGTAAAAGTCCGTGAACTGCTCTAATTTATATTTTTTGTCCTATAATCTGGCGCCACAAATTTTAGAGGAATGCGTACGGAGCCCACACTTGATCTTTCGAATTCCGTTTTATAGTGGCGTTAAGTTTAATATTAAACACACTGCATTCATAACCGATTGTTCAACCATCTACAACGTAATAAGAAATTAAATTTATACCGTTATAAAAATTACACCGTTGGAAATAAATCAGACAAGATTGATTGCTATAAACGTAAAAGAAATAACAGAGAAGAATATAAAAAGCGGCCATCAATCCGGTGCCATATTTAATGTTGGATAATAAAAATGCTACCAATATTCTAAAAACTACACGAATTTATCATTTAATATTACTTCTAAAAGCTACTTACCACAAAACAGAAAAGTTTTTTGTGGGACGAAAGTTGTAAAAGAAAAAAGTCTACGTACCTGAAACAAAAAAAGAATATTAACGCCATGGCAAATTTTATTCAAACATAGAAATTTTTTGATTTAGTTTCTGATATGAAATATTCGATGTGTTAAGAGTGGTATCTAAAATCGAATAAATTCTCGTATCTCTTCTAAAAGTAATATAATAGACGATGAACAAAGATCAAATTTGTAACAAGAATGAAATTACTATTTCACTTTCAAGTTCAAATGTATCTGACAATTGAAAAACAGTACAAAGACGTTTGTTCTAATATTCGCTTATTAAATTAATAAGATATATAAACGGTATTGAAAGGAAAGAAAATAATGGAGTCTACAGAGTGAATTTTATTAATTTGAAGTGGGTGTGGTTACGATTAGGTTCATTGTTATCAAAACTATATTCACGAGAGCTTGATTAATTACAAATAAGTAGGGTTTAATTAACAATCGCAGTTTTTTCGAGATTCTCTGTATCATCAATAATGATAATAATTTTTAATATCAACCATATTCGTTTGGAAACAGCAGTTTTTCGAAAAACTACTACAAAAAAAATAACGTAATGTAATAGGATGTTAACTTACAATGCATAGATTTTACTTACAGGGTGTTTCACAGCTCAGTATTTCCTTTTTGTCGTTTGATCTAATTTAATGCAGTTAGGTAAAATTATAGAAGCGTACCTTTTGCATCTTTTAAAAATATTTTTCATTATACAGAGTGATTAAGAAAAAAGTTGCACACTAAACTTCAGTTTTTTAATCGGCACCCCCAATGTTAGCGTGTACATTTGAATTAACCTTAAAACGACATAAAAAATGATATACTATACCTAGCTAAAATGACTGCCTGAATTAATTTTCATAAACGTACATCGACGTTTGAATGATCTTTTTATACTTGGCTTTATCGACACACGTGTGTTTTAAGCATTAAAGTTATCGCTTAGATAGCGCTTTGCACTTTAACACACACATGCCGTTTCAGTTAACTGTTGGCATTTTTCTTAGTTTATACTATATTCACACATTTTACTTATTTTTATACAGGTTTCTGTATTACCCATAACATGTAAATATAGTATAGTTACGTATACAGTTGATATTAAACAATAACTTTAATAGACGTCTTGTATCTATAAAAATATTCTGTACCCTGTATTCTAAATTTTTATGCGCTGTAATTAAAAAATCAAATAGTAGTGCCCATTATAACTGTTTTCTTAACATTTACGTTTTTAAAACGTTTTATTCTTTAGGTGAAGTTTAAAAAATCGTGCCAAATCATATAGGAAATAACAAACTACTGCTTTAATACTTATTTATGTCAAAAATTAAAAATCTTGCATTGAAACAAATAAATAATTTGTACAAACTTTCTACATTATTTTTTAAGAATAATTTAATTTTTGCATGTTTAGGTTTTAGTAGTTTTCCTAAACCTTGAAGCAAATGCTTTGCCAAGACGAACCAATCCACAATTGCACATGGTTTCGTCACCACACGATTCAGCTGAAAACTTGTAACTCTATACAAATGAACATGATGTACTTACTGAAAATATTTTCATGGCGGTGTCACTTCCGGTTGCACTGGAAGTTGATGCCAACTTTGTTATTTTAAGTACAATATCCCAATTTTTATTTTATTTTCGGTTTCCGCGTAAAATTTTCTTCCACTACCAGGCTTGGCCGACCTATCTCATACCATTATTAAGAAAAAAATAATTTCAGGCGTAAGCAACGAAAATTTGAATCTACTGAAAAATTAATATTTCATGAAACATTAAAAGCCAGATTTCACGAAACTTGTACAACGGTTAGACATGGTATTGGATTGGATTATGTTTTCAGTATTATACATTTTTTAAATTTATTTCTAGGGAAGGCCCGGGAGTATCAGTAATTAAGAAAACTAAAAATGTCAAAAAGTCATTTTTTGAAATTGTAACTATGTTTTTTTTATATTCTCATTCGATGCCTAATTTAATTAGCCATCTGCTGATATATCATGTTCCTATACCTAAACTGAATAATTTTCGTGTTTTCTGCTTTTTTCCTACTTTCTTTTCTTTCGTAGTATCTGTTTTTTTTCTACTTTTCTGGAGATGATATAGTAAATTAATAGTATGCTTTGCTATCTTTCTTGCTGCCTGTCGCATGATACATTAAATCAGTTGGCTAAATCAGATTACAAGCACACTACACCATCTCCAAGAAAAGTCGAAGAAAGCATGATAACACGAAAAACATTCAGTTTAGGTATAAGAACATGATATATCAGCGGATAGGTAATTAAATTCTGCATCGAATGAGAATATAAAAAAATTCACTAGCAATTTAAAAAAATTGACTGCTTGACAATTTTAATTTTCTTTACTACCGTTACTCCCGGATCTCCCCTAGAAATAAATTTCAAAAATGTCTAATACTGAAAACATAGTCCAATACCATGTCTAACCGTTGTATAAGTTTCACTTATCTAGCTTTTATGTTTCATAAAATAACATTTTTCAGTAGATTCAAATTTTCGTTGATAAGACCTGAAATTATAATTTTTCTTAATAATATACGCCAAACCTAGTACTAGAAGACGTAAAATTCAGAACTAAAAACTATGTTCAAATATGAATATCCGTTAAATTATATAAAAAAATAATTTTTCTTTTCTTGTCTACAATAACAATGCAATGCAAGTTTATACTAAAAAACTAGATTATGGTGTTTTAATAATCTTCACCAGTACCAAAAAGTCCTACAAAGAAGGTCCCACTTTATGGGAATATCTACAATTATTTTACCATTTTACACAACATTGACAAGTAGATGCCATACATTTTGTGTATGACTGATCAAATATTATGAAATGTACTCCTCGCTTTGCAATCACCGCGATTGTTAAAAAAAACAGTATAATTCTCATAGACTTTCCCCTTTCCAAAAATTTTAGAAAATATAATTTACAACAACTTTTGATAGATATTTTTTTAAGGCCAGCTCTTCATTACAACTTGAGTTGGCTATAAAAAAAAGTATGTTTAGACTTAAGAACTTTTTTGCTGTCCTTTATTGAGTGTAAATGTATCATTCTGTTAATCCATTGATAAACCTCCCTGCTTAGACAGTTTATTTTTGTTTATTTCGAGAAATTTCTTATTCAATTTAATACACAAAAAGAAAACAGGCCTAAAAAGATTAGCTATAAATACCTGTACTATAAAGATATGTTTACGAATGGAAATAAAACATACATGGATATTTAAATATAAATAGGTTTTTCCAAACATTTCTGAATAAAAATAAAACAAACTTAACTTAAATGAATTCTTATAATGGCTAAAATATAGAACTGAATAACAATAAAATGATACAGATAAAAATGTTGAGGTCGAATCCTCAATAAAAAAATAATCATTTTACCTTTAGTCGAAAGGTCAATAATAGGTACGGTTAAATTATGTAATTAAAAGGAATACCTAATTTGCGACGATTATCTAACTGTAGGCGGAGGGGTGGGTTTGTTTATAAAAAATAGTTTAACTTTCAAGACTATAAATAAATATACTGTAATTCATTCTTCTATTGAACAATTATGGATATCTATGATTTTAAATGACAGAAAGATGGCAGTAGGGGTGGTATATGGCCCTCCTGGGTCCGATATCCATCAATTTTTGGACTACATTGAAGAACATTTTCCGGATTTATTACTTGAACATGATGAATTTTTTTGTCTAGGAGATATTAACGTTGAATTGTTAGAAAATACCTCTTATTCAGATCGGTATCTATCTATATTGAAAGGACTAAATTTAGTACAAATTATCAATAACCCTACTCGAGTCACGGCAACTACATCTTCTTTGATAGATCATGTTATATGTACACAAGAATCCGCAGTTGTTAGATATGGTATCACAGATCTTCATGATCTTAGCGATCATTGTTTGGTTTATCTAGTGGTAGACATTCTCATGAGGGGTGATGTTGAGCCACCCAAAAGCTATCGCAATCTATCTAACGTTGATAGACATATAATTCAACGAGATTTAGTGTCAATCCCTTGGCATAACATGTACCATATGCAGCGTATTGATGAAAAGGCATACATGATGAAATTAAGGGACTCCGCCCTTATCAAATTTAGACGTAATCGTAAACCAGCTACGTTTGAATATTATAAATCTCTGCGTAATTTAGTATCTTCGTCACTTCGGTGAGAAAAAAGGGCATATTTTGGTAGCTTATCATCTAATGTCTCATCCAATAATAGGCAGGTCTGGATAGATTTGAAAAGGTTAAATATAAACTGTAAAAGACCTCTGTGTTTACCAGTTCATATTCAGGATGTAAACTTAATCAATAACCATTTCTCTTCTGTTTCTAACAATTTAAATCCCATTTGTTTAAACACATTACATTTTTATTCAAACAATGTAAGTGATAAAGTAAATGGTGATTTTAACTTTAATGCTATCTCAGTTGAAGAGGTGAGGGGTTTTGTTTTTGACATAACATCAAAGTCTATTGGTCCAGATAATATATCCATACAAATGCTGCAGATTTGTTTCCCCGCCATCCTGCCCATGGTGACTCATAATTAATTCTTGTTTAATTGAAGGGTACTTTCGTCTCAGTGGAAGGAATCTTACGTTATACCTATTCCTAAGTTAATAAAATTGTAGTGAACTAAAGGACATTCGTCCTATCAGCATTGTTAATGCAATATTTAAAGTTCTGGAAAATATAATCGAACGTCAAATACGTGTCTATCTGAATACCTACAACATATTACCTGAAGTCCAATCTGGGTTCAGGCCTAAACATAGCTGTGCTACTGTATTATCTGCTGTAGTTGATGATATTTTACTTTCACTTGATGTTAATCGGAATGTTGTTCTAATTTTGTTAGATTTTTCAAAGGCATTTGACACAATTAGTCATGATTTGCTTTCTGCTATTTTACACTACTACGATTTCAGCAAAAACACTCTTAGTTTCTTCAAACACTATTTACTTAACAGAACCCAAAGAGTAAAACTGAATAACGATCTCTCTGATCCAAATGTCATTCATACTGGTGTACCTTAGGGTTCAATTCTAGGACCTTAGTTATTTACGATTTACACTAGCAACTTATTTTCTTGTCTACAATATTGCAAATATTATCTATACGCTGACGATACGCAGCTGTTATATGAATTTTCCAACGATGAGGTCACTACTGCTCAGTCAAATATTAATACGGATCTGTCTAATTTGATCAACGAGGCTTCTAATCATTCTCTAACTGTTAATCCCAGTAAATCGTCTATTTTGTTATTCTGTTCCAAGCAATCTCGTGAACATCTGCAACATAACCTAACAATTAGAATCAATGGGGAAATTCTCCAGTTTACTAATGTTGCCAAAAACCTTGGCCTTCAATTAGACATTAACCTACGTTTTAAAGAACATGTTACGCAGACCATTAGTAAGTCGTATGGTGCGCTAAGAGTTTTATATCCGTAATGTCTACACGGACACGTAAAAATTTATGTGACGCCCTGGTTTTGAGTAAGTTTAACTTCTGTGATGTTGTGTATGGTCTTTGTATAGATGACCACTCATCCCTAAGAATTCAAAAAGTACAAAACTCGTGTATTCGTTTTGTCTATGGTCTACGTCGACGTCATCGTGTGTTGCTATGTCTGATTTCTGCAGGATGGTTAAATATGTTGAGTAGGCGCAAGCTTCATCTTGCATCGTTCTTTTACAAAATCTATACCTTTAGATCTCCTCCGTACTTGGCCAAGAGGCTTCGATTCCGCACAGATGTACATCATTTGAATCTTAGGCATCGTGGACTTTTAACTGTACCCAGATATTTTAAATCATTAATCAAAAGAAGTTTTTCATACAATATAACACATATTATAACAATATTCCTTTAATGATTAAGTCTTCATCGATGTACGGTTTCAAAATAAAATACAAAAAATATTTGCATTATTCTTCTGGCGACTAAATATGCGATGATTGTTGGGGTCTTTCCGTGTTTCTCAAAGTTGCTAAGCTCATAAATTAAAATGAAAATCAAATTTAATTTGACAATTGTATATTCTGAATTTATCATATTATACGTTCTGTCAGCGGCTGGTACTGCAAGTTTACTTAACTTAAAGTATGGAGCTCTAGGAGGACTGATACTCCCTTTTCTGGATGAATCAATAGAGTTCAGGTTGAAAAGCATTTTTGTTATTATTACTTTCAATGTATTGAACATGTTAAGAATTGTAAATTGCTTTTCAATAAATTATTATTATTATTATTATTATTAAAATACCTATTTTATCAAACCATAATTTTATTACTCTCCAATATTTTGTTACGTTTTCTTAACTTCTTTCATATTCTTACATTTTCTGCAAACTGTCGATTTGCCTAAAAAAAGGTGGGTTGTACACAGCAACAAGCGGCGACACGGTTATCATTTTGCAGGAAGCTACCACGAACAAGTGATTTGTGTTTTCACAGGTGAAACAAACTAATTAATGAATCAATTTTTATTATTTTTAATCAATCAAGGAAAAAATAATCATAATAAATTAGAAATTTTCTCTTTTCAAACTGAAATCAATTTGTAGGGACTGTTGGAGGAGCCTCAAAGCACACTCACAATAATAAATTCAATGTAGGAGCAAAGTTCCCAAAAGAATTAGTAAGTGAATATCATGTGATGGGTATGATGATGATATTACTATATAAAACGAGGGTATCGTAAACTGCAACGTGTGGGAGTGGGAAAACCCGGCCCGAAAGTACAAAAAAAATTCTGTTATAGGATACCGGAGAAAACATTTCCGAAGAAAGCTTGAACGAGAGTGTTGATAAAACTGAAAATGATGGGTCTGGAAGTGATACTTCGCCGACAAAACAAAGAAGAAGAACTATCAAAGAATTAAGGGAAAGTCTTATTAGGTAGTAATTTGAATTTGGGGAAAAATTTTAACAAATCCTCCTTAACGTGTCTTAACACCTATTTTAGCGTTGCACTTCACAAATGCATCTTCTTCCAGAATGTTATGTTCTTTTGCAAGACGAGAAGCTTCGGTGAAAGGTAGGTACATCTGCAAAAGTTATTTCGAAAATTCCACCAGAGACGACGGAATTGCTTTAAACTAGTTCAAAAACAGGCGAAGCAAAATTCGCAGAAGAAAAACTAAAAATCATACTACATGTATTAAATCAATTAAGATTTCCGATACTCAAGAAAATGAACACAATGCAAATTTGAATTTAGTTACTCTAGGGTATTAAATTATGCATGTTAAAAAAAATTGTCAAGAAATGGAAAAAATGGATTTCATATCATTTCATGAGTATGCCTTTTTTTATTTGGAACAATATGGGGTGTCAGAAAATCTGCTCATCATTGGAGTAAACAACGTTTTCTTTGTCTTTGGAGCAAAAAATGATTTTGTTTACTAGTAGATCAAAGGTACCATTTATCAGATTTTTACTTGTTCAATATTGCCATCACTATTAAGGAATTCCCTCGAATAGTTGGTTCAATTTAGCGAAATACAAATTTCTTTTAAATATCGGCAAATTTCTTTTTCACAACTACTTAACGGCAAAATTATGGTTGAAGAACGTATGCAGCTGTTTTACTACCTTAACGAACTTAAATATGATTCTATGTTACTTGTAAAGTTTTAAGTACATGCAAAGTTTTTTTAACCAGATCGATAGTTTGCAGAAAACTTAAGAATATTGCAAGAAAGTAAAAACATATTTAACAAAATATTGGGCAGTGACAGTTTTATTGTTAGAAGAAGAGGAGAACGTTTATTAAGTTGTTTGTCTAACTTTATAGACGCATCATAATTTGCGTACAGTCTTCGCGTTTATAATAGCGCGGTTTACAACAGGTACATAAATTAGTCGTCCTCCTTTAATTGTGTAGATATATAAACAAAATAAAATGGGATAGGTTTTACTATTGTATAGGTAGACTTGATATCGGATATCCAAAACTTAGGGCCTGAAGCTATAACTTGAAACTGTCAATTATTTCAAAGAGTGATTCATAAAATTTCGGACCTTTAAAATAGGTAAACGTTTAGTATTCAATGAGAAGGACAAAATTACCACTTTAAAATAATCAGGAGTTCGCAATTTTGAAGTAAAAGGTACAAACAAGTTTTGATTGATTTTAGAAATAAACATCCATACAAATAAACTTTTGCAAAACATATTTTAGAGTTAAACCATTAATTAACTATGTAATTATAAAGAACTAAAATTTTAGAAATTAAACGGCATTTAAATAAACAAGACCTTATTGAAACAAAAACGCCTTCCAGGATTGGACCTTAAACTTGAAAGTTTCTCGACCTGATGAAGTCCCTTACGATAGGTGGCGAAACGTTGGCAACTACGATTACCTTTTCGACACGGTCCAATCCCGGAAGACGTTTTTGTTCCAATAATGACTCCGGTCGTAGAAGTCTCAATTCTTACAAACAAGACTTTATTTTAAATGTGCATATTGTAAATTTTAAGTAAATAAAAGTAAAAAACAATTATTATGTTTATCACGATAGTTTTTGATCAACTACATTAACGTGCGTATTTTATACTTTTCTGACTTAAAAACAAATATTTTCCATAACAATACATTGATTTTCGGAAAATATCCATGATTAATCTCTTACCTCTTAAAAGTATTGTGATGACAAAAATGGATGTTTTATCAGAGAAAGTTTAATTTCTGAATAAAAAAACATCCCAACTATTATTATATTTTACATGAAACTACAATATCTAACTGCAGATAAACATTGAACTTTTATGAAATCATCGTATGCATAGTAGTTAACAGTTTCAAATTATAGCTCAAGCCCTCAGTTTTGTTAAACCTACCTATACGATAGCAAAATATATCTCATTTTATTTTGTTTATATGTATGTAGTTAAAGGGGAACAACTAATACATGTACTTGCTCTTAACTGCGCCACTATAAACTCGAAAGACTGTACTACTAAAATAATAAAAATTACGAGAAAATATTTAAAAAAATCTGAATATGTTTGTTTTACCTCACTAACTGGAAATGACGATCAATGGCTTCTTTTTTAGACTTATCCTACAAATCTTTAAAATTACCCAGCACTAAACTAATAAAAGTAAATTATCGATGTTATGGAAATCTAAAATCCAGTACCTTCAGGAAATATTTGAAAATTTGAGTTTTATCTCTCAATCAAACCTAACCAAAAGCACGTTATATTAAATCTAAAATTTAATGATTTATTATTTCTGTTTATTTATTTATTTCTGTGTAGACATTAAATTCAATATCTGGATTATATCACTCATAATGTATTAGTTAGATATGGCAACCACTAATTAATAATTGATAATTATAACTGATATGCATTAAATGTAATAGACATAAGTTTTTATCAGTTGCAATGTCAGAATTAGTTGAAATTAGTGAGTAACTCTCCCGGAAGGCGTTTTTGTTTCAATAATGACTCCGGTCGTGGAAGTCTCAATTCTTACAAACAAGACCTTATTTTAAATGTGCATATTGTAAATTTTGATAAGTAAAAAACAATTTATCACGATAGTTTTTGATCAACTACATTAACGTGCGTATTTTATACTTTTCTGACTTAAAAACAAATATTTTCCATAACAATACATTGATTTTCGGAAAATATCCATGATTAATCTCTTACCTCTTAAAGTATTGTGATGACAAAAATGGATGTTTTATCAGAGAAAGTTTAATTTCTGAATGAAAAAAAAATTTCCCAACTATTATTAGCGATTCTTTTTCCCACTCGAGCTCGAGTTGCCTCACGAGCGTAGGGAGTGAGGCATTAGAGTGAGAGTGGAAAAAGGCTTTCCTCATGTGATAGATACAACATTTTTTCCACATTTCCCAAAAAAATAACCTAAAGAAAGAAGTAATATTTAATAGGTGGGTCCCAATAGTCTCGGTACAGTATTCTGTAGTATCGGCGTGGTCTCAATCTGTCACAGCGCAGCCGCGTAATTCTAACCAATAAATGTAGGGTAGTCATTTTTAAGAGTCGAAATATAAGATATTAAATTATACAAACCTGATTGAATACTAAATTAAATTGTTTAACTAAGTACTAGGCGCATCTATTTCTAATGACCCATTTTTACATTTTTTTAAAGAGGCATATTTGTAACATAACATTATTTTCCTCGCTAGTGAGGAAATAGTATATTGAAAAACAAGTGTCACAACAACACGAGACAAAGTTTGCAGACCGACCGAAGGGAGGTCTGCAATTGTCGGAGTGCGACAAAGAGTAGTTGTGGCACGTGTTTTTCATACTATTTTTTCTATTTCGCAAAAATTTACTTCAAATACTTCATGAAATAAATGTTAATATTTGATCTAGTGTTTTTTTGGTTTAAAGCTATGTTGGTAGAGTAGGTGATATCCGAATAAAGTTAGCAACAAATGCTGTTGAAAGTTTGCTATTTTCAAAATAATATGTTGAGATTTTCAATCGCCGTTTAATTCACGAGTTAGTTACAAAACTTTTCCGCCGACCGTACTTTGTAATTTTAATAAAATTATATACTCTAATAATTCTAGAAGAAATGCTATTGTGAACGCACCTTTTTGTGAAATTGTCACAAATTTATAACCTAACTTCATCGTTTCTACTTTTTTGTGAGAGCTTGGCATGGAGAATTAAATTACTCAATTTCGATTGTTTTGTCGAAATAAAATTTCATCATAGTAAAAAAAGAAGACTAAATTTTTTATGGGAACGGATTGGTGCTTAATCAATATAATGGTCCACCTTCAAAGACAACAGTGTTTGACAATTTTTGATATATCATGGATGTAACTTCAGCACATCTCGAGCAAGTTGAACTTTATATAATGGCTTGTCGCATCATACCGAAGAAAGATATTTATATCCTTACTGTGTGCAAGAAGTTTACCAACTTATTGAGACAATTATTCTGCACATATTCAATACTGTCAATGGCTTTGCAACACTTTTATCAAGAACATATTTGCTTAAGACTCCTTATCGATGAATTTTTGTTTTACATTTACCGTTCCATAATTTCACAAACATGTGCATGTAGAGTTTATAAAAAACATTACTTTTTATAGTTTTGATTTTTTCTTACAGCCTTACTTAAAGAATCTTTTGAACAATAAGTAAATAATATTGAGATAATAGTTTGTAAAATAGATGAGCTGAACACCCTTAACATGTTATTAAACGTTATCATTGGAATGTTGCATACAGTACAAAAATGTCTTAAAAATCACTGTGAACAAGTTAAAGATTTATTACAATTGTAGATAATATCAATTTGTTAGTATTAAAATTTGCTTTGCTACAAATTACGACAGATTTTTATTTATACTTTCATGTTGTAGTTGATTGAAGATAAAACGACAATATGTATGTATAGTTGCCTATACTAAAATCACTTTTGTTTACATTAATGTAAGTCATAAATGCGCGGTCGATGGAAGAATATTGTGTGTTAAGTTTTGTTTCATAAATTAACATTAAATTTTCTTTGAATATTAACATCCACTTAATAAGAACTAACCAAACAAAATCTTACGTCTAAATTAAAACTGTAAATTATTTGGTTATACACTAAAATTTTTAAAACCCCTAAAACAGTACGGAAAGAGCTTCTATTTCCGTATCGTGTACAATACGGAAACAAAGCTATAGAAATTGCTAAATAGAAAAAACCAATTTTCCTCACTATTTGTAGAGAAGAAACGTCCGTTTTCTAAGTATGTCGTGGAAAATAGTTATTTGTCCAACAAGTGAGGAAAGCGATTCTTTTTCCCACTCGAGCTCGAGTAGCCTCACGAGCGTAGCGAGTAAAGCAGTAGAATGAGAGTGGAAAAAGGCTTTCCTCATGTGTTAGACAAGATTTTTTCCACGACATTCCCCAAAAAAACAACCTAATGAAATAAGTAGTATTGTAAACTTAACTTATTTTTACAGAATTTCGCTACATTTTCGTACGTAAAAGCAAAAGTTGATAATAGGTGGGTTCCAATAGTCTCACTACAGTATTCTGTAGTATCAGATGGTCTCAAACTTTCATAGCGCAGCCGCGTAATTCTAACCAATGAATGTAGGGTAGCAGTTTTAAAGAGTCGACATATAAGTTAAAACGTCAAAATTAGTAAGTTATTGCAGCCAATACAACATTGAAAATTTTCTGCTACCACAATGTAAATTAAAGTTACTTTATTTTGTTAAGTTGGCAAAACTTCACTATGTTGCAATACAGGGTCATTGATAGTCGATGGTAGGTTAGACATTTATGGAAAACGATAAGAAAAATCTGAAAATTTGGCTATTGCCATAAACAGACACGATCTATCTTTCTAAAATATTTTCATTTTGGCGGTGTTGCCGGTTCTACTCAAAAGTATATGATTTAATTTTTAGAATCGCAATTTCTTACTGATATTTTTTTCTGAATAATTCCCTATACCTATCTACACCGGTTTTCGAAATAATAATTATTTTAGGTTATTTTCTTTCAAAATATGATCCACCAAAATTTAAATTTAGCCTTGTATTTAACAGCTCCCTAAATAAATTTATTTTATCTTATACAGGGCGGTTTAAAGTTAATGATTTTGACGTGACGTACAAAAAAGATCAAAACTTTATTTTTTCAAATGGAACACCTTGTATATTAAATGTATACCAAATCTTAATTATTAAATAAATATTGTATAATTAATATAGGTGTGAGTTATTATATGAGTCATAATTGCAATATATCATTGAAACGTAATAGATATCGAAATGACAATTGAAACGTTATACTTAGCGGTGGATATAATCTTTGAACAATGTTTGTCACTTGCAACAACTGGTATTTACATAATTAATACAAGCTACAAATTCATTTTCTCGCAATTCCAAACAATGCGTGTCAGAGACGTCTTAATTTCACCATTACTCAATACCGATCAATTTCCGATAATTTAAAGGCAAAATGACGAGAATCAATATTATATTCTATTACCTTCAGACAGACCTTCGTCAAATTTGCAAGTTAAGGTAACCGAATTTTAAATCAAGTGCCCGTTCGTTGATTAACGTTACTAATAAAGTCTAATAATGTTACATTATGCGGTTACGTTATTAAATACGTTACAATATTAATTCGACCCTGACCGTATAAAGGTTATGCATCATAACGTTACGAGAATTTCCTCTGCCGGAAGCAAATGCTTACTTCCGCTCGACACAACAGCCTCGCGGTTATCCAATACCTCTTACGATGCAGCATGTAATGAACGATGCACTTATTAATAATAACTTACATACATAAACTATAGACATTTCGGTATTAATAAATTGCGGATTAATTTTCTTAGTAAATAATGGAGAGTTAATCTCGAAAGTTTGAAATTAATTAGTAATACGTGGGGAGAAGAAATTTGGTAAAGCCTTCGTAGGCATCGAGAGAGCAGCTCGCCTTGATACGCCTAAATTGGAAGGAAAAATGCTGTTGAAAAAGTCTAAATTTCCCTTGTGCATTTGTATTAAATAAAAACTAAACATCCCTCTACAATTTCTCCTGAAAGATATATGAAATATCTAAAATGATTTACAAAATTTGTTGTGAAAAATAGTGTTAAGGAGGTTCAAGTGGTATAGCCCCGATCAAAAGTTTGAAGTATCACATGATTAAAAATTATTATTATTTTGAGAATAAATTCATTATCAACAAATTTTAGTCTTATTTATCGTTTTTTAATATTACTAAATTAGATTTTATGAATAGATTAACTTTTGAGTGTTTTATACAAACTTAAAAATAATAATTATGCGTAATTATGATTTATTAAATTATTAAAAATATATTCTAAGCAAATCGTATAAAAAATAACAGTATAAAGAAATACATTATTAATAATCATATTATACAACGCGTCCGAGATAATGGGGATTTTGGAAACGGTAAGGAATACATATTTAGTACAGTAAAATTACCCTTTGAAATTGCAATTTTCCGGAACAAGCTCAAATTTTAGGGGGTGTTAGATGACCATGATGGAAGATAATTCCCAAGTTTTCGACTCCAACCCCCTGTGGTTTTTCCGCCATCTTAGTTTTAGGGGGTAAGTTAGTTTTTCGCGTTTGATTCTCTTATTTTTAAAAATAGCCATAAAAGTCACTGATAATTTTTGGTAGAACGTAAGAATCCCCGCACAATGATATCCATATCGATATTACTTTTTTATTATTAATAAACAAGTACTCATTGTTTATAATAAAAAAATTGGGGATGAAAATGATTTGATCCCTAATATCTCGGTAACCGTTAATATTTGTTAAAAATTTCTGAAACAAAAGTTGTAGAGTATAAATTTTTAAAAAATTTTTGTCACAATCAATTTTTTCTATTGTTTGAATTTTTGGCTCTAAAGTCGACGCGGAAGTGACAGCGATGCGTCTTGAAGTAAGTTCTAAAATTAAAACTTTTTGGAACAAACTGAAATTTTGTGGGTTTTTAGAAGACTATGTGAGATAAAATTCCTCAAGTTTTTGACCTCCAACCCCTTGCGGTTTTTCCGCCATCTTTGTTTCAGGGGGTGATTTGGTTTTCGCGTTTTTCTTTCTTATTTTCAAAATGAGCAGAAAAAGTCATCAATACTTTTTTGTAGAGCGTAAAAATTTCTACAAAATGACAAACGCATCGTTTTCATTACTACGTTAATCTTAGTGTATACAAGAAACTATGTAAAAATTATTGTATCAATAGTCGACAAATTTTCATTCTTAATTTTTTCGTTACAATTGCATTTGTTTATTGATAATAAAAATTGTATCGACATACATATCATTTTGTAGAAATGGAGGAAAGATGAACTAAGAAGATGAAACTAAGTGATCCAAATGTTCAGGTATAATGCTTATCATAATCACTGACCTTTTATCCATCTATTTAAAAACTCTTACACATTTACTATTTTCCTCGCCGTATATTTGACCTTTTGTCATTTTTTTATTACATACACTCCGATTTGCTCGCAGTGTACCACAAAGATAAATGTAGCTTTGAAGCAAGAATTCGGGTTTTACACGAGTGTAAAAATTATCAGCAAATAGTGCCCTCCCTTCATTTAACAGTCCTTCTATTAGCTTAATACTTATATCGTAGGTATGTCCATCTTCACTAAATTTTTATCGCAATATGCGCTTAGGTGGCATGTATGACCTTCAGGTATACATAATTTATATATTTTTATTCCATACCTCTCCATGGTACCATAATATCATCAATGACAACCTCTTTGTCTGGTTTTAATGTGTTTTGGAATTTAGTACAGATGTATGAAAACATTTCTGATTTTAATTACGATTACGTATCATACGTATTACGTATTAGATCTTTTTGTACATTTTATAATTCGACCAATACCAATGATTTATGCCCACTATCATCAAAATTCCAAAAAGTTAAAAAATTTCGTGTCTATTCGTTTCTTTCTAATTTCGTATAATTTGATCCCGTGTGAGTTGAGTATGTTCGTGTATCAATTGTGAAGCGATAGCTCTACTACAATATCTAAAATTTTGTTATCAAAAAAATATGTAAATATTTGAAACGTGTCAGTTGCATGTATTTCATTTGTTTCAATTAGCAGTAATTCCCCAGTACCCCCAGAAAGCAGATACAGAAGCATCTTCATCAATATCTGATTCATAATTAAATTGCTCAGTGGAGTCTAAATCTTGTAAACCATTTTCAGAATCAGATTGCCTGTAAGGAATCATATACATAGAACTATATGTTAGATATTTGATAATAATAAACCAACAAAATCTGTTACGACTGAGATAAAGAACCTATAAACACGTGCGAACGTGTTCATCCGATCTTGCGAAAATTACTAATGTCTTCCCAATTTACACAAAATATTTATTATTTTATATGAATAAAAATTCCCTAGGTTGCTTTTACATCACGAGGGCGAACAGATTGTTATTTTGTATCTTAAGTCCCTACTGCTTGAGATTACTTACGACAACTCATAGGGTGGTGCCTTCGTCTCGGAAGCACTTTTTTATAACTGGTGAATTTTTAAAAATTGTACACGACCTCTCACCGAGTAAGTGCACCGAAACGATTATAATTTTTTTCTAAAATAAATTCGTCTACAACAACAAACTGTAACACTATGACGGATTTTTCCCAAAATCTAATAGATCTGCGCGATTATAAATAAGATCCAGATGCAAAGTCTCATAAAAATTAAACTGGTGGTCTTGATAGCTTGTTTACATACGGTCGGACGGCTGACCTCCAGACAGAATGACATCTAATTCGTCGGAAAAAGTGAAAAAAAAAGGCGTTAACATTTTTGGTTTCGCATAACAAAGAAATGAGTTCTTGAAGATTGTTTTAACGGCTTTTTATGTTTGAAACGAATTATGATTGGGATTTAACGAGATTTTTATAAAAAAACTATTATTTTGCAGACTCAAAAACTAAATAATTGTACAAATGTTTCCTTTTTTCTGAATGTCAAATCCAAAATTGTATCTTCATTACCAATATGCGATTAACTTTATTTTTCCTTTATTCCGCACATTCACCCTTCTCAATAATAGGTACTGGTTTCCACTTTCAGATCATCAACCATATTCAAGATACATTTAAATCATCTCGTTGCAACGAATCAATAATTCTATTGGAATTAAATTGTAAAAGAAACAAGGTGATCAAGCAAATTGGCTTAGTACTGGTTTAAAACCAAATTAGAAAACATCAATTTCAGGACAGCAAAAATAACCTACCCTAAAGTTGAGAAGCCAACAAAAATAGTCCTGCCTTCAAAGAATATAAATTTAGGGCGTACAAATTTAGCCATAAGCTTCTCGGGTATCGAAAAGCGAAACATTACAACTATTGGCAAATCCTTTACGCACTCAATGCTTTTATAAATCTCTTACCTAATTTCGTTATAAAATCAATGCGATCTCTAATTAACGATTTAAGAATGCGGAAAAAAGTGCATAAAATATGAAATTGTTAAGTAACAAAATTTCTTAAATTCCTAATCTTAAACACAAAATCTAAATATAATTGATTATCATACATTTTTTACAACCAAAAACGATGATCTCATGAATAGATACAATAAAATTTTGGTATTTATTATTTATAAACGTGACATTGATCGCGGCATTTCTTCAGATCCTTTTCACAATTTTTGACAACTGACACGTTCAAAATTCAGTTTATCAAAATAAAATAACAAAACAAGAGGGAAATTTTCACTGTATAATACGAATACATGCAGTTGAAGAAGCAATATAGTTTATAATTACTAATATTTTTTCATTAGCATAATGTATTACACGCATAATTACAAATTTTGCAACACGTTATGACTCACGGATATTCTAATAAGAGATGGTTATGCTCGTATACAATTAAAATTTTAAATTACGACTTGTGGCATTCCTTCTAGGTAAACGCATCAGTGTATTTATTATACTAGCTTGAAATTTATGGCGCAATTCAATATACTATAAAAACTTTTCATTATTGTATAGGTGCTGGTTAAACAGTCAATACGTTTTTGTTACACCCTGGTTTTAAACCGCGCAAAATTTATTACACCACAGAAATAATATTAATCCTTTCGCTATCTTCTCATGTTGAAAACAATAAATGGGATTGTGAAAAGATGTTACGTAACAGAAGAAAATGTGTGAGAAAACCACATAGTATAGATCGTTTACAAAATATTCACATTCACAGGATGTGCTGTTAATCGATTGTGTAACACATGCAAAAAGTGAGACATTAACACAGAACACTTTTATGCGTGTCTTTCACGCACCAAATCTCAAATTATTATGCCACTCATCACCGAAATCTGTTTTGAATGTCATGTGCGAATTTTAAATACCCATTTATAATAAAATTGGTCAACGATGACGTTGAACATAAACGTAGTTTGCCAAACAACATTTCGATGCAAAAAAAAATCGAGGCGAACGTTTTAAATAAATTCCAACTAAAAATAAATTTACCATACTTATTTCTTTTTTAAAATATACATCATAATTGTGTGCGCGCTTTAAATTTATTTATAGTATTAAGAGCGTGCTAAAAATTCAAAGATGATGATTTCGTTACTTTGTGGTAGAATAAATAACGCAATTCGTCTTGTTCAATGAATCTTAATTAATGTAATGTTTTAATGATGTTTAAAAGTAGTAGTTTCAATTTGTAAGCGTTACAATGTTAAATGAAAGATAATAAGTGTACATATTCAATATAAATCAACAATAATTAGTGTTTGTACGAATTTTGACGCTGCGTACGATAGTAGGAAACATTTAATTTGTAATTTTAATTGTTTGAAAAATCGGTTCAAAGTTGACAATTTTGTTTTGAAAGCAACCGAAAGAGACAAAACGAATAGTTTAAAGGTTGATATTTGAATACAGATATGAGATAAATAATCAAAAGTTAAATTATGATTTTAAGGAACTATCTAAGCTAGGCGTTGTATAAGTCAACAACAAAAATAAATGTTTAATAAATACAGAAATCCCAAAATTAGTTTTTACAACTGTTACAATTGAGACAACAAAATGAAATGATAAAGTAATCGAATTCTTTCAACAATTCGAAACACGGCAAAAATTCGAGACATTTAAAAATTTATTAAAATGAGTTCAATCAATAAATTTTTTTATTAACGGTAATTTAATTAAGGTGAGATATGAAAACTGTTTCAACATTTCATTTTCCATGATTCCAAACAATAATCACTATGGTTTTAACAGAATGAGGTAGAGGAATAAGAGTACTAATCAAGAAAATATTTATATTCGTTAACAATTTTGTTATTATTTATTTAGTTACATTAACATTACATTAACTTTACTATTGGTGTCTTCGAAATTCGAGCGTTGTTAATTTTAATAGAAATAGTTCTAGTCAAGGTAAATGTATTAAAAAAATTTGTAATATAAGTTTTAAAATAACCAATGCTATTAAAAATTCTGGAATTGTAACAAGTTGTAATAATATTCAGTGAATCTCTGTAGCTATTAACGACCAGCGGCTCGCCAGAACTTGTAAGAATTGAAGGTGATTTAAATGTACCTTGTAATGTAATTTTCCCAAACCAAAAAGATAACAGACGATGTACTAATTGTACACTCATGAAATTTAAAACTTGGACACCACAATTTTTGTAAACAAAAGTTTGCACATTGTGAAGCGGGCTTAAGGGTATCATTTACAATTCTAACAGCAGGTAGTCTCAGCAGGGGTTATCTTATAGAAGGACTGTAGAATGAATCATTACACTAAGCACGTTTTAGAAAATTGGTAATTTACGTTGCTTACTTAATTTTTTCTTTAAAGAATATATTTGAAGGTATCGCTAATTAAACACCATAGCTCGATTAATTATCGAATCAAAATTTTGTTTAGGAAATGTTTACAAAATAAAATTAGAAATAATTTTGATTTAAAAAACGTCTACAAGCAATAACTTTTAAATTAAATCAAAAAACTAAACATGGTTATTTGGGTTGACTGATTATTACTTATTTTTAAATAAATCTAACCTACTAATTATTGTAAGTTATTAAAAAAATCATTAAACTCTCTATTCATAATATTTAGTCCTTACAAAATGTATATTTTATGACGTTTCATTTTTTTTGTAGTTAAAAAAATCATTAAACTCTCTATTCATAATATTTAGTCCTTACAAAATGTATATTTTATGACGTTTCATTTTTTCTGTAGTTAATATAAAAAGTGAAAATAAAAACTAAGGCAATTCTTATTGTCAACGTATATATTTAGTTTTTGACAAGAATTTATTACATAATTATAATTAAGATACCAAGTTATAGTTTAAAATTAAATGAAAACGTTTTTTTTTAAATAAAGGTATTACTATATAAATAAATATAAGAAATCAATAATGGGTGTGACCTCCATTATTATTGATACATTCTTGGAGGCGTCTGCTCATTGACGCTATCAAGGTATCAATATAATTAATATTAATCGTTTCCCATGCGGTATCAATGGCTGCAATTAGTGCATTACGGTTTACTGGTATAAAATTTGGCCCTTGTTGTCTTCGGATAACAGCAAGTATTCGAGCCCAAACATTTTCGATAATGTTAAAATCTGGGCTTTTTGCTGGCCAGGGTAACAGCTCCAAGTTATTTGCTTGTATCCAGTTGCGCACAACCTGCGAAGTATAGGGTCATCATATCCCGATAGTTAATTATCGAATGTTCCAAGAAAATATGTGTAAATAGTAAATGGAATCTACTAACGTAACGTTAAGTCGTTAATTATAGTTACATAACTCTCCTTTCATAAGATATAGTTCATATTAATATGCTTATTGTAAAGCTTCGTACACACCTGAACAACAAACCGAGGAACAAACAGAACAACGAACCGAACGGCAATCGGAACATTAATTTGGACGGTGCTACGTACGAATTTTAGAACAGATTCGCAAGTCCTGATTGTTCCACGAACGGTTTGCGGCGTTCCCGCAACTTGTCGGTTTTTTCTCCGACATCAAAGAAAATGCGCGCGAATGCGTTTGCAGGTTTGGACGAATCTAAACAAAACGGCGAACAAACTTATGCGGGAGAATTAAATTATTTATTTTTGTCCTCCCTTTTGTGGGTTTGTTGTGTTTTAGGTAATATTATGGAGTTGACAGAAGAAAAATGTTTTAAATTAATCAGTGTTTAAGAATGCAAAAAAAATGATGTCCCTATTAGCATCATTTGGGCGGGAAATTTCAAAATAAAAAAAAAGCGAAGTAAATTATAATTTTTACTCTTCTTTGTGCGTAAAAATTTGGTTGGCACTATCTTCTTGTTTTCCGCAATTTTCTCTTCTCAATAATAAATATATATGAACTGAAAACTACTGAAAATAATTATGGAACAGCACAAACGTTCCGTTTGTTGTTCGGATTGTGGAAATCATAAAAGATCGTTTGTCGTTCTGTTTGACTTTCGGTTCGTTGTTATGTTTGTTGCTCGGTTTGTTGTTCAGGTGTGTACGAAGCTTTACAACTTAAGCAACAATTTTTTGGCGAATAAAGATTAGTTTGTGATGTAATATTAGAAACACAAATTTATATCATATCAAATTTATGACAACTTAAAACCAAGAACGTGTATGTTATTGCTAAGAAATTATTAAGGAAAAAGCGCAATTGCAGTGTAAATATTTATAATTAGATATTTTCGAAAGTTTATAAGTCCTCTATTGTAATCTTAATACTTAAAAGAAAATCCTGTCCATTAGCATTATAAGGAAATGGCTTTTACTTTATGAATAAGTTTCAATAACAATAGAATATCCTTGCTTGTTTAATTTACTTCCTTTGAGTCATATTGCTCTAAGGGTTGTTACATTGGTCATTGTAAACATATCCTAAACAAAATTTTGATTCGATAATTAATGGAGCTATGGTGTTTAATTAGCGATACCTTCAAATATATTCTTTAAAGGAAAAAAATTAAGTAAGCAACGTAAATTACCTATTTTCTAAAACGTGCTTAGTGTAATGATTCATTCTACAGTCCTTCTATAAAATAACCCCTGCTGAGACTACCTGCTGATCGAATTGTAAATAATACCCTTAAGCCCGCCTCACAATGTGGAAACTTTTGTTTACAGAAATTGTAGTGTCCAAGTTTTAAATTTCATGAGTGTACGTGCACACCATTTCTTCCGATAGCGCGCACTTTAGACTTGAAGGTCGTAAAATAGATTGCCCATAGTTATCGTGTACAGTCATCGTCAGTGAAAATGGACATGTCCATGTAGAAATTGTAGGATGTGGTCACAGTCAAAGAGAAAAAAAAACCCATTTATGATGGTGTAATAAAAATTTTAATCTTCCAAGTAAACAAGTAAATTCTTTACACTTTCTTATTCACTTTTCACATATTGGAAACTGAAAGCTTGTTACATAACATTAGCTACATAACAGAAAAAAATGTGTGCTATCCTAAGTAGTTGGTAATATTTCCTGGTATTTTTCAAAAATATCTGTTAATATAACAGGGTTGTCCATATTCCCTGAACAGCAACTAACTTTCTTATTTTAAATAGAACACACCCTATATATTTTTTGAAATTCGAAAAGATCACAAAAATTTAAGTAAGTATGTAATGTGAAGATTTTATAACAATGTTTCTTCATTGTTATAAAATCTTTATTTAAATGTTTTGTGAATGGGGATACCGCAAATACTATTGTAAGAAGCGAAGTTCAATAACAATTTTTTAAATAAATTGTATCAATAAAGAAACGCAATTAGAAACATATTATTTAAATCCTATTGAATAATGATCTAACCTTTACCTATTCTTTGCATTTAATCGCTGCTCAAAAAAAAATCCTTCTGTTGCAACGTCATTATTTAATAAATTAAATAGCTTTCCCTAATTGTCTGATTTCATTCAGAACGTAAATATACAGTATGTCCCCGGATGGGGTAGCCAAGAGGAAAACCTTTTTTATTTTTAATTTTTCGAGAAAAATGTATTCTTCATAAAAGTTTTTGCTTGTTTCAAAACCACGGAAAGGGCTCTCTTCGTTCGGTTCGGAATAACCCATTTCATTAGAAAATACAATATTTCGATAAAAGTATTGATTATCCATTATTTGAATTACTTAAATTCGTTGTTTTTTCGACAACATTGTCATTTAATAAATAAAGTCAAAAATCTTGTTATCGATTGCCATGAAAACGAGATCTAATTTTTCGGACTTTGAAAAATTTTCAACTAAATGAACCTATTCTTCCATTTTTCTCTAGAATGGAAAGAAAAATTAGAACGAAGAGAGCCGGTTCCGCGGTTTTGAAACAAGCCGAAACTTTTATGAAGAATACATTTTTCTCGAAAAATTAAAAATTAAAAAGTTTTTCCTCTTGGCAACCCCATCCGGGGACATACTGTATAAAATTAGTTTCCAAAAAATATAATTTGGTTGATTTTTTAATCTCACATGGAACAAAAATAAATAATATACTACAAAAACAAAGAATCATACATATACAGAGTTATTCACGGTATACGACACAGCCAAACTATTCAATAAGGCAAACTATTCAATAAACCTAAAGGTTTAAGTAAGGTGAACCTCTATAAAATCCATTCTTATTTTGAACGTAGAAACTGAAAATGTAATAATATATAGGGCATTCCATAAGAAAAAACACAACTTTGATACGTTCTGTGTATTTTGGGACATTTTTATATTTCGAAAGCAATTTTAAAATATTACTCCAATAGGTCTCTATCCATCCCAAATATATTTTTCCAATCTTATTGAATCGTTTGGCTGTAATATTCCGTGTCGTATACCGTGAATAACCCTGTATAATTGAAATAAGCAAGCTCTCAGTTGTCAATATGTGAAAAATGAATAAGAAAGTGAAAAGAATTTACTTATTTACCTGGAAGATTAAATTGTTTAGTGCACGATCATAAATAGAGTTTTTCCCGTAGACTGTACCACACCCTACAATTTCTACCTGGGCATGTCCATTTTCATTTTCACGTAAGTTTCGTTGTCCAAATAAAAAGCTTATGGTAAAACCTTTTCTTGCCCAACTTCCAGCATTTTGATGTGGCCCTCCATTCTTGATCAGTGTTTCAGTTTGGCCTCTTCTGGCTAACCTAAAATTTAATTTCGAGGTTCCGCTTGATATTCTGAATAGAATTGTAATGAATATCAAGCTCAGAACCAACTTGCCGAATCGAACTGTTTGAGCACTTGTAAATGCGTGGGCGAGCGTCCATGTGATTTTTCTTAGCAAGAAGTCTTCAACATACTGCTTCAGAATCCGCCGCGCACTAAAGTGATTGTATTTGATTTTTAGAAAATGGAGTGTATTTTTGAAGTAACGCGCAAAAACATTCGCGTAGAAATGAGTGAGTGAGTCCGAAACTCATCGGTCTTTTTTGGACGCCATTCTCATTAAATAGTAGCTTTCGGCGGTTTTATTGTAAATAATAACCCTTCGCAAGTCTGGCTTTCCATTCATAAGCACCTTAATCGACCCACTTCGCTATTTATTGAAGTAATAGGCCAATACTATTTTTTGCCCTTTATTTACAGACGCAGAATTTTACACCGTTATAGAACATACAGATTAGCTAGAGTACATAAACAACATGACTACTACTCCCGCTACTCACGTACGCAAATGCTTCGTATTAAGCAATTTTGTCGACAGGTATGTAAACGTAAAAAAAAAGCACATACATTATGTTAAGTTTTTCATCTAGTAGGAGACTTCTTCATGTAAACTCAAGAATGTCGGTCCATAATAATTTATTTATTTATTCGTATAGTACATTTTTAATATTGTATTGTGATGTAAGTGTTATGTATGGTGCCCCATAAGATCAGTATAAACGTCATAACAATAGTCATACAGAGTAAATTTTAAGTAAGGAACACCTCAATTATCTTAGAAACGGAAACACAAAAAAAGAAAGATCTGACAACAAGGTACATACCACCAAATATCGGCCGTATCACAAGCCCGTTCCACTACAAAATCTATAACAATCGTGCAAGCCGTTTCTGATTTGTCTCAAATTAGTTATAACAAAATTGTATGCGGAAACTAGGAAAGTGTCCACTTTTACTCAACTTTTTCTGCTCTTTCAAATATGTAAATAGTTTTCCAAAATTTTAATAGTGTAAAAATTTGAAGTAAACAAAACTTTTGAATTTTTTGTCCGTACCTGGATAAACATTAATTTTTATACGTTATTAGATAGTACATTACTGGACAAGAAAAATAAGTTGTAATTATAAAGAAAATTCACAGTGTGGTTCGTGAGTTTTGTGCAAATCAAGAAATAAACAATACAAATAAAACATCCTGTATCTTGGTTATAAAGGATCGGAGGCCTGTACAATATATGTTTTTTTAGAATCGTCTTGATACCCTAGTACTTTTACATTTTCACTGGGATAACATTGAAAATTTAAATTTGAAGATTAATATATAATATTTTTTAATTGTAAATAAACAATGTTGAATATTTAAAACTGATTTTTCATCCGCAACATCTTTTCTTATTAAAAATTTCCGATATGGTCAAAAATGAACAAAAATGATATAAATTATTCTTATTATTATAGGAATGATATAATTTTATATCTGATAGTTAAATTTTGGGTTTTAAAACATGCACAACTTTTTCATAAAATCAATAATAACAAAGTTTTCCATATGTAGCCAACTTACGCGGACTCAGATATGCCGATATCGGTAACGTGTGTTACAAGCATTAAAGCTATTGCTTAGATAGCGCTTTGCACTTTAACACACACATGCCGTTACAGTTAACTGTTGGCATTTTTCTTAGTTTATACTACTCATACGTGTCAATGTTTACACGAGATGTCGCAAGACACGTATTTTACTTAAACGATTTACTCGAAAAAAACATATCACTAGCATTCCCTCTTCCAGGTTTTAGAAAGAACAAGTTGTTGAAGGATTGTCCTAATGCTGTCATTAGCACTAACAGATCAATATCCTCCCAACTATAACAACTTTTTCGAGTTTCTTGGCTTTCAAACTGGCAGTTTTCACAATTAATAAGTCGGCATCCTCTTGAGCCTGCTTGACTTCAATGTCACAGTCTTCAAAATTTCTGCTTAGAACTTTGATCAGGCGTTTCTTGTTTTGATCATTTGCTAAAAATTTTTCTTGTGGGAATAGATTTATCATATTAGATTCAAAAATTACTTCAGGAGAGCAATGCATCCTCATTCGCCGCAATCTTCAGATCTTTTGGTGCGGGTATGTTCAGGATAGCTATCAAATACAACTATAACTTGAGATCCATAATGTCTCTTGAGCAATGACAAATAATTCTGAGCTATGGTTGCAAAGGAAGCATTGTGAGACCAAATAACTTTATGTAAGAGATATCCCCCATCTACAACAGCTGGCGCATTCTTCTGTGTCATTTCATTGGCGTGAAAGCTTTGTATAAAGTAGATTTATTACTCTTTCGCATGCCTTCTTCGGAAAAAAGCGACAAGTTTTCATCAGGTTGCTTTGAAAGGCACAATTGTTGGAAAAGCGTACAAGGATCAATAGAAGTAACTTTTAAGGTTCCTACTTTGAAACTATTAACAGTAAATGCTAGGGTAACCACCTTGTGTTTCCTCTTGAAAGTCACGTTTTTAAAATTACCAAAAGTGACTATTTTCTTAACCATGTTCATGCCGACTTCATACGCCATATGACAATTAACATCTGTTCCTCCTGTAACACCACTGCTTAAAGACTTTATGATGTCAGTCTCTGAAAAGGGAGGGGGTGTGAGAAAGCCAATCCCTCAGTTTACTTAAGTAATTTCTGTCCCTGTCGATTCAAGAACTTCGAATGTCCACATGTTGCTCAGATGTTTCGTACTCTATGTCACAAAACTTTTAAACTTCTTCACAAATGTTCTGCATGACTATCATTGCCAAAGTCCATTTTGCCAGAACGTTGTCTGAAAATCTTCTTCCACTTGTAATATCTCCTCGGGACTTATTTCTTAGAGCGTCTTATATCAAACTGTCCTTTGATGGTCAAATTGTGAAACTCAGTTGGGTCCATTAATTGTTGTAGCTTCAACATGTCCTGGACGTAGAGGTGTGCACTTTTAGCATATAAGAAATGTCCAGCTGCATGAAAAAATGGTAGTGATGTTTGAACCGTGTCAAGATGAAGCTTCCAGTTTCCTGTACGCTCAGCCTCGATAAACTGTTTCAGGAGTGTTATCATGCGAAAGTATTGTAGCCACAATTTTGCAGTCGGTCCTTTACATTCAAGAGTGCATAAAGCTTGTCTAAATTTTTCCACAATATCCTTCAGAGAGGTAGTATTGGCACAAGCTCCGAGTATAATATCTTGACACTCCTCTAATTCGTTTTCAAGATAAGAGTAAATCGATTCCATTGCCTCATCAATATTATTTGCGGGGTTGGTGTCCTCGTTTCATCTCACTTTTAGGTCTCTGATACAGTTTTCGATGGCAAAATTTGTGATACCAGCAACTAAATCAACTAAATAAAACACCTTTTTTCCCCACTCCCCACGACTTTCGGCAACATTTAGTATTGTTTCGTTCACACCCAGTTTCATGACATGATGAATCAAGTTCCTTTCAGACTTAGGAAGTCGTTCCTGCTTTTTAAAGAAATCTTCAGGTATGCCCTCTCTACACAAAATGCACTGCTCTTGCTCTTTAAAACTGAAGCTTTCACTTCGTGACCGAAAAGATGTAGCCGAACTACTTGGGCCAATACCATCACCAGTTGTACAGCGCCGTATATATGCTGCAATCATTCGCTCACTGATGTATCGTTTGTGACAGGCATTGTGAATTGTCACTTGTTTAAGTCCTTCAAAAAACGCTGATGTTCTTGAATTTGACGTTTTTCACTGCATTTTTGAAGATTTTTTATACCTTTCTCCTTCATAGTCTTTATTTCACCTTCATTTAAAGCTTTTTCACAAATAAAACAAACATTCTGATCAAGCGCACTCATTTTCAGAAATGAAACTGCATTACAAAACACACAAATAGAAATCTAAGTTGCTTGTATCTCACTGGATCTGAACTGACTAATAGCAAGGCAGATGTTGAGACGATGTACCGTTCGGGGGTGGGTAGAGGGGGAAAAATGGGAGAACTCATTGTATGAAAGAGGAGACAGTTTCTTACCTCCCTTCTAACCAACCTGCGTCGTCTGCTGTGTACGGGGGCGCGTTTTCGGCGACCATTCGATACTCGCTTTACCTATAAAGGTTGATATTCATGAAGATGTAACTCGCTTGCTATTCGCGCTACAAAAAAGTTGTACTGATGAAAATTGTAGGAAATTTAATTGTCTTTAAACTTTAAATTGGAAAATCATCGTCAAATTCAACCATTTTTGAGATATTTTGAAAAAAACCCCAAAAGTAGCAAATTTTTGTGTTTTTTTGGCCACCAAAAGTTCTCCCGGGGTCAACCATGTTGGATAACTTGTTTTTTACATATTGGTCTTAATATATAAAAATTTAAAAAAAAATGTTCTACCCAACTTTTGCAAGGCAAGCCCATTTTCCTATACTTATTTACTGGACTATAATCGTAAACTATAGTGATTTTTTGTGTAGTTTGAAATATTTTTGGTACTACAAGTATCTACTGATGCAGACAAAATCTTCACTTTTCAGTTTTAAAATATATGTTAATGTGTGTTATTATATTTTTAATTATCGTTCTGACTGATGTACTTTTCATAAAGACTAGTGGAATTAATGAATATGTGTGGCAATGATAATAATAACACATCTAAAAAAAATGCGCTTCATTTTTTAATTATACATAGGTTTAAGGGATTAGAAGTTCAAAATTACTTAATAAATCCTAATGGGTTTCAATTTTTGAGCTATAGGAGTTAAAAGGCGTTTTAACGTCACTTTTAAAATATAAACCGGTAATTAACCGGTGTTGCAGTCAACAGATGCGTGGTGGAAATTTTTTTTTTGAAAGATTTTTTTTTTTAGAAATTTTAAATAAACAAATTCGGTGAAGCGTAATAAGTATGTGTAGTTAAGATTATTGCTTCAAACATTTGCGTGATTCTCACAATTTTTTAAGGTGTTACACGTATTTCACTTCCGAGCAAACTATTCATTGAATTTTGTAATAAAGAGGCTACATTTTCCAGCACAAAAACGACGTAACGCACAGTTAATCCCTAATGTACAATGTGTTTTATTAACAAAATAAATTCACCATATAATCTAAACTGAGAGTCGCTAGCAACAAAGAAATTCAAGAAAAACTCTCGAGTGTCTAGATTATTCAAACATATGATATATTAGCGACATTATTTCAAGTTCAAATACTTAAGTACCAGCAATAGATCATTAACATCTGCACATACAACTAAAAAATCACGTGTGAACTACATTAAGAATAAAATAGCGACGTTTATTATAACGTTACTAAGGCGTAAACTTATCTATACATAAATTGAATTCTTATCTTAACTAAAGTTAGTACAGGTTATAGTATACATAACTACTTCAAAAGTTTTTTCTATTGATGTCAACTTTCCAAAAAGTCATTTTTCATTAGATTATATCTATTATTATTTATAACATCCAATGGGAAATTCGAAGATATTAACAAAACAAAAAAACATTGTAGTATTACATTTCCTTATTTTACTTTTATGACGTCAACATCATCATTATTATCACCTCCGTTTCGGTCGATCCTCAAGCAACTTTTGCATAATTCAGTAGATTTTTTGCTGGAACTTTTCTTTCATTTGTTCGACAATAATAGGTAACATTCGCATGTGTTAAGCGCTTCCTAATTCCGTCATTTTATTTTTATGACACATTCAAGGTATATTTTCGAGGTTAGTGGCACACCAAGGCTGTGATTAGAAAAGAAATGTATCTCATTTACAAAATTATGATATAATTAAAGGAAAGAGTTATGAATGAAATAGTTAATTTGCATTACGATGCGAAATTTACTATGCGTGTAATTAGTTTACTATGTCATAGTTTTATAGAAGAGTTCCCGTCAATTTTTTTATTTCAATTTATTAAAAACATTCAACAAAAAAATGGTTTTAATTCGAAAGTTTTTTTCCTATTATTAAATGACATTACAAACATAAAAATAAGTAGAAGAGAAAATTTAATAATAAATGTTAAGGAGCAGCAAATTTAATAATAAGAAAGTATATAACAAAATAATTACTTTACTTTCTATTATTTTGTAGAAAGTGCTTAGAAGATGTCATTTCGTTTAATTTGCGGAAAACGTCTGTCAAACCAAGGAGAACATATAGATATTAATTTTTTTGCGTTTTTCAATTTCAATTCAACACGATGAGAAATGAACAATGTTAGTGCTGATTAAAGATCGTCGTCCTTAACTAAGTAATATAATTAAAGACAATGAAACCAGCAACAGGTCGTTAGTAGTTAAAAGTCTCGTCCCAATTGTTAAGCAGGTCATTCTACAGGATAATTTGGGATTAGACGATGTCTATACTTTTTAACTCATATATGCGATCTAAATAATACATTAATGTATAAAACCAATTGTTAAGCTTAGAAAAATTAAAAACACAAGAATGAAAAGTATTTTAGGTATTAAGAAGTGAATTTGAGATAGAAGATTAAAACAGTCCATTTTATTATGCAATAATTTGTCCAAAACGTGGAAGAATATATCATTAATCACGTGACTTGCAATGTGAATTTGGAATCAAATATTACTCTAATGTCCTTAATTGAGTCGGCTCTGTCTAAGATCAAAGCTTCAATATTGAAATAGTAAGATTATGTGCCTCATTTTTCTGGTAACACTCATAACTTTACATTTGGAGATTTTTAGATCTGCGCACAATACGGCATTTTCTTGGCGAACAAAAAAATGTTTAAACAATACTTATGAACAAGTAAATTAAAAACAATTTCTTCAATTTTGAAATAGTTACGCCCGTACACGTACAGTAAAACTTCGATAACACAGACACTCTGTATCGAATTGTTGGAATTGCTGAAGATTCAATAACAAATTAAAAAATACAAATTTTATACAGGGTGTGTCTCGACGATAGCATGTTAGACGAATAATGAGAACGAAAAAACCGATTTAATGAAAATATTTTATGGCGGTGTCACTTCCTGTTATACCGGAAGTGGATACCAACTTTGTTATTTTAAATACAATGTCCCCAATGTTTATTTTATTTTCGGTTTCCGCATAAAATTTTACGTCTTCTACTACCAGGTTTGGCGTACTTCTTACCATTAATAAAAAATAATAATTACAAGCGTAAGCGACAAAAATTTGAATCTACTGAAAAATTAATATTTCATAGAACATAAAAGGCAGACAAGCGAAACTTGTACAACGATTAGACATGGTTATTGGACTAGGTTTTCAGTATTAGACATTTTTGAAATTTATTTCTACGGAAGGCCCGGGAGTAATTTAATACAAATTTAGATGAATTCATCAATAATTATAAACTAATATACCAAACGTACATAATGATTGTCTCATATGAGAAGATATGTGTAATTCGCTCCATTAACTTACTCAAGTGCTTATTACCATTCAGAACAAAAACAAATTCAGAAGGAAATGCAAAAAAAGAGACGAAAATGGAATAGATAAGAATACAAGCTGATAAAATTGCGATGATAAAATGATGAACGAGAGGAAAGAAAGTGAGATTCTATTCGAATGTTGGAAGGAGGTGGAGTCACAATTATTGTTTATTGTGTGTTATGAAAATTAAGAGGCTAACAACTAACAGTCTACATATGTGAAATGGTAATATCTACTTATACTTATACAGTGTGTCCAAGATAAGGATGAACAGCATGGGGATCTCGAAAACCGTGAGAGATACAGAGTCGGTTAAATTAGGAAAAAGTTGCCTACTCGAGGGGTCAACATTTTGCTGTTAAGAAACTCGTTGAGTTTGGCTTACTTCCGAAGATATTAAAAAAAACGAAATTGAGTCATTTCGTTTTCATTATATTCTGAAGTTATTCGAAAAGTTACCAAAAAACTGAATGCACTTTGTCATTGCCACTCTTTCTGCTCTACAAGATGACGAATTTTTACTACAACATTTCGTTGCGAAGAAACCAACTTTATTTTTTCTGATGGCACTCAAAAAAAGTACACTCCGTATAAGAAAGCATCTTTCATTAAAAATTCAACAATGTACTACACATATGGTTATTCGTGATTTTATTTAGAAAAAATAACGTTTTAGTAAATTTCTAATCTTTTTGGTCTAGTGTGTCCTAAATGAAACCATGGCCGCGAAAAAAAAAATCTATTGTTAGTTCTGACAGAATCGATCCGATTGACATAGTAGTATCAGTTTAGCAATGTCTTTCAGTGAAGATCATATTTTACAATGGAACACGTAAATTTCAAATCTTTTTGATGTAGTGTGCGTTGAAATATTTGCGGCAAACAGAAAATGTTGCTGCGCTCGAATGTTTTTGGCGGGACAGTACGGGTTCCTTGAATGAACCGTATTCTTTTAGATTGGATACCAAACGCCTAAATATGGACTTTCCTTGATCAAATACAAGTGTTCGTCTGTTACAGAATTTCTCCGGCATGTAATGTAGCAGGACAATATATCAAATTTCTCTTTATTGTAAACTATGACCTACACTGAAAAACGTTGATAAACTGCTACTTTGTTATTCAAATAGATTCTGTCATAATTAACAATGAAAGAAATAAAGTCGATTGTTAATTCGACTTCATTTTTTCGTAGCCATAGTTTCATTCACTGCACACTAGACCAAAAAGATTAAAAATTTAATAAAACGTAATTTTTTTTCAATAAAATCACGAATAACCATATTGCGTAGTACATCGTTGAATTTGTAATGAAAAATGCTTTCTTATACAAAGTGTACTTTTTTTGAGTGCAATAAGAAAAAATAAAGTTGATGATGGTTTCTTTGAAACGAAACGTTGTAGTGAAAAACGCTATCTCATAGAGCATAAAAAGTGGCAATGACAAAGTGCATTCAGTTTTTGATAACTTTTCGAATAACTTCAGAATATAATGAAAACGAAACGGCACAATTTCGGTTTTTTCGAATATCTCCGAAAGTAAGCCGAACTCAGCGAGTTTCTCAACAGACAAATTTAACCGACTCTGTATCTCTCACGGTTTCCGAGATCCTCATGCTGTTCATCCTTATCTTGGACACACTGTATATACTTGATTAACTACTATATAAAGTGATATAAAGCAAAAAAACACGTTGTAAATAATTACTTATTCATCCAAATAATTTTGTGTGCATAACCTAATATTAGCCGGACATAAAGAACAAACAGCGGACGACAAAAAATGTTTACTGAATTTATTGAAAGACGAGCTAGGGGCGAGTTTAATGCGGAATTTGTGTTGTTTATCCAGTATGTAAGAATGGATGCTGCCTTGTTTTTTTCTAAGGAACATGAAAATAAAAATCAAAGAGGGTAGAGGGGCAGTGAATATAATTTCTGAGTATTTTATATGTCAAGGTCAACTCAAAAACTTTCTTCTTTGATGTAGTGGAGGTAAATTAATGTTTAAATGTGAAAATTTAAAAAGCAAATAACGTACAAATTTCTTTTGTATATTTTCTATTCTGTCAGAATAAATTTTATACTGGGGTGACCAGATGACTGAAGCATATTCAAGCGCACTTCTTACTAGAGCGTTTAATAATAATGAGTGTTTTAGGAGATTCAAAATATTGAGTTTCTTATCAAAAAACCCAGATTACGATTATATTTACGGATGATATTATTGCAGTGCGTGTAAAACAACATCTTAGAGTCATATGTGATTCCTAAGTCTTTAATGTAGAGATTTTTACTCAATGGTTGATTACTTATAAAATATTGAAAATGGATAGGATACGTGTTTCTTGTAAATGTTATAGTTGAGCATTTAGAAACGTTCAAAGTAAATTTGTTTGTATCGCAATATTCTGATAGAAAGTTCATATCATCTTGAAGAGAAATGCAGTCGTGATTCGGGTGTAAATTTTGCAGTCGTCAGCGTATAGAAGAAAATTAAATTTATGTTTTGTCATTAATAAATATGTTAAAGCGCAAGGGACCTAGGTATAATCCTTGAGGTACTCCAGAAGTTACATAATACGGTTCTGACTTAAATCCTTTTAAAGTTACGAGTTGAGTTCTCATTGATAAATAAGACTTTATCCATCGCGATGGGTTACCACAAACGCCTCTATTTGCTAGTTTATTTAGTAAAATGACATGATCCATTGTGTCGAATGCTTCGCTGAAGTCTGTATAAATAGAATCTACTTGAATTCGTTTGTCCACGGCAATAAGAATGTATTCGGTGTAAAGCGTTAAGTGAGAAATTATTGACCATCTTTTGACAAAACCTCTTGTATAACTAATTCTTTTGTTCAATTAAAGAGATATTCGTGCACTATTAATTCAAACATCTTACTAAAAATAGGTAACTTGGAAATGGGTCTATAATTCTCCACGTTATTTTTGTTACCAGATTTGTAAATGGGTACAACATAGGCAACTTACCACTTTGAAGGAAAGGTAGATTCTTCCAGAGATTTGTTAAACAGCAAGCACAAAGGTGTTTTTACAGAATCCGATGTATTTTTTACAAATAATGCAGGAACACCATCAGATCCACCGCTTTTATTAGTGTCCAGTACTTTTATACATTCTAATATTTTATTTAAAATGTTTTTCATATTGTTCAAACAATTATATTATAAGAGGGAATATGGATGGGATGATGAAAAAGAAGAAGTAGAAAAGAGGAAATAATAAGAAGAGCTTAGCTACTCAAATACAAGAGGAGAACGTAAACAAATATTTCTGGAGAGATAAAGATAGAAAATGTGTAGAGATCGAAGAATAAGAACATTTGAATGAAAAATAAAGGAAGAGAGATTAAAAGCGAAGGAAAAGAGTTAGAGGGATATTATTAAAGGAGAAGTCACTTTAAAAACGAAACTTTTTTATTAACAGAAAAGTATTGTGCTAATCAGTGAATTCGTGTATCTTCAGCTTTTTATTGCGTTTTATTTCATATGGGACGATGCTTCACTAGGTAGCAATTCCGTATATGTTTAAATGTTAACTTAACATGTTAATAAAAAACTTCATTTTTATTTGGTACTAAAATAAATTAATTTAACTTTTTTTGTTGACAAGTTTCAATTTTTACTTCCTTGAATTACACATTTAACGTTTAATTTCTCTAACCTAGGTCAACGTTAACCACGAGATGCTATCTTAAAAAATATGGTTTCACTTTCGTTCTAACAACATTAAAGACGAGGTAAGAATAGTAACTCGGAAAATAGTTTTCACTTTCGCTTTACAAATTTTCTGACTGCAAGTTAAATACGAAATACATACGAATACAAAAGTGGAACGCTGTTTACAAACAATTAACGTTTACAAGCGGTGTTTTTCAGTTTGATTGCAGCAATAATTTGTTTTGTACAAACACAGTAATAATTTCCTTTCACCGCGTAGAATGAATAAGTTCGTTTAAAATTATGCATTTTTGGTGTTTGCAAGTTTTTTGTAATTAGTTCAAGCGATCAATGATTAAATAAAATTCAAAACAAAAGAGGCTATTATTTGAAGATTATCGTTCATCATTTTAATATTTTATGTCGATGAATGTTTCATTTAAAATGAATAATGTAGAAGAATATAACAGTACTTATTAACGCACTAGCAAACATTAATTTAAGATGTAGCGAAAAATCAATTAATATACTGCTGGTGTTGTGTTACTCGAATACATCCTATTAACATTCCAAAAACTGTTCAACAAAAACGTTATTAGATAATGATTATTTACACACGCAATCACAATTAATCATAATTAATGTAAAAATTATGTATCTAAACTAAAAGTGGAATTTATTACAATTTTTAAAGTCTCTTATATAAATAGTATGCTCTCTTTAAATGTTAAATAACGACTCGCAGCCGTATCGGATACATTCTCTTCAAGATTAAATTAATAAATGATAAACAAGATCCGTCACAACACTTTCGTAAACCTTCATCTTCCAACAAATTATCTGTACTGAATTATATTTAAATCGTTTTAGAAAGAAATTTCACAATTTACATGCCACTACTCACTTCGTTCTTAAACTTTTAACATTACAGCTTCAGCATTTGAGTTTTGAAAGAAGAAGAAAAAAGTGTTTCAGTTACTGCATAGGTACGTAATTAGAGGGGCGACCTATTTTAGATTCAATTGTGTTTGCCTATGTAATTTATGAATTTACAGTTTAGATCTGAAATGATTGTGGTTGTTAAAACCGAATTGTTTGTAATGTTTCCAAAGTCACAAGTCCTGCTTCTATTGTCATCAGAACTACGACGAATTGTATTGTTGTGTACCAACGTTTGTTTGACCTTACTCTGATCTAATCAGATTTATCTGAACCTCACAAAATTGTGTTAGTAATTGGTTGGTCAACAACAGAGCCGACTCAAACTAAGAGAGAAGTTATAACAAAATCAAAAATATTCTAATTAACCACAAGAAATTTAAATATATTCATAAAATACAACTTGGTAATTCACTTTATCCTAATCTTTTGAAAGTAATTAATACGATGTTTGAATTCAGGCGAACCACTTTTAATTAATTTTTTTATTAATGTTGTTTGTTGAAAATTTTACTTGCGATTTTATTGAAAAGTTTGAAATTACATTTACATTGACAGGGTGATTCGTTAACAATGGGAAATTCGAAAACTGGAGATACTACACGTCAAATGGTGGCGCAAACATGCCTTATCCGAAAGTTTTAGATGACGAATAAAATACGAGTAGTAATTTTCGCGTCTCCCATAGAGGGCACTTCTTAGCACCAATTTGCCGACATTTAGATTAACAACTCATCTCCCTGTATGTAGTGTACCATCAAATTTATGTATGTCTTTATGTATGTATGTCTAATTAGTTAACAATGAAGTACCTACATAGAACAGATTTGTATGCTGCTATAGCTTGATTTGAAATCGCAAAGAAAAGACTTGTATGTTTTTAACAACAATTTTTTAAATCTTGAACTGCATACATGTTTAATTGCAGAAAGCATCAATGCATGCCCATTATGTGCTAAAATTTTATTTTGATGCAATTACTTATCGAATTAACAAATAGTGTAAACAAAAGCTATGTATAATTAAATTACAAACAACTATAGAAAACCTATATATTGGCTCAACGTATTATGCACAAAATATAATCAGATCTCTGGTATTATAAACATCACATAAATGCGCATAAATGCTAAGTTTTATACAAATCGGATCAGTAATTTTTTAGATATAGCGTTTACATACAATCTGATAGTCTGCCTCCTAATTCGTCAGAAAAGATAATTATTAAAATTTTCGGTTTGAAAATCATCCTTATAAGATGTTGATTGATAATCAAACCAACCTTCACCTGAAGAAGTTTTCCGAATCATTGAGATGTCGTGGAAACGACTTAAAAATCTAAATACAGCTCATATTGTTTTTATTCTCTTTGTTCGAGGCTTCTTTGAACTGATCTGATTTAGTGAAAACGTCAATAATTATAAAATAATAATGATCGAACTGTTTTCCTGTGAACCCAAAGTTGTCATTTCCAGTTTCACATCTCAATGGTCGGTTGGGGTGATTTGCTAGTAGCCACCGATCATGTTAACATGTGTTTGAATTACTTACATACTCCATGAATTGACGTTTAGTCTATTTCACAAAAAATAATTCAAACGTCAACCGAAGCTACGAGTTGCGTTAACTGGTTAGCTTTTTTTTTTTTATTTAATCCTTATTACCCAACAGCGGTAGCCAATTATAGGGCAAAATACGAAATTCAAAATACAAAATGCAAAATACAAAATGCAAAATACAAAATACAACAAAAAAAAAACAAAAGTTCGCTACAAATAAATATAAATTAATTAAATAAATAAGAATATAATTCAGCTAATCAAATGACACATGTTATCCTATTTCATTACAGTACTAAAAAAAATACAAGTTCAACAATAGAAAGCCTATTTGCAAGTTGTATAGAAAGCTTGGAGAATTTTTTGAAGACTGTCGGCATTGATATCAGTTTCACTGCAAATATTATTAAATTGTATGCACATCGTGAATATGGGGGATTTTATTAAGGTTTTGTTGTAGTTTCAAAACGTTGATAATTTCTAAATAAATTATCCAAAAATGATTTTTACGATTGCTGAACGAGTGAAAATAGTGCGATTGTTTTTGCAAAACAATTTCTACAAAGTATCAGCTCAGTTTTTCAATATTGTTCATTCCAATAAAAATGTCAACATGTCCCATTTGAGAAGAGTACTAGTCTAGTACTCACTCTTGAAATCTCATAAGTAACACCCTTACAAATTCAAACTCGTTCATGTAGCCTAATCAGAAGTAGGTATCTGCGTCTCAGTTAAATATACATCTTATTTGAATGGTGCTATTAACAGGTACCACTCCAAATACAAACGTTTGGTTTGGACTGGGTATATGGCGGCAATATCGTAGCACTTTTCTATCTTGCAGAAAATTTAAATTGAAATTTTTATATTCAATTCGCACAGAGCACTGTTGGTCCCACATTAACGCATTTGTAAAAGAACTTCCATAAAGAATATTCACACTTCCAACAAGATGGCGCCCGGCCCGCTATGCCTATTAAATGGCCAGATGATAACCCTGTGTACTTCCTAGGAAATATAGGAAGTATTCTATTTAAAGGAAGCAGTGTACAAATTATGGCTCAGCGGTTTACCCCTCGATTTTCCCCTAATGAATACGTCCAAGTATGATTTTCCTCTCAAAACCTTTGGAAAAATAATGAAACAATAAATTATAACACGTTTAGATAAAGGAAAGGAACACCAACTGCAGCGTCTATTTAACCAACAGAAAAACACCAAAAACTGCACCAAAAACTTGACTCGGACACGTGTTTCAACAGCTAAGCTGTTATCATCAGCGATACCGATACTAAAAATAAAAACAACGGGAAGCTTATATATACTATCGGCTTATCACGCATCTTTTAGGCAATCCGAAAGACCCAATAGAAATGGGTGATAAATCGGGAATATATAAAATTAATTGTAAAGACTGTAACCAAGTATATATAGGGCAAACCAAGAGACCTATTAAAACTCGTTTTAAAGAGCACGTAGCTCATGTCAAATATCATCGCACAGATAGGTCCAGTGTTGCCATGCATATGCTTGAAAATGGCCATAGAGTAGGCGACATTGAATTAATTAAGAGGGTAGATAATAAAAACGAACTTGATTCTTATGAAAGTTTAGAAATCTTTAAAAACAGAAATTTGCTTGAATTATGATGATAACAGTCCATTAGGATTTTCGGAATTATTTAAGCTTATCTAAGAATCAATTAAGTTTAACGATGCGTGATAAGCAGATAGTATACAGGGTGTTAGGTAAACATGCGGCAAAAATTCAAGGGGTTTTTCCTTGGCGTAATCTAAGAATATTTTGTCCTATGATGATTTCCTAAACACCTCTTTATTTCGAAGATACAGGGTGAACAAAATTTGCGACAGTAACAATATTTAATATCAAAAAATAAATGTAAAGTTGATCAATCTACAATAAATGTTCGAAATGACTTCCTCCAGCATGGATACAAGCATTCAATCTTCTCGTCAATGAATGTCGAACTCGTTCAAATACACCAGGGTCGTTTTTAATAGACTCACACCCAGCAATTATCCGATTTCGCAAGTCGTCCAAATCTTCCACAGGAGTAGCGTGAACTAGTGATTTCAGATATCCCCATACGAAAAAGTCCAAGGGATTTAATTCTGGGGATCGAGCAGGCCATGCGTGTGGCCCACCTCGACCAATCCAGCGATCTCCGTATGTTGCTGTTAAAAATTACGAGCAACCAAACTGAAATGTAGTGGTGCACCATCGTGCATATACCACATTGCCATTCTTGTCGCCAATGGTACATCCTCCATAAACTCAGGTAGTGTTTCTTCCAAAAGTTGCGATAAGATTCGCCAGTAAGTCTTGCTGGTAGAAATACCGGTCCAATTAGGTAGTCACCCACAATTCCAACCCATACATTCAAGGAGAACTGATGTTGAAAACGATCTTCACATACCGCATGCGGATTTTCATCTGCCCACACATGGTTGTTATGAAAATTTCTAATTGCAGTTCTTGAGAATTTAGCTTCATCAGTAAAAAGAATCTGTGTCAGGAATTGAGGGATTCGAACTAATTTTTGCAAAAGCCATTGACATAATGCAATACGTGGAGGAAAATCGGCTGGTAGTAGTGCCTGAACGCGTTGGATGTGGTAAGGATACAACAAGTTGTCCTTAAGAATTTTCCAAACTGTCCAATGACTTACATTCAAAGCATTGGCAATTTTTCTCGTAGAACTACTTGGATCTTCTTCTATCATGTTTAGCACATTCTGTTCCAGTTGTACCGTTCTTACTGCCATTGGTCTTCCTGGCCCTCCATTTCGTTTCAATGCCCCGGTTCCGTGAAGACGTCGATGAATGTTTTCGAAGATTTTTCGATCGGGGATATTACGGCCAGGAAACCGTTCAATGTACAATCGTCTGGCTTTTAATGAATTTCCATCGGCAAGTCCATACATGAAGTGCATGTCAGTCATCTCGGCGTTCGTATAGTGATTCATAATAGCGGACTTCACTAACTATTAAAGACACGTAAAAGACCTAAACGTCACTCACTTTAAACAAATGTGACACATCAAACAGCTAAACGTCACTTAATTTTTTTACTTGACAAACTCATTGGCGTACGCCATACTTTTATTTACATTAATATTGTTACTGTGGCACATTTTCTTCACCCTGTATCTTCGAAATAAAGAGGTGTTTAGGAGATCCTCATAGGACAAAATATTCTTAGATTAGGCCAAGGAAAACCCCATTGAATTTTTGCCGCATGTTTACCTAACACCCTGTATATAAGCTTCCCGTTGTTTTTATTTTGAAACACGTATCCGAGTCAAGTTTTTGGTGCAGTTTTTGGTGTTTTTCTGTTGGTTAACGTTTAGATAAACATGATATTTTGTCTACAAATCAACTAGGGTTAAAAGCGGGTTTCATTGTACGACGACGATGTTGGCCGTTACAGATAATGTTACAAAGGTGTGTGAGTACTCCAAACTTTTTCTAATAAAGCCAATCTTCGCGAGAATAAGTGAGTTTGCAATACCACGAGGTTCCATATTGAGGTCGTTACTCTTTGCCATATACATTAACCCTCCATTAGTCGCGTGGATGACACGTGTCATCCCCACCAAAATATTTGTATGCAGTTACTAATTGGTGGTGATCTGGTTTGTGGCATTCGCAGTACCTTTCTAGGAAAAAAAAGAGGATGCCCGTTAATGTTAGAACAAGAGCTTGTAACATTATTACGCATTTACCGGGCCCAAAACATGAAGCACGTGATGTGAAAACTGAAATTGGTATCTTCAACTTGTTTCTTGATGAAAAGATAATTCAAAATATTGTGCAGTGCACGAACATTTACATCGAAAAGATTCGAAAGAATTTTCCTAGGGAAAGAGATGCGAGACCTACGGATGCTACGGAAATTAGCGCTCTCATTGGTCTATTGTACCTCATCGGTTCGTTGCAATCTTCAAGGAAAAATGTTGGCAAATTGTGGAATAACTCAAAAGGTAACGGATTGGAATCATGTTACTTGACGATGAGTGAGAAGAGATTTAGGTTCCTTTTGAGAAGTCTAAGGTTTGACAACATTAATGACAGAGTACAAAGAAAAACAACCGACAAACTGGCTCCAATTCGCGAGGTGATGGAATTGTTTTTAACAAATTTTAAAAAATATTTCACCCTTAGTGAATATCTTACTGTTGATGAACAGTTAGTAGCCTTTAGAGGCAAATGTTCATTTAGGCAGTACATCCCAAGTAAGCCGGCAAAATATGGCCTAAAAGTTCTCGCAATGGTGGATGCTAAGACGGCCTATACAATTGGATTGGAACCGTACGTTGGTAAACAACCAGACGGTCCTTACAAAGTTAGCAATTCTGCAGAAGATATTGTTTTGCGTTTAGTAGAACCAGTCAGTGGATCAAATCGGAATATAACCGGCGACAACTGGTTCTCAAGTTTGTCCCTAGCAAAAAAATTAAAAAGCAAGAATCTAACTTATGTTGGAACAGTTTGCCAAAATAGACGTGAAATTCCCCGTGACTTTTTGGTAAAGAAAGGCAGACAACCTTATTCTGCAATATTTGGTTATCAAGAAGACTCTACTTTGGTATCTTAGTGCCCTAAGAAAAACAAAGCAGTACTTGTCTTGTCTACAATGCATTTTGATAGGGCGATCGACAATTCAGCCGGGGAAAAACTAAAACCTGATATGATCACATTTTATAACAAGACAAAATAGGTGTAGATCTACTAGACCAGCTTTGTTAAAGAACGACACAGCCCGTACTACAAGAAGATGGCCAATGGTACTATTTTATAATCCCTTGAATATATCTGCCATCAACGCTTTCTACATTTATAAGTATCACTGTGCTGCATCAGATAAAATTCCAAAAAGAACTGACTTCCTGGAAACAATTAGTTGGAACCTAATCAAGCCCTAAATTGAAAAGCGTGTAAATATTGATGTTACTCCACGAGAAAATCGAAGAAAAGGAATATTGTTGGTTGGCGCTCTAGAACCTTTGATAGAAGAAGCTACCGCAAAATGCGGATCACGTGGTAGGTGCTACAAGTGTGGAAGAAGCCGAAATAAGATGACGCGAAGATGGTGCGTGAAATGCAATAATTGGACTTGTCCAGAACATTTGAAAGACGTGTGTACTGACTGCAACGAGATATAATTTTTTCGTAAAATATGGTTCATTTTTGTGAAATTCGATGTTATTTTTGAAATAAAGTACAATTTACAAAAATATGTATTAATACCTTTGTTTTACTTACTTAAATTGCCAGCTAACTGTATAAAACCCCTATAACATATAAGAGTGACAGCTGTCATCCACGCGCCCATATGTGTATGTATAGTTAGCGCGCCTGATGGAGGGTTTTAATAATATATCCTGTTTGAACCGTGTAAAAGCAGATTTGAAACCAGATGTTCAAAAAACTTAGGTATTAAGACCGTCTCATATCAATCAAACATTCTTCAAACTTTGGGTTTGACTTGTTTCCGTCAACTAAATTTGGTAGTGGGAAACATCATTTGTTTTTGCCAAACATTCGATTATCGAAAAGCAATGATGAAATAAAAAAACAGGCAGAACCAACACTCATCAAATTAATTTGACAAATTTATTTGATCAAATAAATTTGACTGAAGCAAGAATTCGACGTTTGATTTGAACAACGCGCATTAGGCTCGTCAAAGGCGAGCAGACGTTTTAGTATTAAGTTATGTAATTATTGTGATGTAGCGAGTTGAGAAACAAATGAGTGGTTGAAAGATCTGTGCAACGAACAATTTATTCTATTTTTTCTACTTTGCCGTTATATAACATTTATAAGTTTAGGAAATTTTGCAGTAATTGGTGAGATTTAGAAAATATTTCTTACCTTGGTTACAGAAAGCTCTTCTATTAATTATTTGACGTAAGTATGACAATTGACCTACATCAATACACTAAATTTTTTGTTGGAATTTACGGTTCCGATTAACTACTTGACTATTTTCAAATGCTATTTCTCAATTCGACAACGAGTATCGACGAAATTACGATTTATTAAAAAGTTTGTTGCTACAAATTTAACAGCACCCCCCTTACTAACCGGACATCGTCCATACTGATTACCATCTTTTCCGTTTCCTACAGACAAAGTAATTGCGAAAATTTAAAAGAAATGAAACATAACAGTTAACGAACATTCAACACCAGAAATATTTAACTGACACGTTTAATTAAATTAAAATTTAATTAAAACGAAGTATTCTCGTTAAAACAAACCCGATTCACAGAAACGATTGTTGCAAAACTCGGATGTAAATTAAGTAGCAATATTCCAATTACGGTGATATTTGAAAAAAAAAGTTAAACAAGAATTAAACGAACGGTTTAGCTACTCCTATTGTTAAAAAGTAATTGTCATGGCAAGGAGTGTAATGCGATTCAAGTTTTATGCATTTTACAACTAATGTAGGGGACGAGAATAGCCCGTTGTAAATACAATACTAATTGTGTTGGATGTCATTTCCTGTAAGACCATCTGTTGTTACGTCGGAAGAAGTCGCTCATACGTATTTTTCTCAATAAGTACTAGTATTTATAGATTACATTAAGCACTGACACATATGTAATAGTTAACTAAACGGAAATACCTAGCTAAGGAACTTAATTCTGTAACACCAAAAAAATTCAGGAATACAAGTAAGAGAAACCCTCAACTGGTTTAGCTTCAGAAAATAAAATAAAAATTATTTGTAAGTAATAAAAAATTAAAACTGAACAAGCAAAAATTTCATCGTAATCCTCAAATACTCAATTATTCGAATTAACAACTGAAATAAATTATACTAGTATACATAGTTTCGCGTCTTCTGATAAAAAAGTATGTACTGAACATGTACACTCATGAAATTTAAAACTTGGACACCACAATTTCTGTAAACAAAAGTTTGCACATTGTGAAGCGGACTTAAGGGTATCATTTACAATTCTAACAGCAGGTAGTCTCAGCAGGGGTTATCTTATAGAAGGACTGTAGAATGAATCATTACACTAAGCACGTTTTAGAAAATAGGTAATTTACGTTGCTTACTTAATTTTTTTCTTTAAAGAATATATTTGAAGGTATCGCTAATTAAACACCATAGCTCGATTAATTATCGAATCAAAATTTTGTTTAGGAAATGTTTACAAAATAAAATTAGAAATAATTTTGATTTAAAAACGTCTACAAGCAATAACTTTTAAATTAAATCAAAAACTAAACATGGTTATTTGGGTTGACTGATTATTACTTATTTTTAAATAAATCTAACCTACTAATTATTGTAAGTTATTAAAAAAAATCATTAAACTCTCTATTCATAATATTTAGCCCTTACAAAATGTATATTTTATGACGTTTCATTTTTTTCTGTAGTTAATATAAAAAGTGAAAATAAAAACTAAGGCAATTCTTATTGTCAACGTATATATTTAGTTTTTTGACAAGAATTTATTACATAATTATAATTAAGATACCAAGTTATAGTTTAAAATTAAATGAAAACTTTTTTTTAAATAAAGGTATTACTATATAAATAAATATAAGAAATCAATAATGGGTGTGACCTCCATTATTATTGATACATTCTTGGAGGCGTCTGCTCATTGACGCTATCAAGGTATCAATATAATTAATATTAATCGTTTCCCATGCGGTATCAATGGCTGCAATTAGTGCATTACGGTTTACTGGTATAAAATTTGGCCCTTGTTGTCTTCGGATAACAGCAAGTATTCGAGCCCAAACATTTTCAATAATGTTACAATCTGGGCTTATTTGCTGGCCAGGGTAACAGCTCCAAGTTATTTTCTCGTATCCAACGTGCTTAGTATAATGATTCATTCTACAGTTCTTCTATAACATAACCCCTGCTGAGACTACCTGCTGTTAGAATTGTAAATGATACCCTTAAGCCCGTTTCACAATGTGCAAACTTTTGTTTACAGAAATTGTGGTGTCCAAATTTTAAATTTCATGAGTGTACATAAAGTATAACTAAAGTGGGCGCATAACTCATCGTTTTATACCATAAGGATCAATTCATAGATGTATTTTTAATCTTAGTACATGACATACGTAAATATCAATCCGTTTGCATTCACTAAACGTATATGTTATTCAATCACCCAACCACAAGAACGTATAGGCAAACTCTAATAATTAGACTAAACTAAGTATTTTTGCAACCCAAATGAACACATGCAAACGAAACGTCCACAAACTAAAATACTATAGTAAAATTCCCGAAGCAAAATAGCTATCACGTTTTGATCATGCAGTGTGCTGGTGAATAACCGTATTTACACGAAGAATATGATCGTGAAACGAACCTCCACAGTAACAGAAAGCAGAAAGTCTATTTGCGATGTCCTTCGGCCAATAATGAAGCACCAGTGAATAGTGCACGTGATTGTAGAACTCCGTAAGTTGATGACTGGTACTATAGATACGTTAATAGGTTTGTTCCTACCTGCATCAGAAATGATTTCTTACATCCATAATTCTGCGCAGTAAGATTAATGCGTTCCAACCAGAGATATTAACGATTAGTAAAAAATTTGTTTTCTGTTCCAACTACAATTCAAACCTGTTTGAGAATTGTCAGAACGATTTGAACTCATAATATTCTATTTGATCGTAAAAAAAAAGATTAAAGATACGGTTGAAGGGTCTACATAGTAGTTAAAAAACGAGAAAGTACAGTGAGTCAATAAATAAAAGGAAAAACCTGTAAAAATCCAAATGTAGAAAATGAAAAATTAAACCACGTAAATGAAAAAGAAATTAATGGTATTCAAATTGTTGCCGCAAACAAAAGTTTACTCTTTATATACTTAACAAAGCTAATACAAATTCATTTTATCATTATTATCCATTCAAATAACATGATCAAAAATAAAAACATTAGACATCATATGTTTTGTTTATTTTAAAAACGAACCAAAAAGTTATAATCGATTACCAGTTTTCCATTATGAAAAGTAAATAAAAAATTTAAAAGTAAATATCATTTTGATTACACATATTTTCGATCGTTTTCGATAGAAATATATTTTATTTATAGTAATTTCGTTCAATTGTCTATGAACTTTATCGAAAATAAGACAAAAAACGCATTTTGTTGGTAATCACATTATCCGTATCAAAATAAAAAAAATTGTTACGGTTACAGTTGTCACTTTAACAAAAATTTGCATATAATGTACTCGATTGTTGCACTTTCGATTATACAAATTCTCCATTATTCTTTACTATACAAAAACCGTAGAATTATGCATTTTAACTACTAACAAACTGTTAAAGTAAATTATTGTACAATTTAATTTTAACAAAATCTAACATCGTTCATTGAATTACGTGACAATTCCAGGTATATTGTTGATCAACATAACAATGACTGCGATTTACTATTTTATCGTAAATGTCAAGTAATTACAAATATTGATTTCACAAGGCAAATCAATAATTGATGCAACTACATAATTTAAAACAGTTAACAACTAACAATTAACTAATATACAGATTACTTTCAGTTTAAAGTTTTTTTGTTAAATTAAAGAAGAAAAATATGGTAAACACAATCTCTTCACTATGACCTATTTTAACAGAGTCAACTCAATTTATTATAAACCATAAAATGACTAACCGTCTTTAGTTAGTTAACATAAACAAACTTCAATTTCTTCAATAGGAGTACAGGGTGTCCAGAAACTCTCCTGACAAACCAAGACCGGAGATTCCTCAGATAATTTTAAGACAATTTAACCCAATTCACCTAGTCCGAAAATGCTTCCTAAGGGAGCTAGAGCTCTTTGAAGATGGTGCCTTTTATAATTGTAATGTATAGATGTAAATACAGATATAATGTCTAGTAGTAAGATGAAGAGATATATCTAGTATGTAAAGAAGATATATCGATTTTTGTGAGTACATGATCGAGTGAAGTGTAAGTGAGAAAAAGAGACGCTCTCGGGCAGTAGTAAATGATGGACGTGCAATTTGAGTTCGTGCAAGAAACAATTAATATGGAATGTTCTTCGCTAAACATTGAAATAAGTGTTGTAGTTGTAGTTAATCAACCCAGTTATTAAAAAACGGTTTAATAAAAACCAAATAAAGCTGCGAAGTGTTAATAAAGCCCGCGAAGTGTTGTAAGCCTGCGAAGTAGTATAAATAAAAACCAGATAAAGCCAGCGAAGTGTTGTAAGCCTGCGAAGTAGTGACAACAATAAAGAAACAATAAAGAAAAGTTAAGGAAGAAGTCGAGATTCGAGAGGTCATTTACCGAGATCCGTAGAAGGTCGCACGTACATGTACACATACAAGTCGAATAGTTACCAGGTTAGTTTAAGTTAGCATATTAAAAATTTGTGTATTAAAATTTAAATAAGATTGTATAAATATCGCAAAGTCGTGCACGCAACGCTATTTAGGATTTGTATTTGTAAAAATTATATTTTTGCGAAATTATTAAACCTCAAAAATCGTCCTTCTAACCCGTTAGCACACATGAAGAAGTATCCCAACCGTGCTAAACGAGTCAAAATGTGCACGCTCAACGTTACTCAAGCGAAGTCAAAATGCAGACACAACAAAATGAATTGATGGTAACGTTGATATTGTAGGTCATTACTAACACGATTATCCCCTTCTAAACGATTAAGAAGGAAAAATAGGTTTCTTATCATTTATTGATAATGTTTGAAAAGGCATTTCTTAATGTATACCAGAATCCTATACATTTATTCTATTAAATTAAAAGGCTGCTAGCCAGTTAAAATTAGTCTTATCATTAATATACCATATACCAATGAATTACTAAGATATTGAGTGGGTACCATCGAATTTGAAGAAAAAGTTTCACGAACACTGAAAATTTATCTGCTTGGTACACTATTGATAAGGACTATTTGGAAACATACTAGACAATATAATAATAAAAGTTAAGCAGTGAAATTATATTGTAAAAACAACAATCATATGTATTTAGAAATGCAAATTGTGTTTTGTTTAACAATTTTTAATGACACATATGTATTTCAAATTCAGAATACTTACAACCTTTAACAATAAAATTACAGATACCGTTCTGTATTTTACAATGCGATTTTTATAAAAAAAAATTGAAAATTTTAAAATTAAACCTTAATTTTGTAATTTCCTAATGCAAGTTCTGAGAAAAATAATCATAAGAATTCATTTAGTGAAAGTACATTGCAGTCAAGAAAATTCGAGAAAAAGGTGTAGGTCTATTAATTACTCTGTTAAAATATATCTACTATCGGATATTCCGTCGAATATCTGATACCTTTTGTTGAATATGAAACTTTGATTACTTGTCATAATTGGTTTCTCATATGGTTCTAATTCTATTTAATGATATGTTGTGTTTACCTATTAACAAAGAGAAGCATTTTTAAATAGTAAAAAATTAGAAATACAAGGTGGGCCTATAGTGAAGAAATAAATAGAGTAGAGAACGTTCAAGTGGTGCACCCTGTACGTTAACCTATTACATTTTGTGTCAACAACTTTGTTTTGAAACAGAAATACGTATCATACAAATTTGTTTATGCAAGTTAAAAAAATAAAAAGTGCATTTGAAAAACTTTTTGAATAATAGTGGTAGAAAATATAATTGACAACAAATTTGTTTTTTGTAAAAATTATCGAACGATTGTTGACCGACGTGATTGAAACTCTGTAATTAATTTTTTTTTCTCTATAATTTACATGATTATGTATTAAATAGATGGAACAAAATTTCATAAGCAAACTTGTTCATAATTAAATTAGAAACTTTTAGTAAAAAAAATTAAAAATTATATTAATTTTCAAAATATTTGAAAAAAATTCCTTCTCTCAATTATCCATTTACCGTGACTAATTATGTTCAGAATCTAATTGAAACTCCGGTATTATAATAGATATATAGGTTACAAGTCCGATAGGAAGGATATTATAGTATTAGTGTCATGTTTATGGAAATAATTTGCCCACTAATTCTGTAACACCTCTTTCTAGCTGCATAACGGACAACATTTTATTTCATACTAATTACTGGACTAAAACTACTAATGTAAACATAAGATATATAATCGGATATACGATACAGAATGAAATAAAATAATGCATACCGAGTCACAATCGGACCAGTAAAACTATCGTGTTTACACGGATAACGAACGAAAATAATGAAAAGAAAGCTAATATTTTCGATTTGAAAACCGTCGCATAACTCCCCATATCGTGGACATAAGAATATCCTCGGGGTTTACATGTAAGATTCTACAAGTAAGAATTATACCAGTTGTTAACTGACCATTTCGAACAAGTTTGCTTTTCCATTATATTATACAGGTATAATTTTTACTGAGTAAATCGATACCGCCACCAATGAAAAAAAAATACACTGTATAGGTAATACAAGATGTGAACTTAAGAAATCCCTCCACCGAACAAATATTAGCAGCGCCCTTCCTTACATTGTATGCATTGCCAGAGTTTAATATTAATGCAAAATGCATCTATTTAATTTTTTTAAATAATAATTTGGTTTATTAATAGAGATGCAAATAGAATATAATAAGATTGGTTACCATTGAACACGGTAACGGTACCTTCGTAAGATCATTACAGATAAAACTGTTAACAAAGTGAAACAAGACAGCCACGTGATATTACGAATATTACAAGATGAGTTGAGTAAGAAGTAGAGTCATGGAAGACCACCGACACTATCGCATCAATTCTCGACTTCAGCTTCGCACGTGAAAATCACACCTCCGCCATTACTTATATTGGTCCATTCATTCGTCACAACAAGTATAGATAACCTAATATTGTTTTTCTACTACCATCTTTAAAACACAAATTATCGTATATGTTGGCACGATGCTATGTGACCTTTCACCATATAATACCTCTACACAAGTAACGTGCATTTTTGTTTTGAAGTCGCCATAATAGTAGGAGTGATCGAAGAACGGAGCTACAACTGCCTCGTGACGTGTGGAAAAATAACAAAAACTAATTCTATTCAGCATATGAAAACGTTAAATTGATGCTCGCGCTTGTCACTGTTAAGCTAAAATACATGTCGCATATCTTGTATGCCACTCACAAACTTTCATTCGTCACGTGATATTTTAGTGTCGTCCTTCAGTGCTCTCTTTCTAGCATTCCGACTTCATCTTTCGAATATAGGTTACTGGTCTAGGTGTTTATTGGTACTTAATTAGGGTATCTACTCTGTAAATGTTCGTTCGTGAACGATTCATTGGATACCGATTATCGTTATCCTGTTGCTAACGATCAGCTGAACGATTGTTGGTAAATTTTGTGATGAATAAGTACATATTTTCGTACCCTACTGTCACCTATAACCAAAGTTTTGCGTTTTGACAGACACATATTAGTTATTAAAAACTTTGTCATTGTTGATAGAATTTTAATAGGACAGAGAAAAATGATTTATGGTGTCAGCTCAACTATTGAAAGGTTGAGCTGCGTTGAAACAACCCGAAAAAAATTAGAATTTTTTTAGAAAAAATGGAAAACAGCGCGGTTTTTTCGAACAAATCAATACAATCTTGATTCCCAAGGAACCCGATATTCTAAAAAAACCTGAGAATACGTAACTAAAAAAATAAATTGTGTAGGAGTTCCTTGCAAACCAGTTGTCCATGGGAAAACACTTAGTTGATGGTTGATGAAATAGAAATAATTTATTTAAATGATTGGTTCTTCTTCGATATCGTTCACTAAACGGTTATTCCGACAATACCTATTCTGCAAATTGTACTTATGGTTCATGAACGGTAAACTCACTAGTATTGGATCGTTGGCGAACGAGAGCCATTTAACAATCGCTTGTGAACGTTTGGAATTTGTTTATGAGTTTGATATGAAATTTATTACATCAATCGACCAAAGAGGTCAGCAAATTTTAGTCGAACTAGACAAATAATTATAACAAATTTGATTCAATGTATTAATAGATAAGTACTATCTTTGAGTTGATTTTAGAGCCCCTCCAGAAGAAAACTTTAGAAAACTTTATAGGATCAAGTTGACTTAGTAGTTTTTTGGTGTCCTTCCTCGAAGAAGAACCAATCATTTAAATAAATTATTTCTATTTTATTAACCATCAACTAAGTGTTTTGCAAAAACCCTCTACACTATTTATTTTTTTAGTTAAGTGTTCCCAGGTTTTTTTAAAATACCAAGTTTCTTGGGAATCCAGATTATATTCATTTGCACCAAAAAACCATTTCTTCTAAAAAAATTGTATATTGTTATCGGGTGGTTTCAGCGCATCTCCGTCGTTCAATAATTGAGCTGACATCATAAATCATTTTTCTCTGTTCTACTATAATTCTATCAATAATGACAAACAAAGTTTTTAATAACTAATATGTGTCTGTCAAAGGCAAAACTTAGGTTATAGGTGACAGTCTGCATCATATCTCAACAGCTACCCGCTTTCTGGGCTTGGCGTCATCTTAGTGCAATCCAGAAAAAGGGAAGGTAAAAGATCTTTTTTAAGCGAGTCATTAAAAAATAAGTATCGGGAATTAAACCGTGAAGTGAAGTGAAACAATCTAAGATTCGTGCATAAAATAACGCAGCTTAAGGTGTTTCTTTCATGCAACTAAATTGAGCAACTCTGTTAGATCCGAGTATCTCAGCTTATCTGAATAACGAATAATCTGAACACTAACCGATTCCTATCTCAACAACTACCCGCTTTCTCAGCTTGGCGTCGATTTAGTGTAATTTGGAAAAAAGGGAGTTCAAAGATCTCACTTCTTTTATAAGTGAGCCGTTAAAAAAAGAAGATTTACCGTCAAGTGAACGGAAATAATCGAGATTCGTGCATAAAAAAACGCAGCTTTAGTTTGCATTCCCGTTCTAACGAAACCCTATCTCAACAATTACCCGCTTTCTTTGCTTATCGTCGATTTAGAGCAATTTGAAAAAATGGAAGATAAAAGATCTCACTTCTTTATGAAGTGAATCATGAAGAGGCAAGTATCAGGAACTAAGTCATCTTGAAGTGAACTGAAACAATGTGAGATTCATACATAGGAGAACATAGCTTAAATTAAAATGTTGACTTTTAAGGTTACCAAAGGTATAAACTAAATTAAATTTTGAACAGAACCTTTAAAATAGCTTTGTTAGGCTAAAACGCGTTTATGAATAACGTTTTTGGCATTTGCGGTAAAAAAGTTTAAAGAACTGTTTAAGTTTTTATGAATACAGAATTTAATCTTAAACTTTCTTGAAAACGAATAATTAATTTATACAAGGAGTTCAAGCAAATCGCCTTCTACTTCAATGCAAATATTTGCACCATCTATCATTGATTCACGAACCCTCTATACGCCTTTGCATCATTTATCGTCTATAAATGTCACAGCAGCCTGAATAAGATCTGCTACATGTTCGAAGTAAACCTTTTCTTTCAAGAATCTCTTAAAGAAAAAATCGAACAGATTTAGTTCTGGCGATCTTAGAGGCCATAGTACGAGGTCACCTCTCCCAGTCTAGTGCATTGTGTATTAAATAAAAACCTTCGCACACTGATTAACCAATACTTGTAAACAAACCCGTCTTCATTAGTTTGCGTAGACATATAAGATTCGGCACGTTGGAAGGGAAACATTATTTTCTGTTTGATTACAGAACAGTGTCGTTAAATCGACATACGGTACAATTTATACAGGGTGAGTTTTCAAGACGAGATAGCTTGATTACTCCTATGTTTATAAAGTATCAATTTTTGGTATAGCATATGTACTATAAAAAAGTTGTAAAATGAAATGGTGAATACGATTTAATAATAATATACAGGGCGTGCAATTAAAATTTTTAAAGTTATAGAGGTATGAAATGTAACAAAGCAGCGTAATCTTTTCACATAAATGGGTGTTTTTATGATAACAACTTACTTTCAATTATTGTCTAATAATGTACCAAATTTCAATTTAATATAATAAAAGGCAAGTTTTTTTATGACTTCTTAAAAAAGTTCAAAATAAAACATATTTGAAAAGCTTAGATTATTATTTATCTAAAATTATACATATTTCCAAACAAAATTTAGTCCAAAACCACCCTGTATAAACGATACACTCTGTATATAACAAAAATATTTTTAAAAACTGCGCTCAGATGTATCATTTACAACACCGTTTAGATAATTTTGATATCTTAAAAACATAGGAGTAATCAGGCTATACCATCTTAAAAACTCACCCTGTATAGGCTACTAGCATTTTTTGATAAAAGCAATTATTGACATAGAGCAACTTATTATTTTAGTACAGGAAAGACCCAGCAATTTACATTTTTCTCATCTCTTCTTAATTCACTGATGAGTTTCAGAAGTGTATCTTCCTGCATCCTCCTTGTATTAATCGGAGGTACCCGTAATGATCTTTTATTGTCTTCGATACACCCCTGTTGAAGCCACTGCCATATGAGATAGTACAAACCTCAACGTGGGTAGACATGATGCTTACTGTTGTTACATTTGTTTTGTTTGAGTAGTTGCCTGACAAAACGTTCGTTCATCCGACTGTTTCGACTCGGTTTCAACTAAAGTTGTTTTGTTTTCATCAATGTGTATTAAAAGCTAACAATTTGAATAAAAGCAGTTTTGTTGAAAAACAATTTGATGCATCCACCAACGCACTAAGATAAAACAAAAGTTTTATTTGAGAACGTTTTTGCATGTTCGGATCGATTACATTGACATTACTTCATAATCCAGCCCAAATATTTATTGTCAACTGTCTTTGGTGATATCTTTTACGTATTAAATAAAGGTTTTCATCACTTCACTCACGCAAGTTATGAGTAGTATTTATGATCCCCGTCTGGGTAAATGTACACTCATCAGTCAACATAATATTTTCGACAAAATGTGGATGATGGTTTACGTTATTCAACAACCATTTACAAAAACTAATCCAAAGCTCCCTATCTCCCTCATGTACCTAAAATTTGGACTTTAAAAGGCCTGAATAGATACAAGTCTCTCTTTGTTAATAACACAGGCCAACGAAAAAAATGTTTGTAAAAACTTTTCAAACAGATTTATCTAAATCTTATGTATTTTTGAATGCTGAAACCGGATCTGACAGCAGTTTTTTTTATCACCCACCATTCGCTTACAATATGACATCGATTATATATTTTAAAAAAGAGGGAAAATTTGATCTATAAGAATTAGAAATTTATAGTTCTTTTTATTTCGTTACAATTTTCTTTTACAATAATATTCAATTACTAAAATATGAATAAAAGATGTTTATATTTTTCTGTATTTCCTCTCCTTTTCTTTGTAAAGTTTCTTGAATAGCTTTTCGGCCGATGTGATGCGTTTTGCTGTTCTCTGTGAAGTGACCAACAGTAAACATCCAACATTTTGATATTCCATCGTCCCTGGTATCGTTTCTCCATCTCTTTTATGTCCTGATGAAACCTTTCCCCTTGCTCTTCACTCACATCACCTAAGTTCTCAAGAAAAAAATCAAGATGGTTGTGCAAGAAGTGAACTTTAAGGCCTCATCAGACAACAAAGAGTTTTAAACTTTTTTATCATGTTAGCTACGATAAGTTTATAGTTTGGAGCTTTCACATTATCCAAAAACTGAGTTACAACTTCTTTAAATGATATTCAAGCCTCATTTTCCTTTTTATTCATCGTTGCTTCAAAGTTGGAATCGAACATCAATTTACGAATATCAACCCTAACGAATATCCCTTCTTTCAGTTTAGCTTCTGATAAATAAGAAAATTTTCCACACAAATATTGAAAGTAATCACCGTCTTTAGGCAAAGCTTTTACAAATTGTTTCATTGAACCCAACTTTATGTGTGGTAGCAGAATCTTCTCGGGGTCAACTCAAATTTTATACAAAATATTTTTCTTGCCAGGTGTCAAAGTTTTTCTTATAGGCCATTGTTTTTTAGACCAATGTTGATCCCACTCACATATAAAACATGGAAACGTCGTAAATCCTTTCTGTTGACCAAGGAGCATGGAGATAACTTTTAAATCTCCACACAGCATCCAACCATGAGCTGTATATTTAATTTTCTCGAAAATTATATTGAGATTTTCGTAAGTTTCCTTCATGTAAACTGAATGGGCGGGCAACAAGTAATAAAGCATAAGTATTTCCATTATGTAATAGTACACCTTGTTATACTTGTTTTTGATGAGTCTATAAAAAGTCTCCAACCTTCTTTTTGGTATTCAATGCCAAATTCATTCATTAGAGCGTTAATATCATGGCAGTAAACTAAATCCTTGTCTTGCCGGAAAAATTGAGTAAATTGTTCATCTCTTGTTCTATAATGATAAATAGATGTTTCAGATTCCAATTAATATTTTTCTTTTAGTCTAGAACCAAGCAATTCTGCTTTTTCCTTAGTCAAACCCAAATCTCTCACTCAATCATGTAACTCGGCGTGTGTAAATCACGCAGTTTTAAATTTTCTGGAGAGTATTGGAAATCATCATCAGTCGGTAGACTTTGATTAAATTCAGGGCTAGACTGTAAAACGTCATTAATATACTCAGGTGGCACAGGGACAGGAAATCTCGGACCATGTTCTATCGGCCGATCAGCTGAAGTAACGTTAGGATAGACAATTCTTTTTTTATTTTTAAAATTATATCCAGTAACATCTATGCTACAAAAATAACAAACGTTTAAATGATTTTTTTGCTCTCTCTATAGCATGGGTACAGCAAATTTAAAAGCTATTTTCTCTTTTTTATACAATTTCGTAAGATCCTCGACACAAACATAACATACTTTATGAGGAACCCAACACTTGTCTTGATTACCGATTTCTACACCAAAATATGCTAAGTAAACTTTTTTACAAAGTTAGTAATGTTACTTTGATGTTTTTTAATTACAAAATTACCACATATACAGGGTGTCCCTAAAATGTGTGGACATCACTTAACCACAGTTTCCTGGACTCAAAATAAGAAGTTTTAACCCAACTTACCTATATCCAAAAGTGCTTCGTTTAGCCAGTATTCAGATTCAAAGTTCAAAAGAAATTTTTTTATTTTGCTTATAACAAAAGAACGGTTTTGTCGATTTTGATGATATTTGGTATTGCACTCCTTACAGATGTAGGTCAGCTTTTAAGGTGATATTAGTTATTATCAGTGGACCATTAGTGTACGAAAAGCGGGTAACCCGGCAAAAACCACTCAAAAACTTTTTTAATGTTAAGACCAATAACTTTTTAAAAAATAGTTTCAGAAAGAGACATTCAATAGTAATCTTTTTGTTATTTGATAATTGATGAGATCTTTTAGGTTTTAGACACAAAAAAATAAAATCTGAGGGATTTAAAACGTTACGAGAATTTATACAAACACGTCTAACCATTTTTATTTGTGAATAAAACATACATAGGTTAAATACTTCAATGTGAGGTTATATTTACTGAAAGAACAAAACAGCTGTGTAATTTATCAGAACTACCAACCTAAAAACATCTAATATTATTGCCAACCTTTTAACATTAACATATATTTCCAATTAGAAATATTTAAATAGTTAAAAATATTGTTTATACATTTTGTTTAGTAAAATTTATTTTCACTAAATATTGAAATGTGAGAAATTGGTGGGTGATAAGACCTTTTTTTTTTATTTTTCGAAATCAGTACACCAAATTACATAGAAATTAGATAAAATTATTAAAAAGGTTTTTTCATTGTTGGCCTGCGTAATCTATGAATTGTGTATCTTTTTGAAAATGAGTCGAAGACTTGGTACTTGGTTCCGCTTCAATTTGCTCTTCTTGGACGACGTGAGGTTGTCCTTCGTTATTAAATCTGACATTTAAATCATCCTCGAAATAATCTGTTGTCTCTAGCTACAGCACTGGCATTATCATTACACGCGCTTAGGTAATACTTTCTTATCAACATATTCTGGATTAGAATAATAACGTTCCATTTTTAAAACAAATAACCGCATCAAATTATACTTATACTAATAATGACAGACGTTGACAAAAATAATCATAATTTTAGCAACCTACCCCAGTCATTTGTTTTAAGTTGACTTCCGCTGACTTCGTTTTTCATGAAGTTTAAAGATTGGATTTTAGATTTCTGCAAATCGGTAACCAAGAACGAAGTGCAAAATTTTTATTCTTACCTACGATTTAATTGTTTCAGTCTCCCGATTCGTATTTGCAAAGGACGGACAGACACAATATTTTGAAATATGCAGGCTGTTTCATTAAGCTTGGTACGCGGCAATGTCGCGACAACTAATGGGTATAGAAACTCAGGAAAAAAATTTTTATTACTAAAACGTCTATGAGAAAATCCTGGAAATTAAAGTTCCGAATTTCATCGCAACAGGCGCAATTGACACGAGGCATAATTCAAGATCTCTCCGAAAATGTTCATATGAAGCTATGACATCAATAACATTATTAGAAAGCTTGAATAATTCCGCATAAGTTTTGTCTGATACTCCTTGGCGTACCGACCTTAATAAGACAAGGATAATCTCCTGAATGTCTAATAATTTAAATGACTATATTTTCTAAATGACTCATCTGATTATAGCAAACTCAGGTTTGTTTGTAAGAAAATTGTGTTTTGAAATACCGTATCCATCGGCACTCGACAGTTTCAAATAAAAATGCTAGAGGGCGTAGTTCGCAATAATAACAGTTTTTTTTATTTTGTCACGAACATTCAAATCATACAGTATAATTTTGATGTCATAATCGGAAAATAGATTAAATTTGCCAAAGAAAACGCGAAAACCTCAGTTCGATATCTTCGCCCGTTTCAGAGTTATTGTCAAAAGATTACATTTTTCACATTTTAATTTAATAAAATGGTTATATTCCTAGTTCCATGGAATTTTAATAATTTCATGGTTGTGTAGATTGTCACTCATTTCAGTGGCACAAAACTACATTTAAATTAGCACAAATAATTTCTAATAAGGCATAAATGCAGAGGCTGTTTTAAAAAGTAAATTAAAATAAGTAACCATGAAACAAATTTTGTAGGTTTCCATGGAGATTAACAAATTGGAATAGGTAACTGTCAACAGTTTTTAATTTTGATGCTAAAAAAACTTCGTCTTTGATTTTTTTTTTAAATTTCGTATTTCGTCAAAGAATGAAGATAACCTGGTTAACGTTCTTGCATGCGTGGAAGCGAATCCAAATTTAAGCACAAGGGAAGGATCCTTAGAAGTAGGAATAAGTCACGTTTCGGTGTTTCGAATTTTAAAAGACTTTAAACTACATCCCTATCATATGATTTTGCACCAGGCTCTGTCAGAAGCCCAACTCCTATCCATGGTTTTATGGGCTGATGAAGCCACTTTTTCTAGTTGTAGTAAGGTATTTGAACTTGCCTATTCTTTTAGAAGATGTTTCCATTGACTTAAAGTTGTCCATGTGGTATTCATCATGACGGATGCCTTGCAAACTTTTCGCAAAGGATCTGTGATTTTTTAATGTTAATTACCCGGATCGCTGGATTGGAAGGTGTAGTTTGTTTCCTTGGCCACCCAGTTCCCCGGATTTAACTGCGTTATATTTTTATTTGTGGGGCTGAATAAAAGGGATTGTTTATAAAACGCGACCAACCACATGAAACAACATGATTGGGCGAATTGAAAACGCTATAAATTCGATTTCAAGAGCTGAAATTGACAAACATTGATAATTGTGTTTTGCAAAATGGAAGTCATTTTGAACATTTATAAACGCCTTTGCATTAATCCCTTAAAAACTAATGCTAAATGTTGTTGGCCTTTAAACACACTCAAAATGTCGTCTTACACATAATTTGGACTAGTCCTAAGCCTAGATAAAGTGTGAAGGGAGACACAAAATATAACACAATATCAAAACTAATTATTACTAATCCTAGCTACAAAGCCACAAAACTAGGAAAATAGCCATTTATTCAAATTAAAGTGGGAATAATGTAATCTTTTGACAATAACTCTGAAACGGGCCAAGATATCGAACTGCAGTTTTCGCGTTTTCTCTAGCAAATTTAATCTATTTTCCGATTATGACATCAAAATTATACTGTATGATTTGAATTTTTGTGGTAAAATAAAAAAAACTATTATTATTGCGAACTGCACCCTCTATCAATTTTATTTGAAACAAACCTGAGTTTGCTGTAATCAGATAAGTAATTTAGAAAATACAGTCATTAAAATTATTAAAGTCTGTCCAGAAACAAAGCGAAGTAATAAATCAATATGTTTAACAGATTCCAATGGCGTACCGATGTATTGATACTTTTTCGAAAAGGGGGTTAAAAAATGTAGAAGATGTGTAACCTTTCATTATTAATTAATTATTTTGACACATTTAATCTTATTAAATGTTCAAATTGATCTCCACATACTTCCACGCTATGGTATAAACTACTGACTGTAATAAACTGAAATTTGACACATGGGTTTGTCTAAACATTTCTTAATTATTTTGGAACTCCTTATTAATCTTTAATTAATTAGTTTTCTCAACCAAGTTGAGCCTTCTGTAGGAGTATAAGAATGAGGGAAATCAGACAACCATCAAAAAGTTCTGCTGTTTTGCCAACGTTTCGATCGGTTTAGTCAGGTCTTTATCAAGGCATCTAGCAAATAGTTTGATAGTAACTTGACTAATTCGTGGATCCAACTTTTTGATGGTTGTCTGATTTCCCTCACCCATATACTCCTACAGAAGGCTAAACTTGGTTGAGAAAACTAATTAACTAAAAATTTCTGTTTATTATAGTCACTAGTTTTTGAGGTATTACAAAAAATTTAAATTTTTTTAAAGTTTTTAACGAACATTTCCTGATAAAATTTTATGTTGATATATTTTTTTACTACATAATAGTTTATTGTTACATTTATAATTGTCTTGAAAATTGAATTTCTTTTCTGTTGGACAATAAATACCATTATTATTATTATTATTATTAAAAACTTTATATGAAAAACCCAATTTAAAATTTTTATCAAATAATACGTGGGTTAATTTTTGGCCACCACTAGTGAATTACTTTATTTATCAGAAATTGCTAATATCATTATCGATCACATTTTTAGGAATTTTAACTAATTAATTACTAATAATTAAAGTAGAAAGTATGTACTGTATTTGGAATGACACTTTAATAGATTTTAATGTGGTCTTAATCATATAATTAGGAGAGAAATATGGTATGTAATTATAACGATAGCCTAACTAATGATTATTGTCATCTCATATCGGTATATCATAAGGTATACTTACGCTGCAATATTGAGTTTCATTGGAATGGCATCGAGTCCTGAATTTATTCCAAGGAAACGCGTGAAGAAGTCTGCGCTTTCTGCCAACGAAAAAACGATTGTGCTCAATGTGTACAATATTTGAAATACCCAAATCCGTTGAAAACAGTTCAAGAAAGAGTGGCATTGGAAAAACAACAATATTCAGACTTTTGCGTGAAGACAAAGTTTCTGTGAGTGAGCCTAGTTTATCTCATGGTAGAAAAAAAAACTGAAATACCCGAATATGTGAAAAGTACAATTAGAAGAATAGTGCATTCGAATTTATTTTAAAAAAGAAATACCCACATTAAATAAAATTGTGTCAGATGTGAAAGAGGAAGAGGGTATACCCAATTTAAGTAGAACAATGTTGTGGCAAGTTATGCACGAATTGAATTTTTCATGGGAAAAAATGAATAGGAAATCAGCTCTAATTGATAAGGAAGAAATTACCTACGAAATATCTCTAAATTACGTTCTGAAGGCAAGAAAATTTATTATTTAGACGAAACGTTAGTAAATGAAGGTTATACTGTGGGGAAAAATGTAGCAAGACAAAAATGTAACCAGTGGACGACAGGCTTTTTTAGAAGGATTATCTACAGGTTTAAGACCTCATTCAGGAAAAGGGTGACTCTTAATTATTACGCATATAGGAAGTGACGAAGGCTTTGTAGAGGGAGGTTTACTGCTATTTGAATCGAAAAATCCTGGTGATTACCACGAGGATATGAATGAGGATGTTTTTGAGGAATATTTTGAACAAATGTTAGATTTAATACCAAAGGGTTCCGTAATTGTTATAGACAATGCCAGCTACCATTCCAGACAAATCAAACGTTTACCTACAACTTCCTGGAAAAAACACTTTATAATGGAATGGCTTTCCTCAAAAAAATATTGCTTTCAAAAATGATATGGTAAAAAGGGAACTACTAAGTTTAGTAGAAGGTGTTAGGACAAAGTTTAAAAGAAATGCAGTTGACGAAATGGCAGCAAAACGTGATATTTTTGTTCTACGCTTACCGCCATACCATTGTGAATTAAACCCTATAGAATTAATATGGGCGCAGGTGAAGGGTGCAGTAGCGAGAAATAATACCACGTTTAAATTAAGTGACGTTCGACAACTTTTAATGACTTCTTTAAGTGATGTGACTGCGGAAAAATTGAAAAAGTGTATAGAACACGTAATTAAAGAGGAACAAAAAATGTGGAAACTTGACAATTTGATAGAAGTTACTATAGAGCCTATTGTAATTTCAATACGGTCAAATGATACTTCTTCCGAAGAAACAGATGAATTTTCAGAATAACTGTATTTTAAAATTATATATTTATTATTTTTCCTATAAATTTAGTTTGTTCTTGCTATATTTTATTATACCTTAAATTTTCAAACTCTATAAAATGGTTTCTAACAAACGATGTGTTTTATAATTACAATGATATGTTTAAAATTACTTTCAATAAAACACAATAAAACGCAATCGTAATTTTGTTTTGTCAGCAAAACCCATGTACACGCCTATGATGTTTAGTTTAGACCTCGAGAACAGGTACGTCCCATTGTTAACGGATTAGGAGCTATTCATAAATAACTTACGTTGTAACAATATAGTATGGAAGCGGTATATCCTAAAACTAGTTTTAAAATCTTTTGTGTATTTCATACAAAATCGTGTACCGCTTATATGTAAAATAAATAAACTATTTTAATTTATTACTTCGCTTCGTTTCTGGGCAGACTTTAGAGAGTTCATATCATCTTTTCGTGTGTAAATTTTGCAGTCGTCAGCGTATAGAAAAAATTAAATTTTAAAACACTTGTTAATGTCATTAACAAATATGTTAAAGAGCATTAAACTATTTTAATTTATTACTTCGCTTCGTTTCTGGACAGACTTTAGATATTGTGGGGCTTCTCCTTGTTTTATTAAAGCCGGTACACCAATGATCCTCAGGCAAAACTTATGCGGAATTATTCAGATTTTCTAATAATGTTATTAAAGTCGTAGCTTCATATGAAAATTTTCGGAGAAATCTTGAATTATATGCCTCGCCCTGTCAATTGCGCCCCCTTGTGGTAAAATTCGGAACTTGAAAATAATGTCCAGAATATTCTCATAGCCGTTTTAGTGATAAAAATTTTTTTCCCGAATATCTATACCCAATAGTTTTCGAGATATTGCCGCGTACCAAGCTTAAACAGCCTGTATACTAAATATTTCTATAAGGATTTACTCTTGTTCTTTCTTTACCAGAAACATTTGTACATATTTGAATGTGTAAACAGGGATTGTTTTTGGTATAGAAGCTGAGTTTTTTTTTAAATGTAGTGGAATAATTTTAGTTTGACGGATTAAGTGATTTGAACTTCTAAATATTCTAGTTACTATTCACATTGTCAAATTTGTAATAAAAATTATAAATTTTGATTCCTTTAAATGAATTCAAAAACCTTAATAGCAGTTTCTCTCACATTGTATCTCTGAAGTGAGTGACCTGCTTATCATGGGACACCGTGTATTATTAAAAATGAATTTCGCCTTAAATCATTCATGCTTCAGGAAGAAATTTTTGACTCTGCATAACATCATTAATTTTATACATTTCAATTAATTAACTGATACTTAAATGATTTTAACGAAATTCTATTTGCATATATAAACATACATATGTAATTAAACGTGTTCGTTATGTAATACGTTTGTTTTTTTTTTAGTTTTGGTTGTATAGTTCGAAAATCCGCACCATCATTTCCATAATAAAATAAAAGAATTTTCTCTTCTTAAAATAGTGCCCGTGTTAGTGCCAAAAGACGACAACTTTCGTCACTAGAGTGTAACTGACATGAAAAAACGTAATGCAATTAAGAGTCGCGAATGCAGTTGACGAAAAGTCTGCTTTAATTACAATATTAATTGCATTTGATGTCATATCCTGTAAAAACATCTGTTGTGTCGAAACAATTTCGAATGTTTTTCTTTTTGTTAAAAACTTGTATTCAACGATTACAAAAACATATTGCCTGCGGTTTGGCAAAACAAAATTCCCAAAGATCTAACACCTACATGAAGAATCTATGACTCTCTGGGATCAACAAACAAAGGTCATTGAAAGCGTAAATCTTTTTATTTAATTACGTTTCATAGAGCCGCGATCGATTCGTGTAATTCAACTCACCTACAATAACAGTAGCAACACCATCCTTAATTTCTTTTATTTCTTTGGTAGCGTTAGTTCCTACGTGCAAAAAATCGGAAAGCGATAATGAAGAGGCTATAATTTGACGTTTTTCTTCAAAATTCAAATAGTCGAGGCTGTTACTTCTTTGCGGAGCCACAATAGCAACGGTTTTTGTTTTGGTGACTGCATTATTTCCGCTCTTATCAGTGATCACTTGCGAAGGAACCAAGTAGACACCACTGACTTTAATCGACATATTTTTTGATTGGTTCACTAAATTTTTGTTAAGCACTTTCACTTTCGCTAGTTTTTGTCGATTATCGAAGATTACGCGATGGGTTTTGTAAGCATTTTAAGACACCTGTTGTTGGAGCAGAACCACAACTGGCGAGAAGACAAACAGTAGCACGCACAACACCTCTCAGGTGTATAAATAAAATATCGGATAGATTTTGCGCGGTTAAAAAGCTCACGACATCGCGCACACTTACGAATTTCAAATGATTCATAGAGCGGGCGCAATTGCGTTTTTAATTTCGCGGAATAAAATCTATGGATATCGCACAATTCACACACTTACACAAACACACTTACTAGTTCGTGAAGAAACAACAACTATATCGTATATTACATGGCACGCATTCCTTTCGGTCGTTCGTTCGTACTGATCCGGCGCCAGCATTCATGTTTCCGAAAGCTCACGGACTCGAAGTCCCCCTATTTCATATCCTAACCACGTCAAATCAACACAAAATAACGCTGTTTCTCTTGCACTACCCGATTTAAAAGGAAATTGAAGCGGAATCACACGCTCAATGTGAATTAAGTGTGGGCATTTGACGCGACGACGTCGAGACGGAGTAACTATGGAGATGGGCATATAGAGTAACTCTCACACCCTTAAAGCTTTCATCCCTGAAATTTCTATATTTTCAGTCTCCTTTCACCTGATACTTGACGTTTTCATATTTATTACACATAAAACTTTCATTTACAGGTGCAAAGATAAACGTAAACGCACTCCTTACCTTTAATTTCCGGTTCAGGAACAAAATTTATATTGATCACGTCTTAAGTCATTTGCAGCAGATCGTACGATACGTTTAAAATTGTAAACACATGTCTACGTAGTTTTCATAAATTGATGGCAAGCCAAGAACGAATTAAATTCCAAATTTTCTCATTAAAACACAAAAATCAACGAAGTCAAACTTTCGCATATCTGGCTTAGAAAAATTGCCATTCATTGAATACCACTGTCTGGAAAACAGACAATAACATCTTTTGTGGTCGTTTCGTATTATAAAAGTACACTTAGTGCGATCAACTAAATGCAAAGTTAACCTATTTGTCATGGATAACGAGGAACGCAATAGTACTTCTAAAATCTATAGATGTTTTATATTAGATGTTTCAAAATTATTAGAAATGTACTAAAAATCTAAGCTCACACTTCATAAAGAGTATTTAAAAAAATAACTTTACAAATTAGTGGAGTCAATGAAGAATTCAGCTTCGGAAAAATTCAAGAAGTCTCCGACTCTTTTGATTAGTATTCTTTGATGTTCTCGTAAACTATCTATAAACGTTCGGAAGGCTAGATTTCCCTGCTATTTTTTTTATTTAACAAATTAAATTCGAAAAATCGGTTTTTCGGGAATAACTTTGTATGTGTGTCTATTTTTGTAAATTTGACTATGTCAATCGAAAGAGGAGGAAATTTTACAAAAGAAACAGTATCAAGAATGTCTTAATGTTTAAACAATCGCAGACAGTCAATTTTTTAAGGAATCGCTGAGCAACAGTACCATCATACGCAGACGACAAGCAAAGTATGCGCGCGGTTGAGCACGCTTTAGAGTAAATGCGTGATAACTTTTGATGTATTCAATGAAATAATGTAATTCTTGAAGTAAATGAAAGCAAACATTATCCATTTTTTAGAAATAAAATAGTGCGCTTTCAATCTGAACCAATTCGGAAGACTGATAGCCCTGCACCTGAAAAATTACTGCAAATGATGTTTCGTTCCTGTAAAAATGGGTGTAACTCAGCTTGCGGGTGCAGAAAAGCTGGCATGTTTTGTACAGCTGCTTGTAGACATTGCAATGTTCTGGATTCCAGTAATTGCATATCAGAGATTATCACTGAAAATGAAGAAGCCATAGAAAATGAAGTTTCTGACGAGACGAGTGATAATGAAGAAATATGAATAATTTTATTCATTCTTCGATAAATATTGTAAATAGTAGTTTGTAAATAGTATGCTTGTAATAAATAGTTATTTGTGTATCAAGGCTGTAAAGTAAGTTTTTCGGCCGCTCTGATTGTTGATGGCCGAGGCGTCAGCCGAGGTCATTATATCACAAAAGACCGAAAACAACCTTTCCAGCCGCGGTACACACAGCGTTTTTTAGGCGCTCACTCTAAAAATTACGTACAAATGCTAAAAGAATGAAACAATAGGAATAAGGACTGAGGGCGAAAAAACATTAACATTGAAAAACTTGCATAACTTTTAAACCGCTAAATAAATTTTCAAAAAAAATTTAGTTTTAGATAGGTTATTTATTATATAAGAATTAAGAAAAAACAAAAAATCAATCAGACTTATCGTAATAAAAAATTTTGAGCTTGTCGGGAATGGTCTCCATCATGGCTTTTATGGTGGTGCTCGACACTTTCTTGGTCGCTACGGTCCACATTTTTCTAAAACTTTCAATCGATTTTGTAGCCTTTTTTGTCTGCTTCAAGCTTCTTTTCACCAAAGCCCAGTACCGCTCGATTGGGCGAAGCTTAGGGCAATTAGGTGGGTTAGCCTCCCTGGGTACAAAATCGACATAATTCTCTTCGTACCATTTTTTTGTCTGCTTACTGTAATGGCACGAAGCTAAATCCGGCCAAAAAATGTGGATACCTTATGTTTACTCAGAAAAGACCGCAATCTTTTTTGGAGACACTCCTTCGTGTAAATATCGGAGTTAATTGTTCCATTTGTTATGAAAGATTGGCTTCTTTCACCGCAGCTACAAATCGCCTGCCAAACGAGATATTTTTTGGAAACTTGGACTTTATCTTAGTTCTAAACTTCTTAAGAACATTTCCTCGTCCACAGGAAACATAAAACTCCTGACCAGGTAGTTGAGAAAACATTGACGTTTTTGGAAAAAATCTGCTCTCAACTTTCTGGCTCGTTTCTTGGCTTCAATGTTTTTCTCCGCATTACGATCTGGAGTTGTTTGAACTTTGTAGGACTTAAATCCACTCTTTTTTCGATGAACAAAAGTTCATCTTATGAATTCACAAAGTCTGTCTGTCTGGATGTCCGTAGCTTTTTTCCTGTTGACATTTTTGAAAATTTCAGATTCCTATAAAACATCAAAATCTAAGACATTTTTGCTTCGATCATTTTTTGTCTATCTCATCGGCAAAGTGGTAAATCGGCTCCCGAAAAAATTTTTAAAAAAATTTTACAAGTTTTTTCAAATTAATCATTAAAATAAATTTTTAAGCTAAATAAGCAGTTCTTTTGTTCATCCCGGCAATGCAAGCTTGCGCATTCCCAACTGGTTTATTTTTCGAATTGTCTTTTCCGATAAGTCGACTTTTGCAGCTAATTTTCGGTGCGATATCAGCGGATTCTTAACCATCGCAGATATTGCCTTTTGCACCTTCTTTGGGAATGAAAACCCTCTAGTCGTCCACTTCCTGGTTTCCGTGTTATGGTAAAGTCTTCCTTGTACCGTTTGATGACTTTTGCTGCCGCTTGCCTGCAAACTTTTGCCTCCTTTGCAATGCGAACGACTGACCATTGTGGATTCTCAACAAATTTTTTAATGATTAATCTATGTACTTCCACTACTTTTGTCATTGTGAACACAATTTGACTCAAATAAAAACAAAAATTTGACAACATATTCTGACAACTATTTCAAAGCCTACTATATCAAAATTTTGTAAAAAATTATATGGTATAAAAGTTATGCAAGTTTTCAATGTTAATGTTTTTTCGCCCTCAGTCCTTAATATGCACTTTTGCAGTTATTCATCTAAGATAACAAATACAAAATACGCAAATCTTAAGGATATTATTGTTTACAGAAATAAAATACTATGTCACATCAATTATACTTTATTGCAATGAGGCATGGGTATCGTAATTCAACGAAGCGGCCGTTTTACTTTTTTTTTTACAGATGACTACAAAAAAGTGCTACTTTACGGCCGCAAATGAGGACATAAATTGTCTCTTTGAGCGCCTGAAAAATTCATTATTTTAAATATAAGTGTTGCTCTTACTCACACCTAAACATTAATGTTATGACTTGCATGGACACATTTTTGAAAACATACACTAATTTTTCACATAAATTTTCAGATAAAGTGCATAATTTTTATTTTATATTAATTATTTTATAGATATAACGTTAACAATCTTGAAAATTTATATTTTATATTTCACTAACTCAGAAGAATGAAAAAATTGTAAATTTAACATGAAAGACGTTAAACTCCGATGTTAAAACTCGCTGTTAGACAGCCGCCATTTTGTTTTTTCAATTTTTGAATGCAGAATTGTACTCAGCAAGCCCAAAAACCCTTAACATATCAATTTTGTAAAAATAGATAAAATTTTTGTTAGTTAAACGCATCCTATGCGATTATTTTGGAGAAAAACGTTATTTTGTAATTTTTTTAGAAAAACCAAAGAGCGGGAAAATTTCACCTGCGGACTTTTTTATTTATGCAAAAGGTAAGTTGATTCCACACTTATTATTCAAATTCATGACTTCTTGAATTATTCTGAAGTAAAGGCTCTTTTTCACCTTCGTTGACTCCACTAATAGAAAACAAATAACAAAAACAAAACCGTTCTAAGTTAACTCACAAATGAAGGAACAAATATCGCTAAAAAAATACAAATTCAGGGAATTTAACACTTTTAATTCAATTTTCCGACAAATTAGATTTAGAATGATATAATGAAGCAAAAAATTCTGTCTGAGGCCGGCCGGCCATCCGACCGTCCGTATGTACTAAACACGATATCAAGAAAACCACCGGAGCGATTTTTATGAAGTGTTATTTATAATAGCACAGATCTGATTAAATTTTAAGTATAATCTGTAGAGCCAAAAACATCGTTATCCTGCATAAAATTTTGATTTCTTGGAATATTTACAAAAATATCCATTTACACATTTTTCATCAAACAAAAGTTGTTTGTAATTAATTAACAACTTTTGTTTGAACTATATTTTGATCCAATACGTAAGGACAATCACGTCGCAGTAACTGTTTTAAGAATATCTTCAAAAATATCAATTATACAAAAAGGTGAGGAAAAAAAGTTGTTACAAATTTTATTGCCTTTAACTTTTATTTAAGCTATTTATTTCTAAACGCACCTTCGAAACTCTTTTACACGCTTGTTCTGCGAAAAACCCTTGTTTTATAGTTCGTGTGCTATAGAAAATAATTTAACAGAATTGCTTAAAGTTTAAATATCAGTCAGCTATTAGTTTATTGCATTAATCTTTTAGTTAGTGAGATCACAGACTTAACATACACTTTTGCCATTAATTTTAGGTGAAAAAATCGAAATAGCAGCAGAGAAGACATCTCCGAAACGATCCTATTACTTATAGAAAAGTGTCCACTGTAGATGCTCTTTTTAATAAAACTGACCGTGTTACATTCAGCAGAATGGGAAACCTCGTCGAATACATCGCATCTTGAGGATAACGATATATTAGCGGCAAACACAGCAAATCCATGTCTCAACATTTATCGTCCCAACTGAATAAAGGCAATAATAAAATCATAAGATGTTCCATTCGCCACAAGATCAAGCCCTATAAACTCAAGTTCTTATATACATTAAAAGAAGGTGATAATAATAAATGATTTGACTATTGTTATTAAGCCCAAAATAATTTTTTAACAACAGACATTTTAAAAAAAATATGTTTAATGTTGATACTACATTCACCACTAAAGGGTTGTACCGTCTCACTATTGTAGATACTGGACCACATAATTGCTCCCTCCGTGGTGTTTCTAAAGTCCTCCCAGTGGAGCACACATTCTTCAATTGTACATTCTGGGAGGAGTTTAGAAACACCACGGAGAAAGCAATTAAAACACGCATAAGACCCGAGAACCTGATGACATTCTTAAAACTAAAAAACGTGACAAAAAGGACTTGACGGTCAGATGTCCCCCTCCTGCTGAAAGATAGTCTAATCTAGTTTTCACGCCTAATCATAGGCAACACACTGTACACCTTGAATAAAATAAAATAAAATAGACGCTTTCATTGTGAGAATAATCATAGTAGACAAATTTCATACTAGAACCATGCTTATACTTATATGTACTATCTCGCCTCATTTTTTTATGTACAACTAGTTCTACATTTTAGTTAGATTTTACATTTATTAATAAAACTGCAAATATTAATACACCGTAGCCAAATGTTATTAGATTTGTATGCACATGACCCGGCAAAGAATACCGAAAGGTGATGCCACGGGCCATGGATGACCGAGGAGAGGGCCACTTGAGCCTGTCAAGGAGGCAGGCCAACGCCCGGAGAATTAAAAAAAAAAGATAGAAAGAAACAGTCGTTTTGAATCGTCGCCTTCGACGTCTCCCGATATTACACCCCTCGATTTTTATATCTAAAAAACATAGTTTAAGAAAACAAATTATATTTATAGTTACACAAAAGAACAGCAAAATTACGCGTGGTGGCGTGGAATTCTGCATTAAAACGTGACATAAAGATAACCTAAAAATGATGAAATGTTCTTTAATGCAACTGAATTGAGCATCTCGATTAGATCTGCGTATCTCAGTTTGTCTGAACAATGAATAATGTGCATTCACTCCATTAACAGGAAAAAGATGAGTTAAAAGATCTCACTTCTTTTTTAAGTGACTTATTACAAAATAACGTATCCAGAACATAGTCAGCGTGAAGTAAACTGAAACAATCCGAGATTCGTTTGTATCAGTTGCCGACTTGCCTAATTACCAAATGTCAAAAAAAAATTCCAAGATATACCCAGCCCAAATTTTTATTTGAACACTCGTTATTGTTTTTTCTAAAACAAAGAGAATATAACAGCATACATTTCGAAACCAAAATTATCATTATAATTTTATAAAATAGAACAAAATTATAAATCTAAACACAATCTCTATTATTTGTAAATTTCAATGTTCTGATTGCAAATATTTTTCAGCAATTTTTCAAATTCAAATTCTTTTCTAAATCTTTGCAACTATTAGTTTGTATTTTATTTCAGACTATATTGGTATCGAGGACTTTGCTATACACACACCCAAACTTATATGGAATCACCTAATATTTTCGCTGAAGAATTTATTACTAAAAAAATAGTTACCGGGGTCAAACTACTGTTTATTTAATTCATTTTTATTAGAAAAATAATTGAAAATCTATTAACCTAATTTTATTACAGTAAGACTTAAATATTACGAATAGCAAACTTTAATTTAAATTCTAAATTTTTCAAAAAAGTCTTTTAATAATCAGTGTTGCCACCTCTAGCTTCAATACAAGCACAAATACGACGAGGTATGCTTGTTATTAAATTGTTAATTTGTTCTTGAGGAACATTTTCCAATTCTTCTAAAGCTGCTTGTATCAGTTCTCCTAAATTACCAGGGTTATTTTGGCGAGATCTAATCTTTAATCACATCCCACAAGTGCTCTATGGGATTCAAGATCTAGAGAACAAGCGGGCCACGGTAACACAGTCACATTTTCCGTATCTAAAAAGTTTTGAGCCACTCTGCTAGTGTGTGGAGGGGCATTATCTTGCATAAATAGAAATTGATCACCATAAGCACCTCTCCAGAGCCTTATTACAGGTTGTAATAATAAATCAACATTCCTTTGGCTAGTTAGTGTCTGTCTCATAGGAATCAATTTTCTCCTAGCATTATACCACCCCACAACATTACACTCCCTCCTTTATATTTTGGAACAGATTTTGCATTATGGAGTCTAGCTTGCCTCCCACGAGCCCTCAAAACTCTAATTCGCCGGTCGTCTGACCGTAAGCCAATTCTGGTTTCATCGGAAAATAAAACATTTGGCTAATCTTCTATTGTCCAATTTTCATGTTCTAAACACCAATTTAAACGATTGATTTTATGTTGCCTTGATAATTCTGGAACCCTTAATTGCCTTGTGCTAAATAATTGCCGATCTCGAAGCCTTTTCCCGATCGTTTCTACCGATACACTAATTCCTGTAGCTAGTAGCAACTGTCTTTGAAGATCGGGATGAGATACAGTAGGATTTCTTCTGGCAATTTGGGCTACAAATCTATCCTGATATTCCGTGGTTACTTTTCCACGACTTCTTCTTGGCCTATTTTTTAAAGTTTGTAGCTCCAAAAACCTAGTATAGATTTTCAAAACAGCCCCTTGTGAAACCCCTACAATTCTTGCAATCTCCCTCTGTGACATGACTTGCTCCACCAGAGCAATTAGTCTTTCCCTTTGAAAATCAGATAACCCCACATAAGGCATTTTAAATACAAATTTAAAATAAAACAACTTCTTACTGCAACTGATAATTTTACAACTAAACGGCGATATGAACCCCACAGTCTGAAAAGGTGGCGACTTTGATCAAATTCCGCTGTTTTTTTTTGGTAAACACTTTTTACTGTTCGTTACATAAAACATTTTTTGGTCGCCAATAATGCGTGATTCCATATAAGTTTGGGTGTGTATTTGTAATAAGTAGTTCTGAATACATAGTAACATTTAATTATAAACTACGGATAGTACCTTTTCACGCGAATTTCACTGTGTGCTGTTTTCACTTTTTCCGACGAATTAGTTAGTACGTTATAATGAAACAAAAAATCACCTGCCATTCTACGTAGATTAAAATAAGCTATACATATTGATCATGTCATTATCATCAATAAAACTGAGAAGAGGTTTAACGAGACTAAGTATCTCGGATATGCATAATTAAACAATACAATCACTATTGAGTGGATGGTAGACCAAACTCCTGCTTATCGTTCTGTAGCAGTCAGCACATAATTGAATCAGTTCTGCGAAGACCATAACATTCATCGTTTTTCTTTTAGAGTTTATCAAGAAATTCAAAAATGCAAGACCCTTAAAACGAGATGAACTTTGGACCAAAATAGAAAGACTTGAAAAATATATTTGAATAGATGTTGAGAGAGATTACATTTAATTGCAGTAAGTTGAATTATGAAAACGATGCCTCAACTTCAAATACTGCAACAAAACTTATTGAAAATACATATGATTGAATAATAGCAACTGCTGATTGAAGTAATAATAATAATAATATAGAGAATATATATAATATAGAGAATTGTAGAGATGGTAGTACCCAAAGTATTATTGTATCAATATCTGCTACGGATAATGGAGTTCTTAATATAAAAGTATACTATAACTGCACCATACAATCCAGTAGTCGGCAATAGTAGAATGTATTTTCAGTAAATGTTTGGTGCGGAATTATTGGCACTACAGTCTTAGGACCATTTTTCTATGACACAAACCTCAATTCTCAACGATTTGGAATTTCTTCGAAGTGAATTGAAAGCAATATTGGATTTACCTTTTAGTACGATCCAGAAACTAAAACCTTAACACCACGACGGCGCACCTGCCCATAATTCTAGGAATGTGTGAGCATATTTAACGGAAAGTTTCCCAGATGAATAAGAAATGCAGGACCAGTTTTAGCCGTCCAGGTCGCGGGATTTGAAAATCCTAAACTATTTGTGGGCTACTATAAAAATGAGGTATACCTACAAAAAACCTCAGAATATTGAAGAACTGATATAGTTAATTACATTAGAGTGTGGAATGTAGGATTTTACGGCGCGACAGCTTTGTTCCAGGAACGAGCCCGAAGAAGCGCCGTAAAATCACTTTACAAACAAAATTTGTATAATATTTTTGGCCCTCCTGGCTGTTTAACAATTTTGATATACACCACCTAATATGTGTCGGTTCATTTGTTTAATTGACGTATAGATGGCACCATCAATATCATTATCAATAAAAAAATTAAATGCGCCCTTACTTTGTACATTATCATGTCAAGTATGGTGTAAAGTAAATTTTTAAAATCAATTTATCAGATTTTATACTTAGTTTATTTTTAAACGTTCCCAAATATCAGATAAATCAGCCACTACTTTACCGCATAGTAGGTACTTTACCGCATTATGTGTAAAAATCAAGTTTCAAGACAAGTATGAATAACTGAAAAATGTGCTTTACAGTTCAAAAAGCCAAAAATAATATTCAAGCCGTCACTAATCGATGATAAAAGTAGAGCGAAAAATAGTTCGTATATGCCAGAAATGTCTAAAAGTTAATGGAAAAACTTGAACATTTACTACAAATAAATTTTGTTCAGGTATAGAATTGAGATTTTTCCATTATTTTTTTAGGTATTCCGAATAGCGTTTCGTTTTATTTAACAAAATGCGTTATGTAATTTGCTATACTTATTTCAATAAAAAAATCATAATTTTGTAAATAGTATATAATATAAATAAATATGGAATCCATTTATATATTAGTTCTGTATATATTTTATTTATTAATTAAACTTTAGCAATTCAATGTTAGTTTTTTTATATTATTTATTTACTATAGTTTCAACTCAAAAATTATATGTGTCATCATCAGAATATATAAAAATTATTTTTTTGCGAATACCATCAACTTTAGAGAAAAAAAGATATAAAGTTTCTATATAATGCAGCAAATGGTAATGCATGTTTTTAAATTTTAAAATTCCAATGCCCAAAAAGTTTTAATAAAATATTAATATTATTATTACATACTTTTGGGAGTGTTCGTTACATACAAAATTTTACGTCTATATCTTGACCCATTTTAAGAAAAAAATAAAAAAAAACCCATTTTAATCACCACCTTTCATAGGGTGTAACTCAGTAAAAGATGAGTTTCGAAAAAAATGTTGATCCAGTGGCGTAGAATTTCTTAAGTTAATCACTGAAACTAAAAGAAAAAAACGTACGCTCCTAACTTTTTTTAGAAATATTTTTTTTTGATTCGGCACTTAATTCTGCAAATAAAATCATACTTAGTATTTTTTTATTCGGCACTCCGCTTTTGTCATATTTGCATTAACATAAATGTTGATGCAAATATCAAACTCTCTCATTAACTGTATAGGTACTTAGTTGGATATTTACGTGAACCAAATCTCAGTGTAATATCTTTTGTAATTTCTGGGATATCTCAAAAAACTTCAAAACAATTATTTTTTAAACATCCTATATCTCGGTTACGAAGCATTTTCAGAAAAGTAATGATAACAATTTTTGTATTTTTTTGGATCATAGAATCTTCAGTTTTCGTTTGTCGGTGATTTTAAAATACACCCTGTATAGGGTATTTATTATTCGCTGGACAACATTAAGTTACACTTTACTAAATACCAACCCATCCATTTTTTTTTATGTTGTTCGATAAAGGCTTAATTTAGATAAACAATACTTACATTATTTAAATAGGTTGCTGTGTTGCCAATTTAAAGCAATGTATTTAAAAAATCAGCATTAGAAAGAAATGATCACAAGACTAGTATTTTTTCAAATTTTGGAATTTGTTTTTCTAAAGTCCTAGAAGAAAGTCAGGAGTATTTAAATAGTCTAAAAGATTTTGTTAATTTTCAAACTGTTCAAATTCGTGAAACTAATTTTTTTAACTGTTTCTAATTTAGGTTTTAATTATCTATCGATTACACTAGTCCGTTTTTCTCTAACATCTACAGTTATAAAAATAATTATAAATTTTGAATTAAATCACTACAAGCATTATTTTAAACAAACAGCCTAATAGGCTTTGTTTCTATTAAATAAAAAACATAAAGAGGAAAACCATTAAAAAATCAACAAAAATTAATTTAATAGGTGTTCAAAATTTTTGACATTTTGTGTTAAGCAGTCTCAATTCTTTGTAAAGATTTACGCACATTTTGTAACATCTCGTGTGTGACTTTAAAAAATGCGAATCTTATTCTGTTTTTCTTGTGGTAGGTACCTCCATTAAAAAAAATCGATGACTGTAAGATCCGAAGATCTTGCCGGCCATGGCACAGAACTTCCTCGACTGATCCATCGATCACGATATTGTTCATTTAACGCACATTACTGTCAAAATGACAAGGCGCACCATCATGCTGATACCACATGGTCTTTCTGGTGTTTACCGGAACATTTTCTAGTAACTGTGGCAAAGAATTTATTAAAAAAATCCAAATATCTGTGGGTATTTAAATGATATCAAAGAAGTAAGGACCTATGATGATAAAATCATCCACAATTCCTTCACACACATTGACCATCCAACTATGTTGATGATCCAAAACTCTTAAAAATATGAGGATTTACATTGATCTAGTAATAAAAATTACGATTTACTCGGCCATTACTATGAATTGTAGCTTCGTCGGTAAATAAAACAGTGAACATAACCCTGGCATCTTGTTAAGTTTATTTAATAACCATACACAAAAAGTTCTTCTCCAGTTAAAATCCCGATAGTTTAGACGCAGTTCCATGTGGTCATGAAAGTGACACTTTGCCATATGAGGAGGCCTATTGCAAATGCGAGAACACAGAGCGTCCTAGCACTTCTGCAAGGCCTCCGAATCGATCAAAGACCCTTTCATCATGAGCTCATGTATGCTATGACACCAGGAAAAAAACATAGTTGCTTGTAGTGGACAACATGATGTAAGCTGCTAAGGCAGGTGTAAACAATCTGCAATAAGTAAATCACAAAAAGAAACATAGCCTGAAAGTGACAAAATAGTGCGTGCAGGTTGCTAAGGCAACTAGAAACAAACAATTCTTATTAACCGGTATTTTGTGTGAAAACGCGTTATTTGTCATAAAGTTTGAAGAAAATGATGTCGAACGAACAACTGGAAGATGAATATTAAAACAGGAGATGGGATTGCTATGTCAAAGATCATGCCAGAAAAATCTAAAGACCGGTATGAACACGCTTACGGCACTTTTGATGAGTGGTGTACAAAAAGGTCGTTGCTGAAATCACCGAAGAGATATGCTTAACCTATTTTGAAGAAAAAGTTTATACATCATCCACCCTCTAGAACCTTTTATTCTATGATTAGTACGGTCCTATATATATATTGATATCAAGATGTTTTCCAACTTACTCGCTTATTTGAAAAAGAAAATTAAAATCATACAAGCCGAAAAAAGTCCAATGTGTTTGTTTACCCGCGAAGAAGTCGATAAAAATTCTTATAGACAGCTGATGACAAAGAATGGCTAATGATAAAGATAGGTAAGAGAAATCAAATTATGTTAAACTAATTATGAGATTATTGTTATATGTTGCAGGTGCTACTTATAATAGGCTTGGAAGGTGCTTGTCGTTGTGACAAACTAAATAAAATGTCCCTAGATGATATTTGCAAAACTGACGAAATACTGATTGTGAAAATTGTAGACTCAAAAACTAATAAAGCCAGACGTTACGCTATTTAAGAAATATGTTGGACTCAGGTCATCTAGAACATCACATAGGCGTTTATTCGTAAATTACTAAAATGGAAAATTCACCGCCAGCTACTTTACTCATTGATGGTTGTGTTGACGTAATTTCTCTAAAGAGGCATGGGGGTTTAGCAAAGCACTTTTGTTGCCGAAGGAGATGTAACAGGCTCCATGAAGAATAAAAGGTTAACAGCCAATCGTATAATTCAAAGCAGAAACAATCAACGCATCAATGCCGAAATTCCACCAAAAATCATAAAAGGAGAAAGAAGTACAGTGGAATTTCGACAACATCCACAGAAGAAAATTGTGTAGAAATGACTATAGTGCAAATTTCCAGAAAAAGAAACATATATCCGGTAATTAACATATCACATATAACAAACACTATAGATCAATATTACTTTCCCTATTTAAAATGTTACTAAAATTAATTGATGTACATTGTAAAATTTGTGCTTAGTATGTAGTGTTTATAATAAAAATTGAAAAATTACTTCCGTGAGTAGTCAGGGAAAATGAATTTTCATGAATCGAGTTTTTAAAGAAACCGTTCTGAAATGGTAAACTGCAATCAATTTAAAAATGTAAAAAGTATTTTCAATTAAATCAAGTTTTCATCAAACAGCATAAACAAATTGATGGGTTGCTATTTAAAAATGTGCAACTTTATGCTGTCCACCGAAAACTAAACATTCTGTATTCACCAAAAACGTTTTTAAAACATGCAGCTTTTCATAGAAATGAGTACAGCACTAAACAATGTATGCTGACATTTATACAAATGCGCTAGAAACCTAGGCCGTAATAATGACAAACCAAAACTAATACAGTGTATCAAATAAAGTCTTCATCATATGGGATTTTTAAATACGAATTTAATTTTTTTAATTTCAAGTTTCAAACAATAAGAGAAATCGATTATCGCAAAGATGAAAAAGTGTCTACAAAAAAATCTACACCTATCTCAGAAGAGATATCCAGACCTTTACTGTAGAAGAGCTAAAACATGCATTGAAAAAGATCAAATCAAATAGAGCTGCCGGGTTTGATGGAATACATCCAGAATTTCTGAAAAATTTGGGAAATTATTCTTTGAAGTGACTACTTACGTTTCTCAATGATATTTATATATATTAAGTAAGTTACCAACAGATTTAAAGAAATGTAAAGAGTCGTGGCAATTTTAAAGAAACATAAACCTTCTACAGACCACACTTCTTATCGTCCAATAAGTTTCCTAAGCGTAATTTATAAGATTTTAAAGAATTAATCCATCAATCGAAAGAAACTAACTACCAATTGAACAAGCAGGATTTAGAAGTTGTTGTGATGAAGTATTGGCAATACACGCATATCGAAGCTGGATTTAAGAAAAAACTTAAAACTAGTGTTGTCATCTTTTTTATACTTTAAAATATGTTATCTAATCGGAAGTTTAGAGATAAAAACAGTAAATTTAGATTGTTAAATAATGGTCTTCCACAGGGATCGGTTCTCGCACCTACTCTTTTTAATGTACATATTTCTGATCTTCCTTCTTTACAATGTCGAAAATTCGTCTACGCCGATGATATTGCAATTTCATTTCCACATTCGGATTTTTTCGAAATTGAAAGAAACCTATTTGATGATTGGCGGATTCGGAGAATTATTTAAAAAAATGGCGGTTACGTCCCAGTTTATCAGGAGTAACGTTAGATACGTTTTTAATTTACAAAGATCATTTAGAAAAAGTGAAACAAAAATGAAATCAAGAAATAATGTCATTCAAAAACTAGCTGGAACAACTTGGGGGCAGATGCAAAGACACTACGTACAGCTACATTGGCATTAGTTTATTCTACAGCAGAATATTGTGCTCCTGTTGGTTGAATAGTTATCACACCAAAAAAATAGATACCCAGTTGAATTGCACTATGCGTGTAATTAGTGGAACCATTAAATCTACTTCTCTCGTTGGCTTCCTGTTCTTTGTAATATTACTCAAAAATTCGACGAAAAACTGCGTTAAAACAATGATGGGATAAATGCCAACTTAACAAAAATTTACCCACCAGCTAAAAGACTTAAATCTCGAAGGCCTGTATGGTTTCAAGACTATTTAAGTACCGCTTTTTGAAGAGTAAAGAAGAATGTAAAAAATTATGATCTGGAGTTGATGTTTTCAATAAACATCTTATTGATGGCTTTGATCAAAAAAGAAAAATTTGACCAAAAATAAATCGCATAAGAACAGACTATTCAAAATGCAACTTTATGTTATTTAAATGGTGTGCGATTTCTAATACAAACTGTGACTGTGGAAACAAACCAGAGACCGTTGCACATATTGTGGAGAATTGTCAATTAACAAAGTTTAAAGGACTTACTAATTTGAAGGACATCAGCAATATTTTGTATTCTCTGTCCTGATTATCTGTTTTTCCATTATTTTATTTTCTATCTCTTTAACCTACTATTTTTTCGTCATTGTCTTGATTGGCGCTTGGACTGCTCCATTATATGTCGTCATGCAATGGCTATGCTGTTATATTTTTATGTTCTTATTTACCTTCTATAATGTTTAAACATTTAATCAATATTATTTTATATAAATACTAAGGTGGTTAAGGGTTGTCATGTTTAGGTTTTAGTGGTTTTCATAAACCTTGAAGCAAATGCTTTGCCGAGACGAACCAATCCACAATTGCACACGATTTCGTCACCACACTATACTGGTTTATACTGATCTTCTGGGGCACCATACATAACACTTACATCACAATACAATAATGAAAACGTACCATACGAATAAATAAATAAATACAATCTTTATCGAAATTTAATTTTGGCATCAATTGGTTCTTCCATCAAGATAAAAATTGACCAGAAAAAAAAACAGTGGTCACCTCATGGAAATGTGTCAGGAACGAAATATTATAAAAACTAAGAAGTTTCATCTCGATTGAATTAAATTTTACTTCGCAACAGTGTTACAATTAGAAAAAAATGAGTAAAACATCTAAATTATCTTACGCACTTTAAATTTTGAATTTTTGAAAAACCTTTCACAGTATCAGTTCGCTACTGAGCTTAACTATTGAAACAAGTGTTCGGTTAAATTTTTTTGTACAGTTTTGGTTTTCCTCCTTTTACTCAATAAATTGCTTACAAAATGAAAATGAATTCTTTCGCGGTGACAATTTAGTTCAATAATTAGCATTAGAATTAGATACAACTTTTAGTAAATAATTATTTGACTACTTCAATTTTTTTTAATGAAGAAAACAAAAGCTATGAAAAAGGAAAATAGTTTCTCAATGGGAATATTTGGTCAAAAAACATTAGAGATGCCCATTTAGCTAAAATTAATTAGCACGAATTTAAAAGTTTTAAAGAACAAAATAAATGCTGACAGTCGGTACAATCTACTAGATATAGGAATAATATCATACCAAAATAGATTAACCAACGATGAAAAATGAAGCCCAATCTACAATATTCTACAGGAAATACTTGAAACGATCCACTAAAAATTGCTTAGCTTTGGGTCCTAATCGATGTTACTCTAAAACCAGAGATAATGGTGGTTGTGTATCCGCCCGGCGAGGTCGGTCAATCTTGATATTACTCCAAGCAAAGATATTAAACGTTTTTAACGCAAAAATTAAATTTTTTAGTATGTACTAAAAAACCGATAAAATTGAAATTGAATTGAATGTGATTTTATTTTTATTTTTTATATTTGTTAAAAAGGATGGATTTAAACATTCGCTGCACGTATACCTTTAATATTTTATTGTTACAAACACTGTCTATCCGGTTTGATTAAATTAATGGCAAGACTTGTACAACATTAGTGGCTACCCAGAGAAGTTTCTAATTAAAACATAAATTGAGTAATGCAATAACAAAAACAAAAACCGGAAAAAAAACAAATCAAAAATACACAACAGTACACGTCACAGTTTTCTTTTAATTGCTTTTTACAACTGTGCAGAAACGAATGTCAGATGATTGGGGTTGTTTGCTTGAAACATTTTCTAACATCTGTTTCGGTTCATTGAAATCGATCAAATTTCAAATTTTTCGATATGAAATGTTTACATCAAATTCCAATAATGAAATCTGAAAATGCTTTTAAATATATTTTTTCTCCAGCCGTCACAAAATCTGTCAGTTTTAATCCCATTATTGGAATGTAAACTTGACGTTTTTGAAACTGTACAAAAATGATACGTTGTCAAGGTAACATAGATCATTTTTAAGTCTAGGAATTAAATAGTATATAATAGTAATAGTGAGCACTATTTCTTCTACGAATTTTAACTTATATTTTTCTTATCACCTCGGTTCTCTGTTCACGTTGCTAGGAACAGATATGATGCGAAAATCGACCTATTTTCAAATTCGTCTCGCAAAATACGGCTCGAGATATTTTCGTTTCGAAAAAAGTTTCTAGTTTACGAAACATGTGTCTTTATTTTTCGAATTAGATTTTTTTTGTACGAGGTCATCTTCAAGGTTAAAAAAAATGTTAAAAATAGCCAACAAAATTTCAAACAAATTAAGCCGTAGTTTGACCACAACTCCCTTATTTTCGGACCGATTTTCAAAATTTAAGAAGAATCTTACGCGAATGAAGAAATAAACATTTTTGGCCGTTTCAGTTTTTTTGACCTCGCGTGTTTTCAAAAGTTTTAAGCGAAAAACTTTTCGGAAAAAAATTCCAATCGAAAACTAAAACGACCATAATTTCTAAATTATAATCGATAAAGAAAAAGTTTATTTCGTTTTGTGTCCCTATCGCATAATGCGTAATAAAATTTTTCTTTTAAAAAATTTTTTTTTCAAGTAATTTTACATTGTCAGTACGAAATACTGTAATTTTTACATTTTATAACTCCGGAATCGTATTACGTAAAAACATAAATAAAAAAACATAAGACTCGTAATTTTGCAAATTTTCGAATGGCTTAGCTGTAGAAGGTTCAATTTCACCCGAAAAATCTGTTTATGAACACTGGCACACTTGAGGGATCAGTGTTACGTCGTTCGTGTCAACGCGGTGTCATTTTGGCATATATTAAAAAACGATTTTTTTTTCAATGTTTGCGCTTAAAAGGCCTATACAAACCTTCACAATAAGATGTAAAAGAGTACTGCAACGTATTATTTACGTATTACAGTATGAGGATTGTACTGATTTCAGTGTCATGAGTATAATGTGACATTGCCAACGTTTAGTAACTTTTTTGCCGGTCGAGACCAAGAAAAGGGGTGTTTCTGGCCGCTTTTGAGTGATGAAAAATCAGTGATTATGGACGGAGGGCCGAAAAAGATATTTAAAAAAACAACATTTTATGACAGTAAAAAATAAATAAATCCCATTATTGCCGTCTTATATTTAAATGCATTTTTTTTCTGAAAGAATCTATTTGCGTACAATTACATTCAAATTCATATGTCATTTCTTGTGGGGCTATTTTGAACAAATTTTCAACTTTTTTGATCATGCAAAGCTTGTGTCCTTGTGAAAATGATTTGGGTGAACACGTAATATTATGTGATGGATGTAACACTTAGTTCCATGCAACATGTCAAGCCCTCACTGATATTGACATAGCTAATCTCAAAGGGGACAACCTTAAGTGATTCTGTTCATCATGCTTACAACTTGGAAAGTCGCAACAATCCAAGAAGCCATCTGTCGATCTTTTAGCTTCTTTGAAATGCAAAAATTTAAATCCAGAATGCAACAAAGTATACAAGGGTTTGAAGGGCTTGCGTGCTCATTTTCGCCTACAACATCAAGATTGTGTTATGCCTATGAACTCACAATCAAATCCTAGGGCTGCCTAAACCTTTATACTTTCGCCTCCCTATGTATCAACATTTGACTCGAATCCTAAAAGGATTCCCAAAGCAGCAAGAATCATTGCTGCAAATAAATTAGCAGATACTATTGAATCATGCTGTTCAAAAAATCACCTTGAATCATAGAGCAACCTCTTAACGATTCCTTACACTGCGTTTCAAGTACCACTGAAAACTCGAAACAAAAACTTTAGTCAAGAAAAATTTGCACATACTACAAATTCATGAAGGGGAAAAGAGGAAACTCCATACTTCAACAACACTTAGCCGGCGCGTGGAGTCAAAAGTCTCAGGAGGAAATATACGTGGCATCCAAATATTGCTTAGCCTCTTACAGTTCCTTAACGTATGAAAATCTGAAGTTGAAGCACCCCAAACCTTCCTGCAGCTTAGACTTTCCACATCCCCGGATCCTGATATATACACTTTCACAGTTTTCCCAAAACAAGTGAAGGATGCCATTTTCATCATTCCAAATGGATCAGCAGGTGGTATGATGGAGTACGTCCACAGCACCTAAAGGATTTGCTATCACTATCAAATTCCAACGTCTACTGAACTCGCTCACCAAACTAGCCAACTTAATGCTACACGATGAAGTTTTCTAGACATTGTGACATCTTATACGGAGCTTCTCTTTGTGCGCTTAACAAGAAGAATCGTGATTTACGACCAATTACTGTTGGGTGCACTTATCGTCGTTTAGTCGCCTGCAAATCTATCGTGAAAGCATTAGCTCGTATCTACAACATAAACAACTGGGTTTCTACTCAAAAGAGGGATGTGAAGAAGTTGTTCATGGAGTTGGAACATTTATCAAAGCTAACAAGACATCTGATAAACTGCTTCTGAAAATCGATTTCAAAATGTGTTTAATAGTATTGAACGTGATACCATGCTGTCCAACATCAAAGAAAACGCTCCTGCAATTTACATTACATGTTTCGATGCTACTCCAAACCCTCAACCTGATTTTTCGAGACAAAGAAAATCCTCTTTTAAGGCGAAGCCAACAAGGTGACCCTTGTGGACCCTTAATTTTCAGTCGTGCAATACATCCTATTCTAGAATTTCTGTCGTCCAAGCTCAACGTGTGGTACCTCGATGACGGTACATTAGCGGAAAAACCTGAAACCGTTTTGACCAACTTTAATACTATCATTGAAGGATGTAAAACCATTGGCTGACAAATCAACCCAAGCAAATGTGAATTAATCTTTTGCTAGGAACCTTGTCAATATCTCTCACTCATTTCGTAAGGTTGCTCTGTGTATAAAAATTCTTGGTAAAGATCTCGATCTTTTAGGCTGACCTTTGAACACACATATCATGGTTTCCGCAAAAAGCAAGAAGAACTAAAACTATTGTTTCAACGTTTGAATTAACTGTCATGTGGCGTATCTTTTACTAAAAACTGCTTTGCCATCCCTAAACTAACGTACTTTCTCGGACTACACCTATGTGGACCAGCTCAACCATCTTACAGAAATTAATGTGGAGATGCGAGATATTTTTAATCAATCTATTGCTGATGATAAATGGAAGCTTATTTTTTTTAGACATGATGCAATTGCTAGATAACAATACATTTCGAATTTCAGTCGCACTTCCTTTTGGTCTGAATATGTGCTTCACTCATAACTGTATTTGTGGCCAATTTATTGAAGAAAATGGAATCCATGGATTGTGCTGCAAGAAAAGTGCAAGACGTTACTTACGGCACGTTGAAATCAATAATTTAATTAACTGAGTTTTGCTAACTGCCAAAATCTCGTTCACATTAGAATCTACTGAATTTTCCATAGATGATGGAAAAGAGTAGATGGAATGACACTAACTAACGGTCGCCTTTGGTGTGGGATGCGACTGTTGCAGACACACTTGCTCCTCCATATTTAACCTTATCCTCAAATGAGAGTAGAGCAGTAGCCAAAGCAGCAGCGAAATATCGTTCAACATAATGTAATTTTCATCCCTTTTGCGATCGAAACCCTAGACATGAAGCAATAGAATCCGTGAACATACGGCACGAAAATTTTGAGCGTTTCCAATTAACCTAAATCTAGATTATACTTTGAGCAACGTATTAGCATAGCTTTACGAAGAAGTAATGCAGCTTGAATAATGGGAACTTTTATTCATTCAATCAAATTAGAAGAAATCTTTCATATTTTATAGTAGTTAACTTTTAATGTGATTTAAAGTAATGAGGAATGTTTATTTAATTAAATTCTTTTTATTTTATATTGAAAATTAAAAAATGTTGGTAGTCATGTAAAAACTAAAACAAAATGGGTTTAAATCTTTATATAACGTTTTCAATAAATTATATTAAGATTTTCATTGAAAAAATTAACTGTAATTTGTAAGTTTATTATTAATTATTAAGACCAATTGGAGTCGTGAAATTGGCAAAGATGTTCTTTGTATAGCAATTAAAGGACATGCGTCGTTAAAGAGTTTCTGAATAAATGTCTATATAATACTGTTGACAAACTTTATTCATAAATAAAATAACAATACTTTGATTATATGATGAAAGGGTTAATGAGTAGAGTGATTTTGCCTAAAGCAACAAACTTTGAGTCTAGTATGATCAAATTTTCCAGAAAAAAAGATCGAGTTATATTCATCTAGACAAATTCCCAAACCAAATATTCAGAAGAAAACAAATTTATTAGTATTAAATTAAATGCAAAGTACAATATTTGAATGATGTTCTTTATTTAGTTGTAGATATGTTTTAAGTAAAGATGAACTGCTAACACCAAAAACTGCAACAAAAAACTATACTCAAAAAGTGTCAGTTCGTTGATGATGATGTTAGCTTAACTATCAAAACACGTGTTCGAGTATAGTTTTTGTGCAGTTTTTGGTGTTTTATTTTTGGTTAATGACTTTAAATGACAAATCCGAAAATTTCAGATTCAAAAACTCCAGAAAAACTGAAGAATATTTTTGCCATAATAGACAAAAGTTGGTAACTACTACTAACCCCCACGATATGATCTAATCTAAACATTCATTTTGGTTTTAACAATGACACCTGGTCGTAGCTTTCATGTTTGAAAAGCACACAAATAAAAAATGGGCAGGTATGAAATTTTCAATTTTTTTTTCGTAAAACATGGTAAATTAGATAATTGTATCGTTTTAGAGTGAGAAGCGGTGCTATTTCTGAGGGGTTAAGTTGAACCATTACTAGAAGAGTCTTATGAAGATTATTAGATTTTCTGACGACTCTGGAGAAGAAGAATAGCCCATAATCTGGAGAAAACAACTTAATAATTAGGAAAAAAGAAGAACAATGGAGAAAGATTATATTCATTTTCCTAACAAAGATGTTAATATTTCGCTAATAAAGATCACATTTTTGACAGATATGTTATTCACCTTGATTCTTCAAATAAATATGTTGAAGCATCTACTCCAAGATTCAACATTCCAATAAAAAAATAATGACTACGGTAAATCAAGAAATACGAGCCCTCAAATATGTAAATATAGTTATTTACGAATCAAGTTCGGAAAGAACTTTTTTATAATTTGGTTCTATAATTTTTCATTATAAAACCAATCTGCGTTCTATAATGAGCCATAACGTTACCATTATAGCACGCTGTTTTTATATTTGCCTGGTTGGTAAGACTGAATCACTGCAACTAATAAATTTGACATAATGAGTTTTATAACCAAGTGCGTGATTGGTGGTTATTAATGTGGAGAATTTGTGGAACAATCATTTTTATGTATAAAATATTTCAGGTACGCATATTCTGGTAAGTATATTAAACCTTACTTATTATTTATTTTCAAGTATAATTGATTTTATTTCTCTCCAGGAAAGTACGAGACAAGGTTGGTCAATGTTTTTGAAAAAAGACAACAAAATTGGATTAAACGTCTTGTATTATATTTTAAGGTAACAACTAATGTAGTTATAATGCTTGCTGTTTGCGAGTAATTGAAAGAAATGTTTGACGAACATATGTAAATGCATTTGCATTAAGCAACTATTTCGACACATATGTAAAAGCAGTTACATAAGTCGATCGTCCGATGATTATAGCCATCTAAGTGTTATCAAAAGTAAAATCTTGAATCGCCTGCTGTAAGTTCGTAAGAGGTTGTACAATAGCAAACAAACACCGAGGAATTACTCATTTGTGGAAGCGTTGATTGTAGAAAACGGCCAAAGTATTGGTTGTTACAAGGAAAAATGAGTTTGTAATAAATATAACAAGAAAAGTATTTAAGACAATAACCTAATAAAAATTAAGATGCATTTCTTATGTAATAAATTTTAAATGTTGATCCAGGTTTAGTTCAAACAATTTTACCATGGTCAAAATTTGTACTGTAACTATACGCTTAATAAATAATGGACAAAATTGGTTTTATTATTGCTACTATTGTGATTTCTTAATCACAACAGTGTGTTATATTTGTTTGCTTTAGAGACGCTTAAGGTGATATTTGTAAATAAAAGGATTAAATTTAACGTTAAAGAGTTTAAGTTGGTTCATAAATATAACTATGAAAAACTATTAAATAAAGTGATTTAAGAAGAAACATTTGTTATAAACTAAAACTTATATTTTCCTTTGTAACAATTAATATGTAACCTGCAAATTAACAATGGAAGAAAAAGCAATAGCTTCTATTGCAATGTTTGCCCTTGTATAGTGCAATTATTGTATACATTATAATTTATAACAACATTTGCAGCATCACTTGCATTTATTGTGAGACCTGGATAGGTTTTATTGCTCTCACTGTCATCGCAATTAATGTCTGTGGTATGCGAAACATTACTAATGGTCGAAGGTATATTTTTAGAACATCCAGGTTGATCCATTTCATTTCGTTCTGATACAAACATTCTAGATATATTTATTTTGTTTTGTACTGAAGAATCGACATATCCCTCAGCAACAGAAGAGGACTTCCAGCCCCCATGACGTTTTAGGACCAACAAGTCACCGCCACAATTTGCAACATGTGTGGCACTAGATCTTCTAAAACAGTGACCTGTGTATAAATAATTGTGGGTGAGGTAACTGGAGGTATGTCGCAATGTTTTTAGATATTTTTCCCATCATATTGATACCAATTGGACTATTGATGCAGTGACCATTCCGATAAGTGAGGAAAAATCGATGGGTGGTAACATGATTAGGTCTAAGCGTTGATTGAAATATTGGTAAAGATAGTCAACCGCTTGTATTTGCTTGTATCACGGATGCAATTCACATATGCATGTTGGGTTGCGTTTTTGTTTACTTTTTTCACCTGTACTGAAGCGCTAAGTTATAATGTGTACGATTCTTGAAATAGAATAGTTCAATTTATTCCACCGTTGTAAAAATGGCGCAACATACAATCCGTAAAATTTACTTTTGTCAATACAATGTTGCAACGTTTTCAAATATTTAGTAAACGTATTAACTAGTAATTAAAAGTGACGAATTTTTCATTTATGAATAATACCATTGATGATACATATCTTGGATTTTAATGACAATGTTTTTTTTAATAATTTACTAAAATACATGCGAAGCGTTATTTGTTAAAACAGTTTGGTTTGGTCGGTGTTAGATAAATAAGAAACAATTATTTTACAAATTATGCTTGCACTTTATTTTTTAACTTGCAAATAATAATGTTGACATTTGTTTGTCATTTAATAACTTCGTTAGGAATAAAGTAGAACATCTGGGAGAAATACCACTAGAGTTCAGAAACGCAAAATTATTGGTTTTTGTATCTACTTGTTTTACGTGTTCAGTTGAAAAGGATTTTAAATAAAAATTGGTTTTCAAATTTTTCAATTCAAAAGGCAACAAGTTACCGTGTTTTTTAGGAAAGTGGGTTCCACTAGACCTTCAAATTTAAATTCACTTGGTAATAAAACCTATTCCTATTACTTCTAAAAATAAAAGTACTAGATTTTAGCTTGAGGTGTGTTGTCTCCCGACGCGGTGCGGATAATACGTATATAATACACTATTCTTTTCTGTGACGAAATAAATGACGATTTAATATTGAAAAATCATATTACAATAGAATTAGAAAATTATTGAGGGAAATTTGGTGTTAAAAATAGTACTCACTTTTTTCCCGAGGAAAAAATAATTTACAAAAAGTGACACTTTGTTATCTGTTAGTAGAGATAAAAGTTAGGATTTTACTCTTTGAAACTGTATCAAAATATCATGGTTTCGAATTAAAATAGTTTAATTAAAGTAAAATAGCTCATTAATTATAAACATTGTTTCAAAAATTACAATTCAACTGATCTAAAATAATAGTAATAATTTACAAACAATTTACACATAAATAATAACGTACCTAATACAATGCTATACATAAAACATATCCAAACATTTACACTTATTTATGCAGATAATATTCTTATTTTACGGTGTGGTTTTGTGACATCACTGTAATTATAGCTATTAGAAATATGTTTATTAGCCTCCCACTTTAAGGTTCGATATAGTTTTATTTTAACCAACTGATCGATAATTAACAGTTTATGAGTGTCGCATTCTCTGAACCATGAATTCACACTGCTGTTGAGACATTTTTTATACGGAGTTTAATTTTTCCAATAAACCATAATCTGTTTTAAAAGATGAAATTCTTCAGTAAAAGTTTCAATAAAAAAACACAAATTTTGAGAATTCGGGTGATGGTCTGTGTAAGTATTTAATTCCATCAGATTTGCTGTAATCTTTATATAGAATTAATGATTCGTTCACATTGAAAACACTTGAGTCGTTAACTGTTAGCATTTCCTTACACGTATTACAATGTACTTTTTTATATATGTAGTGACTTAAATAACCCGCAACATACGACACTGAACAAGATTCTAAAGAACTATTAATTACGACATTGTCTTCATTGATTTTGTTCTCCAGACAGGTTCTAGACGATCTCTTTGTTTCATTATTTTCTACACTTTCATTTGTCCCAATTTTGTTATCCTCTTCCTCATAGTTAGTGTTAAATTGTTCATTCTATACCATATAGTATCTCGTCGTTATCTTTTCACAATTCCCTTGTTCTATTGGTATTTGCAAGCGAATGTGCATGTTATGTTATTAATACAAGCCTAAATTCGCGGGCAGACGGTTTAGGCATTATAACCTCCTCTAGCACGAATCATTGAAAAAGCATTTTCTAGAGGATCTTGATTTATTCGTGACGTTAAAAGTACAAAGTTCCTTCTCCCTTTAAGTCCTCCCACAGACTTAAAATTGAATTTATACCAGTATATATTTTTTCTTTCTACACCGTTCTCATAAAACTTGATGGAATTGAAGTATTGTACAGAACGTTTTCAACGTTTCGCATGGCATGTCTTTAAAAACTGAAAGACCACGCTTGTAGGGATTCGGATCATTTACTGAAAAACTATTTAAACAGTCAAAATGTTGTTAATTGTTTTAAAAAGATGCAGTATCTAACGCCGTACTTGTTAATTGACCCGTCATCACAGCACTGCTAATTGCTGCAGATACAGAATTGCTAAATACCTGAGCGGCGTATTTAACACGCATCTTTTGAAAATTTGATGGGTTAATATGTTTGTCCGTAATTTTTTAACATGGATCTTGCTACACTGCTACACTGATCAATATAAAAGTGTTGACAAAATCGGTCCACTGAATTTTTTTATTGTTGACGACTATTTCCAGTTTGCTGTTCATGACATTGTTCCTTAAGCTTTTTAGTAAATGAGGAGGATCATACGCTACATATATTTTGTTATTGTCGATTTGAATTGTTGGATTTTCTTTTGTGGCGCCTAGACAAGATAGAGCACTTCTGTTATTAGATCCTTGGTCGCAAACTAACGCTCGAGGTTTTTCAATCCAATCTTGATTGTAATATTTTCATTGTAACAAATAAACAGATAATCATTAAGCTTTGCATAGATGCTTCTTTAATGCGTTTATCATATCTTAAAATATAAGTACACCTAAAGTTGATATTGAAACAAATGTATTACGAGGAGTCTTCCGGATTATCGTTTATGAGTCACATTCCTTATCGGCTTAGTCAGAAATTCTACAATTGCATACTTTTAGCAACACCTTTAGTAAATGAGAAGGCTTGTTATAATATTGTTTAGATGCAAACAGTTGAGTACGTTAGATTGTAATATAAGAAAATTCAACATTCGTTCCAACATAAAAGGATAGCGTTTCTATGTTAAAAATTTTAATTTCAATGACCAAAATTTAGAAATTTACTTGCGTAAGCCTAATAGATTTTAAAACATTTTCAACGGATAAACGATGTTAATGTAATAAATATATGAGTATGGAATTTTCAAAAGTATTTAAAGAAATTGTTTTTTTGGGAGAACGTTTTCAACGATTTCTTTACGAAATTAATACTTTTAAATCTGCAGGTTTTTTTCATAATAATAAACTTTATTCACATGTGTATGTATACAATCTTTGTACATATATGTGTTTGTCATGATGGTATAACCATTGTTATAACCTTACGTAAGAAAGATACAAATAAATATTATTACATTGAACAATTAACAGACAATAGAAAAAATATATAACAAAGGACACACATTTAATTAGTACGTCGACAAAAATCAATAAATTCTTGTATATTGTAGAACGCATGTTTTTGTTTGTTTGTCAACATTGACTCAATGCACCAATATTTCAATCAACGGCATGATGCATTGGCAACAATGTCGTGCCTTAGCATAAACTATCAGCAAAATTACAGTTTTCTATTTCACATTTATCGGCAATACTGTTCTGTAAATTCTACAATACAATTGACGTATTTTCTTAGCACAAAGCGATACTACCGACCTCTGATGTTTAGAACAAATTTCGGGGTCGCATAATCCCGTAAGGTTGACTATCTTTACCAATATTTCAATCAACGGTCTAAGGCTAAAATATTTTTAATCAACTCAATCCAGGTTATATCTGTAATTGCAAATTTTCTCGGTATATAGTTGTTTTGTTTTAGGAATCAGAAACAATAATTCTGTCGGATTTAATTTCCACATCTTCAACATAACTTGGTCAATTCTTCACGTCTGCAGGCACCATTATATCCGATTGATAAAATTACCTAAATTAATTACAAAAAACAATTAGTTTTGTTTATATATTGTTTAAACATTAGTAGTGAACTACCTAATTGTTTACTTTAAATTAATTAATAATTTAATTATAAACTTTATTATTAAAATGAATGTAAATTATATGCACTTACTTTCATCGCAGAGATATGTATTGTCGTTGACTTCTGTAATAAATTTGTTTATGTCATCTTCTTCTAAAATCTTAGATTTTTTTTGGGCATGTAACCAACAGAAGCCCTTTTTAATAAACCCTGTAACTTTTGATATTGCGAAATATCTATATTTTTATTACACAATTCAAGTGGATCTTATCATTGAGTAAGTTGCCCATAATGTAGACGACTCGTATGTTTTACTTTGTAATTGAAAATATGCCAACAGTACATTTTTCTAATATATTTTAACGTGATTTTCTTCACACCATTTTGTGAACTTTTTGTACTGCTTTTCATAAAGGTGCCGTGACTTACAGGAATTATTGAAATTGCAACTTAATTTGGGCAATTCGCGAATCTCTGGTGGATTGCAGTTTATTTCTTCGCTCATGGATTGAAACATAAATTTAGAAATTGACAATTAACTATAACAATTAAATTCAATTTCCAAAACTTGGTAAAGTTAGTCATTACCAACTTCAAATAAAAAAAAATGAAATTAGCCTCTAGATTTATATCGTATTTTTATTACACAATTTTATTTATTTTTTCAAATAAATGCGCAAATTATAAAAAATAGTATAAAGAACTCGTTTATAAGTCATTTATAGCACTTGTCCATTAAAACACTCGCCGCTGCGCGTCTCGTGCCTTAAACTAGGACGCGTGCTGTAAGTGATGACTTAAAAACTCGCGTTCTTTAATATACTATTTTCCTACATGAAGCGCATTTAAAGCATCGAGCAAACGTTGTGAGCGGAAGTGCTTTAATAAGCGCGAATGCTGAAATAATCTTCCCGCAAAGAGATTTGTACAATATTTTTTGTATGGTGCAAATATTTCGTTAATAAATGTTAACAACAATTTTACATTAATGTCAAATTTTAATATAGTTAGCAGAGTGCTATGAATTGACGTTTTTAGTTGTAGTAATATACATACTGCATAGATGGCACTATAAATTTTTAATAACTTTGTGTGGATTTTTTCAAAGTTAATTCTTGTTTTTTATTAACAAAAATCATTGGAAAAATGACTTTTAACAACTAAATATTATATTTGGATTACGATGTTATTATTTCAATGTCTGTGAATGCCAGTGTTTTTTTGTAATTTTTCCCGAACTGATGCGGGAAAAATAGCTTCCTGATTGGCTATACACTTATATCAAATGTCATTTCCCAAGCGGCGAGTACAAAAAAGATTTTTAATTCCAGGATTTGGTTATCTGTTTAAGGTTCACTTTATATCAGTGAATTTTTAACTTGAGACATCAGAATAACTCGGAAAGAGTGGGATATTGCGAAAAAGTTTTAGGGCTTCGAAGGGGACACATGATGACCTTGACTTTGACCCCAATTTTCAACTTTGATTTTTCAAATGGAAACCCCCATTTTTTTCGACAGATTCAAGATCTGCATAAAAATACAAATCTTTTGTTCAAAACACTTTTTCAAAATGCGTTTTTTTCCGCTGAGAAGCGCTCTCAAACTTGGATAACCAGAATTACTCGGAAAGAATAACTTGGAAAGGTACTGCAACTGTCGCCTTGAACATTTTTTGCGATATCGCGTACTTTTCGAGTTATTCTTTTCCGAGTAATTCTGGTTACCCAAGTTTGAGGGCGCTCTCTAGCAGGAAAACAACCATTTTGGAAAAAGGTTCTCAACAAAAATTTGTATTTTTTTCATGCAGATCTTAAATCCGTCAAAATGGGGTTTCCATTTCAAAATCAAGTTGACCTTGAAACAATTGGGCTCAAGGTCAAGTTATCATCATGTGTCCCCCTTCGAACCCTACAACTTGCCTCAAAACTTTTTCGCAAGATCCCTCTTTCCGAGTTATTCTGATGTCTCAAGTTAAACTCACCCAGTATATTAGAAAATCAATTAAAAATTCAAGAACGATTTTCGGAATACAATATTTTTAACTAAAACCAATAAAAACAGGGAGTGAAAATATGGAACAAATGCACACCGAAACGTATCTTACATATAAATGATCAGAACATGTATGTTAGATAGATAGTACTATTCAAAATGACGTCACACGATAAGCATCCTGAAAATTTAATCTGATTGAAAGTCGAAGAACTGCCAATCAATAGCACAAAAATAAAAGACATAGTTATACAATATAATAATTATAGTAAAGAGAATCTCCACAGACAATTGTAAAGACAAACACTTGATTTTTCTGCACTGAGTACAGATAGTGCGTGCAAAACTTCCCAGAAAGCGTTCGTGCACACAATTTGTTGGTATTAAATTACTGTTGTAATTTTGAGTTAGTATTTTGGTTACACATAAAGATAAATCTAATTTATTGTATGTAGCACTATTTATAAATGAAGTTGAGTAATATTCAGTCTGTCTACTACACGGACAATCTATGCCAGTAAATCTTCATATATACTGGTTTAAATTTGGTGGAACAATAAAGACCTATCGAATAGTTAGTTGCCGTCCATGCAACTGTAAGTAACCGCGACGATTCATCTTCAAAAGTAATCAAAAACTTATGCGAAATATTACGCAATTTATCATTAAATTATACAATTTTATAAATTATTTATAAAGTTTAAAGTGAAAAATCTCATTTCACAATCCAGAGGGGAGTACTTTCAAGTTGAACTATCATCATTAATTACTCTTTGTAAAGACCTACTTAGGTGACTTCTTGTTCATGACGTACTCATTCAACCCTTGATGAATTTCTTTCCAGACCCTCCGTGGCTTATTCAGCATAGTTTTAGACGATCAATACTTTATATTTTTAATTTTAACGCTTATTACAAAAATTTAATTCTGTAAAATATCGAAGTTAAAACAGAAATTGTTATGTATAACGATGTAATCTGTCATATTACTAATAACTGGTATGTAAATGTACTGTAAGTTAAGGTAATTTGTAACTGTATAAAGTTAGTAGGTACAGAAAGCAGCTATGCCTTAAAGCTTAAATGTTAAATCATTATTCTGCTACTTCCAATTCCAACCAAAAAATCATAGTATATGATGCAATAACATACAATTATTTTCAAATTCATATATAAAATAGCAAGATTTTTAAGCCACAATGTCTAGAATTAAAATTAGAAACAAGACAAAACAACCGAGCGGAAATATCATATATAAGTTCGACAACAACTGATTCATATCTAAAATTAGCTTGATGTTAAAACTACATGTAAACAAAGATTCATTAACTGACTTAAATGACATTAACCACTTTGTTATATGTTTTGAAAACTATGACTTTGTATATGAGTGTAACTGAAAATAGACACTTACCAGTATCCGCATTTGTATTAGTATCACTACCACACGTACCTGAAACAATAAAAATATATAATAAATAAAAGCGACTGTCGAAATAACAGTTTCAAGCCTTACGAGACTTGGTTCAAATGCCAAGTTTTAAGTATACTGATATATCGCTGTCAAGAGTTTCAGTTCTAGAAGTATTCTATTATCTTAAAAGTTTTGTATGTAAAGTAATAGCATTTTTATGTTAACTTCATAAAATAACGAAGTTTTATTTATAGTTTTGTAACGTTTTGAAAGTGACGAGATTTCAAAAAAAAAAAAAAGTTTCAAAATATCTTTTGAATTTTGAAACAACGATTTCGTGAAAATTGCATTTGTTTTTGCGTAATTTTCAGTAATCGATGCCAAGAAAAAATGTGGTTACGTAGAGAACGTTTAAAAATTTTAATGTCTACATTATAGTGATAAATAAATGTTTCACGACATTGACTCATGCATTAGTAATAAAATAAAACAAATAAAAATCAAATGCGAGGTGATCAATTTTTCACTACATTGAATACTAAAAATAGATTCGATGTAAAAAGTGGGTATATAAAAGATTCAGAAGCTAAGAAAGATAATTGGGTTATTACCTTAATACGTAGCCATAAAATACTTTTTATTTCGTGTATGAAGTAGAAAACTTCAAATTAATTTGTAACTATAAAACTAGCAAACTATTTACATTAAACAAAATGAAAATATAAACTATATTACAAGTTATTAAAAGCTCTTGGGACAACATCAAATCAATTCAGAAATCAAAACTTCTATTTTATTGATTTGAAGTAAAATAAATTTTAAATTTATACATAAAAACCATTTGTAGTTTCTTTTAGTAACAATTTCTGCATTTTAATGTGTTCTTTAGAAATATGTTATATTTTTTTACAAAATCAGGGAGGCGTTTGTTAAGATTAGAGACAACTATGTGAAATGACAAACACATTCACCACCTTTTCATTAAAAGATAAGTAAAATCGTCGAAAAAACTGGAAAGCTTCGTCTCCAATTTCCTTTGACATTTCCAGTTTTTCGCCATGATGAGATTTACAAAGAAATGATAGACAAATAATGAAAATTATATTTTTTATTCTGTTTTTTTATTCAATAAGTTGACGGTTTTCGATAATCTAGTCACAAATAATACAAACAATTATTTCACAATAAATTTATATAAAAATTATCAGTAATAATATAATTATTATTTTATAAGACAATTTCATCATGAGTGAGACGATCCTTCATTATCTCTTAAAATCAAATCCAGTATGGTTACTAACGAAAATCAAAGTTGTGTTTCCAAAATGTCGGTCTTGGTGCTATTGATGACAAAGTGGGAAAATTAACACCATAAAACACAAAAGTCCAAAGAATCTGTTCGGCGGTAGTTCGAGGGTGAAGAAAGAAATTAAATTTGAAAATTGAAAGAAATTGCATACTTGAAGATAAGACAGGTAACATGCAGAAGAAGAAGGTTCGCAACATACGGAAAGTGTTGTTAAACAATATGTGACCGCAAAACAAATTCAGGAAAAAAATTTTATAGTTTAGCTGTGGTTTCAATGCATTTGGAGACATAATTTTTAAAGTTGCGAGAGATGCTCAAGATTCTACTCGAGCACTGCAAAAAAAGAAAAAAAGGTTCTCGCGTTTACCTATAAGAAATACCTGAAAATTCTTCATGCTCAATGAAGGGATATGTTTTTGTATTGCAGATTACACAGAAAACTTGATTCGACAAAAGGAGCTAACCAATCGTCCCTTCCACGATGAAAAAACAAGATTTGGTATAAAAAAACCACTCCTGTGGAAAAAAAGAAATTTCTAGTGAACAAAAGCGTCAGTGGAAGAGTACACAAGCAAAGAACAACTGGAATAGTCAAAAAGAGAAGTTCCGGATATTCAACTAGCCAAAATTAGTGGACATGAAAATGTAAATTCCATTAAACCATATCCACAGCTAGATTCGAATTTCTAGAACGCAATTGTAAGGAAAAAATAAGTAGTAGGCACTTTAAAATCTTCAGAAAAAAAGCTGAATAAATATTATCAATATTTTTTGTTTTTTCAAACCGTTCGGCGAACAGTAATATTGTCGCGACTGTAGTCGCCAAAAATAAATTCCTGACACACTATAGATTAAATACAATTATTCACTATTTTGATTCGATACTATTCATTATGAGAATCGACTGTGTTCCCACTTGCAATATGTATTAATTAAGATTCAAAAGTAATAGGATATTGTTTGTTTTAGCCTTCAAGAACTTTTCCGTAATTACTACTTTTTTAAATTGTTTTTTGAATTCGCAAGCCTATGTGTATGTAAAGATTTCCAAATGTTCAGACATGTTGCCCACATCAAGGTATAAATCAAATCAAAATGAATAATTTTATATTAAACAATAAAACAAAAAGAATATCCGGTTATTATTATACAAAGTCTCCTTAGAAGGCACATCTTGCAGTAGCCACACTGGTTCAGTTAAAAACCGCTTGAGAAAATGACAAGAATGTAACGTTATTAAAACAAAATACAAGAATATATAAAATATTGCTTTACGATAATATGAGATGATCTCACTCACTAAGTGTATCGCCTCATTGGTGGGCTATCGATATTATTCTTACATTGTAAGCCACAGTGTCCTCTAAAATACAAAAAAAACGAAACTGACAGTCTATAATAATTACGTCCCACTTACAATTTGATCAAATTTTTTAATTTTTAGAGGACGTTCTATTTCCACCAGTCAGTTTGAAGCGATTGTAAACCTGATTAACTTATTTGAATGAGGCATAAAGAACGCGTAGCGCCGTGTCCAAGACAAACATATTTGGTAATGAAAACAAAAATAATTTTGAAGTTTGGGAGAGTGGGTGTGGCTAACCTCCCAAGGAGTTAAGTTAGAGTTTCAAAACCTCCTTAAAATCCCCTATCGATTGGTGTATTTAGTTCCTCCTCGGAGGAGATGATAAACAGACAGACAGAGATTTCAAGGAAATTATATAACAGGGTGTCTACTTAAGTTGGCAACTTATGGGAAACCTTTTATTATTAGTTTTACGAAAAAGGGTATTCTTCATAAAAAAATTCTGCATGATCTTAGAATCTAAAATACAATCATCAAATATTAAATTTTTCAATCGTAGACGCGGTTTGTAAAAAATATAAATTTTACTCAAGAGTAAAGTACCTTTATATTTGACAATATCAAAATTTGTAATTGAAAAAAGTTGATCAGGACTAATTACTACGTTCAAATATGCAATTACATCCAATTACATGAAAAAATCATGTTTTTTTTTTTGTCTAGAATAACAATGCAAATGTAACTGTAGTTACATAAAATCTAGGATGCACTGATAAACAAATAATTTTCAATAGTCAGGATTGTTTGACAGTGAACTTCAAAACATTCAGTTGTATTTAGTGAAATTTGGTAGGAAGTATTTTTAAAATTTAGTAGATATGCCAGTAGCATTAAGTACTGGAGATAAAGTTGAAATAGTGTTAATTGTGGCTGCAACAATTCCTAAAACTATATCCGAGAAGCTGCAGACATTTTTAATAACCGACACCCAGAGAAAAATCTTCACTATGGCACAATAGGAAAGTATTAAAGCAAATTTAAGACTTTTGGAAATGTAAGTAATAAATTTAACAACAAAAGCCAACAACGGGTTGTCAGTGGGACGTGGAATTTGAAATAATGCTCTCAGCAATCAAACATCCTAAGAAATCCTTGCAAACAAGGACAGCTTCGATGCCAAATCCTATTAACCAAGATACGATTTCAAAATTTTAAAGGAAAAGTTGCACCCATAAAAGCCCCAATTTATTCATACGTTAAGACTGTAGACAATCATGCATAGACGCTTTGAATTCTGTTGTGATATCCAAGGAATGTTAGAAGATAACCCATTTATGCAAGACATATTGTTTTTTCGGACGAAGCAACATTTACATCAAATGGAACAGTCTCTACCCAAAATTGCCGTTGGTGGAGTGATACGAATTCAAATTTTACTATCAAAACTCGGGACCAGTATGCATTCAAAACAAATGTGTGGCGTGGAATTTATGGAAATAAAATAATTGGACCTTATTTTTTTCATAAATCTTTGAATGTGGACCGTTATTTACTCTTGTTAGAGAATGAATTAGACGATTTTCTTGATAACGTTCCCCTCTTTCAACGTCAACCAATATTATGGTTCCAGCAGGATGGTGCCCCCATGCCACAGTAGGTTAGATGTAAGCAATACCTTGAATATCGTTTTAACGAAAGAGTTATACATCGGTTTTCAGAGATTTTTGGCCCACCTCGTTCTCCAGATTTAAGGCCACTCGATTTTTCTTGTGGGGTTACCCCTAGAAAATACACCTTTTTCAAAGGCCATTTACAGATGTTGCTCATTTAGGAAAGAATCATTGCAGGAGTCGGTTCAGAGTATTACTCCGGCTATGGTTAGAAGAGTATTGACAAACTTTTGTGTATTGACAGAGAAAGCGGGTACAACATAATAGTAGGGCATTAGTGAATTAAAGAAGCCAATAATGTTCGTGGAAATTATTTCAACAAAATGATTTATTATGGCATTATTCATTTAAATGCATTGCTAAAATGTTACATAAATTTAATTAGTTGAAATGTTATCAAGTTGTTCAATAAAAATAAGAGATTACTGTTTATTATTAATTGTGTGAAAACATTTAATAAATTTTCAAAAAAAAATTTATCATTTAATATTAGTTAATCAGTTAATAACTTTGGAAAGAGTAAAAAATAAGTTGAGCTAGATGGATCTGATTATGTACTTGAACCTTTTTTATTTTAATAGTGTATTAATTAGATTTTAAATAAATTTTGTTTTGTGAGAATTTGCTTATTACTTTCTGAACCGGAACGGATCCTGTTCGTAATTGGAAAAATTTGTAGCAAATTTTTTTTTTAAGTAGAAGGATGTATTGCATATTAAAACATAATTATTTCACTCCAAACAACTTTTCATAGTGAGGTACAGTTTTCGATATTTTCACAAATAAAGGTACCTTACTCGTGAGTGAAATTTATATTTTTTGACAAGCCGCGTATACGATTGAAAAAACTACTTTAATATTTGATGATTGTATTTTAGATTCTAGATCATGCCAGAACTTTTTATGAAGAATAACTTTTTTCGTAAAATTAATAATAAAAGTTTTCTTCAAGCGACAATAAAACGTCATATTATTGAACTACTGGCAGATGCTAAAATTCTCTTTTACTGTCTAGACATTAAAACAAAACAGTTATTTTGTTTTCACAACTATTTAGAGAGTTGGTACCTCGGTTATGTCATATTATAAAGATGTAACAGTAAAGTACCAACTTGATTTGTCGAGAATAAAACGTCCACCATAACACTCAAAAAATCTCGAACATTTGAAAATAACACACTAGGAACTAGCAATAAACGCTTAAGAGAAAAATAATATATTTCACTTGGAGTTAAAAAATATAATTGTTTCGCTTAATTTACTGTCTCGGCGAACCGCCTCTTACCGTAAGTTTAAGCTCAACAATTATATTGTTTAACTCCTTGTAAATAATCTACTATTGTCATTTGTTGCCAACTGAGTAGGCACACGGTATAGATAATAATTATTATTTGCTTTTGTTTTTTTACTGTTGTTGTTGTTATTGTTATTTTTGTTGTTAATTTTATTTTATTATTTTGTTAATTGTTGCCTTCTATTTAATTCTAATCCTTTAACCTCAAATAAAAATTTTAATTCCAACACAGTTTTATCACGTGGTTTGCCTACTTTTCGTTCTTTTTTAAATAATTTAAATTGGGCAATCAAAACAAATGCTCCTATCAAACTAATTTAACAAAAAAAACTAATAATGTTGCCACCGTATTGGAGGAAAAGGAAAAATCAAATCGTTAGTCATGATTATAGACACAGTCAAGTTTGATCAAACTGACTGCTAATGTGACCAGAGCTTTACTAATTAAAGCACTGACTACACTTGAGACATCTTCTTCATCAACTTACCTATTTATAACACAAATTTGTGATGAAAGTAAATAGTGCTAAAAAGTCATCAAAGTGTTGCAGTTACTTGGATTTACCGGGATCGATCGTTGCTTGATTGCTCTAGCCATCGTTTTCAGTTGCCAACAAAAATCGTTTAATAATGGAAGTCTCATTTAATCTACACACCATTTTGATTCTTTTACGCCAAGTATCTCTTTACACAATTATTTATTAATTAATGTGTGAATGTAGGCTAACGTGCATAAATAAGTTCAATTTAATAGTTTAATTATTACTTACGAATCCAATCAATTTTTATTGCTGTATGTTGCACCGCCATATTTAATAACATTTGGTGAAATAAATTCATAAGATTTATTTACGGTTTCAAACAATCAGCAGAATGAGAGGATGTCAAAAACAACTTTGGATTAAAGAAGCTTGCAAAATTAATTACAGTAGGAAGAGTAATTTTGTTTGTTCATTCTAAAGAGATGATGAAGGCTAAGGGTAGAGGAAGAGAAGCGACATGTGTCCTAACTTTCAAACTTAGCCGCAGTATCTTTTGTTGTGTTTAATATAAGATCGTTTAAACCCACAATCAACAATAATAATATAAGTTTCTGAACTGTTTAATTACGATATTATATTCGTTGTAGTGACGATAATAACCCAATGACCGACTCAACTAATAATAATTTGAACATTGTACGAAAATGTGAATATTTTTAATAAAACAGGGTTAAGAGGTAATTGACATCGGCTAATAATAGGGATACAACATTTTGCGATAATCGTTTGTCAATTAGATTCTTTTGTATCAAAGTCTGCTGTGGCGATAATTTAAAATTGAAATAGAATTAGGAAGTAACTTAAATCGTTAATAATTAATGAGATATTATGAAACAATAAACTGTTAATAAAGTTAGAACAAATTCTGTTTATCAAACGTAAAATTATAATATAGCATAAACAATTGTTTACATTTACCGGAACCAAATAACAAATCATGCACATAAATAATTGGACCGCGGTGAAGTATTAAGATTAATACAATAGAATGTTCGAATTTAGAAATTATTTGGTGCCTGTAGAAATGTACCAAGCATGCGTGCAAACAAAGTCAGTAATGTTTCCATTATTGATACAGATATTTTACGGATTACTTCGTTTAATTAAATGCGGTTAAATGGTTAACGGTAATTGTTTCATTGCACACGTCCATCAATGAACTTTATTTAAACATTGTAGCTTCGATATACAGTTTGTGTGTAACATAGCGAAATTAACATTAAAAAATTATCTAAAGATAATAAAATTATCTTAAAAAATTGTGATTGGCCATCACAATTGAAAGAAGGTACTAATAATTGAATAAAGGTAACAGGTACAAACTAATAGATAAAAAAATACACTAATTGATTAGATATTCAAATGTGTTCCCATTAACAACTAAACAATAACAACCGATCGTAAAGTTACGTCGTACGTTTCGGAATATTTCATGAGTTATATTGAAACATACTTCGGTAATAGCGTCTTGTAAAGATTCCAAGTTTTGATGTCTTCTTATAGTGTACATTTTTGATTTTAGGAGTAGTGACTGGTGTACCAAGGTGTTGATACCACACGGTGTTAATAATGTTAACTACTGCGGTGATATTAGGAATTATTTGGTTCCGCAGAAGATCCAAGTAAATCCTATGATGAAGGTACCCTCGATGAAGAATGGACCAATTAAATTATCACCCAATATTGCTATCCATAAGTTGAAGCTTTGCCGATATTGTGAGTGGGTTTACGTGTGGATTATTTTGACTCTGACGCCAATAACGAACGTTTTGACGATTTAATACAAATGTGAATTCATCTGTGAAACAAATATTTTCCAATAATTGTTCATCAGCGTGGCACATATTAAACATAAAATCACAAAAAAACTGTTCCTGTTACAGTATCGGCTGCGTATAATTTTTAAAGAACTCGGTGAACATGAGAGACATCAAGATTATTGGCAATATCAGCTGCTACAATGTCTACTTCATTGAAGATCGGGTTGACATTTTTATTCTCGTTAGGCCTCCTTAGACAAAGACTGTTTACGCACCCAGTTTTTTTAATTTGATTAACAATTCAGTGCTATTGTATCCTTACAAGGAATTGGCTTATCATTATAATAAAAACTGTTCACTTGTTCTTCTCAAACTGTTGCCTTGTAAGTTCCATGTCACAATTTTTATTTTTTTTTCTGTTGTGTAGACATTCATTTTTAATAATAATAAGACGATTATTAATGGTAATATTTTTTTTAATGCTATGTATTTATAAGAATTGTTAATCAATATAATACAAAGTAGTTACAATGAATAAATTTTTAATGTCAATTGTACATTCAACCGCCTATTGTTTCAGTTTTAAATTTATTTATTTATTTATTTGATGATTTTTCAATGTTAATTTCCTATGTCTGGTTACAAACTGTATTCTAAATAAAGCCTTAAATTTCATAAAATAATTATAATTAATAGTTAATTCTACGCCTTTTTAAGTAATCTACAGAGTGGAACAAAAGTCTGGAAACGCTCAATTATCTCACAAATGGGTAGTACGAATTGTACAACATGTACAACATTTAGGATAAGTATATTTTGGGATACGAAGATTCCAGATTTGATATCTGCAATGTTGCCAAATTTAATTACTTGAATTCTATTTTGCACGGACAGTTTTATTTAATTTAAAACCTTCCTGACTTTATCAAATATTGAGTGTTACATTATGGTTGAACTCGTATTGAAGGGGACATTCCAATAATGATACAATATACGGGGTGATCTATTTAAAAAACCAAAGTTAGTAATAATATCAGAAAAGTAAATCTGGCAACATTGCAGATGTCAAATCTGGAATCTTCGTATCCCCAAAATATACTTATCAAAATGTTGCACAATTCGTACTACCCATTTGTGAGATAATTGAGCGTTTCCAGACTTTGTTCCACTCTGTATAAAAGTGAAGTGTATTCATGAATGTTCCATATAGACTCCTAAACGGATGAACAGATTTTGAGGGAAAATGTACAACAATTTGAGAATGGTTCCGTGATGTTTGGTTTCGATTCAATCAACGAAAAAATCCAAAAGATTGTTTTGTCCAAAACCAAATTGCAATGAAATTTTCTTTTCAAGTACCCATCATATTTTGATAAATTTCAAAATTCTCAATGAAGTTTCTTCTTGAAACAAGCAAAGCGCAGGGTACGGTAATGATTCATACCGTGTGTCCCACGGAAAAGTTGACATAGGCGTTTTCTATGTTAAATTCAAAAATTAAGGTATATCTTTTCTCTGGCACAATTTGAGCACAATATAGCAACATTTTTGTTAGATAAATAAATTTATGAAGTAATGTAAGTGTTTAAAGCGTATTTTAATAAAAAAAACAGTAAAATTTTTATCGTGATTTACGCCAAAAATTCGGGTTCGATCCCGTTGTTGTAATTTGTTTGTTCACAAAATTATTATAGATGTTATATTAATTTATTTAATTTATCGGAGACCCCGTTAACCATTTACTGAAATTGATTGGCATAAAAAAGTTTACCTCGAACAGAACCGTTAACTAATTATCAAACCACCTACTAAATCAAAAAATAAATATTATAAAGAACATGACAAATAAAATTACTAATATACGCAGTCCTGAATTAATCGTTAACAATTAAAAAAAACTTAAAAATATTCTTAAACAAAATAACCGAAAAAATCCCTATCCCAACACCTTAATCAAGCAGAATCGTTTTTAACAAATATAATCTACAACAAAATATTCTCCCAATAAATAACACTGTAACCTAACTATTAACAACATATCAAATAATAGCTAAATATACTATACAGGTTGATTGTAAATTGATTTACTCTTTTATTATCTATGATAGACCAAAAGTTTATTACGAAAAGTTTTACAAGTGTACAAGATGAGTATTTTCCAAACTTTGAACAAAAATGCTTGACTTCCGGTTTAGGCGAAAATGATATCAATTTTTATTTTTTAAATGAATCATGTACTATTTTATAGGCTAAAGTGATTCTTTTGATAAATTCTCTTTAAAAAACTATAACACAAGTATAGCGCTAAAGTTACTAATAAATTAGTTATTTATTATTCAAAAGAGATGCTTTCGATTGGTACAATTAATTATAAAAACTAATGTGCACAACTTTTTAGTGTTTGTGAAAAAAAGTAAAACAAAGTCTATGTACCCCCTTTAAGGGACTGTATCTTAACAAGGGATGCTCCAACTCTGTATTTTTAATTATGGAACAATGTGTGTGTTTTTAGGCGTTTTTAATACATATATAAAATATGGAAGGTGATCAGTACTTTATAGTACTCCATAACAATAACAAGCAAAACGTGTTGTTCCCGAGAATTACCACTTTGGTTTCCGGACCTGGTCATCAAGTCCCACCCGGAGAATAAGAAAAAAAATGTATAATACAATTTCACAAAACACAATCACGCACTAATTTAGAGCACACAACAAATATTCTACAAATTAATGTTGAGGGGTTGAGTAAGGACAAATCAGATTTCTTGTCTAATCTTTGTTTCAGGAATAGGGTCGATATTTTACTTTTACAAGAAACACACTGTGGAGATAGGACAATGTATACTTCATAAAAGTTATAGTAAAAAAGTTTTCAATTAGTAGACTACATTGAGGCCCTATTCATGGAATTATTACATACGTCAAAGAAAATAACATTCAATGCGAAAATATACAAGAAGTATAATTTCTAGAATTTTCGTTACAGCTATTAAAACAACGATGCCAATGGAATAACCCTATAAACATAGATGTAGTTTCAAAACATACATTTAGTATATATGATTTACTGTCCGGGACCTATGTGTTTGAGTGTCAAAGAATTGTGGCATGGTTCCATTAGAATCAAAACGTATGATATTAAAACTGTTTTCCAAAAAGTCAACATAGACCTTCGCTATTACAAATTGGACTTCAAATTCTGTTTGGAGAATCTTTAGGAAAACTAAGACAAAATTTTCAAAAAACTAATTGGAAAAACTATAGAACATCTCTCGATTCTATTCTTAGAAAGATACCACCGGTTTCTGATAATTATTTTAGGTTTGTAGGTGCTGTTGAATGTGCAGCAAAGAAATCAATTCCATGTGGTTTTCAAAAGGAATATGTTCCATGTTGGTCGGCTGAAACAAAGAGATTGTACATATTTTATCTAGAAAATTCAAATAAGGAAACTGGGGAGGCTGTACTGTCATCTCTCTAAATAATAAATGAAAGAGAAATAGAATTCATTAATGGAAAATATGAATTTCGTACATTCAAGTCGTAAAAGCTGGACACTTAAATAAATTAGAGTCTACAAATCAATCTGCTAAAACGAATACAAACATTTCTCCAAATTCTATTGCTTCTCGGTTGGTTAATGTTTCAAACTCAATAAAAGTAGAGAAATCGATTACCAGAAAGATGAAAAGTTAGTCTACAACTATCTCAGAAGAGATATCCGACCTTTTACTGTAGAAGAGTTAAAACATGCATTAAAAGGACAAAATTGAAGAAATCTGCTGGTTTCAATGGAATATATCCAAAATTCTAAAAATTGGGATTTCAGAAGAAACTTAAAAGTGAAGTTGTCTTGTTAGACTTAGCTACCGATACGATACCGTGTGGAAAGAAGGTTTACTTTTTAAATTGTTTAACGTTATTCCTTGTTCCAAAATTATTTCTTTTATTTAATCGAAAGTTTAGAGTTTTAGTTGAATATAAAAGCAGTAAATTTATATTTTCAAATAATAGTCTACACAGGGATTAGTTGTTGCACCTATTCTTTTTAATGTATGTATTTCTGATCTTCATTCTTTACAATGTCGAAAATTCGTCTACGCCGATGATATGGTAATTTCAATTCAACATTCGGATTTTATCGAAATGAAAAGAAAACTATTTGATGATTTGCGTATTATAGAAAATTATTTCAAAAAATGGCGATTATACCTCAGTTTATCTGGGAGTAACTTTAGATACGTTTTTAATTTACATTGGTCATTTTGAAAAAGTGAAACAAAAAATGAAAACAACAAATAATGCCATTCCAAAATTAGTTGGAACAACTTGAGAGGCAGATGCATAGACACTTCGTACAGCTGCATTGGCATTAGTTTATTCTACAGCAGAAAATTGTGCTCCTGTCTGGTTGAAGTAATTATCATACAAAAAAATAGATGCACAGTTGAATTGCACTATCGAATAATTAGTGGAACCATTAAATTTAACAAAAACTCACAAATTTGGAATGGTATTGAAAACCATCCAGCTAAAAACTTAAATCCCGAAGTCCTGTATATGTAGGGAAAGATTTGGTCAAAAGTAAATCGCATAAGAACAAGCCATTCAAAAATGCAACTCTTTGTTGTTTAAATAGGGTGCGATTTCTAATCCAAATATCTTTTTCAAGACAACAGAGGAATTAGTGTTGTCGTAATTCTAAGATAACACTAATTCCTGGAATATCTTGAAAGAGACTGGTCTCAGCCAGTCGAAACGTCGATAACCAAAGGTATTGTGTTTCACTAATTCATTACCACCTAACTCCTACAAGAAGACCCAATTCTTTGGGAAACTCGTTAACTATAAAGAAAAAATTAACGAGTCTTCATCATCACTCAACATGTTTTTAAGTTTTAGTGGAAAACCTTTGAACGGAATTGGTACAAAGTTTCATAAAAATCAAACGCGTGGTTTTCTTGATATCTTGTTTACATACGGACGGACGCCCGGAAGGCAGACCATCGATCATTCATTTTTTTTTTAATTCATTATGACGTACTAACTCTAATTCGTCGGAAAAGTGAAGAAAAGAGGTCTAAAATTTTTCAGTTTAGAAAGGTCGCTTGACTCCCATCTTATTTATAAAATGTAGAGAAAAACGGTTGATTTGATAATCGATTAGGAGTTACAGAACCATCCCAGTCTCAATTAACCAATACAATGAGTTAAATTTGATCAAATTCTGCGGTACAAAGATAATTGGTGTACTCTTTGTTAATTAGTACATATGCGCCACCTTATCGGATAACGGAATTACTGTATGCCTTTTTAACGGAAGCAAGTAGCTCCGTAAATAGCATTAAGTTATAGTTTGTAGTTTTCTTTTTCTCCTTTTGAATCATAATTCTGTTATAAATTCAATTACTTTTTGAAGGCTACCATTGCAATCGCTGCTAATTTTCAATTGTTCTTATACCAAAAGAACCTGGTTTCAGAACCATTACCTGAAACTGAAATACAATTTTAAGGGTCGCCATTTAAAATAACAAAAAAACAACAATACGAGTTATTTAACACCCTTACACTTAAAGTCGTAGTACAGCCAAAATTCAATTTTTTACTTTACCCAAACTTCTATTATTTTGGTCACTTCTTTACAATAAGTTAAAAGTGTTCAAAATAGAAAGCAACATTTTCCCCCAGCCGTCTCAAAATCTGTCAGTTTTAATCCCATTATTATGAATAAAAAGTATGAACTAAAAAGTAAGTACTCTGAGTATGAAGCATAATGGATGAGTTTATACTAATTTTGATATGAATAATAAAGTAAAAACTCAACCGAACATAAACTCTTATATACTTGAGCCGATACTCACTGTCAGGAGATTGTCAAATAATTTTTAATTAATGTCATTTGCACTCGATTTCAATCTATTCCAATATGAGCGCGAGTGAAGAAAGTGGTACACCCAATAATGAACTGCAAACGGAGTTTGTGAAAATTTTATAGGGATTTCCTATACTGCTTTCCAAATCTCAAACTACTGCGGTTCAAAAAAGTTAATCTAAGGCACTTGTCGCCATGAAAAGAAAGTGGGAATCGTGCTTTGGATCAGAAATAGGTGAAAAACAACTATTAAAAAGATTAACAAATACCTACTCACACTAAAGTTTACATAAGAGTATCAACTCAAGGTGAGTATCTACTCATCAGACTTATTCATACGAATTGTAGTATATACTCGCAATTTGTGAGCATAAAGTTTATACTTAATTTTATTCATGCCACTCAATGTATAAAAAAGGGTTAGGTTGTCAGGGTAACATAGAACATTTTTAATTTTTTGGATTAAAAAAGTTTTTTAATCCTAAAATCGAGCTATGGGTAGTCATGTAGGTATGAAAATAATTACACCTGTCAGATTTTTATTAAATTAACAACATATATGTTACTAATATATAAATACTACAACAATTTTTAAATTTTGAAAGTAATATTGATAGCTTCGTGAGTTCTACTACTAGTACTCGGCTCATCCAGTCTCAAATTATTATTCCGTTTAAATGAACAACTTCAAACGGTAATAATTATAATGCAAAAACTTAAAAGGTGGTTACGAGAGAATGATGTTTTGCATCAGGAGTTAAAGCTATTGAATTTGCTTTTAATTTTTAGTTGAATACCATTTTCCGAACATACAATGTTTTGTGAAAAAAATCTGGAAAACTCGAGGGAAATTGATTTATCCTAACTGCGTAATAGCCTAAAGGGAAAAGTTGCAATTGCCTCACCACCAATTTTATTTCCATCGGAGATTTCGTACATATTATATAGGGAAAATCTGTAATATATAAACTGTTAACTTAAACAGTTATTAAATTATTGAATAACAAGTAGAGATGTAAAACTCTAGAGTCTACCTGATACAAGAATTAGAAAAAAGAAAAACACAAACTGTGCCAACAAATATAATGTTACTTTAGAGTATTATTTTTATTTATTTTTATCAACATCTTAATTTAAACAAATAATGGAAAACAAGTTTATTTATAATCCGAAAATTCAGATTCTTACATTACATATCCAAAATATTAATTTAAATAAATACGACGATGTATTGATATCTAGTTAGCCTAGACCAGTTCTTTGCATAAACAAAATATTGCGTTACCATAGCAACGAACAATAACTCTATTAGAAGTGTCAGTGTAAAGTTTGACGTCAAAAAGTAAACCAGAGTCACGCAATAAATTAAATGAAAAAGATGTCCACCGAAATTGTGAAAATCGAAAAATTGGAGTATTGAGCCATTATCAAGTACCTGTATTTAAAAGGGTTAAGAGGTAAGCAGATTTACGAAGATATGCTTAATACCATTGGTGATCAATGTCCTTCGTATGCGACCGTCAAAAATTGGAATGCAAGCTTCAAAAAGAGGTAAATTTTCCATTGAAGATGATGACCGATCAGGGAAAGCCAGTTTCTGTGTCAGTCCCCGAAAATATCGATGCAGTTCATGGCATGATTTTATCAGACCGTCGAATTGGGCTAAAACGGATATCTGAAGCACTGAATATTTCATACGAACGCGTTCATCATATGGTTCACGTCAATTTGGACATGAGAAAAATTGCTGCAAAATGGATCCCCAAATGTTTGAATGTTGACCAAAAGCGTGCAAGGGTAGAAGCATCGCGTTCGATCTGTGCTCGATTTGAAAACGATGTAGACTTCTTAAACCGAATTGTTACTATGGATGAGACTTGGGTACATTTCTACGATCCAGAAACAAAGCAACAATCGATGGAATGGCGACACTCTGGTTCTCCAACCTAAGAGAATCGTGTCCAAAAATCTGCTGGAAAAGTTCTTGCTTCAGTTTTTGGGATTGCCATGGAGTAATCATGATTGATTTTTTGGATAAGGGTAGAACAATAACTGGAGATTACTATTCGACATTACTGACCACTCTACGGGAAAATATTAAAGAGAAAAGACGCGGAAAGCTATCCAAAGGTGTTTTGTTTTTGCAGGACAACGCCCCTGCACACAAATCTCATGTTGCCATGCAAAAATTCGTGATTTAGGGTTTGAATTACTAGAACACCCCCTTATTCACCCGATTTGGCTCCGTCCGACTATCACCTCTTTCCTCAACTGAAAAAAAGTTTAAAAGGTCGTACATTTTTTTCCAACAAGGAGGTAATAGAAGCTGTGGAGGTCTGGTTTGCAGAGCAAGAAGAAACATTTTTTGAAAGGTCTAGAGACGTTGCAGGTTCGCTGTAATAAATGTATCCAATTAAGAAAAGAATATGTTGAGTAATATTTTTGACATTGAAATTTTGTTTGGTTCTATAGTAGGCTAAGAATTTTTCAATATATCCTCGTATAGTGTATTTTCGTTGTACCATTTTGAAAATCTGTCATTCTGTAATTGCACTAATATAATCAAAAAAAAGGTGAAATCAAAACATGATCTTTTCAATTAATAATAGTCATTATATAGGTAAATAAGTAACATGGATAAGGTGAGTAATTTCCTCAAATTTAAGTTTTGTTTAAGTTTGCTTTTGTAAGAACCCATCTAGGGTGGAGGTGTGAAAAAGAAGCAGGAGCTTATCATGAAACATTTAGTCCGTGAGCCCGTGACATAATGTGTCGGGAAACTTGTATGTCAGTTTTTTAGTTCTTAGGTGTAGAATGCTATGAAACGTGCCGATCCGCGACATGTGGCCCTAAAAAGTTCACCGTTAGATTTGGGCCCATACAATATTGGATGCAATATATTTTTTCAAATTGTACGTCAGCTTTTTTGCAGACAGGTTTCTAAGGTATGGTTTAGTTACCAAAGCCAAAAAGCTGACGTTTTTATCCAGACCCAAACGTTCAGGCCCATACAATTCTCATTGCAATGTGCATTGGCAATTGTATCGTCAGCTTTTTTGTAAATTGCTTTTTCTCGATGAAATATCATCGAATTTCAAAAAGCTGACGTTTTGGTTGAAGCGGTGAAAAGTTAAAAGGAAAATGAAAAAATAAACAATTTTCCGATTTTCCGGAAAATCAATTCTGAATTTGACGTTGGTTTACGTTGTGTACCAATAATCCCAACAATTTCTCTTTTTTTAATCGAATTGGGACTTGAGGGGGCAGAGTATTAAAAAAGAATCGAATTATGACATTTTGCGGATTTATTTTCCTTAAGTCACCGCTTCAACCAAAACGTCAGCTTTTTGAAATTCGATGATATTTCATCGAGAAAAAGCAATTTACAAAAAAGCTGACGATACAATTGCCAATGCACATTGCAATGAGAATTGTATGGGCCTGAACGTTTGGGTCTGGATAAAAACGTCAGCTTTTTGGCTTTGGTAACTAAACCATACCTTAGAAACCTGTCTGCAAAAAAGCTGACGTACAATTTGAAAAAATATATTGCATCCAATATTGTATGGGCCCAAATCTAACGGTGAACTTTTTTGGGCCTCATGTCGCGGATCTGCACGTTTCATAGCGTTCTACGCCTAAGATATAAAAAGCTGACATACAAGTTTCCCGACACATTATGTCACGGGTCCACGGACTAAGTGCTCGTCTGTGCGTGTACCAGTGTGCCTATTATATTATTTGTTGATACACAAATTTTAATTATTAACGGCCATTAATCAAAGTTATTAATTTATGTTTAAATGTTTTTATAGATACGCGTTGTTATATGTGACTCTCACTCCCTGACTTCAATAAAACTCCCATAGGTTCGAGCAAAACGTCGGCAAATTGAAACCAAGGTAGTGGGTTTTATTTTAATCCTTCCACTTTAAGGAATCTTTGGGATTATATTTATCAGGATTTACAACTTTGTCGGATTTGAAAAATTTAACTCAAATGTAAAATCCATATTAATAATTCTCCTGGTGTTCTCCTTCTACACACCGTGGGGTGTGCCTGACCTCAAGTTGTGATAGCCAGATTTCTTGGGCATTCCCGGGCCAAACGACGTCTAATAAAAAAACACTTTTCCACACTCATGTGGGTGGGACCTGAGACGACGCCAGTTTTTTAAATACGACCACCCATCGAGTGATACCTTAAATGACGGGCTGACCAAGACGGTTTCAAATATGCATGAAAAAAATTTTTCAAAAATTCTTTTCAAGTAAATTGCATCCCCTTCAGAGAAAATTTGCAATTTGTATTAATTAATTGTGTCATACTTTCTATAATATATGCTATATGGATTCTCAATCAAGTCGTCCGCCGGTCTGTAGACCGGCTTTTAACCTAGTTTATTAACATAAAATACATTTAGACAAATTTTATTTCAACAACTTTTACCTGGATCAAAACTTAAATTGTGGGTATTCAAATCCCATGGGAAAATACAGATTTTCCTAAACGACTTTAGGTTCAACTATGTTTGAAGTTTCTTATAGGAACATTTTCTAGTTAACTAGATACCATATGATTATTTTCCCATGAATATGCCTATGGCAGAACATGTAATTTATTGTTGGAATTAATTTGACGTATTTTTTAAGTTTCTTATAAACAATAAAAACAAACCCATGAATGCGAATATTTTTTCTTAAGCTATCTGTTGACAATGAACATGAAATTACTTATCTCAATTACTTCCGATATAGCAATTCAACGAGCAGAACTAAGCGCTCATATACTAATCATATTTTTAGAAAGCAAAACGCATTTGAATAACTAAGCTTTCTACGTATACCAATGTATTTAATTGTTTTTGGCCATGTTTCGTAAAATTTTGTTTTAGGTCTCCCACCATCACACTGTGTTTTGATCTTCCGGCATTTTCCCCTGCCGAAGAGAGCAAAGTGTGCGTATTTGTTTGTTAGGTCCTTTATAAACTCTGCCCCTGTAGGTCAGAGACCAAAACTAAGTATATAATTTAAATAGGCATTAAATTGCGTGGAGAGACCAGAGGGGCTTGGGCTCATGTAGAAAAAATTTTTGTTACATAAGTTACACACTACCATACGTCCGACAGGACGGGGTTTCAACTATTTTATAAATAAAATAACAATGGCACGATTTCTCGCCACCAATTTCAATTCAACCAGATTAGAATTAGTGCGCATTAATGTTGGATAACACAAAACTAGTAAAGATATTCGTATAATTTTAAATTTGATTCAAAAATACGAATTCTGCATTCTTTAGAAGTAACCAATTTAATTGCTACCGGTAAATTTTTCAATGCATTCAAATATTTCGTACCTGCTAATTAAATATACCGAATACATAATACATTTTTTCCCAAACACATCTAGTCCGCTGGTCCGATTTTGATGAAATTGAGTATTTACAGTTTTTTTTTAAACGCGGTGATCTTAGTATGTTTTGAGCATAATCCGAAGAGCCAAAAGAGAAATTTTTAATCCTGAGCTTAATTATTGAGTTGTGCTAATCACGTGTTACCTTTGTTTAACAATATCTTTAAGAACTGTAGTTACATAAAATAATTATGAGAGATAAGTTTATAGAAATTTTATTATCTAGAACTTTTATTTTAATTATTTTTGAGCAAAAATAATTTTCTTTGTGAATCTCATACATACAAACAAGAATGTAGGTAGCTATGATTCATTTAAGGTTTACATTTTATCAAACTTAGTTTGGTAAACAGGGTATATTATTTATTTACCTATACTATACTATTTCCATAGCACTAAATGCATAACAATAAATGTTGCAACATCTAGTGTCGTTTCGTGCTATCGTAACATGTCCGAAAACGCATTTACATAATATGATGTCCCCTCCTGTAGGGAATATATTCGAAAACCCGCATTTGTACAATAATGAACTTATACTTGTGTTTCTCACTCCTGAAGAGTTCCAATAGGACGAAACAGCTGTCGAGTGATTCTTGGTGTTTGTATGCTTTTACACAATCTCTTCCGAACTTACAGCAAGCGATTCTAGACTGTTATTTTTGCAACACACAGTTGGCTATAATAATCAAAAAATCGAAAAGTATCCAAAAAGCATATGTTTCATAGCTGCTTTCATTATTGTCAGCTTTAGGAGGGGCCATCTATCAATATTTTCACAACTTACCTAACGATATCGACTTTACCGCTAATTTCATATTTTTCTTCATTTAATTTTAATACCTTCATTAATCATTATTTTTTGATAATTATAAAAAAAATCCGGAAAAAAATGTGTGCATAACTACCAATAATCTGAAACGAAAGATACATTTTTTGATACACAAAACAGTATTTCAACGGATTTTACTTCAAGTTTGAAAATTTTTTTATTACTTTTGGATTGTAGAGTTTGATAATGAATGTTTTGCTAAAATGATAAAATTAATATATCAGCATATTAATTAGTTTATAATTAAATTTGGATCTAATTTTGTTCAAATAAACTACTGAAATAGTAACCATTTTTGTATTTTATCAAAGCACACAGTAAAATTTGAAACATACCCAATTAATAATGTAGTAAAATAAATCAAACACAAAAGTTGCTGGTCTAAATAAAAAATAGCAAATGAAAAGATACAACTTTCCAGAATTTTAATTATGTTTCTGTAAAAAAAAATGTTTTAACATGAATGAATATACACGGTGACCCATGGATATGTAATTGGTCCGTAACTTTTTTTTTTACCACCAAGTAAGAACACTTATGCTTCATATTCCAAAGATATTTTGATTACATATACAGGGTGATTCACGGTCGATAGTACCTTAGACGTTTACGGAAAACAAGACACAGAATTATTCTGAAAATATGGTTATTTAAGTAGGTAATTGTGGATGATCTATCGCCCTAAAATATTTTCAGGATGACATACAGGGTGTCCCATTTAAAAAATCCTAACTTTGGTAACTTTCTCAAAAATGGGGACACCTAGAAAAACTATTCACTGGATTCTGCATAAAAAATGTGTAAGATTCCGTTTTTTACCTAGTCGATAACTTATCAGATACCTGAATTACAGAGGGTTCCGAAATGCACACTTCACTCTGTATTTGATAGAGTGATGATAAATCTGCCTGCGCCATCGTTTGTTTTACAAAAAGTGACACAAGTTCGCGAAACCCCAAAACTCGAACTGCAATAATAACGGAGATACCCTGCAAAAGTGTCGAAAGAGGACACCCTGTACATTACTCATATATGCAGTGTGTCCGTAAAGTCCCGGAACATGCGATTATTTCGAAAACGATATTTTTTTTTAAAAACGCCGAAACACGTCAACTTTTTTTATTTTTCTAGTAATTTTTTAGCCTACTTAGTTGTTCCAAAATTTGCCGCATTGCGGAGCCACAATCAAAGTCAGGTTTTTTTTAAATTACAACCCCTGTTTTATTACATTTTTAGAGAGCTACCATTGTGTTGAGTACAATGATGTGCCACATGTGGAGGGTTACATAAGAAATTTTTTGAGAAAAACAGGTTTTTGGTATTTTGCTGAATTTAAACAAATCGACTTCCACTTACACTGGAACTTGCACTTACTGTTTTTTGAGAAGCCAATCAGAGTAGTTGCTCAAAGTGGCCACCGTTAACTGTTTGGCAGTAGGCCAGCCTATCCACAAATGAGCGTTGTACGTTTGCTAGTACCGCTGGAGTGATCATCTGAATCTCAGCTTGAATGCGGTGTCTTAGATCGTCCAAATTTTGAGGTCTGTTAACATAGACCCGGTTTTTAAGATGTCCCCATAAAAAGAAGTCTAAAGGGGTCAAATCGAGCGATCGCGCTGGCCACTCAATTTGACCCCTTCGACCTATCCAGCGATTGGGGAACAAGAGTAAGGATCACCTCATTTTGCTAGGTAACGCTGTCCATTCAGATTCCTCAATAAAAACGGTCCTATGATCGTATTTCTAACAATGCCCGCCCAAACATTGACCTTTTGTGGATATTGGGTATGTCCTTCTTCCACCCAATGAGTATTTAGATCCGACCAATATCGAGAGTTGTGTCGGTTTACCATGCCATTCAATGTAAAAGATGCCTCGTCAGAAAAACAATGTTGTGAGCAAAATTCGGTTGTGGATTATTACAAAGTTCTTGCATCGTTCCACAAAATTCACTTCGCCGATCGAAGTCGTCGTCTGACAACTCCTGAACTAATTTTACCTTGTAAGGGTGAAATTTATTTTTACAAAGAACTTTATGCACTGACGTTTTTAGATATGCCCAGATCCCTGCCCATTTGGCGACATGTCGATTGGTGTTCATCCTGAATTGCCAGCAAAACGTTCAATTGATCATCCTCGGACAAAGATGGTCAACCCGATCTTGGCAAGTCTTTTACTATACCATAAATCTCAAATTTTTGCAGCAATCTGCTTACCGTTGATTTTGATATCTGCCTATCGGGATGCGTTTGATTAAACAGCGTGCGAACCTGATCAAGAGTTCTTCTCCGATCACCGTAACCGACCATCATAAGGATTTGTATCCTATCGGTGTCGCTAAGACGATTAGCCATTTCAAAATTATTTGCCAACAAGTTTAACTATTCAAGTGATATTTTTGAAATATGATTGACATTAAAAATTAACCAGTAAACTTCAAAGTGACAGTAAGTGCAACAAGTCGATTTTGTTAAGGTAACCCCCCCACATGTGGCACATCATTGTACTCAGGACAATGGTAGCTCTCCAAAATGTAATAAAAACAAGGGTTGTAATTAAAAAAACTGCCTTTGATTGTGGCTCCGCCATGCGGCAAATTTTGGAACAACTAAGTAAGCTAAAAATTGATAGAAAAATAAAAGTTGAGTGTTTCAGCGTATTTTAAAAAAATACCGTTTTCGAAATAATCGCATGTTCCGGGACTTTACGGACACACTGTATACATATATTATCAAATATTCTGAAGAAAATTAAAATACCTTTCAAACGATCTATCATCTTCCTATACCTAAATAGCAAGGTTTGGAAATAAAAGCAAGTTTCTGCAAAATCCGAATAAGTTGGTATTATTTATTATAGGTAGCAATGAAATGTCATTATAAACAGTTGACAAATAGTACGCTAAATATTCTTAACGAAAGTGTTTTGGAAATAATTAAAAGGGAGGGAAATAACCATTCAAACCAAGTTTTTGATGAATTTGTTTATTATTCATGGACAATGTGACAAAATTATCAATCAATCATACAAAGTGATCCTATACAGGTGGTAAACTAAAAGTTATGCTTTTAAACGGAACACCTTGTATATTTTCATATAATTAGTTTTAGCATGAAAAATAATGAGACTTTTGTACGAATATTATGGCTCTAGTTTTCGCTTCGGCGTTATTTAATTTTTGTTAGAAAAAATGTACTCGTCATTTAATAGATCACTGTCCACACGTGGAATTTTAATTAATAGTCGAATTTTTGATCCACACACGCAAAAAGTTAAATAACTGTTGTTTTTATAATTGGAACACTCTGTATTTCTGTCCACGAGTCGATTAAATATTTCATAAGATTTCCACTAATAAGCAATTTGTATGGTGAATTCTGGAATTGTCTTTAAAAAAAATTATTATAAAGAAGCCTACCAAATAAACAACATCTTCAATAAATGGTTTATAAAAAAATAATTCTCCACGGTACTTTTAATAAACTAAGTCATGTATAGATAGCCATTAATAGAAGATTGTTTTACAAATAGACTGAAAAAATTATTTAGTTATTTTTTTTTTTAAATTAGGTATTCCTTAATGTACCTAGTGGTACTAATTTCGTTATAAAATAGTACAAGATTTCATGGAACAGAGGATGTAATACGTTTTATACATACATTATTGGCATCTAATGCTTACTTGTAAATTGTAAAACCTGAGGTCAATAATCAAGTTGACATCAGTAAATTACAAAACGGTCTTAAATTTTTTACGTCAATTTATTACCTTGATTAAATATTACGACAAAAACTTTCAGTTACAATATAAGATAAAGGGAATGATAAACACTGCGCAAACACTACTATAGATAAAAGTAGCTATACTTTTAAAAAGTAAATGTATAAGATTTCGCAATAGCCTTTTTTTAATTTCAAATTTTTAAATGTATTATGTCGTTAGTGATACATTAGACGACTTTAAGAGATAACACATGTGTCAGTATATCACAGACTGGTCAAACTTCATTTAATAATTTTGTTTTTGTGTTGTACATGAAAAAAATTTATGTCCGTTTTTTATACTTTCTGTATTTTGCTACAACATGTATATGTCAAAAGTAACCTTCAATTAATTTGATATTGAAATACCAACGAAATCAAAATATGTGCAGAAAAACGTTCTCTTTCCGTATTTAAGTAAGTGTATAAGATAAGTAAGTAAGTAAACTGTTAAGTTTCATAAAACCTTCGAAAAATATTCTAATTAATTTTATTCCATCAACTAAAATACATTTTAAATCTTTTAAAATAACAAAGTCGCTTGTTAACAAATAAAAGGTAAATATATTAAATACACCCTCTCAAAGAAAGTTGAGTATTAAAATTACAAAGTACAAAAGCATATTTTCGTCAGAAATGCTTAATTTTTCCATAAGAAAAGCTTAAACAACCTTAATTAAAAATGTGTTCATTAAAAGTAATAATTAGAATAAGGGTATTTTTAAAAACAACGCTTCTCAATAATAACAAGTAAACTTTTAATTGGTACTTGAGTTCTTAAGAATATGAAAGGTTTTATTGCAAACGTTTGTTGTGATGTCAACATTAGCAAAGGTTTCTATACACCTAGAGTAAAACGTCTTAAGTGGCTTAGAAAGCAAATTATTTTCCAAAGTTGCTAAACACCAGATACCCGTTGCTGTTTTAGTTGTTTATTTATTCCAATGCCAAACGACACCTTAATGTTATACTTTGACAAGGACTAATAAAAAAATTAAAAGAGGTCGGTTAAAAATAAGCGCAAAGATGTAGTTACTTTTTCTTTAATACGAAGATTCTTGTCTGTCTGTAGAGTATTAATTGCATCCGTTTGAAATTTATTGGTTGGAACAGGAAATCACGGAGGGTAGATAGCGTCTTGAATATGACGTGTAAATTAATATGTAATTTATGTGAAAAGTAGTAACTTATAACGTAAGTTTTACTGTGAGAAGTAAATTAAGTTTTTGGAAATATCGCGAAACTTTTAGTAAAATACATGCGAAAACTTAATAAATAGTGAATAAATTTATAAACAGAATATAACCGACGTAAGATATCGGAAAGGTTATTTTCTCACATACGATTAGATATGTATTAATTAATTTGGTATAGTTTTTTACACACACACACACACACACATTATATAACTTTCAAAATTTGGCACATTTAGCACAGTTACTAAGTGTACATTTAAAAAATATTTTTAAAATGTGCACTGAGTAACTGTACACTCATGAAATTTAAAACTTGGACACCACAATTTCTGTAAACAAAAGTTTGCACATTGTGAAGGGGCTTAAGGGTATCATTTACAATTCTAACAGCAGGTAGTCTCAGCAGGGGTTATCTTATAGAAGGACTGTAGAATGAATCATTACACTAAGCACGTTTTAGAAAATAGGTAATTTACGTTGCTTACTTAATTTTTTTCTTTAAAGAATATATTTGAAGGTATCGCTAATTAAACACCATAGCTCGATTAATTATCGAATCAAAATTTTGTTTAGGAAATGTTTACAAAATAAAATTAGAAATAATTTTGATTTAAAAACGTCTACAAGCAATAACTTTTAAATTAAATCAAAAACTAAACATGGTTATTTGGGTTGACTGATTATTACTTATTTTTAAATAAATCTAACCTACTAATTATTGTAAGTTATTAAAAAAAATCATTAAACTCTATTCATAATATTTAGTCCTTACAAAATGTATATTTTATGACGTTTCATTTTTTTGTAGTTAATATAAAAATGAAAATAAAAACTAAGGCAATTCTTATTGTCAACGTATATATTTAGTTTTTGACAAGAATTTATTACATAATTATAATTAAGATACCAAGTTATAGTTTAAAATTAAATGAAAACTTTTTTTTAAATAAAGGTATTACTATATAAATAAATATAAGAAATCAATAATGGGTGTGACCTCCATTATTATTGATACATTCTTGGAGGCGTCTGCTCATTGACGCTATCAAGGTATCAATATAATTAATATTAATCGTTTCCCATGCGGTATCAATGGCTGCAATTAGTGCATTACGGTTTACTGGTATAAAATTTGGCCCTTGTTGTCTTCGGATAACAGCAAGTATTCGAGCCCAAACATTTTCGATAATGTTAAAATCTGGGCTTTTGCTGGCCAGGGTAACAGCTCAAGTTATTTTCTCGTATCCAATTGCGCACAACCCGCGAAGTATGAATAGGGGCGTTGTCCTTTAACAGATCTCGAACTATTTTTGGAGAAAGTATAGTGAAATAAGAATACTTACTTGTTGGAAAATATAATCTTCGTCTGGATAAAACACTTCGACTGAAGGTTTCATAATAGTTTCCAAAATATCTAAATACGCAGCAGAATCAAGACGTCCATCGATAGCCCAACAAACTCCTGGACCCCGCGCGCTAACCCAACCCCCACACATTCACAGAAAAATAACCACTTCGTTTTTGGGACATATGTGATTATTTTCGTAACGAGTTCCTTCCATTCTAAAAACTTTTAGTGGTCCATCGTTGCGGCTATTGAACGTTTTTCGTCGCTAAAAATCACTCGATTCCAAAATTCCAAAGGTTCGTTCACATATCGCCTTGCAAATTCCAGACGACGTCTCATATTTTCGTCACTGAGAACTTCTTTGCAGCAGCATTATACTTCTTTATTCCCATCTCCTTTAATCTTTTTTGTGTTATACGGCATCCGGGAAAATGTGTATCTGCTATAGCCCTGAGTATGTAGCAAATGGTTGTTCTGTTACGTAATGAAACAACTCGAGATCTTGAGCACGTGTAGATACTTTAGGTCTACCACTTCCGATGGCTCTTTCCAAAGTGTGTTCAAGATTCCATTTTACTCGGTAATGCCCTACGGTGCTTTTGGTATATCTAACATACGTGAAATTTCACGCACGCTACGGCCCGCCGCTAATTCCGAAACAATCCGCGCTTTCAAATCAGCACCGAGATGAGGTGGCATTTTCACAACACTTGAAATTTTAAACTAAAATGGAATTTACATTTCTTACTTTATTTATTGGTTCACACTACCCATTCTCAAACAGTAGGTAATTGTTTATTTATTACATACTTCTAATGACCAATGTAACAACCCTTAGAGCAATATGACTCAAAGGAAGTAAATTAAACAAGCAAGGATATTCTATTGTTATTGAAACTTATTCATAAAGTAAAAACCATTTCCTTATAATGCTAATGGACAGGATTTTCTTTTAAGTATTAAGATTACAATAGAGGACTTATAAACTTTCGAAAATATTTAATTATAAATATTTACACTGCAGATTGCGCTTTTCCTTAATAATTTCTTAGCAATAACATACACGTTCTTGGTTTTAAGTTGTCATAAATTTGATATGATATAAATTTGTGTTTCTAATATTACATCACAAACTAATCTTTATTCGCCAAAAATTGTTGCTTAAGTTGTAAAGCTTCGTACACACCTGAACAACAAACCGAGCAACAAACATAACAACGAACCAAAGTCAAACAGAACGACAAACGATCTTTTATGATTTCCACAATCCGAACAACAAACGGAACGTTTGTGCTGTTCCCATAATTATTTTCAGTAGTTTTCAGTTCATATATATTTATTATTGAGAAGAGAAAATTGCGGAAAACAAGAAGATAGTGCCAACCAAATTTTTACGCACAAAGAAGAGTAAAAATTATAATTTACTTCGCTTTTTTATTTTGAAATTTCCGCCCAAATGATGCTAATAGGGACATCATTTTTTTCTTGCATTCTTAAACACTGATTAATTTAAAACATTTTTCTTCTGTCAACTCCATAATATTACCTAAAACACAACAAACCCACAAAAGGGAGGACAAAAAAAAATAATTTAATTCTCCCGCATAAGTTTGTTCGCCGTTTTGTTTAGATTCGTCCAAACTTGCAAACGCATTCGCGCGCATTTTCTTTGATGTCGGAGAAAAAAAGTTGCGGGAACGCCGCGAACCGTTCGTGGAACAATCAGGACTTGCGAATCTGTTCTAAAATTCGTACGTAGCACCGTCCAAATTAATGTTCCGATTGCCGTTCGGTTCGTTGTTCTGTTTGTTCCTCGGTTTGTTGTTCAGGTGTGTACGAAGCTTTACAATAAGCATTTAATATGAACTATATCTTATGAAAGGAGAGTTATGTGTAACTATAATTAACAACTTAACGTTACGTTAGTAGATTCCATTTACTATTTACACATATTTTCTTGGAACATTCGATAATTAACTATCGGGATATGATGACCCTATACTTCGCAGGTTGTGCGCAACTGGATACAAGCAAATAACTTGGAGCTGTTACCCTGGCCAGCAAAAGCCCAGATTTTAACATTATCGAAAATGTTTGGGCTCGAATACTTGCTGTTATCCGAAGACAACAAGGGCCAAATTTATACCAGTAAACCGTAATGCACTAATTGCAGCCATTGATACCGCATGGGAAACGATTAATATTAATTATATTGATACCTTGATAGCGTCAATGAGCAGACGCCTCCAAGAATGTATCAATAATAATGGAGGTCACACCCATTATTGATTTCTTATATTTATTTATATAGTAATACCTTTATTTAAAAAAACGTTTTCATTTAATTTTAAACTATAACTTGGTATCTTAATTATAATTATGTAATAAATTCTTGTCAAAAACTAAATATATACGTTGACAATAAGAATTGCCTTAGTTTTTATTTTCATTTTTATATTAACTACAAAAAAAATGAAACGTCATAAAATATACATTTTGTAAGGACTAAATATTATGAATAGAGAGTTTAATGATTTTTTTTTTAATAACTTACAATAATTAGTAGGTTAGATTTATTTAAAAATAAGTAATAATCAGTCAACCCAAATAACCATGTTTAGTTTTTTTGATTTAATTTAAAAGTTATTGCTTGTAGACGTTTTTAAATCAAAATTATTTCTAATTTTATTTTGTAAACATTTCCTAAACAAAATTTTGATTCGATAATTAATCGAGCTATGGTGTTTAATTAGCGATACCTTCAAATATATTCTTTAAAGAAAAATTAAGTAAGCAACGTAAATTACCTATTTTCTAAAACGTGCTTAGTGTAATGATTCATTCTACAGTCCTTCTATAAGATAACCCCTGCTGAGACTACCTGCTGTTAGAATTGTAAATGATACCCTTAAGCCCGCTTCACAATGTGCAAACTTTTGTTTACAGAAATTGTGGTGTCCAAGTTTTAAATTTCATGAGTGTACGTACTAAATGTCACAAATTTTGGAAGTTATATCTTTTTCCCAACGATGTTTGCCTCAGCCTGTATAATAAAATCACTTTTATACCGTACGGTGTAAAGGAAATATTAGATTAAACTAAACTGATCTCACTCTCCTTCTTTCCACGGCGGTTTGCATTCTCTACCGTCCTAGCTATCTCTGTTCTATAAATTCTTCGATTGATTCTATGTTGAGTTCCATTAAAACTAATGAAATTAACAAAAGTTCTACACAAATTGCCAGATGAAACCATTTTCATTTTGACGCAGCATTTCTTTGCAGATTGTGAAATCAACATAATTATTAATGGTATGTCACTAATGAATCGTAATGAAACTAAATAATAGAATCATTTTGGTATCAATTAGCAACTCAAATACATCGTCAAGCTATTCTTGATGAAATTCTAAAAATGAAAATGAAAATGAAGATGCCTAAAATAACTAGATCATCTAATTTCAGAAAATAACATAAACGTCCTTATTGTATAAGACAGTAAATCAGATTTTCATTCATATCATTACTTAACAAAGTTAGTTAATTTCAAGTGGTACCAAAAACTACTAATAATAAAATATCTAAATAAAATTTTCCCTTCCTTCTTTATAAGTCTCTAAAAAGAGAAATAGTCTTGAAAATGTATTAATCCCTAAATTTTAACAGGAAAAAAGAAAATAAAAACAATAAAAAACAACATCCATAATAATTCGAAGCAAAAAGAATATATAGTATAATGAACCTCACATACTTAAAGACCAGAAAATCAATATAAGAACTTTCGATTAAAAATCAAAAATATCAACAATATGAATAAATAAATAAACTAAGAAGTGTTCAAATAAAAACTGGGCTGTGTAGGTCCTGGAATATTCTTCGAATAAAGTAATCAGCTGAGACAAAGTTTAAATTAGAATTCAAGGTAACTAAGAAAACATTCCTGTCAACTTTTTAGGTTACATTTATACCATGTTTTAATGTAGAGTTCCACGCCACCATGCTTTGCTATACCTTTGTGTAAACTGTAAAAATAATTGAAATCAATTCAATTCCACGGCCTGTCTATCATCATTTTTTTGAACACTCTATATTTTGAAAGCCTCTTAACCTACTGATCGAAATAAAATATTTAAACTCGAAAAATCACTGTACTGACTTTTCAAAACATTCAGACAAAGAAACTACAGAAACAAGTTACTGTTGATGATAATATCGTTCTGATAATTAAACTAAAAGAAGATCGTTATTTAATAGCACATTGGAAAACAAAATAATACCCTGCACTGTTTGAAAATATTCTAATCTATCTATGCATAAACAAACCTAAAATAGATTAAAAAATTATGGAGGTATCTGTACATACAAAATTCTAAACAAAAACCTTACCTTATTAAACTGAAGCCACTCTAAATATTTTAGAAAAAGAAATAAAAGAGTGATTGCTACTTAGAGCAAGGTTACAACATAAATAAATAAACCGGAAAAATTGTCAGATATGTTTTTTTGAATTCCTAATTTTATATCATTAACCACTTTGTTCAAAAAATTAACAAATGCCAAAAGAAAATTTCAAGACCTACCCAGTCCAGCTTTTTGTTTGAACTCCCGTTATACAGTATGCTCAAAATTGAGTAAAATTGCATCTTTGTCATTAATAAAGACACAATTTTGTTCAATGAACAATTATGTACAGTTCAGATTCTGCAGAAAATACTCGAAAATTTTAAGCAGTTCCGAAGTTATTCGGAAAAATTGAAAAAAAAATTCAATATTTCCGTTATAGTTGGAGAAATAATTTTTGAAACAAAAATTGCTTGTTTCGTTATAATAAACTCATGATTAAAGAAAAAACAAATTACTTTGATGGGTTTTCAAGATAATCCTAGTAACTTCATTTTTTTCTGCTTTCAATAAAGTTTATTATTTATACAAGTAGGCCATAAAAACAAATGTATTATGTTGTCATACGTTCAAAACTAAATAAAGCTGTGAGCTGATAATTTTAGGATACTTATTATTCATACATTTGTATATGTTACCGGTAATCTGTATAATCCGGTATTGTATACAATACCTAGGCAATGTATAGAATACCTAAAATGTGTAGGTAATGTATGAAATATTATTTATTTTATACTTTGCCTACGTATTCTATATACAGTACCGAATTCGCAGCCGGTAATATATGTAAAAGAAGAGAAAATGGAAAGAGGGACGTGCGGGCGGGCAAACAATAGACGTGTAGCGACTTTTAAATTTTCTTTCATTACATTCCGCGGCGTACGACGAGAGTGGTAAGACGCGCGCAGCGTGTATTGAGTAGTAAATTCGGTAGGTAGTAAATTTATTTAATTAAAAATGGCGGCTGAACAACGAATATCTGAGATGAGAGAAAGATTTTATTCACAATTACGACTGAAAAGAGAATCAGCAAATACTAAAAATCGCACTTTTATTGACAATTAACGGTATGAGCAATTGTTAGAAGAAATAAAAATGCAAAAACAGCCGAAAAATAGTCACCCGGGATTACTGGTTATTGAAGCATTATGATTTTATAACTGTTGGTCAAAAAATAAGTTGATATTTCCTATGAATACTCCGAATAACAATATTTTATACTACGTTGCTGATACTTCATGACTCACATCAGGGTATCGGCCATGGCGGACGAGACAGAATGTTGAAGGAGCTTTCTTCACGATACAAGAATATAACTCGCCATGATGTTGAACTATTTTTGCAACTTTGCGAACCGTTCCAGCAAAAACAAAAAAGAAAAAAAATTAGGAACGTTGTCAAGCCCATACTTTCATCAGAATTTAATTCTCGTTGTCAAGTAGATTTGTTTGACTATCAATCTCATCCAGACCGGGAATATAAATTTATAATGGTCTATCAGGATCATCTCACAAAGTTTGTCATATTAAGAGCTTTAAAAACAAAACGCGCAGAGGAAGTAGCGTACAATTTACTGGATATTTTTACACTGATAGGTGCACCAGCAATCTTACAATCGGACAACGGTAGAGAATTTTCAAACCAAGTGGTAAGCAATCTTAAAATATACTGGCCGACCTTAAAAATTGTGCATGGCAAGCCTAGGCATTCCCAAAGTCAGGGGAGTGTCGAACGAGCTAACCAGGACATCGAAAACATGCTAACAACTTGGATGCAAGATAATGATAGCGAACGTTGGAGTGATGGTCTACGATTTGTACAACTAATGAAGAATAGGGCGTTTCATTCAGGTATCAAAAGAACACCTTATGAAGCTCTTTTTGGATCGAAAATAAAAGTTGGTATATCATTGCCTCTTGATGATACTCACAACATGGAAAGCGAAGAGGATTTAGAAAATGTAATTATATCATCACCAAGTGTACCCATTGCTTCAGAATCTCTAATAGTAGATGCAGCTGAGACACAAACTCAACCTCAACAGGCACCACATCAACAAAGCCCTGCACTCGAAAGTGTTGATATCGGTAATGATGCTTCAAATGTTCAAAGTGCGCATGATGAACACATGACCATCTCATCACTCGTGTGCTGTGTTTGTTCCGAAGAACAACAGATGCTCATTCGTGTAGAATGTGCAATAGACCTATTCATGCTATTTGTGCTTCTCCGGAAAAAAATGTTGCAGAAGGTTTTAGTTCTAAAATTGTTTGCCCTTTATGTGCAAAGAATGCCTTAGCTATAGAAAACCGATCAGTTCCAAAGATAATTTGATAGAGCAAGCTCAAAAAAGCTTAAAACTTCTGAAAAAAATTCCCTGCTGTAGCGTCGGGTACTACTGTACGAATTCCTGTTCCAGAAGTCGATAGAGATCGGGTGATGCTCGCAATATACTAGTTGTAGTATTACAAAAAACCGATGACGATCTTTATCAACTAGGCACCAAACAAGGCATTGTCAAGACATTGTATTCAAGACAACAGTTTACAGTTTGTCATCAAGAATTACTTAAAAGAAGACGTTCTTAGTCTAGAAACGACACTCCGTACAGTTGCGACTTTGCAATCTACGGGGACAGGTCAGGGATTTGTCAAATGTAGTTGCAAAAATACTGCGATAATAAAAGTGTTCTCGTTGTTGTGCACTTCAAAATGTTATAAAAGTTCCTCATGTAAGAATAAATAATTTTACTTATTTAACATTTTGATTAGGCAATTATTTTTACAAAATTGTTTTGTATCTTAAGTTTTTTATACGAATCAGTTATGTAAACAAATTACATTTTATGTTACAAGCCAGAAGTATTTTAAGTTTCACGTTAATTTTATTCTGATTTTACTGTAAGTAAAAGAGAGGTACGTTTCATAATAATTATTTCTAAGGAGAACTCGAATTTGTCATTTCAATAGAGTTGATTTTAAATAATAAAACAAGCAACATTTGCCAGTTATTTTATAGGTAGGTTAACATTGATAAATATGACTAAAATCAATTTATTTTACACGTTGCCGGTGGAACAGCAGGTATTCTATACAATCCTAGGAATTGTATTAATTGCCTAGGTAAAGTATGTAATGGACAATGAAATTTATAATATTTCATACATTGCCTGGACGACCCAGGTATTATACCGGGTGATTCAGATAACCCGTTCATTAGAAGTTTATGGACTATTTATTTAAAAATTTGGAATAGGGATTGCTCAAAAAGTTCTATTTAATTAAAATATTTCAGCTCTTCTAGTACTTCCGGTTACACCGGAAGTGGCTACCAACTTTCTTATTTTAAATAGAATGATATATTTTTTTGAATATTTGGATTCTACGCTAAAATCTGAGTTACTTTCATGTAGCACAACCTATTTGAAAAATCAATAGTTTTTGAGATATTCTCATTTTTGAGAAAAATTGGTTTTGTAGTCTTGTTTTCAAACGCTTGTCAATGATTGAAAAAGAAAGTTAAAATTTGGGCTATACTTAGGAAAACTGTTAAGTTTTTAAATTATGTGTAATTTGACATCTCATTATTTACAGGGTGTTCAAAATGTTTGGCTAAATCTGACTAACTTCAACTGCCCAAAAGTCAATTTTTTTAAATGGAACACCCTGTATCTTGTTGCTCTATGTGATGGAGAATTAAGTGGTCTTTCAATCTTCATAAGGGTTCCCTATACCTATCTGTTACCATTTTCCTGCTATCGATGTATTTACATTCGACACACAATATTTTTCTATTTTATTAAATAATTTCTGACTAGTGGCCTGTGAAAATTAAAACAATGTGCCTTATTTAATCAAACTTGTAAACGTCGACGTGACACATACATACACGATATGGAAATCCACCAAGAATATTCGAATGAAGACATACTAAATTTATTTTTTATTCATGGAGAATGTTACAAAATTATTGAAAGAACTTGCCGTTTGTTTAACGAGAGATATCCACACTTGCGACTCTAAATAAAACTACGTTTAAGAGAATAGAAGCAAATTTTAAACAATTTGAATTCAATGTACTAGAACACGCCCTAAGGTAGTCACCGGTGATGAAGACAACGAAATAAATATATTGGCATATTTTAATGTAAAAATCCACATGCATCGATCAGAGCTGCGTCTGAACATTTGGGACTATCCTACTCGTCGATACAGAGAATTTTGGCACAACATAAAATGTATGCTTTTTCTATTATAAAACTACAAGCTTTCCACCCAGGTGACAAAATACGTTGTGTAGCATTTTGTGAAACATTTTATTGAAAACGCAGGAAGACCGAAATTTTTTGAAAAAAATTATTTAGACCGATGAGTCAAAATTTAGTAGAGAAGGAATCATTAATAGGAAAAATTGGCATTATTGGGCAGAACAAAATCCTCGGATGGTTGCGGGAAGATAACTTTCAAGACACATTTAGTTTTAATGTTTTTTGTTTAATTATGGATAATAGTGTTTGTTTTGAAGTGTATGACGAAAATTTAAATTCTCGCAAATATTTAGAAATGCTTAGAGGAGTGGTTTCAAATTTTTTTGGAAAATTTACACCTAAATCTTCTAAAATAAACGTTATTATTATTATTATATATATATATATATATATATATATATATATATATATATATATATATATATATACAGTATGTCCCCTAAGTTGGAATCATATGAAAAACTTTTTTATTATTAATTTTAGAAAAAAAGTTATTCTTTATAAAAAGTTCTGCATGTTCTAAAATCTAAAATACAGTCATCAAATATCAATTTTTTTCAGTCGTATACGAGGTTTGTCAAAAAATATGAATTTTACTCAAGAGTAAAGTACCTTTAAATTTTTACAATATCGGAAAATGTTATCAAAAAAGTTGATCAGAAATAAAACTAGGTTCAAATATGCAATTACATCCATTTACATTAAAATTAAGTTTATTTTGTTTTTTAATAATATTTCTATTTTGAATGAACATTTATCTCTTGTGATTATTTATTATTATTTATGATAATTTGACTAAAATATTAAAATATACTTTTACGATGCTGTGAGTCATTTTATTTCTACAGGGTGTTGAACTTTTATTTTTCAAAAATGTTCAATAAATATAATAATGTTATCACTTAAATGGTTGCAATTGCATATTTAAATGTAGTTTTTAATTCTGCTCAACTTTTTTTAATAACATTTTCCAATATTGTTAAATTTAAAGGTACTTTACTCTGAGTAAAATTATATTTTTTGACAAACGTCGTATACGACTAAAAAAATTTGATATTTGATGACTGTATTTTAGATTTTAGAACATGCAGAACTTTTTATAAAGAATAACTTTTTTCCTAAAATTAATAATAAAAAGTTTTTCATATGATTCCAACTTAGGGGGACATACTGTATATATATATATATATATATATATATATATATATATATATATATATATATATATATATATATGTATATATCTATATATATATTATCAATACCCATATTACCTTTTAACGGTGTAGGGTGTGTATCCTTGTTACAATTATTGTTTAGATACTTCATTACATCATGCATTACATACATAGATAATAATTCATATAAACAATTTATACTCTAATGGGCCTAAACACAATTTCCATTCTCTTTCAACTGTTTCACATTATTCACTTTTTTTTTCTTTTTTTTTTTTATATATATATAAACTTTTGCAATTCACTCTTTTTTATTTTTGGCCAAAGTTTCTGCTTCTTTCCACGTTAATCCCCTATTTGTCAACGACTTTGCCACTATATTATTCCATGATTCTAGAGGCCTTCCCTCTTGTTCTTTTTAGTTGTCGTTTTTGCTTCTAATACTTGCTTCACTTGTCGGTTTACTTGCCATTCTTTGTATATGTCCCCACCAGCTCAGTTTTGCCTATTTTCTATGTATTGCAGTATTGATTCTATTCCAAGCTCGTCTCTGACATACTCATTTCTTATTCTATCTCTTATCGTAATCCCTTTTACTTTTCGTAGATATTTCATTTCGCATGCTACTATTTTACTTTTGACCTTATTTGTTGTTACCCATGTTTCGCACCCATATGTTAAAACCGGACGGAATATAGTTTTATATATATTTATTTTAGTTGGAATCGTAACTTCTCTTTGAGTAATAAATTTGTCTTTTAAAGTATAGAATAATTTGTTTGCCTTGTCTATCCTTTTAATGAGATCTGGTCTCGTTACCCTGAATCGTCAATAGTTATGCCCAAGTATTCAAATTGCTTCACTTGTTCTACATCTTGCCCTTCTACTGTAATTCTTATTTGATGTGGAATTCTTGACACTGCCATCACTTTTGTCTTGTTTATATTCATTTGCATTTGATACTTCTTGAGCACTTGGTTCCATACTTGCAGGTTCCATTGTAGATCTTGATCGGTTTTTGCAAAAATTGCCACATCATCTGCAAACGCACATTCAGATATATATACAGCTTTTAAGTTTCGATATCCCACAATTGTTTTTTTTACTGTTTTTTGGCAATCCTTTATAATCTCATCCATAAATAAGGTGAAAAGTACTGGGCTCATTACTCCTCCTTGTCGTATTCCTTCATTTGTATTGAAATGTTCAGACATCATGTTTTTACTGATTACATAGTTGCGGTTCTTGTTGTATAAACTTTTGATGGCGGTTATCAATTCTTCATCTATTTGCCTTTTCTTTAAACTTTCCCCATATTAATTTTCTATTAATTCGGTCAAAAGCTTTATCTAAATCAATAAATGCACAGAAAAGTTTTTGGTTACCTTGTAATGTCCTATTTATTAAATTTTTAATTGTGCTTATGTGGTCTTGAACACTATACCCTTTCTAAATCCACTTTGGGATTGACCCAACGTTATTTCAGTTTTCTCTAAGTCTTTGTACTAGTATTCTTTCATAAATTTTCATCGGGATACTTAATAATGTAATTCCTCTGTAATTATTACTAAATTAGTTTTATCCCTTTTTATAAATAGGAACTATTAAACCTATTTCCCCAATCTTTGGAATTCTTTTTCTTTCCATACTTTGTTGTAGAGATATTTAGTAACAAATTTTCTCCATCAACTCCTAGGTTTTTTACTCATCTCCGTTTTTATTTGGTCGTAACCATGTGCTTTTACCGTTTTTGGATATTTTTGATCGCCTCTTTTAATTCCTTCAATTTTTACTTGGTCTATGCTTTATCCCTTTTCTATCTGACTGTCACTGTCCTTTGTCCTTCACTTTACTTGTTCTGCTCGCATCCTTTACTACTGGATTTAGTAGTTGCTCGAAGTATTCTCTCCACCTGTCCATAATTTCTATATCTTCCGTTAGTAGCTTGCCTGTTTTGCTTCTTATCTTACCATTCTGTAACGTTGTGTCATTCTTTTTTAGCGATTTTATCATTTTATAGAATAGCTTTTGGTTTCCCTTTTATTTTCTTCAAGTTTTCTCCAAATTCTTCCCATGCTTCTTGTTTTGCTTTTTATTATTAATTTGTTTAACTTTTGTCCTTTGTTGTTTATAGTTATTATAATAAGTTTCTTCATTTCTCCTACCAAGATACTTCTTCCACATAGATTCTTTTTATTTGCACTTCTTTCTTTAGGTTCTCATTCCACCACTTTGTTTGTTTCCTATTGTTTGAAATGCAGCTTGTTCCACATACTTCCTCGCAGTAGTAATTACAGTATTTTAAAAACTTCCATATTTCATCGATGCTTGCTTCGTCTAGATTTTCTTTTGCCGTTCTTATTTTGTTACTTATGACTTCTTGGTATCGTTTTCGTTCTTCTTCTTTATTTAGTTTGTATGTTCTGATTGTGTTGTGGTTTTACTTTTTAATTCTATCTGATCTTTTTCTGTCTTCTCCAATTCATATCTTATTTTTGCAATAACTAGGTAATGATCGCTGTATATTTCTGGTTCCCTATGGACTTCAACGTCTAGTACCTCTCTTCTGTATTAGTTTTTGTACCAGTATGTAATCAATAATTGACTTTTCATTTCTACTCGGCATTTCTCGTGTATATTTGTGGATGTCTTTGTGTTGATAGAACGTGTTCGCTACTATCAAGTTATTTATTATACAAAAGTCAATTAAACGTTTTCCATTATTATTTAATAACATTTTCTCCAAACTTTCCTACTACTCCCCGTTTAAACTTTCTTGTTTTCCCCCACTCTAGCGTTAAAGTCCCCAGCTACAAATGTTTTCCTCCGCTGTTTTCAGTTACTACAGCTAAATCATCCCAAAATTTATTTTTATTGTCTTTTGTATCATTCTCTATCGGGTCCATATACTGCTATTATGGTTACTTTATTCCTTTATTCTAAATTCATGTTGGTACCAAATGGATGGTGCTCCAGCCCATTCAACCCAGTATGAGGTTTATCAAGAATTATCCCGTTGTTCAAAGATCGTTGGTTTTGACGCAATGGTCCATCTCATGGCCTCCCAGATCATCTGGACCTAACACCCCTGGATTTTTCATGAAGGTATGTCAAGACTAAAGTCTATTCAAGGCCAGTCTATAACAGAGATGACTTATTACATCCGGGTTCGAACTGCCTTCACGCTGAAGTAGCTAATTAAATTTATTTGCATTTATTTTTTTGCAATGTAATTTTATTTATAGGCCATAAATGTAGATATCTCGTTAAGCAAACGGTAAGTTCTTTCAATAATCTTGTAACATTTCCTCCATGAATAAAAAATAAATTTAGTATGTCTTCATTCGAATATTCTTGAGTGGATTTCCATATCGTGTATAATGTGTCACGTCGACGTTTACAAGTTTGATAAATAAGGCACATTGTTTTAATTTTCACAGGCCACTAGTCAGAAATTATTTAATAAAATAGAGAAATATTGTGTGTCGAATGTAAATACATCGATAGCAGGAAAATGGTAACAGATAGGTATAGGGAACCCTTATGAAGATTAAAAGACCACTTAATTCTCCACCACATAGAGCAACAAGATACAGGGTGTTCCATTTAAAAAATTGACTTTTGGGCAGTTGAAGTTAGTCAGATTTAGCCAAACATTTTGAACACCCTGTAAATAATGAGATGTCAAATTACACATCATTTAAAAACTTAACAGTCCTCCTAAGTATAGCTCAAATTTTGTTACTATAACTTTCTTTTTCAATCATTGACAAGCGTTTGAAAACAATACTACAAAACCAATTTTCTCAAAAAAATGAGAATATCTCAAAACTATTGATTTTTCATATAGGTTGTGCTACATGAAAGTAACTCAGATTTTAGCGTAGAATCCAAATATACAAAAAAAAATATATTATTCCATTTAAAATAAGAAAGTTTGTAGCCACTTCCGGTGTAACCGAAACTGCTAGAAAGAGCTGAAATATTTTAATTAAATAGAACTTTTCGAGCAATCCCCTATCCTAAATTTTTAAACAAATATTTCAACGGGAAGTCCATAAACTTCTAATGAACGGGTTAGCTGAATGACCCTGTATACATTGCCTAGATATTGTATACAATACCTGAATTATACAGGTTGCCGGTAACATATACATACATCTCATCGTAGATACAAACGTTCATTTAGTGAGAAACTTGGCTATTTTATAAATTGACAGCTCAAACTTTTATTTAGTTTGAAGTCATGACAACTTAACACACTTGTTTTCATTGCGAAAATGTTTTAATTATAAAATCAAACAATAAAGTTACTAACACAACCTCGAGAACAATGAGAGTAAATATTTTTGGAAAATTATAACTTTCAGTTTACTGTAACGAAACAATCAACTTTTGCTAAAATTTTTCTTCAAAACTTTCAAGATTAGATTTTTTTCGAAAACAGCGTTTTTGAGTTTTTTCGAATAACTTCGAACTGTTCGAAGTTTTCTTAGCAGAATCTAAAATTCTAAACCAACCAATTGTATATTAGAGTAACATATAAACGGAATTTCATTTTTATGCTACTTAATTACTATGGTTCATATTTTAATGTTGCTTTAAAAACATTATTAAATTTTGAATACAGTTCGACAAAATCTATGGCAAAAAAATACCACTTAAAAACATAATCAAAAGACAAAGTCAAATCAAAATGAATCGTTAGGACAATTTGTATGTCTCTAACACCTTTCATATTTCACGGACTGGAGAGAGTTAATTTAATTGTTTTTTAATAATTTTTGTTATAACAAACAAAAAAATATGCAAGTTACTATGCTGGTTAGTTTAGGCAAAAGGTATATAGAACGTATTTTCGTATCGAATATTATGAGCCTTACAATTAAAAAATACATTACTTACTAACTCAGAATCAGAGTAGACATGATTAAGTAATTTATACATTAGGTAAAAATTATACGACGTGTCTGCAAGGGTTTTTATTTTATATTCATTTAACAAGTTGTTATAAGGATAATGTCAGCATTGGCCAACTATTATACTTTTTATAATATAAGTGCTTCAAGAATATATGCTCAACGGTTTCTAAATTTTTCTTGTAGTAATCATAGTGAGCGAAACAGTTGAATTATCTTCAAGAATACTTCTAATAATTTCAGAGCAGAATTACTAATCAATTGCACATGAGTTTTGAAATTTAAATTGCAATCAAATGTAACACCTAAATCCAAGAACTTATTTATTTTTTCAGTAGAAATATTATTGATGTTGTAATCAAATTTAATCGGTATTAGTCTATTTGTAAATGACATAGTTTATACTTATTGTCAATCATAGTAAAATTGTTTTGTATTACACCAAGAATAAAATCGATTTATAGTTTGATTGCAGTGTTAGACAATCTACATGACCATTTATAATTTTAAATAACTTAGCATCATCAGCATATAACAATATGTTGCCATCAAAGTTATTAACCTAGATTAGATCCCCGAGGTACTCCATTTTTTAAAGTAAACAATTTTATTTGGTATATGCGAATTTACTCTATCATTTGAGGTATTAATGAAAGATTTTTATCAAGCTATTTGATAATTCAAAATTACCCAGTTTTTTAAGAAGAACACTATGATCAACAAAACAAAATCCTTAGTTAAATCTGTAAGTACTACGTCTACTTGTATTCCGTCATTTAGTGCACTAGAAACAGCGTGAGTAAAATTGCAAATATTGGTAGTAGTAAATTTGCCTTTAACAAAACCATCTTGAGATTCACTGATAAAGTTGGAGAGATGATTCTGAAGATACTGAGAAACGATTTCACTTTTATCTATTATTATATATATTTTAACTATTATCGATTTGAGACTATTGAGGTATTATTTTGGACATTTTCCAAATTTTCCGGAAAATATTAAATTTGTCTTTAGAATATTATTAAAAATAATAAAAGTAGATAACTCAAGGCGTTAGAGCAATTTCTGTTTATGAATAAGTATATCATCAGGGTTAGAGGTTAATTTATGCTTGAATTTACTCAAGGCTTGTGTAACTTTGTTATTATTAAGAATAGAAAATGGAAGGGTAGTAATGTCTGGTACATACAAATTTTCTGTATTGTTGCTCTGTATGTTCAGATTAATAAATTGTGAAAAGTGATCGGCAAAAGGATTCACTATATTCTGAGGGGATGTTAAAAAAGTTGGAGTTATAGTTCATGACGCCAGAAATACGTGACGGAATATACAGCGTGTTCCAAGATAAGGATAAACAGCATGGGATCTCGGAAACCGTGAGAGATAAAGTCGGTTAAATTTGGAAAAAGTTGCCGACTGGAGGGGTCAACATTTTGCTGTTGACAAACTTGTTGAGTTCGGCTTACTTCCGGAGATATTCTTTATTATACAGGGTGTTCTTTTTTTGAGTGCTATAAGAAAAAATAACGTTGATGATGATTTCTTCGAAACGAAATGTTAAAGTGAAAATTCCTGAACACCATCTTGTAGAGCGGAAATAGAGGCAATGACAAAGTGCATTCAGTTTTTTGGTAACTTGTCGAATAACTTCAAAATATAATGAAAACGAAATGGCACAATTTCGGTTTTTTCCGAATATCTCCGGAAGTAAAGCCGAACTCGGCGAGTTTCTCAAAAACAAAAATGTTGAGCCCTCGGGGGGCAACTTTTTCCAAATATAACCGACTCTGTATCTCACGGTTTCCGTGATCCCCATGCTGTTCATGCTTATCTTGGACAAAGCTGTATACATATATAGTGAGAGAAGTTTGCAAATTACTTTTGTATAGGTTACATTTTATGTCAATTTCTATGACACCTTAATTTGGCGTTTTAATCAGCCATTTAAGAAAGCAACCTACTCTTTAAAGCATTACTTTTTAACAAACTTTTGATTTACATCCATTAAATTTTTATGTTTGAGTAGTTCTCTTTGTGTTGTTTCAGCTAATACCAATTTCCGAGACAAGGTAAAATACATTTAAAACTTTTTGAGGGTATTATTTCATGACTACTAATAATGTTGTTAATAAAAAAATTTAATCCGATATCTTATAAATAAGATGGAGATATTATTATTTCGAAACCGAAAATAGTTTAAACCCCTTTTTTTCACTTTTTCCGATGAATTAGGAGTTAGTTAAGGTTCGTTAAAATAAAAAAAAAAATGTCGCTGGTCGGCCGACAGTCGGTATGTAAACACAATATCCAAGATGTCAAGAAAAACCACCGGTCCGATTTTTTGTGATACTTCTGACATGTAGATGTTATTTATAATAGTGCAGATCTGATTAGATTTTGGGCATATTCTGTGCCGCCACAAGGTCTTTAACCTAAATAGATGTTCGAATTTTTGGAATATTTACAAAAATGTTCATTTTACAGATTTTCTCTTCAAACCAAAAGTTGTTTGTAATTTAGTTATACACAGCTTTTGTTTAAACTACGTTTAAATTACGTTACAGAAATTATTTTAACAACTACAAAAAAAAATATCAAATATACAAATAAAAGTTGTTGCAAATCTTATTATATTTATTATCGGAACAGTGTGGGAATTCTGTGAAAAAAGCTCGTTCGAACAGTTCGCATAAGAACAAATGGAGAGATTGAAATATTTTATTTCCTGAGGTGAAGTCGTAATATAGAACACTGCTATTGAGATTATCGTTCTATTCGAAAATGAAAATGAAAATTGTATACTATTCGGACTACGTTAGTTCGTGGTTGTGGCCACTAGATGTCGCACCTCGTACTTGTCGAATATAGCCGAATGAATACGTTTATACGTAAGGTATCATAAAATTGAGATTTAATTTTCTTAAACGTGTTAACTCAAATTTTTAATCGCCAAATAATTATGATTGATTTCACAGAATATATACCGAGCGATCATAAAGTTTTTAGATAAGGGATGGCTATGATTTTGACATTAGCAACAGTCTTTGATAACAAGATGAGTATTGTTGGTTGCATATACGATAGACCAAATCTTTCCCTGAAAACTCGGCTACACAAGCAACAGTGTTGTACGCCCGCTCGCCGTTATTGAAAACACCGCTATGGAAATAAGATTCAATAATATTTCTTTTATGTTCTGCCAAAACATAATTTCTTCACAAAAATTTAATGAACACTGACAATCGATTGATGTTTATTAGCTGAAGTTGTTAAAGCCGTGAAAAATTTGCTTATCTAAAAACTTTATGATAGCTTCATTTGAAAAAAAACAGAATATATTTCAAAGACAAAAACCCAATTAAAATATCTTCTGATAAACTACCCCACAGAAATAATCACCCAAAATGTGTACATATAAATTATAAAAATGCCGAAAAAAGCGAATTTGTAGAATAAGTTTGTTTATGGTCATGAAAGCACATACAAAAAAATTTAATCCAACCGAAAGATTGTAATCGTAAAATAAAGTTTACGTTGCCGTGTATAACTGGCAAAAGCAACTGAATGTAGGGCACTTAACAACTACTTTTACCACAAAGATACAGAATTCTCTTTGTTAATGTTCCATTAATCAACATTAATACTTGCAACATTCTAAACAACACATTCGTATTATTAGTTACTTTAATTACAAGAATAATCAACTGCGACCGTAAATTATGCAAAATTTTCGTTGAACTTTCCTGGACTAACTGATTCGTCTTTTCAGTTTCTTTGGCGAACATTTTATTTTATCGACTGAGTGTTTTTAAACCAAGACAGATTAACCTCAAACAACTTTTTAATTGCTTTAGCGAAATAGTTTTAGATGAGAACGTTGAAAATTATAAAGCATATGCCAGCAAACTTATCAGACGTTATTGTCAACTTTAGGGGTATTGTCCGTTTAAGAGATCTTTCAGTAATTCATAGACCGCCGCGTCACTCTAGAGTTCTTAAAGAAGGGTATGAAGTATTCCGACGAGTTTAAGCACTCTTTTGATTGTTTAAAGTTGAAGCTCATTATCTTCACACGATAATAAAACCGCAAGTTGAGTTTAAAATTTCGTTTGCAGGCATTTTTTGTTTTTATTTATTCAAGTAGTACAAACTCGTCAAAAAGGTATGCGGAAAAGAGATTTTAACGTCAACTTTGATGTGTGCAGAATATTTATCACCATCAACTCATCAATTATTCGAGGAGTAAATATGAATATTTCTGTACAAATTATGTAGAATATACCTACTAAAAAAGAATTTTTAAGGTTAATTGATTTTGGAATCAATATGTTAGTACATTTACATTTCAATACAAAAGAAATTGTATTCGCAAGTATGGTCCACAGCAATCCTTAGATTCGCAACAACATGCAGTAGTTTTCACATTGAATAATAGATTATTGTGTGATTGGACATTTTAAAATTTTGACAAAAAATAGTGCTATGTATGATACAAGTGTGTGAAGTAAGGCTTTTATGCATCATGAGTATAAAACACGAGTCGCAGAGGAATGCTTTAACGCAAGGAGTGCATAAAAGCCCTTCCTCCACATGTTTTTTACAATACTATACGATGTCAGAACTAAGTTTTGCTAAATAAAACAGTTACTGCAGCTAAAAAGCTAAACCGCGTGGCCTAGACTTACCTTTAAATCATTTCTTCATTAGATTAAATGTTCGAAGTGAACTCAGTATGATGTTCACAAAAATGAATTTTTCTGGAATATTATATTGGAATACATTGAATTGAACTAAATGGTCCAATCCAATTCTCCACAAAATATTCATTTTTTGTCAAAAGTAAAATAGTGGTCACTTGGAATATTTAATGTAATAAAATTTTCAAGAACAATAGTTATTTGTGTAACTAGTGCAAAAAGTGCATAACTATTTGTTGCACGATGCACATAACATTTTGTCTACGATTGAAAAAATAAAGAATTTAAAAACTAATTTTTGCAATAGTGTAGTGCAAAAAATAATTTACTTTTACACTAGCTAGCATTAATGCAAAAAGTGAAACTTTGTCGCATTAATTACTGCAAAAAGTAGTCACTTTTGCAATGATCGTAGAAAATAATTACTTTATGCAACAAGCGTGTAAAGTAGGTCTTTTTACACACGTGTTACATACAAGATTTTTTCTTTATAACTTCAACGTTTAATAATTTTTATCAGTGCTACTGAACTAATCATTTGGGGTAATTCATTGAAACTCTGCTTTAACTTAAGTTGGCGTAATTGGATTCTAGTTGAAAAATTGTACTAAATATGGACGTTATTTTTCGGTTTTGTAATGTTTTTACTGTGGTGTTTCTCAACATTAAAAACTAAAAACTAAACTAAAAACCGTGTTTTACCGTTTTAATTGTATCACAAAGTATGTAAAATATTTTTTGAATTCTTGAGTTAAAAGGTAAACGGAAAAGAGATTTTAACGTCAAATTTGATGTGCAGAATTTTATCGTCACCATCAACTCATCAATTATTCGAGGAGTAAATATGATTATTTCAAATTGTACAAATTATGTAGACTATACCTACTAAAAAGAATTTTTGCTGTTAATGATTTTTGGAATCAATATGTTAGTACATTTACATTTCAATACAAAAGAAATTGTATTCGCAAGTATGGTCCACAGCAATCTTAGATTCGCAACAAAATGCAGTAGTTTGCACATTGAATAATAGATTATTGTGATGATTGATGGAACATTTTAAAATTTTGAAAAAAAAATAGGGAATGTATGATACAAGTTTGTGAAGTAAGGCTTTTAAGCATCATTAGTATAAAATACGAGTCGCAGTAGGAATGTTTTTTAACGCAAGGAGTGCGCATAAAGCCCTTCACCCACATGTATTATACAATATTATATCGATGTCAAGAACTAAGTTTTGCAAATAGAAAACACTTACTGCAGCTAAAGCTAAAGCCGCGTGGCTCTAGACTTACCTTTAAATCACCTGCTTCATTAGATTAAATGTTCAAAGTGAACTCAGTATTGATGTTCACAAAAATGAATCTTCTGGAATATTATATTGGAATACATTGAATTGAACTACATGGTCCAATCCATTCTCCACAAAATATTCATTTTTGTCAAAAGTAAAATAATGGTCACTTGGAATATTTAATGTAATAAAAATTTTCAAGAACAATAGTTATTTGTGTAACTAGTGCAAAAAGTGCATAACTATTTGTTGCACGATGCACATAACATTTTGTCTACGATTGAAAAAATAAAAGAATTTAAAAAAACTACTTTTTGCACTAGTGTAGTGCAAAAAAATAATTTACTTTTGCACTAGCTAGCATTAATGCAAAAAAGTGAAACTTTTGGCACAGTAATTGCTGCAAAAAGTAGTCACTTTTTGCACGATCGTAGAAAATAATTATTTATGCAACAAGCGTGTAAAGTAGGTCTTTTACACACGTGTTACATACAAGATTTTTTCTATAACTAAACGTTTAATAATTTTTATCAGTGCTACTGAACTAATCATTTGGGGTAATTCATTGAAATTCTGTTTAACTTAAGTTGGCGTAATTGATTCTAGTTGAAAAATTGTACTAAATATGGACGTTATTTTTCGGTTTTTTGTGTTTTTATGTGGTGTTTTCTCAACATTAAAAACTAAAAACTAAACTAAAAACCGTGTTTTACCGTTTTTGTTTGTATCACAAAGTAGGTAAAATAATTATTGAATTCTTTAAGATAACCTCAAAATTCGTTTACAGAAAAATCTAAAGAAGTTAAACAGAGATTATTTCTGCAGTTAAAGATGTCAGATATAGAAAGTGTGTTACTGGCTTATTTTTCTGATAAGTTGCAAAGCTATAAACCAGCAACATTATGGTCTTTCTAATCAATGTTCTTGTTTTCACTTTATTATAAAAATAAGGTTATGTAAGTAGACAACCGGAAATAAGGTTACTTTTTACGCTCTAGAGTGTATAAATATAAACCAAATGAGTTCTTTTATAGAAAATTGGAGTTCTTTTATAAAAATAGAACAATTTTTACTTCGAATGGTGGTAATACTGATTTGATATTAAACGTCAAAGCTGTCGTTACGTTCGGCGTGCATTAATTTAAATCGTAATGTTCAGTAGATATATTTATCTACCTATTTTTATTTTCACCATTTTTTTTAGATTCAAACCATTGTATATATACAATGGTCAAACGTATGATAAAATGTATCTATTAATTAAAGTTAAACCAGCATTTAAACCAAAACTTAATGAAGATATTGCCACCCTAGCAATTATACTTCAAAGTTCCTTAAATTTAAAATAGTGTTAATCTGAAAAGAAAAGAAAAAAAATAGTATACAGAATTCGTTTCAGAAGGCATTTTAGCAACTGTACTCGTTTTATAAATTGCATCTTCTGGAACTAGAATTTAGAGTATTTATCAAATTTAACTCAATTTTAATATATTAATACTATGAGTAATCAAATTATTGTGTATATTTGTGTTCTTTTTATTGATTCATAAGCGTTAAAAATTTTCGTAATTTAAATAGAACTTTTCAAAATATACAATTCAAAACCAGTATGGTCAAATATAGTCAATGTGAATATATACAGAACGAAATTATAATTTATATACAGACCGAATAAAGTCTGTATACGTAATACAGGAATTTTTTTATTATCAACTATTCTGAAAATTGACTTTGGTATCAATTTGTGCTTCGATCAAGATGAAAATTGATCACAAGAGGTTTGTATTTTACCGAGTAAATTTGGCTTGTTTAATGAAAATCTGTTACCTAGCCATTTGACCAGAAAAACTGTCTATTAATTACTAGGTTGATAATTTTTACAATTTGGTAAATTTAAACAAAACTGACCAATTTTAAAAATAATCACAAAATGTACAATAATTTTCCGTATAATTACAACCTATTAAACAATGGAATAAAAATAGGACATAAGATAAGAGAGAATAATAGATCCGGTAGAATAAACAAAAGTGACATGAATAGAATCGAAATTATTATTCAAATATTAAGTTTTTCAACACACTGAACGTAGCATACTGCTTTAATCAACAATTTTTCGTAATCACTACACTCAATAATTCCTACATAAACTTTCCTTACACTCCTTTATTTACAAGTGATGAAGTGGTGCCATAACAAAAGTTTTACAGATGCTAAAACAATTATCAAAATTACAAATGTGAAAATCTAATAAATATTGAAATATTTCCGTTCAGATACACACAGTTTGAAAAACTGAAAAACAAATAATAAAACTCCGCATTGTTATCTCCAAGAATCATAGAGAAATCTACGTCAGTTACTATATTAATTACAAATGATCACTCTAACATTATTTACCTTCATCATCCTCGTCACTAGAACTCTCATCATAAGTGTCGTCTTGAGCAACAACTTTTGTTTTCTCTTTCTCGTTAGATTTCACTTTATCACTCACCTCACTATCACCTTTCACATGCTTATTATCACTTACAGCAGCGGAATCAGCTCTTATATTAACCGAAGACTTGGACACCTTAGAAAGTCGGCGTATTCGTAAAAGAGACATTTTTGGTCCCCGAACAAAGGAATTTTCCTATTAATTTCCAGACAGTGTTTAATGCGCGAACTAACCTAAGGAAATGGGTTCATAATCTACATACTTTATCTTATCAGAAGTATTCCAAACATATTATCTTAATCACATGAGTGTGTTTTACTTTTAGATACCGAAAGTGTTAATTATTATTATTATTATAAAATTGTTAAAATAACTAATAGATAAGTTGGTTATTTTTTAAGAGTGTTGTTTATGTTAATCAAAAATTTGGTATTTTGTAAATATTGATGTCTGAAGTTGCATTCGATTATTGTTCTAGAAGGAAGAGAGAAAATATACTTGTCCGATATTCACCTGTTCGTGAGACAAATTACAAGAGGAAACAAATTTTATATTCAAAATATTGATTTAAAATTAATCATTTATAGTTCTTTTAATTATTTTTTAAATATTAAACAGTGATATCAAATTATATTTGGTGTTAGTGACAAAAATAGTGTTTTGTCATATTTCAAAACCAAGTGAAATGCAAATTTGGTCGTTGGATGTTTTAATGTTGGATTGCTAAATCGATCTCATTTAAAATAGTAGCAATCAGTAGTATAAAAAAATTATTTTTCACTTTACTGTAATTGAATGATAAACCACTAGGATACGAGATGTATAAACAATTCCATAACAACTGGGGCGTAATTAGAGGGCTTAATAAATTCATTACGCCCTCAAAAATTGTTTGATCTTAAATGATGATCTATAAAATAATCAAATTTATTTTATAAAATACAATTTGTAATACATACAAAGAATTAAGTATTCTTTTTCATATATTGCTTTCGATTTAACGGGTAGCAAACTTCCGTGCTTTTTAAGCATTTTCTTATACACATTCTGGTAGGGCTTTCATAATTGCAATTCAATGCCAAATTTGATAATTAATAAACAATTTGTTTCATGTCTACCAGATATTATAGGTATTTGCGTAGGTAAGCGGTGCACCCAAAGATGCCAATTCTATTTGTTTTTAAGAATACAAAGTGAAAAATAAAATCTTTGTATGCACCACAGCGTTACTGAATGATTACGACCATCGAACCATATCCATCTCTTGGGCTAAAGCCCTCAAGCTGGATTCATGGTTTTCCGGGCGTAATCACTATAATAACGCACTTGGTTGCATAAATAGCTATTAAACAACTTACAATATAAGAAACACACAAACATCGCAAACGTCACTATAAATCAATATCCTGCATAAGGTTCCAGCACTAATTTTCAAAATATGTAATAAAGTAACATCTCAACTATGTACACTCATGAAATTTAAAACTTGGACACCACAATCTCTGTAAACAAAAGTTTGCACATTGTGAAGCAGGCTTAAGGGTATCATTTACAATTCTAACAGCAGGTAGTCTCAGGAGGGGTTATCTTATAGAAGGACTGTAGAATGAATCATTACACTAAGCACGTTTTAGAAAATAGGTAATTTACGTTGCTTACTTATTTTTTTTTTTCTTTAAAGAATATATTTGAAGGTATCGCTAATTAAACACCATAGCTCGATTAATTATCGAATCAAAATTTTGTTTAGGAAATGTTTACAAAATAAAATTAGAAATAATTTTGATTTAAAAACGTCTACAAGCAATAACTTTTAAATTAAATCAAAAACTAAACATGGTTATTTGGGTTGACTGATTATTACTTATTTTTAAATAAATCTAACCTACTAATTATTGTAAGTTATTAAAAAAAATCATTAAACTCTCTATTCATAATATTTAGTCCTTACAAAATGTATATTTTATGACGTTTCATTTTTTCTGTAGTTAATATAAAAAGTGAAAATAAAAACTAAGGCAATTCTTATTGTCAACGTATATATTTAGTTTTTTGACAAGAATTTATTACATAATTATAATTAAGATACCAAGTTATAGTTTAAAATTAAATGAAAACTTTTTTTTTAAATAAAGGTATTACTATATAAATAAATATAAGAAATCAATAATGGGTGTGACCTCCATTATTATTGATACATTCTTGGAGGCGTCTGCTCATTGACGCTATCAAGGTATCAATATAATTAATATTAATCGTTTCCCATGCGGTATCAATGGCTGCAATTAGTGCATTACGGTTTACTGGTATAAAATTTGGCCCTTGTTGTCTTCGGATAACAGCAAGTATTCGAGCCCAAACATTTTCGATAATGTTAAAATCTGGGCTTTTGCTGGCCAGGGTAACAGCTCCAAGTTATTTGCTTGTATCCAATTGCGCACAACCTGCGAAGTATAGGGTCATCATATCCCGATAGTTAATTATCGAATGTTCCAAGAAAATATGTGTAAATAGTAAATGGAATCTACTAACGTAACGTTAACGGCAATCGGAACATTAATTTGGACGGTGCTACGTACGAATTTTAGAACAGATTCGCAAGTCCTGATTGTTCCACGAACGGTTTGCGGCGTTCCCGCAACTTGTCGTTTTTTCTCCGACATCAAAGAAAATGAGCGCGAATGCGTTTGCAGGTTTGGACGAATCTAAACAAAACGGCGAACAAACTTATGCGGGAGAATTAAATTATTTATTTTTTGTCCTCCCTTTTGTGGGTTTGTTGTGTTTTAGGTAATATTATGGAGTTGACAGAAGAAAAATGTTTTAAATTAAATTTAAATCAAAATTATTTCTAATTTTATTTTGTAAACATTTCCTAAACAAAATTTTGATTCGATAATTAATCAAGCTATGGTGTTTAATTAGCGATACCTTCAAATATATTCTTTAAAAAAAAAAATTAAGTCGGCAACGTAAATTACCTATTTTCTAAAACGTGCTTAGTGTAATGATTCATTCTACAGTCCTTCTATAAGAAAACCCCTGCTGAGACTACCTGCTGTTGGAATTGTAAATGATACCCTTAAGCCCCTTCACAATGTGCAAACTTTTGTTTACAGAAATTGTGGTGTCCAAGTTTTAAATGTCATTAGTGTACATGTTGCTAAAAGTATGTGAGTGGACTGGGTTGTTTTAGATCATACACAATTCCTGAAATTATTCATCCACGTTATACTCTTTCTGTCAGGTCATCTCTTCTCTGTTTTCCCTTGTTTTTTATTATTTGAAATTTCTTTTAATGATTGTCATTCGGGGACTATGGACATATTGTTTTAGATATTCGACTAACACCTTATCGATGATCATATCAGAGCACAGAAGTTTAATGATATATTGAACAGACTTGACTTAGCACATTTTGGATTTGAGTTAGTCATGTTTAAGTTTTCAATGTGATTTTAACCTATATCAAGCTGGAACCGCTACACTACAAAATAAAAAATTATTACACTCATAATTAAGAACTCAATTAGATGCTAATTAAATTCTCTACTCTCAAATTAAGTGCTCGATGTTTTCTTGGTAAAGTGGCGGTTTCAGCTTTACATCAAGCTGTTCAAAACTAAGAAGGAAACATTATTTTGAAAAACCGGATTGGGCATGAATTAAAAGGTTAATTGATGCTAACTAAGTAGCTTATTGCCAAATAAAATATTCAATGTTTTATTGAAGAAACATGTGGAGGTTCTAGCTTTGGTCAAACTGCTACCTTTACACCCAAAAAACCAAGAAGGAATTGTTTACGCAAGAATTAAAGGCTAATTAGATGCTAATTAAATGTTCTATTGTCAATTAAGCGCTCGATGTTTTTTTGAGTAAAACGTGTGGCACTTGCAGCTGGAAATCAATCTGAAACTCCCATCCGTAAAAACTAAGAATAACCATTTATTTATTTATTTATTCGTATGGTACATTATACAAATATTGTATTGTGATGTAAGTGTTATGTATGATGCCCCAGAAGATCAGTATAAACCTGTATAGTGTGGTGACGAAACCGTGTGCAATAGTGGATTGGTTTGTCTTGGCAAAGTATTTACTTCAAGGTTTAGGGAAAACCACTAAAAAAACCTAAACATGCCCAACCCTTACCCACCCTAGTATTCACATGTAAAAATATTAATTAATGTGTAGAAAAACATTATAGAAGGTAAATAAGAACATAAAATATAACAGCACAGCCTTGCATGACGACATATAATGGACCGGTCCAAGCGCCAGTCATGACAATGACGCAAAAAAATGAATAAAATAACAATAAATAATAAAAAATAGAATAGAATAACAATTAATTTAGATATCTCACATATTAACCGTAATTAAATGTCCTATTCTTCGAATTAATACCGATAAACGTTCTTTTTGGGTATAACGTGTGGAGGTTCCATATTTAGATCAAGTCATAACCGCAACGCTTAAAAACTAAGGAGAAACCATTAATTTGAATAATTGTTAACGAACATTTGAAGAACCAATTCGATGTTCTGTACCCTTATATCACCAATCCACGATTGCAGTTTTTTTTATATAAACCAGATAGTAGTGTGGTGACGAAACCGTATGCAATTGTTTTCGTCTTGGCAAAGGATTTGTTTGAAAGTTTTAGGAAAACTTAAACCTAAAAATATCCTTTACCCAACTAGTATTTATATGTTATAATTATTTTGATTAAGTGTGTCTGTGTAAATCCATTATAGAAGGTAAAAAAGAACATAAAATAAACAGCGTTAGCCATTGCATGACAATCAATGTGCTACATGTAAAGCCAACGTATCTAATACGTCGTCTGTGCGTTGCAATATTTGCAAAAGAATTCCCTGTGAAAGTTGTATTGGATTGAGGGAAGAAGATTTCAAACCTTTAATAGAAAATAAAAAAAAACTGGAATTGTAATAATTGCCGTTCTGTCAGATCTCTACGCAGTAACTCCGTTCGTGAAGATAAATCTACCGATATATTAAATAACAGTCGTTTAAATGAAATTAGACTATTGAAAAGGACGCATCAAACTTTTAGCTGCCTGCAGATTCTTATGTCTGAAATTAATAATCTGAAAGTAGCAGCAGCAATTTCATCTACGAAAGAAAACTACATGAACAGATAGATTATAGACAAAGTGACTTCCGACTTAGATATAATCTGTCAGTAGATACCTAACCTATAACCAGAAGCGATTCGAATCTATCAAAAAAACCAATTCGTAGTTTATTGTATCCCTTACAAATACAAAGTTTGTTTTAGTTAATGTCAGATTTTTATTCGCTGATGGAAGTATCCCAATCTACATACCATATGTATGACGAAGGTTAAACAAACATCTTTTGTTACTGCGATTATGAACAATAAAACTATTTAATTTAATGTCTTCAACTTAATAAGTTGGTATGTTGTTGACTACTATTAGCAAGTCGAAGTTTATCTTGATTACTGATGTTGTGGTTAAAAATGAAAAATGTTTCTTAAATCATCGGAAACCTAAAATGGTCTTGTTTGTTAAGACAACAAAAAGCCATAAATTGTTCTTTGAGGGGTAGTCTCACAATTTCCTTCAACATGGTAACAACGGAAGAAGATATTGGTATTGGGTAAATGAAGCATCTATGAAATATAAAGAACCCACAATTAGAGAACAATGATGATAATGTTAATACACCACCCACCCATGTCCAATAAGATATAAACTTTAAACTGATAAAACACAATAGGTATTAAAGAAGCTGCAGCATAGGGTAAATGTTATACCCCGAGGTTAGTTAACGAGACTTTGGAAGGAATAAGCGACTTCATCAAAACAAAGTTTTCAAGAATTGAAAAATCTTCAAAAGCAATTTGTCATGAATGAAAACTTATAGAAATAAGCCCAGTGATTTCACATTCATTAGCAAAAGCAACAATTTTACAAGCAATTTTCTCTATCCTGTATTTGTCGGAGGACTGTTGGAAGAAAGAATAAGTTAATTATATTTGCCACAACTTTGAAGCTAGACAAGTAAACCCCCTTACCTCAGGTTAAACAATACAAATTTAACGTTATTCCTTTGATTGCAGACTTTCAAAGCTAAGGAGATAGTTTCCATCGAGAATGCATTATCTTCACCTTACGGAATAGAGAAGTTCTTTGTACGTATTTCTTCTTGCAGTTTATTAACATATTAATGCATAAATTAGATAACAGAGTTATTTTTAAAAGGATTCCAGTTTTTTGTTAGATATATGTTTATTTTAGTTATTTTATTTAAAGAAATACACTGTACGAGGTTTTGTACAGATTTCAAATAAATTTATTCTTTTCTAAGGCTAATGTGGTTTACAATTTGTTGATGAAGATTTCTGTCAGTGAGTTGGTTTTTACTATTTTGGTGTAAATTCTTTCTCCGAAACTGTTATTCCAGTTTACATTAGTGCGCTTTAAAAAAAAAGTTATAGACTTAATGGAAAGCTTATTCAATCGTGCGAGTAACCATCAACATAAAGCAAGCATCGACTTCTCACATTATAATAAATTGCGCACTTCCTCAAAAATTTGCTTAGATAAAAATAAATTATTGTAAACACACGATGTAGTGGGACAATGTTTCAAACCTCCTAATGCATCTCGAGCAACAAATCTACTGGTGCCACACCATAAACTTTTGTATTTCTCTTGGGTACAATGCTTTTTGTGAAAAACCTATTCAATGATTTACTACCTTATTTATCTCATCAATTCTGGAATTAGAATAAAACTCAATAATAAGCAACAACTTTTTCAACATACACTTACCGAAAGCTGCCAACATTAAATTGTACACAAGTAACTTTATTTAATAAACGTTCGAAATAAAATAATAACTAAAAACTAACCAACTAAACCTCTTTTCTAACCTAAATTCAAAGTCAGTACCAACTGAGATGGCAACTCAAAAATAAGGTACCAACTTAAAATAGAGAACAAAACTATCATTTGTGTAAATTCTTTAACATTTTTTTATTGATCCATACTTCATCTGTCGTAGAAAAAGTATAGTCTGCAACACGCGTTTGTAGGTCGGCTATCCCGCACTCATGTGCGGAATATCACCGCATCTCCAAACTTGTTACAGTATATACTATTCTAAAATATTTGAATCATCATCATCATCATCGCCTATATCAATCCATTTTGGATGTAGGCCTCTCCAAGTGAATGTCATTCTTGTCTATGGTTGTGTGTACTCCAATTGTAGTTAGCCACTCTGTTAATGTCATCAGTCCATCTCATGGGGGTCTTCCTCTAGATCTTCTTCCTTGCTCTAGGTCTCACTGCATTACTACCTTCGTCCATCTGTTGTCTTCCCAACCTCGCCACGTGACCCGCCCATTGCCATTTTTGTTTTAATATTTTTTCCACTACGTCCTCCACCTTTGATGTTGATCTTATCCACTCATTTGTCCTTCGGTATCTTAACGATATTCCCAGCATCGACTTCTTCCATTGCTCTCTGAGCTATACTTAATTTTTGTTTTTTATCTTTGTCAATGTCCAGGTCTCTGCACCGTAAGTCAAGACAGGTAAAACATTCTGATTAAATAATTTGGTTTTGATTCTTGGTCCATTTTGCTTCTAAAAACTGCTTCCACTTACTAAATGCTGCCCAACTTAATTTGATTCTTCGGTTTATTTCTTCTTCTTGATTTGATTTTGTTAGGCTAATTCTCTGACCCAAATATATGTAACTATCTACCTCTTCCACAACCTTGTTGTTCAATTTAACCTTATTGTCCTATCCTACCTCTCCGGATTTCTCTTGCAGATCTGTCATCATCTCTTGTAAATCCGTTACATTATCTGTTATTAATAGGACATCGTCAGCAAATCTTAAGCGGTTCAACGTGTTTCCATCAAAACATTCACTCCCTTGTTATCCTAGTTAAAATTTTTAAAACATCTTTCAGACACATTATGAACAATTTAGGCGAGATAGTGTCTCCCTGTCTTACTCCTTTTTTTCATTTTAACTTTGTTTGTTTCGCATGTGTCTTAACTATTAATGTTGCATTTTGATATATATTTCGAATTAGATTTGTATACCTATGATCTATTCGGTTATTTTGGAGGGAATTTAAGATGGCGTTTAGTTCAAGAGAGTCGAATGTATTACTTTTGATCTATCTTATGAGTTTTATAACACATATTCAAAACGTTGTCTCGAACACGTATAAGATGTTTGGCTTTATACAACTGGAAACGAGATTTTAATACTAAAGTGTTAATTATATTCTACATTTCGTTTGAATATGGATCGGTTGTATGGTCTCCAAGTTCTAAAGTACATTCGGAAATGCTGAAAAAGGTGCAAAGACGATTGCTCAAATTTCTTTTATTTTACCTTAAATGGAGTTGATCCCAACTAAAGCTTTGATCATAACACCTTACTTAAAGAGTGACATGAATCTGTTAGAATCGAGAAGAAGCGTAACATACCATATTAAATTTCTATATAACTTAGTCAATGGCAAAATCGACTGTCCTTTCCTGTTAAACAAAATCTTTAAGTTAATTTTAATTGTAATATTACTTTTAAACCTGGTTTCTCTTTTGAATTAATATTTGATTATCTACAATAATATTTTTTCTGCAATTGGGTGTATACCTGTAGAAAAATATACATTATTATTATTATAATAATTAAAAAATCGTTAATTTTAAAGTTGGTTTTTTTATTTCACTTGCACTCTAAATAAAGTTATATTTTGTCTTTTTAAACAATCCTTCATTTAAACTTTTACTTTACTGATTAATTTTACCAACAAAACATCGAGAGCTAAATTCGACAATACGGTAATTTAATTAACCCTTAATTCTTGTGTAAACAATTTTATAAATTAATGGTTCCTTCTTAGTTTCTAAACGTGGTTGTTGCAGCTTGACATTAAGCTAAAACCGCCACACATTTTACCCAAAAAAAAACATCAAGCGCTTATTTTTATAATGTACTTAATTAGCATCTAATTTGTCCTTAATTATAAAGTGTAATAATTTTTTTTTGCAATGTTCAAGCTTAATATAAAAAAATCAAGTAAAAGTGGAAGAAAACTCCTGTTACTCACTTTTGTATAATTATTACAATGATGATATTGTTCGGTAATCATCTTTCACTTCAAAGTTTCAATTACCCCCCTTAACTCTGTTTATAGCTCATCGTGAACAAAATCGATTGAGCATGAGCTCGGATAAGTAACAGTAATTAATGTAATTTTGAAATTTTCAAAAAATATTTAAAGTGTAAAGTAAGTTTTTAAAAGTGACTTATTTCTATAAAAGAATAAACAAGATAACATTAAAAATGAAGACAACATGAAAAACTTATAAACCTATAAAATAATTATACACGGTAGGTATGTTTCAACCATAAAAGAAATATTATATGAACTAAAAGTGAACTATACGAATGTCAATGACAACTCATGTCAAAATATTATCTCTTAGCAATAATGTTTAACCTTACATACATACTAACGAATGAAGTATTTTCGAATCAAATTATTAACATCTACCAGGTGTGTGTTATGATTTGATGCTATGCAAGTTTTTTTTTCTATCTACTCACATTAACCTCAAAACTACGCAAGTTACGTTCCGCCAAAGAAACAAGTTATAGTTTATAATTGATTGAAAATGCCGAGTTTTGTTTTGCCTGAGAAGATGTATTTGCGAAACGTGTTACTTTTGTCTTATTCTATCAAAAAAGTCCTAGTAGGCTAAAAAGTTTGAAGATGCGAATTGGAGAAGTTATTGGATGAAGATCCAACACAAACTCAAAAAACAATTGACAAAAAGATGAATGTGAGCCGAGTAGCAATTTATGAACGATTACAAGCGATGGGAAGATACAAAATATGGGAAGATGGATGCCATAGAAATTGATTGACAGGCAATCGGAAAATCGAAAAATCGCCAGTGAAATGCTTCATCAAAGGTATAAAATGGCGTATTTCTGAATCGAACAGTAACGGGTGATAAATAAGTTATGACAAAAGTACCAAGAAAAAAAATTCTGGCGGAGCCGGCCCATCGACTGCAAGACCAAAACGCATTGGTCGCAAGACCATTATCTGTCTCTGGTGAGACCAGGCTGGTGTCGTACATTATGATACGTTAAAACTTGAAGAAAAGGTTAATATAGACAACAAATGATCAATTTAAACTTTGCATTGATCGAAAAACGACCACAATACGAGTAAAGACGTGATAAGGTGATTTTACAGCAAAACCAGTGAAAGAAGTGTTTAAATCACTTGATGGCAACTTTTTATCGCAACCTCCGTATTCTTCAACTGACAACCACCTTTTTCGCATCGATGGAGCATGCGCTTGAAACAGCACTCCGCCATATGTCATATGTTTCAGAAAGAATCCAATGTATTTGGGAATGTGTATTTCACAAATTAAGAAATATCTAATTTTTTAGTAATTATACCTATCGTATCAGTTTCCATCGAAACGATAATTATTCTAAAAGGAGGCATGCGAGACATTTAACATTCGAAACTGAAAAACTTTCATATAAGTACCTATTATGTATGAAGGTATTTTTAAAACCTAAATACCCTTTTGTATAATAGTCCAGTCAGAATTAGCATTTTTGACGGGAAAAAAAATTTTATCTAAGATTTTATTGGTTTTTTAAGGTGGAGAATGACTTCTAGAATGATAATGTTCAAGAACTAATCTCTGCCCTGCTGATTATTAAGGGAGTTACAAGTGGTAAAATTGCGTGTTTTTTTCACTTTCTTTGCACAGCCGATGAAAATATATTACTTTCTCGAAAATGATGTGTTGATGATATGTTGTATGGCACTGAACCTGACCACAATTCTGCAGGAGTATTCGTTAATTCCGTTCATGAGAATACAGACAGAAGCCACTAGCCCTCATTTTGAAAAATGTTGACATTGAACATTCGCTACACAGCAAGCTGAAAATTGCTAAAAGAAGCCCAAAGCATACGTCGCACACGTGGAAAGCGCGACTGCCAAGCACAATTTGGTTCAGGCTTAGTTTAATTTTGTAAATTTTTTCAACGTAAACGCTAGATCCGTTATTTCAACAGACAGTTTTGATAGATCTTACTGTTTGGACCAAAAACATAAAAAATAAAGATTTTAAAAGTTCATATTAGGGTCGTTCTTATTAAACAAATTGAGAAGGTAAAATGACTGTATAAATAAATGGCCGCAGGGGTCAAACAAAAGCAGCTAGAAATTGGTTTTTTCAATGAAAAAGTGCTCATTTTTTTCGTTTTTTAAAAGAAGAAAATTTGTCTCCGTCTTTTGTTTTCAAATAGCAATTTTTTTTTTTTTTTTTAAACAATTATTGTTAATAAATAATTAGACTGAAATTTTCGTGACAAGTAAAAATCAAAATCAATGAAACGGTTCCCGTGTTATAGAGACCTTCTCGAATTTTAAAAATTTGCGCGGCGCTCGCGCCCGAAGCCGCCCGGACGCGCGTCCTCGCACCTGCCGCTCCTTAAATTAACGTTAACGTTCAGTGCTACTTTACCATTAATACTAGCATTATAGATTTCTATCTTTTTGGAAATGAAAGTTCTACCCTTCCTTTACTTGGCACGAAAAATTCAGTTGCATAAGTCCTAATTATTTATTAACAATAATTGTTTAAAAAAAACCTTGCTATTTTGAAAAACAAAAGACGGAGACAAATTTCTCTGTTTTTAAAAACGAAAAAAAATAAGCACTTACAATGCAAAAAAACGGATTTCCTAGCTGCTTTGTTTTGACCCTATGGCCATTTATTTATAAGTCATTTTTGCCTTCTCAACTTTGTTAATGAAAATGAACGACTTAATATGAACTTTTAAATTTTTCTTTTTTCTTATGATTTGTTGGTCCAAATAGAAGCTATATCTGCAAAAATTAACTTTCTAAATTAACGAAAAGGAATCTAACGTTAACGTTGAAAAAAATTTACAAAATTAATTAACAATTACCTGGAGCAAAATTTATTAATTTTAGCAAATCGCGCTTTAGTACACGTATTCTACATTATGCTGGGCTTCTTTTCAGAAATTTTCAGCAACATTCATAGCGTTGTTGAATAATAACACTAAATTTTTCCAAAAATTGAAATTTCGACTTCACCATTGATTTTCTCATAAACAAATTAACGAAATGACATTTAACTTAGCTTAAATTGTTGGTAATTCAATTGCCTACAACATATTATAACACATATTTTCGATAGGAATTGTATATATTTATCGGCTGTACAAAAATGAAAAAAACACGCAATTTTTGCCACTTATTTGCTCCTTGTTAATTTAGCAGGGCATTCTAGAAGTTATTCTCCACCATAAAAACCAATAAAATCTTAGATTTTACAATTTTATTTTTTTTCACGCTTTTTGGTGCTAATTTGACTGGACTATAATGATAATTTGGATAAACCAATTCAATCAAACCTATGTATAGAAATACGAGTGAATTATCAAGGCGTGAAGAAGACATATAGTGTTAAACTTGGTAAAAAAGACCGTAACCATTCAATTTATTTATTTATTCATATGGTACATTATTTTCATTATTGTATTGTGACAAAAAAAAAATGTAGAGCTTTCCTTGTGTTGTACGCAACATTTTCTCCACGACATTCTCCAAAAACCAACGTATTGAAAGAAAAACTATTTATTGTAAACGTAACTTATTGTTACAGAATTTCGTCACAATTTCGTGCGTAAAAGCAAAAGTCAACAAAATAGGTGGGTCACAATAGTCTCGCGACAGTATCTATTCTGTGGTCTTGGTGAGGTCTCAACCTGTCATAGCGCAAAGTTGACAGCCGTATAATTCTCTAATCAATAAATGTAGGGTAACAAACACAGTTCTAATGACACATTCTAAATTTTTTTACACGATCAAGCGTAAAAATTGACTTTTTCAACCCCATTTTGGGCGTAAAGTAGAACATTTTGCCCGCGGGCTTAAAGTGTTACTTTTGCGCCCGTGGGCTTTTGGTTTTTAAATTGATTAATGTATTGCTGGATGCAACCAAATCGCCATTATTGGTGTATATTGTATGACTATTCTGTAATCAACTTTAACAATATTGTAATGATTGATACGCTTGTTAAAAAACTGTATTCTGTAAACGTTTATGTGCAATTCGCACTTCACACTGCTTTCTATGTCACTGCATGAATGCAGCCATCCCTTCTTAAAACTTTAGTAGTGTAATCTCCTTAACCTAACCTTAATCATTTTGTCTTCTACTTTTCCTTTCCTTTATTTTCTATTTGCTTATTTTAGTCCTGTTATCGCTTGTTCTCTATGATTTTGCATTCCGTTTTATGATTTCCATCGTAATCCTACTCCTGTATGACAAAACAGTTTTTATAAGGCTAAACACATTTCGAAATCTTTGTTTCGGGTAAGCATAAAATAAGTGTGTAATTTATTATTAATACTCTGCTTGTATTTTAGATTAACAACATGTGGAATGCAATTCAAATAAGGTCGTTCATTTTTAAAACATAGGCCAGACTAAACCTTCACAATCATTAAAACAGACCCTAAATTGTCAATATCGTCAATGGATAGCTGCGACAATTCCTCTCTGCGGCAAGTCCCAGCAATTCCAATTATTAAAGCCACCTAATTTTTTATATTATGTTAGGTATAATATTATTAATCAAAACAATTTACTTACTTTCATCATTAAAAATCTATTATTTGGAGATTCTATAATAAATTTTAAAATTTGCCCCCTTGTTAAAATTTTTAATTTTTTAGGTTTATTAATTAATTGAGATAGCGGCCTTCAACTTCTCAAATAAATATGCTAGAAACACATTTTTTGATGTTTTTGCCTTTTTCCGAGACTCCACTTAATATAATCATCGTAAGCTTTTTAGAAATTTTCAGCGATTTTTGACCTCCTCAAAGGAAGCACGACTAGAGACCACTTCTGGTGGCGTACAAGATCGAAAAATCTTCCATGTTTTTGTTAAATAATAATTTAATGCTAGCAATTTTACAATTCACTGTGAGTGACAAATAAAAAATTATGTAAGGCACCTATGATGGTAATAATACAGTAGATTAAAGCAGATTTGTAAATGCTTTTAACTTTTTCTATACGAAAATAATGAAACGTGTAAAAATATGTATGCAGCTCGAATATAAAGCTGTTTTAGGCCCTCGTTCCTGATTGTACCCCTCGCTGCTCGGGCACAACTTATATTCCTCTGGGCCTAAAACAGCTACTTTACGGCCTTGCTACATAAATAACTATTAAAGAGAGTTTCTTTGTAACAAGTCATTTTTTACTCACAACTAAACACAGATTTTTGTATAAAAATGATTTTTTCTTCAAGCGACATTAAACGGCACATTATTGAACTACTGGCAGACGCTAAAAACGCTTTTTACTGTCTAAACATTAAAAGCAACGGTTCTTTTGTTTTCACAACTATTTAAAGGTTGATACGTCTGTTATGTCATATTATGAATGTAACAGTAAAAATACCAACCTGATTCATCAAAAATAAAACGTCATTATAACACTCGAGAATCATCGAAAATTTGAAAATAACACATAAAAACTAGCAATAAACGCTTGAAGAAAAATAGTATATTTCACTTGAGTTAAAAATATAAATGTTTCGCTTAATTTGCTGACTCGGCTAACGCCTCGCCAGCAAACTTTTAAGCTCAGCAATTATATTGTTTAACTCCTAGTAAAATAAGCTACTATTATTTTTCAACATAGTTTCCTTTCAGTTCTATACACTTAGTTCAAAATTTCTCCAATTTTTTTATCCCTTCCCAAAAATATGATTTGTCGAGGTCATCAAAACAGGCATTTGTTTGTGACATGATTTCGTCGTTGGAGTCAAATTAAAAAGAACTTTTTTCTTGCCCACTTGGCCGCATGCGGTCGCTGTTTTTAAATTCCTCATTGAATCGACCCAATAAGTTGGTATAATATTCACCTTTGATTGTTTTCCCCTTTTGAAGGTAGTCAATGTGGATTATACCGCGTGTATCCCAAAAACGGTCGCCATGACTTTATTTGCTGTAAAACCCACCTTTACCTTCTTTGACGCCCATTCACCCCGAGAAATCCTATTTGACTGCTGTTTGGTCTCCATTGTGTTGTGATGGATCCACGTTTCCTACATTGTTACGAAACGGCGCAAAAACTCATCCATATTGCGGTTGAACAACGCCAAACAAACCTGCGGTTGCGTCTGTGAGCAAACGCGGCACACATCTGGCGGAAAGCTTTCTCATTCCCAAGTGATCATTCAGAATTGAAACCACTGAGCCATGTGAGTTGTTTATTGCTTCGACAATCTCTCCCACTTTCAATCTTCAATCGGCTAAAACCATATAGTGAATTTTTTCAATTGTTTCGATGTAGAGACTTCAACTGGAAGTCCAGAACGTTCGGCATCTTCCGTGCTTGTACGGCCACATCGAAATTCAGTAAACCACTTCTTTACCATGGAAATGGAAGGTGCAGAGTCCCCATAATATTTATCAAGCTTAGCCTTAGTTTGAGTGATGGTTTTCTGCCGCAAAAAATATTGCTTAATGAGCACACGAACTTCACTTTTTCCATTTTCTTCTCAAAACGCGCGATATTCTGCTATCAACGGCTGCCAAACGCAAACTAAATGACGCAGCTTCTTCAAATTTAGACAGGAGTTAACTGGCAGTTGCTGGTGACAGAAGCAGTGCTGCCATTTCACTTAAGGAGCGGAAATTCAAAAGTCACGGACTAACTGACCCGCTCGTAGTTTAGACAAAAAGTTGCATATAATTAAATTACAAACAACTTTTATTTGAAACAAAAATATGTAAAATGAATATTTTTTCTAAATAACGACCGATTTTGCAGGACAGGTTATTTCCAAAATTTAATCAGAAGCGACTCACGTGATTTTATTTTTTATCGTATTTGTTTTACGATATCCAAAAACTCCCTAATAACTCGAAGTCGTCGGAAAAAGTAAAAAGAGTGTTAAAGTTTTCGGTTTGGAAACCGTCGCATAACTCCTCATCTCATTCATGATATGTGTAGTAAAAGCAGACAAGAATATATAAATTTAGTACGTAAGTACCAATCGTTGTGTAATTTGGAAATTTCAATATTAACAGAAAACAAAGTGAAGGTATACAATTTATTTTACTCTGTTATGTGTACGTAATTAAGAGTTACTTTGAACTCCGACAGTGAAATTATATGTGTGTGTACTGAATTTAATCAATAACCAACGTTCCATAATAGAATTCTATCAGTATCAATTATTTCGCAGGTAAATGTAAACAGGTACAGAATCAATATAAAAGTTATTGCATTTTAATTCCGACCTCAAATAAAAAGTAAAAAAAATCAAAATTTTTCATAAACCACCGAAATCTTTCATCGCAAATCCATCAGATAAAAATTTGTTCGATTTTTATTGAAAATGGTTTGTTTACAACTCACGCTCAATATTTAATCCCCCCCACTTCAGCAAAAATTGACCCAGAATATTTTGTGTAGAAGCTTGTTTTCTTTCCCACAAACTCCAACCGTAATTATTGCAAAAATTATTTCAAAATTTGCGATACCCAAAATGTGGAAACGCGAAACCCGAAACTGAGAACACGTAAAGCTGAAACAACCCTTTGTCAATAACGAGGGTCAAACGCTTTGTTGTTTCAGAGTGGACCCTACCATCAAACCGAGACATTATTAGAAACAATACCTATTCTAAGCGAATGAAAAATTATAATTGGAATTTTTCTCTGGTTGATATAATATTCTATACCAGAATTATTTTAAACTATAATTGTAAGAAATGACTAAATAAAAGTAAAAAGAGCAAGATATTAATTTTCCAAAATTCGATTCAACATTTTAGAGAGAATATGTTACTCAGATCGATTTTAAACTCTATTAAACATGTATACAGTGGAAAATATAATTATGTAAGCAAAATGAAGTTGTCATCAAAGAACTTAAACACTTCTAGCTACTTTATACGTGTACTTGCGTTCTAATTGCGCACTCCTAAGTAGTAATAATTAGAAACGTAAAGTTCTCGTTCAAAACTAGAAGCACTAACTTCTTAATTTAAAAATGAGGAACTCGTTATGAATATTTTTTCTTCATCAAAAATTATGATCAAACAAAATGGTATCTTGTCTTCAAAATTCAAATTACTGTAATCAGAACGAATTAAAATTTCATAATTGTTGAGTATTTGCTTAATAAAAGATTTGGATCAATTTACAGAAAAATAGAGACAAAAAAGTCTAAATACAAAAGTAAAAGAAAATTATATTAATTGTCAAGTAGCTGCTTAAATAAAGAATTCTCCATCCTTGAAATTGTTACTAAATGCCGTTTAAACTTGCTACCGTCATTTAAATATTTTAATTTTATTTATAAATAGTAGTAACTCATCACTATTTCAAACTTAATTAGCGTAGTCTTGGAGAGCATTTAAAACAGTAAACGTCATTAATGTAAATGAATTAGGCAGAAGAGCTCCAAGTGCCTTCCTTTGTAGATAGTTAATGAAAGCTCCATTCTATTATTGATAATTAATTTTGTGAAATAAACTCAAATTATAAATGTTGGGAATTGAGTTTATTACAAATAAACCTACTTATTGCTAAAAGGTAATAAATAAACTGATAGGTCTCGAATATATACAGTGTGGATCCAATTTAATGTAAAAATGTTTCCATCGGTAGATTCTCCACTGAAAAATTTTGCTATAAACGTACAGAGTGATTCATAACTATTGGGACATAGGCTAAGGGCGGGTTATTTAAGCTAAAATATGAGGACCCAATATTCCTTAATAAAATATTGCTGTGGAAAAGACACAGAGCGTTAAATTAATTTTTTTCTTCATTTTTTGTTAATAATTTTACTGTAAATTTATCAATTCTTATCAAAATCGGCAGAGAAGCATAACTTTAGACCAAGAACATTATTTTATGTACTATTTTACAATGTGTTGTAGAGGGCGCCACGTGAATGATTTCTGATGACGAAATCGACTGGTAACTTTTTTAAGAAAACTTTTTAGTGACTTTCATTAGAGAATATGACGTAAACATCATTTCTATACAATATTAGTATCTGTTTCCGAGGAAAACGCAGTTGAACAATTCGTAGTGTCAGAAGGGGATTTCAAATATTACTTCATTTAGTAAGGGTACTTTTTGAACTGTCAGATAATTATGCTTTTCTGTAGATTTTGATAAAAATTGATAAATTTACAGTAAAATTTTTTTTATCTAACTCCTTGTATCTTGTTCCACAGTAATATTTTATTAAAGCATATTGTGTCTTATGGTCATATTTTGGTCTAAACAAACCGCCCTTAGCCTATGTCCCAATAGTAATTAATCACCCTGTATATCCAGAAACGAATGTATAAATATTATAAATCCATAAACTGTTTTTTGAAAACCCACATGAAATTCGTTCCAAATAATTTCAAACTAAATTTAATGCTAAAGTTTGGAGTTCTTTTGGAGTTTCTAGAAAACAATATTTTGATGACTTTTGGCTACAATTCGATGAAGGTCCATTCACTTTGGAGTTACATACGTAACTGGTGTGATTTTCCTGGTAATTAGATAAGCTGATTGGGACTAATTCCTTGACCGCTAGGTCACTTGACCTTACTGCATTAGAATTTATTTGGGGTTATTCAAAATATCAAGTTTATGCTATACCTGTACAAAATATTAAACAATTAACCATATTATTAATGAAGTTTGTAATCACTTGAAAAATAATCATTTAATTACCTTAGCTGTTTCCGTCGATATTGAAAATGTGTTGAAGTTAATCGCTTACATTTTGAGCAATTGCTATAATTTAATGTATTTGATTTCATTGTAATGTATTCATGTTTACAGAAATTCATGATAGTTTTTAAACCATTCCGGTTCAAATATAGTGTTACTTAACATTTTTTGTCACCTCCTCTTTACTCGTTGGAGATACTGAACGAAATTGTTTTTTCGGTTTGTCAGGAAAATGACTAGCTCCATGTTGTCTAATCATCACAGGTACTTGTCAGATGAGATGGCCTACTTTTAGAAGGGAGAGGTTTCTGATATCAAGTGATATACCTAATGTCTAGAAATCCACCACCACTTTTACCACGTATGAATATTGTACAGTAGTAGAAGGGGGACAGCTCAACCTTGAGATAATGAGGAAAAAGTGAAAGGCAACTAGCCTAATTAGGCTAACAACCTCTCACCTACCTCTCACCTACCTCTCACCTACCTCTCACCTCATCAGGCAGTTCCCTAATCAGGCCTCTCACCTCATTAGGCTGTTGTTGTCAACAGGCTGTTGACGTCAATGGAAAATACGGCCTCTCACCTCATTAGGCTGTTGTTGTTGAAGTTGATTTCCATCATGGCGTCCTAAAGTTTTTTTATGAATTTAAAAAACTTGGTTGAGATTCGAACTTGCAACCATTGCATTACCGAGCCAAGGCTTTAACCACTAGGCTACGGCGACAATTGAAAGATGGAGTTTGAAGTTTGTATATAGCTGTAAAGGTTGATTAAGATGAATTAATGATGCTGTAAAATGTAGGATAAGACCTGTTAATTAAACATTTAATAAACAAGATGAAAAAGGATAAAAAAACATATTTATCACTCTCATTCATTACAAACTAATTAACAAACAAAAATAACACTCACGTAGCGCCATCTTGTATGATTAAACATTTAATAAACAAGATGAAAGAGGATAAAAGAACATATATTTATCACTCTCATACTTTTATAAACTAGAAAACAAACACGAAAAACAATTACCTAAAGCGATTCAATATGGCTGTCAAACCAGTATGGCTTCAGAGTCAGTGCTAGATTTAAATTAAAGTTGTTGTACAAGGTTGTTTTTCGAAAACATATTTTTCTTTGAAGTTTGTATATAGCTGTAAAGGTTGATTAAGATGAATTAATGATGGTGTAAAATGTAGGATAAGACCTGTTGATTAAAAAGTTGAATAAGGATAAAACATTTAATAAACAAGATGAAAAAGGATAAAAAACATATTTATCACTCTCATACTTATAAACTAATTCACAAACAAAAATAGCAACTACTTAACGCCATCTTGTATGACGTATGATTTAATAAACAAGATGAAAAAGGATAAAAGACATATATTTATCACTCTCATTCATTATAAAACTAGTTCACAAACAAAAATAGCAATTACGTACCGCCATCTTGTATGATTAAACATTTAATAAACAAGATGAAAAAGGATAAAAACATGTACATTTTTCTTTCTCATACTTTTATAAACTAGAAAACAAACACGAAAAACAATTACCTAAAGCGATTCAATATGGCTGTCAAACCAACATTTTTCTTTATTAATTACATTAACCAGGGCTTTAACAAGTACTTTTAAATTTATGGCTGATTAAAAAAATTTTAACATACTGAGGTTCGAACCATTAACGATTGATACACAAACTTTTGTAAACAGATGACACCATTTTCTATGACGTATGATTTTAAAAACATACCTGTTCAACATGTTAATTACATTAACCACGGCTTTAACAACTAGTTTTGAATTTACATTTGATTAAAAAACTTTAACAAACCGAGGTTCGAACCATTAACGTTTGATACACCACCACATATTTAACAACTAGTTTTTAACTTTACATTTGATTAAAAAAAAACTTTAACACTTCAGGGTTCGAACCATTAACGTTTGATACACCACCACATATTTAACAAGTAGTTTAAAAAAAAAACTAACATACCGAGGTTCGAACCATTAACGTTTGATACACCACTACGTATTTAACAACTAGTTTTGAATTTACATTTGATTAAAAAAAACTTTAACATACTGAGGTTCGAACCATTAACGTTTAAACCAGCACTACGTATTTAACAAGTAGTTTTTAAAAAAAACTTTAACATACCGAGGTTCGAACCATTAACGTTTGATACACGTATGTGTTTAGGAAAATAAAAAAACAACAAGGAGGATAAAATTTTATTTGCATCTCTGTTACACAACACATTTACAAGTACCAATAACATATATTTTTAATTGGAAGAATAAAGAAAGCAGGAAACAAATTTTATTTCTCTCTCTGTTTCACACACAATATAAAATTATTTTACAAAAATATGAAACGTTACAACTTCAGAGTTCCATCTATGAATGGCACACCTCATCTAGCATTCGTTTACCAGTTTGAGAACCATTTTACGATGTCACCAAAATTTTCTTTCTGCAAACGTAGAGTTATTCCTCTCCAACATCTGTAATTTGAAATAAAAAATAAAACCACAAACATTTTAAAAAGTATTAACAAGAATAATAACAGCAGCAAAAACAAAAGTTTTTTAAAAGATGAAGAAACACAATTTTAAAATTAAAAAAAATGTATACTTACTAAGATCTTAAAGTCGTATCTTGTTACACTAACAAATAAATATAATCACCTTGTATTTTATACCCGAAAATTCGAAAATAACATCGTTAATTGTGTTTTCTACATTAAAAAAGTGAAAGATCAACCTTTAAAAATTTCCTGCTAATTAGGTTTGTTATATTGCTGTTATAAAGAAACGTTTTTTGACAAACTTTTTGTTAACAATACATATCAATTAATTAAAATGTAAAAGTAAGATGATCTCATATCGAGAATGAGATTTTTGAAATTAAAATACCGAAAATCTATCAAACACGAAAAACATTTAATGTTCTCATTTCAATTGGATTCAAGGTAATTAGTTGAAAAACAATTTCTATTCTTAATATGCTTTTAGAGAGGTCGTATTTTCCATTGACGTCTTCAAAAAAACAAGTAATTAAAAATTTCCAAATCTATTAATATGTTTTTCCCAAACTGGTGACGTATGTCAAGAATTATATAAAAACGGTGTATTAGTATTTTTAATTCATTCCTATTGTTTCAATTCGGAATAAACTCTTCAGAATGTTTGTGAAAACTTTGCTGAATCTGTACGCCCGAGGTGTTTTTACGAATAGTGAGGTTGGTGAAGTTTACGATCACATCTGTGAGAGAATGCTGGTTCATGGTGACACCGTGGATCTGGAAGACTTAGACCTCTTCGAACGCTTTATTAAAAACGTTTGTGACATTAAGGTACGTTATTTTGTATAATTTTTAAAATTACTTTTCTAACATATGGTATTTTAGCTCGGTGTTAACCCTACGCCACCGGTACAATTAACCCACCACGTACCAGACGTAAATATGTTGACGGACGTTATAGATAACACCTCCGAAGTAAGTTTTTTTTAATTTTTACAAATATTTTCTAATACGTGTTTACGACAGATTGATCCTGAACCATCGACTTCGAATTATAATGTAAGTTTTTGTATTTTTTATTTTAAAATTATATTCTAACATATATTTATTAAAGTTCGTCCAAGATTTTACATTGGCGCCGGACAAATATTTTAACATTGATTCCACACCACCACCATCGACATCCACCGCTTGTTCTAACGTAAGTGTTGATTTAATAATACAACCGTGTTCTAACACGCACTCATTCTAGATTATTGGAGGATCAATGGACTTAAATCCTATTTTCAAGTTTTTCACCCTCATTGGCGAGGGTGAAAAAGAAATAAAAAAATTTAGAACCATGGGGCGGACAATGGTCTTTAAATTTAATGATATGGACACCATCCAAAACCCTACGATATGGCTAGAGGTAATTTTATTTAACAAATTTAATTTCAAATGTATTTACATTTTTTCTGTTTTTAGAACGCTTTTAACGAAGTGCTAAACCACATCTTAGCTGGCGCCGATCCTTCTGATCGTGTTGGACTCGTTCTTAGAAACGATAACTTCTCCGAGAAACCGGTGGGCATCTCCTTCAGACGTAGAGATCAGCTCGATTCCAAAGTGGTCATGACAACCTTGGAAAAAATCCTACAAAGTAACGCAAATTTCTTCACCGCTGATGCTCTACGTCTGCATGTCGACCGCGTTTCTCTACCTAGAGGGATGGGAATGAGTCGCGACAGAATGACGGGTGTCAGCTACGAGGAGTTTTGCCGGCGCAAGACAGGGGTCCTCGTCATCGAAAACCAGGACAACCTGTGTTTGGCAAGAGCGCTCGTGGCGGCGATGGCGTGGTCTGCTCGAAACATAAACATGGCGCATTTGTTAAAAACCAATTCCCTGGTGATGCTATCGAAGGTGATGGAGCTATGCACAGCTGCAGGTGTCGATTTAACCAACGGCGGCGATCGAGGCCATGTACAACAATTCCAGGACTATTTGGTAAAGTACACTATTGTAGTTTATAACCACAGATTGGGGAAAACTGTTTATTATGAGGGTCCTCGTAGTGCAGACAGGGTGGTTTTAAACTTGATTTTGGAAGAAAACCATTATAACGTAATCACAAACCTTTGTACCACTTTTAGTACGGCTTACTTTTGCGAGCTTTGCCGAGCACGTACAAATAATAAAATTAAACATAAGGGGTGTAAGTACATTTGTCCGGCATGTCACACTTCTCCTCCATGTAACCTAAATCTCGAAAGTATACCGTGCAATTCTTGTCATCGCGATTTCCGCGGACCCGAATGTTTTGTTGAACATGAAAAATTTGTGCAAGATTTTCAAACGATGCAAATCCTGTCTTAATAGTGTTTGGGTAGAAAAGCCGCCCACAAATGCGGATACCGGTATTGCACTCACTGTAAAAGTGAAAAACCGGTCCGTCATTTATGTTTCATGGCTCAAAATCCAGTCAATAAGAAAAACTTGATCAAAATTTCGTTTTCGTCTTCTATGATTTTGAATGCCGGCAGGATACTTCTGTAGATGATGTTCCGAATATGTTCTTGCATATTCCTACGTTGTGTGTGGCACAGCAAGTGTGCAAATCTTGCATTGACGTCGAAGACATTAATCAAGACTGCGCAATCTGTGGAAAACACGAACACATTTTTAAAGACAATCCTGTCGGCGATTTTCTAAATTACGTTTCGACATTAAGGAAAAAATGTAAAGGGGACATAGTGGCATTGGCGCATAATATGAAAGGGTACGATGGCGCGTTCATATTAAAAGCTTTGTTTGAAAACGCGAATGGGTGGAACCCTAAAATCATTACGACTGGTACTAAAATAATGTCAATTAATTGTGATAGCGGTATTAAATTTATCGATTCTCTCAATTATATGCCGATGCCATTATCTAAGTTACCCAAAACATTTAATTTTTCAGGCTCAAAAGGCTACTTTCCACACTTTTTAACACTTTGGCAAATCAAAATTATATCGGCCCATTACCACCCACATTATTATGGCTGTGATGAAATGTCTTCTTCCGTTAGAAGTGATTTTTGAAGTGGCACGAAAACCAGGTGAGCCTCGACGTTGTTTTTGATTTTCAATCAGAAATTGTGAAATATTGCGTTGAAGACGTTAATATTTTACGAAAGGCTTGCTTGGAGTTCTGGTCACGCTTCACTACTTCTAACGGAGTAGATCCATTTAGGGAATCTTGCACAATCGCGGGCTCGTGCAACGCCGTGTTTAGACGGAATTATCTAAAAGAAAATTCCATCGGTTTAATACCTCCCAACGGATATAGAATGGCTGATCAGCAATCCACCATTGCAATCAAGTGGTTGCTTTGGTTGGAAAAATCTTTGGCAATTCAAATTCAGCACGCCGGAAATTCTCACGAAGTAAGATTGAAGGAGGGTATCTTAGTTGACGGTTTTGCGCGGCTACAACTACAGTGTATCAGTTTCACGGCTGCTATTTTCACGGTTGCGAGATCTGTTTCCCGATCAAACAGCTGAACTTGGCGGTAATAAAACTGATACAATGGGTATTAGACGTGAAAAAACAGAAGCTACAAGTGCCCGCATCCGTTCCTTCGGTTACAACTTGGTGGAAATGAAGGAGTGTAATTTCAAAAACTTTTAAAAACAAATATTGAGGCTTCAAAATTTACAACTGATCACGCCATAATTCGGAACATACCTTTACATCCTCGTGATAGCTTTTTCGGTGGTCGTACGAATGCCATTAAATTACATTATAAGGCCGATGAAGATGAGCAAATAAGATACCTGGATGTTTGTTCTCTGTACCCGTTTGTGAATAAGTACGGGAAATATCCTGTAGGGCATCCGCAAATTCACATCGGGGACGAGACATGCCGCCAGTTATCTTTAGATTCGGTGGAAGGTATTGTCAAATGTGTTGTTTTACCACCTTCAAACTTATATCATCCGGTCTTACCTTGTAAAATGCATGGTAAACTTTTGTTCATCCTCTGCAGGTTGTGTGGAGAGTCTATGTTTAACGGTGACTGTAACCATACGGATGATGAGCGTAAGTTTACTGGTACATGGGTAGCGGACGAACTTCGAGAAGCGCTATCACAAGGATATAAAGTTTTAGAAATTTTAGAAGTTTGGGAGTACGAGATTGCACAGTATAACCAGGGTTCTAGGTCTGGAGGTTTATTTTCAACTTATGTTGATAACTTTTAAAGCTGAAACAAGAAAGTTCGGGATGGCCTTCATGGTGTACGGATGACCAATCGAGGGATCGGTACATATCTGAATATCTCGAGAGAGAGGGAGTTGCATTGGATACAACCAACATAGATGTAAATCCGGGTATGCGGTATATTGCCAAATTATGCTTAAACAGCTTTTGGGGTAAGTTTGCCCAACGGGAAAATCTAATGCAAACCTCGATCATACAAGATCCGTATGATCTATTTAAGATGTTGACCGATCCTTCTGTGGAAGCCCAGTCTCTTACTTCTGTTAATGATGACACCCTAATTTTAAACTGGGATAGGCCGAATGAAGGTATCATACCCCTTAACACAGTTAATGTAGCCCTAGCTGCGTACACCACCGCAAACGCCCGTCTAGAATTGTACAAATACTTGAAACAGTTGGACAGACGTGTCTTATACTTCGATACAGATTCGGTTATTTTTACAGAGAAACCAGGCGAATGGACCCCTGTAACAGGTGATTTCCTAGGAGACATGACAGACGAGATCGAATGTTACGGGCCTGGTAGTAAAATAACAGAATATGTTAGTGGTGGCCCTAAGAACTATGCCTTTAAGGTGTGGTCAACTAAGTCACACACTTACGAGTATGTATGCAAAGTTAAAGGCATCACATTAAACTTCAAAACTCGCAAGTTGTGAATTTTGATTCCCTTAAAGACATGGTTCTTAACAACGTCGAAGACACGTATGTTCAAACTGATCGACGTATTGTACGAAACGCAGCGTTTGATGTTTTATCCAAACCCGAAAAAAGTTTTCAGGGTAAAATATACAAAGAGGCGTCGGGTTGAGGATAATTTAAACACGTTACCATACGGATACCGTTTGTGATCACATTGTAATGTTTTTTTTAGCTTTACCAAATGTTCCTGGAATTAATAGCTTTATTTTTTATTTATTTATTTATGTATTTATTTATTTATGTACTTATTTATGTATATATGTTAGCTTTAAGTACTGATTTTTAATTTTTAATGTAACACTTTTAAATATTAATTGTTCATCTTTAGTATTTATTCTCAGCTTTATTAATTTGTATTCCTTTATTAATCAATTGATTAAAACATTAATACTGTAAAATAATTGTTTATTTTTGAATAATTACAATAAATTTTTATAAATCTAACAAATTTGTTTTCGTAAAACATAAATTATACATCAGAATTACTAAATAATCGTTTCTAATTAAATTAGTATCAAACAATTTCAAAAATTCTAAAGTGTTAATATTACAAAGTTTAAAAATAAATACAAGAGACAATATTGACCGCAGAAACCTGAATGGAAATCTTGCAGTGTTTGAGCATTATAAACCCAAGTTCGACAATTACGATCTAAAAATTTTTGGTGATTATTTTCAGGAGGTCTTCCAAATGAATCAAAGTATTCTCCGTTTCCATATTCATCAATGAAAAATGCAGCCCAATGTTGACCTGGTTTATTTGACGGATCGGTGTTTGCAATTACAGCAGCAGGTCTCGGTATACGATGTGGAAGTTGATTAGAAGCACAGACAATGCGTTGTACATTCTTGATGCTCGGAATACTCTTCAGCTGGTGTGCAAGCTCGACCTGGTACATCTTTACCATTAGTTCTGGACCACTCGCATAAAATTAATGCATGCTCCAATGCACATGACGGGTTTTCAATATTATGATGAAGACATTTGACTGCTTCCATATTTTTCTTTAATACTTTAAACGATGGACACTCAATCCCTTCCATGTTTATTATTGGTTTATTTAAAAATTTTAAAGTGTATTGTTTTTCGCTACCTTTCACAAAAATTGTGTTAAAGGGTGTTAACATTTTGCGAGCTCGTTTTCAAAATTTTCGTAATTAATGTAGCCATCACTCCACCGTAATCCGTGAAAATAATGTTCTAAATAACGGATTTCTCGTTTTACTGAATTTGGCAACTTTGAATAATGACTTGGTGGTTTTATAAATAAAACTTCACAACAATGTCCATCGGAAGACACGATACCAATTTCCTTAGGAATAAATTTTTATCTTCTCCTCGAAATCCCTGTATGTCAACAAAAGCATCCATTCTGGTGAGACGATGTTTAATAACTGATATGTTCTTAACTACTGAAATCAACCATCACATTTCGGTGTTTATCAATCTCGATAACGTTGTCAAACTCTGCGTATACTAAACAGTTTACAGTTTCCACCAATGCATCTTCAAACCCTACCTCTATTCGCAGAGAACCGTTTTTACAAGATTCCACTGGAAATTCATATTTGCAGTGAGATCTGCGGTTAAGTCAAATGCTGTCAAACAGTAACCTTTGGCATAATCTTCGAGAGAGATTCCATTTCCTTCATTTAGAAAATGAATACCGGTTCCTGAGAATAATGTATGATACGCTCGTACATATGTAGATTTTGTAAAATCGGGTTGAAGTGGTTTGGATGGTATTTGTTGCCCGTCAATGTATAGTGAGAGGTAATTAATTTTATAATGTTGAAAATTGTAAGGATTAACAGCGTAATCGCCATTGAACGCTTTATTCGATATAAATCCTATAATGCAACGTTTTGGCAATTGACCCAAGAACACATTATCTAAAGATTTTCTTTGTAGTCCTGATGGAATGGTTAACACTTTAACGTCCGCTTTAGTTATTGGATATTTTGCAGTTGCAGATTGTAACGCTTTCGTGTGTGCAAGAAGTATTGTAGGATTAATTCTCATCCTTCTTACCAACAAACTCGCATCTAAAATTTTAACTTTGTATGTAGATCCTGATGCAGCCATTAAATTGAATGAGTCTCTTGAACGAACAAATTTTATTTTCATTTCAACTCCGTTGATTAAAATTTTTCTTGATTGAATATATCTGAATGCACATGTCCTAACATTTCAACATGTTTACTAGTAGATGTTAATGTTTTACGTTTACTAAATCCAGCGTTATCTTCTGTCAATTCATCAAATTTTCCCGGTGTATCTCTGTACCACAAACTACAAGTTAGATGCGATTCTTTTGCATCTGGTCCATAATTTAACAACGTTTCAATGTATGATCGGTAAGCATAAGTATTATTTGGTGGTGAAACAAGTTTTTGGTTTAAATAAACTTCAACTTGATTAAATAACGAATGCATCCAGTTGTTCACAGGTCCTACAACTTCGTTAACTGTTAACATTGAATCATCTTGTTTCACAATTTTAGTTGTAATGTAGAGCATCGTTTGACTTAAGTCCAGGTAATCATTACCATTTCCAGGCACTACAAATTCAATCGGTGCATCGTCACTCAGTGAAGATAGTGGTTTATAAAAATCCATTCTCCCGATTCAATCGAAGTTTGAGTTGACGGAAGTGCAAATAAATCTAATTCAGACTTGACGCATTCACAAGATTGGGCATGGAGAAAAGCCATTATTAATTTTGTCCAAATATATCGTTGTAAACGAGATTAGAAACTTTTCGCTTAGGTTTTAACGTTTTTCTGTTAACAAGTGGTGATGAATGACTCGATATTTTCTGACGAGGCTTTTTATATCCCGATCCTTGCATTAAATTTTCGATTTTAACATCGGCTTTCCGTTTCAGATTTTGACCGGCTTCGCGCGTTCTATCTATGAAAGATTCTTTCATTGGTTTATTCTCTATGACATCACCCAGAATATTAGTTCCAGTTCTCAACACTTCTTTCCCTACCGCTTTAGCGCCAGATTTAAATAATGGAAGAACTGAACGAAATAATCCTCCTAACCAGCTTCCAATTCCGTGCCCTCGTTGATACGGAGCTCCCCTGTAAATAGCACCGATACCGCTACCAGCTTGATTCATGTAATATTGTTGATACGGACAAGCCATATTACTTAACTTTTTAAAATGAAGTTTTAAATTCAAAGTTCCAAACTCGAATGGCATTGCAGTACCCGTTTCAGTCCTTATATTCATTTCGATATTCTCAAACTCTCTTCGCATTACAGGAATGTAATGTACCGGAGAGTAAACTATATCTTTGTGACAGCCATAATTATAATTATCAGAAGTGACGTTCACAATTCTTAAAAGTGGTGATAAAATGTCACCGACAAATTGAGGTTCCACAATATCACAATAAACAAACATTTGCGAGGGTATACCAGTCCATATGTTTGCAGGATGTTTTGCAGTTTTTGCATTGCCAAATTTTGATCAGGGTAAAACCCAATTGTAATGCTAACCGTTTAGAAAATCCTAGTACGCTTAGAAATGTGTTTAGAGTGAGTGAAATTCGTTTAGTTATTTTATTGTATTCAAAGTTTATTAGTGGTTTGATTAACTTGTGATTATTAATTATATCCAGAACGTCTTCGATTGTTTCATAGTTGCCGGCTGGAATTTTTATGATATGCCATTTGTCGTTAGAATAAACAATTTGTTCACCGTCTTTAAGAAAAAAGTTTACAGCTTTTTCTAATACATCATCTACATAATATTCCTCGTTATCTGGTGGTTCAATGCGATAAAACATTAAGTTTTCAGCTTCACCAACGGCTAAGAATGAACAAGGGTATTGTAGCTCAGAAACTCCGACAACCCATTCTCCAACCAACCTTATACGTTTAGGTAGTTGGGTTGTGAAATTAGCGGTGGTATTATTCGGAAAATAGTGTATGGAACTATTGCTCAACAGTGTCAAGTAAAACTCGTTCTCCAAATTCATAATTGTTGTAAATCTTTAGCGTATACCCAGGAATTAAATTTCTCACCGTACCCGCTCCACTTTACAAAATATTGTTTATTTCGACCTTTACCTTTTTCTTTTAAAACTTTTTCAATTTTGTACGTTGTGTTGTAATCAATTGTAACTGGTTGTAGTTCTTCTTCATAAAATGTTCCTTCAATTGGTTCACTGTTTAAATCCACAATTTGATAGACGGGTGGTTTGCGTTTTATAACTTTAACTATTTTAAATATTTCTTCACTCCAATTTGCAGTGTAACCTTTCTCGAAGACTAATTTGTTTCTGCTAATTCTTACATGCTGATTCAGTTTATATTTAGGTGAACGCTGAATACCTACACCGTCATGGTATAGATTTTTCCAAACTTGTAAAATGTTTTCGTCGTTGACATCATTGGGAGCCATTTTTATACTTCGATGGTATCTGTTGTTATAAGATAACACCAAATCTTGTAATACGTTAATATATCGGTAAGAGTTTGAATAAGTAAAATAACGCCACATTCTTGTTTTAAGAGTTCTATTAAATCGTTCTACTACAGCAGCTTTTACATCAGGATTATTAGTTACATAAAAAGTAATGTTTTTGTCTTTAAAAATTTTTGAACAGGTCTAGCGATAAATTCTTTTCCTTTATCTGTTTGAATACTTTCAGGAATGTTTTGAGCTTCTTCAAAAATATTAGTAAATGCATCAGTAATGTTTTTAGCAGTTTTAAATTTAATAGGTCGTACCCAGGCTTTTTGGTGAAAACATCGATTACTGTTAATATGTAATTGTAGTTATCGTTATGTTTCCGTATACTCTGCATATCGCATAAATCTGCCTGCCATAATTGAAACATATTATTTACAATATATTTATTTCTCGGAAATCGTTTTTAACAGGTTTGTGTACAGTATACGATTCTTGCTTCCGTAACCAGTTTCCTACATCATTTCTTGAATATCTATTTTTACACTTTGTATTAAAGAATTTGCGCCAGCAAATCCAACTTCATTAGCAGGGTCGAAATATATCGTGTTTAATTCCATGATTACAGTTTCAAATTTTCCCAATTTAAAAATGTTGATGGTGTTTTACTCAGCGGTGGTGATGTTCTTGTACGTGCAGGAGTACCTTTTGTATAGGACTTCTTGATCTAGTCCGATGTATTGAGGTTTTCGCTTCGTTGTCTAGTTTTTAAGTTCAAAATTTTGTTCTACTGGAGATACTACACTTCTCCGTTTTAAATTTCCGATTAGTTCGTGCGGGAAATTAACTTCTTTCATAAACGTTGCAAATTGTGGCCAACCTATTGGACTCGTATTTTTTCGAGGTCTGATTGCGTCATGCACCAAGTCTATAATATTTGACGAAGGAATTATTTTACCTTTTATTGCGACAGTTCCGTTTTTGTCCCACATTATATCACTCGAAGCATTTAACATTTTCATGAAACTAACACCTTTTTTCTTATACATAGTAGGAAGTGTATCTACAATTTCAGTGTCAGACATGCCTTCAGATTTTTCTTGTATTGGTATAGATTCTTCTTGTATTGGTATGCTTACAGGTTGTCGAACTTCATCGGCAAAATGTAAGTATCTTTGAAGAACTTGATTATACTGCATCCATTTATCGTGATCAGAAAGTTTAGAATTCAAAATATTGTACATCTCGTTATCTAGTTGTGTTAATACATTATTTCCAACAGTTTCTGATGATTTCATTTGTTGTATTAATTCCGGTGGTACAAGTAACATCTTCTTTGCATGTTCCATGTTTAACCAAAATGCTACTTATTACTCCACTTAGTAAAGGTGCAATGAGAAGTGGAAGAAATGCGCCTCCTTGCTGAACCAAAATTGCCTTTTTCTTTTGATAGGTTCTCCAGGTTTTACTAATCTTCTCAAGATGTGTTTATGTTGCGAAAGTCGTGATTTCTGGTGACGTGATAGAGGAATTTTTCCTTTTAAAGTATTGTATACGCATTCGCAGATGCAATGAACTTGTTTATCGTCTGCACATTTTAGCAATGCAAGACGTTCTTTATTTCCAAGTTTCGCTAATGCGCGAAGAAGTTCAGAGTGTTTAACAAGCACCTTGGGCATTATTGATGGATTATTACAAATTTATCTGAACGAGTGTATTTAAATCCTTTTTCGGAACGTAAACACAGCATGCGCCGTCTTCGTTAAAAATCGAGCTTCGGTAACGAACTAAATCCGGTGTAGATTGTTTTAAATCGAAGAGTAGGTAGCCGTGAGGTTTAGATGTAGCATCAATGTAAGCTTCTTCTAAAAATTTAGAATTTTCAGGACAAATCTGTCTTGTTAAATGTTTAATTTGGGCTTTGTCGCGCGGATTTTTGAATAATACAATGTAATGCGTGTTTAAGGAAATGTCGCGCTGGCCTTTTCCTTGATGGAATATATTTTGAGTTAGGAAAACACACTTAGATTACGGTGATGGCAACCTTTTGTAAATATATCTACAATTGAAGCATTTGCTTCACGCATTAAATCATCAATTATTATTAAAACAGGTTCTACACCGTTAAACAGATCCATACTCGGTAAGCCTTCTTGAAATTGCACTTCAGGTAATTTTTGTAAAGGGGTTGCCACTCGTCGTAAAACCAGAATATTTTTTCAAATTTAGCATCACATACTACGTTTATTTCTTTTAAGAAATTTACAATGAAATATGATTTACCACAACCTGAGGGGCCTGCAACAATCGCAGAAAATGGGTGTTCGAATTGATACATATTACTCGTCGATAGTTAAATGATGAGTAAGGAGGTTTTTAAATTAAACGTGTTAATATACTCAATTTTTATTTTACAAATTATAAATAATTACAAAATTATTTGTACAAAAACCGATCATCATAAGATTCCATATAATTTTTTATTGTGAGGGATACAAAATGTGGAAATTTATTAACTAAATCTTGTAATGTAATATTCTCCTTGTATTTTTCATCCAACACTTTAATGAAGTCGTCATACCCGATTTCTTCTATATCTACGTACTCTTGATAACCAACATTTTTCTTTTTATCAATTATGTTAACCACATCTTTAACAAATTCATAAAATTGAAAATCAGACTTTTCCAATTTTTGCATTCGAGATGTAAAATAATTCTTCATTTTTCTAATAGATTGTAGCGAAGTAAGACCTAAATAAAGTTGATACTTTTCATCGTTCTTCTTTGATATGAAGCGTACAGCATTCAATTCTGTTGTGTGGATTGTATAATCTTCAAACTCGTATTTTCCAACATCTTTATGGTTGAGCGTTTCAATGATATCATCAAGTTCATCCAGAAACGATTTAAATTGTGACAACGTAAAATGTACTGTAGAATTAAACCCTGATTTGATTATTTTTAAACAAGGTTTAAAATCATTGTAAACATCCATTCCAAAACAAACTGATTTGGTATAACTTTTGTTTAGCGGAATAAATACCTCATTAAGCAGTGTATTTTTCTCACGTTGTTCTAGATTTTGTTTACAGTCTTCATCTGTTGTGACACCGTAAGATTTTCGAGCATCGTTGCACATTTTATAGTCCACTTCTGAAGGTCTGTACACTGGTGATTGTGGCCTATGGTAAGGAGTTGTGTTCTTCTTGGCAGAGTTGAATTTGAATTTACCAGCCATTTTAAAATAAGTACTGTCGAGACACTTCAAGACTAAATGTTAGACACAAAGACGTCGCTTTTATACAATTCTGATATCATGACGTCAATGTTATTGGGAAAAACGTATATTACTTATTTTGAAAATATGTTTTCGAAAAAACAACCTTGTACAACAACTTTAATTTAAATCTAGCACTGACTCTGAAGCCATACTGGTTTGACAGCCATATTGAATCGCTTTAGGTAATTGTTTTTCGTGTTTGTTTTCTAGTTTATAAAGAATGAGAGTAATAAATATGTTTTTTATCCTTTTTCATCTTGTTTATTAAATGTTTAATCGTACAAAATGGCGCTACGTAAGTGTAATTTTGTTTGTGAATTAGTTTATAAGTATGAGAGTGATAAATATATGTTCTTTTATCCTCTTTCATCTTGTTTATTAAATGTTTAATCATACAAGATGGCGCTACGTGAGTGTTATTTTTTGTTTGTTAATTAGTTTGTAATGAATGAGAGTGATAAATATGTTTTTTTTATCCTTTTCATCTTGTTTATTAAATGTTTAATTAACAGGTCTTATCCTACATTTTACAGCATCATTAATTCATCTTAATCAACCTTTACAGCTATATACAAACTTCAAACTCCATCTTTCAATTGTCGCCGTAGCCTAGTGGTTAAAGCCTTGGCTCGGTAATGCAATGGTTGCAAGTTCGAATCTCAACCAAGTTTTTTAAATTCATAAAAAAACTTTAGGACGCCATGATGGAAATCAACTTCAACAACAACAGCCTAATGAGGTGAGAGGCCGTATTTTCCATTGACGTCAACAGCCTGTTGACAACAACAGCCTAATGAGGTGAGAGGCCTGATTAGGGAACTGCCTGATGAGGTGAGAGGTAGGTGAGAGGTTGTTAGCCTAATTAGGCTAGTTGCCTTTCACTTTTTCCTCATTATCTCAAGGTTGAGCTGTCCCCCTTCTACTTACAGTTATCCAAAGCACGGTCATGCCAAATCAAGCGCTTTCTATTGAACTATTATAATTGCGAAAAGAGGCAGGTTACGATACATCCAATTTTCCTTTTTCTAGTGCTGACCAATGTTTACTGTATTTACTGAGTTCTACACATCATAGATGAAAACTGTGATAACAGTTTTATTATTTTTCACCCTGCAAGGCAGAAGATTTACAATCTTTAATTCTATTAACCTTTTTATCCGATGCTTTCAAAGTAAGTAGTTGTCAAAATAAACAATGTATGATTGGATGGAACAGCACCAGCCTTTAGTACCACTTCCAAACGTAATGGAAGTTTAGCGTTCGTTAAGGTCTTGAAAGCGTAACAATTGTAAAAGATTTTCTTTTTACTCTCAAATTTCATAAAGTAACTCATTCTTCTATGAATAAAATTTAGAAGTATTTTCTCAATGAACTGGGTGGAGTAATCTACAAGTGGTTGCTTTTGTTTGGAATGAATAAAAAATTAGGTTTCGGCTCATGCTCATAAGCATAGCTTACATTTTTTGACAGAAGTCTTGGGTTGTATACATAGATGCAAATGAGATTATTAAAAAAATGGAACAGCGTAATTCATCAACAAATTGCTAATAGTTTAGAAATAACTGAAGATAGTAATGCATACTGTTATTTAAACGGGCCTTCAAATTTATTTCTATATTCGAATATGCTTGGTCAGACGTAGTAGCTGTCATTTAAAAAATTAAGTATTTGGCAGTTTTGATTGTCGACTTTGGAAAATCGCAGTATGCAAATGCCCGGATACGACAGAAGTGTTAAATACGATTTAAAACATGGGCTGGAAGCTCTAGAAATTAATACACAAAAACATTTATTTATTTTCAATGAGTCAAAGTAGTAAATTTCTTAAGAGGCCCCTGTAAAACTAATTTTGCATTAATTGTTAGATATGTCAAAAATCAGACACATGTCTTGGACAATGGTCGTGTTGAACTATTAAAATTAATCTACATTCATCCACGGTATCAAATACTATCATTCCATTAAAAGTTAAAGATGACGTCCATTTCTGTATAACCGAAGAGCCGCATTTTTAAAAATCAATGCAGTTATACGTAAAGTTAGTCGATCACGGACATGGAGTTCCCCAAAATTTCATATTGATAAATTTTCAGGAAGGCGGTAAGTTTCAAATCACGATGGATATCTTGCAAGAAGCACGGCCTACAATAGAGGATCAGGTTCAGTTATCGTGAAGGAGAGGTCAGCCATGAACAGTGAAACGTCGAACGAAAGTGTTGAAACATGGCGATACCCGGAAGCAGTAATACAGTAACAGTAATATAGTGACACTGGCCTTGGAAATCCTTACGAAGCTATTATTAAAATTTTTTCGATTCAAAATACAAAAAACATAGGTGATATTACTTGTAGTGGTTTCATTCGCGATTCCTTATTTGCAATAATACGGTATTATTTAAAAAAAATTTTAAGAGATTGATTGTTATACGAATCGCTTGAAAAATTTAAAAATGGTTAAATGTTTATAATAATAGTAATAATAATAATAACGTTTATTTTCCAACGACCAGATTTACAAGTATAGTTCAAACGTCAATGTACAATGTAAAATTCATGTTGCAGGTATTCAGCAACAGAGTAAAACGCGTTAGATTGTTAATTGGCGGCTTGTTGTACAGAATACTGCATTTATAGTATAGGTTTAATTCATAGAGAGTTAGGATTATGATTTAGTATATTCAAGACCTGTTTCATATCTTGTCTTGCAGCTGTGGTAGTTGTTTTGACATGGAAAAACTGTCAATATTATTTTACAAATTTTAACATTTCATAGATATAAATTGATGGTAAAGTTAATATTCTATGTTTAATAAATACTGGCTTGCATGACTGTTTAATAGGCATATTGAAAATGCAACGTATGGTTCTCTTTTGTAACACAAAAACTCGATCGTGCAGTTACTCGATCCGCCCCATAAAACAATAGCATACCGCATTCTTGATTCTACATTAGCATGGTAAAAATGTTTTTGTTGTATTAACATTTGATATGTAAGATAAACGTTTTAAGCATAGCAATATGATGCTACTTTTTTGATATAAAAAGCAATATGGGGTTTCCAGTTAACGACATATCAATGCAAGAACTTTTTAAAGGCGGTTACTGGAGTTAATATTTTATCTTGTATCTTAATCAGTTTGCTATTGTCATAAAAACTACTTTTTGTATAAAACTTGCATCAAGCAAGTTTTAAATGCATTCAGAATAAGTTCATTTGAACTGAGAAAGTTTTGTAGTAATTGTAACATATTTTTTAGTCTTTCATACATTACTTTCTCGTCTTTTTCACAAGACAACAGTGTAAGATCATCCAGCAAACATGAAGTGATGATGACTTAAATAATTACTTATGTCATTTACATATATTAAGATAAGTGAAGTGGTCCTAGCACACTTCCTTGTGGTACCCTCACATTTACATTTAAAATATTTGAATTATGTCCCATATAATTAACATATTGACGTCTGTTTGACAAGTAATTACTAAGAAGTTGTTGACAGTTTTCCTCTAATACCCACATACTCTAAATTTAAAAGTAGTTTATGATTTTACCATATCAATGCTTTGATAGGTTCACAAAAAATACCAGCAACAGCATTCTTTTGATCTATACCTTTATACACCGATACATCTATAATTGAAACTAATGCACTGAAGGTTGATCGCTTTTCCCTAAATCCATGCTGATTAGTTGTTAATAATTATGAGAATCCAGAAATTTGATTATAGGTTTTGGTGAGTAGTTTCAATTACTTTCGAAAAACTGATAGTAAAGCAATTGGTCTATAATTATGTAAGCATTTGGGATCACCTTATATATATACAAACGATTTTAGCAAGCTTTTTAACTCATCAGGAAACGCACATTTCACAAAACAATTATTGACAATTAAATCTCAGAAGTACCACATGTTCGTCAGCACAAAGTTTAATAACATTTGAGGGAATCCCGTCAAAAGTTCCCAAACTTTCTTCACTTTGTTAGAAGAACGATCAATTATGTTGATTACACTATTTTGCTTTAGCATTTCTGAGCGCTTGTTTGTACTTTCTTCTAAATTCTTTATAAATATCTGGTATTATTCCAGACTTGTGCATGAGAAATAATTCTTTAACGTTGAAGATAACTTTTTGATTTCTGAGTAATCCATGGTTTTTTTGTATTGGCATTTATTTTATTCAACTTGAAGCTGGTTACGAAATGGTACTTAATGAGCATTAAAATTAGAAATTGAATATTGACGTCCTCTGTGACAAATATGTCTCTCTATGATATTATGCAATGAGCATGTAATGCTTACTATTACATGCGAATTGCATACACTATGTTCTATGACCCCATAATGTTAAATAAAAACACTAATGTTATAACTGAGCACTAATACTATAAATAGTTACGAATTGTCAAATTTGTTAAATTTATAAGCTTGACTTTAGCCACAGCCAGTCGATAAGTGCAATAGACAACGGTGTGTTTTTGGTTCTGAATTTGTATCTTTACCACGGAACATTTGATAATTACGTAATGTCGTAATTCTATTGGTTCTAAATCTATATCGCAAAGAAATTTGTTTCGTAATTAATTTCATTAGAGTAGGTACAGATTAAACTCTAATATATAAATTACGATACAGAGAAAATAATTTTGCAGCTTGCGTAGGTATACGCCCATTTAACAATACATTAACAGGCGCTCGCTATATTACAAGAAACACAGTAAAAGTTACTCGATGATCAGGGAACTTCTCTGCAGAAAAGCACAAAAAAAAATTGAACGGAATCGATTATTTTAAATGGTAAGTAAATATCCATACTACTTATTATGTAAACTACCGTCGCGTCGTAATAGTTTAAAGAAATTTTTGTACGTCCGTTCGGAAAAACGATTTTACATTTGCATCAGAAACTAGATGTTTTATTACTCGTTGGTATCATTACTAACACTCAAATGTCAACATTATTTTGTATATCCTTTGAAATTAACGAAAATAACAGTTCCGTGAAATATCAGTTCTTCATTTACAAGTTAAAATTAAATTGAATATGTGTTTTAACGACATATCCTGTAATATGAACACGTAAAATAGTAATATCCTTATCAGTACAACACTCAGATAACGATATTCAGATTTTACAATCAATTACCGGTACAGTGAACCTGTTGGCATTCTTAATTGAAATAAAAATGTTACTAACTTACAAAAAAAAAAGTTAATGGCCAATATAAACAGAATTGAGATATTTTTCATTCCACAAATTTTAATCTGGTGTAGTGCAAATAATCTTGACATATCAATAATGTCAAGAAAGGTCTGTCATCAGTGTCCCACGTATACCTAGAGTAGTATTATACAGGGTCCTGCATTAGTGCGTCGTTCTTTCCTAGCGGCTAAGCCCTTGAGGTAAAGAAAGTTTTTAAATTAAACATACTTGGTTTTAAAGAGATCTAGTTTGTAAAATTATTTTATTTTATTTATGGGATGGCAAAAACATGGTTTTTTATAATAGAACACCCTGTATCTTTTTTACGGTGTTCTGGCGTAGTTTTCTCACCTCACATTGTATTTTTTGATTCCCTGTCGTGTTGCTAGCTTATAACTGTTTTTCTTGAAAAATCCATAAACAAGCTTACTTTATAAAATCATATAGCGACCTTGTTTTTGTAAATTTAATAACAACTTTAACAGCGACGTTAGACCAGATGAAGAGCAACATCTTAATAGTTACAAAATTAATGTTTGTGTTACAGGATGTTCCCAAAACATGCCAATTTTTTCTCAAAATTCAAATGCAAAGTATTTTTTTTCAAATGAAATAAAGCCTGTTTTATTTTGCTATAAGATAGCATTTTTTTTCCTCTTAATTTTTACTAAAGGTATCCTATAAGTTGTCCCATAGGTGTGGAGATATTTAATAGTTAAAAAATAACAATTTTAATTACATTTTTATACACCCAAGTGAGCAATGGCGATGATTTAGTATCACTTTGGGCTTTGGATAAGTTAAAGATATTTTTAATTATTACTTGTTTACCCAACAAAAATAATTGAATACATTAAAACTGTAAAAGAAACAAAATTGAAGAAATGTTTCAAATGTCTTTTCATTTTCATTAGCACTAATTGATTCGCTGTTGAAAAACCTTTCCCTCTCTTCAACATTTGAGGTGAGATGCTTGCAAGCGAGTCCACTATTCTTTGCTGCAACTTGTTGGTATTACAGATCGTGATACACCATTTCTTTAAATACCCTTACAAAAGTCTAGTTTTGTCAGATCAAGTGATCTAGCCGGTTACTTGGTGGGTATATTCCTGCCAATCCAATGATTTGAAAGATTTCATCGAGATATGTTCTTGCAAACAATGTTAAGAGGCGATATTTTTGGACACTGACATATGGTATCTGGGCAGTATGCATTTATTTTCCACCAACGGCCTTTCTTCGGTGTAAAATACAATACAATAGGTGTCACAAAACTTATTGTAATTAAAATTGTATTTTTTAGAACACCCCGTAGCACACAATCTAAATTTGTAACTATTAAAATATTAACTCATCCGTCTAATGTCGGTGCTAAAATTAGTTTATTAAATTTCAAAACAAAGTCGCTATGATTTGGTCAAAAAAACAATTATAAGTTGGCAACACTGGCAGCACAAATCAAAAATAATTAAATGGCTAGTGTAGAAGTTGAGAAACTACCCCAGAACACATTGAAAATACAGGGTGTTCCATTATATATATATATATACAAAGTATATCTTCTTAAACCAATTATGTTTAGTATTAACTTTTTTACTTATCTCCAATAGGCTAGCCGTTAAGAAAAAACGACGTACTAATGCAGGACCCTGTATAGCGGTGTGATATTCAAGTAATTTACAAAATGGGATTGAACATAGCCAAAATTCTCAAGCTTTGTAACCGATTCATACAACAAATCAAATAATTTATAAACAAAAATCGACTATCTCACAGTTTTGAGTCCTCACTTCATTACTGATGGAACAATAGAAGTAGTCCCAGGCTTTGATCAAACAAGAAAAAATTTGGTCAAAGGTAATTCGCCATTCAAATGCAACTTTATGCAATAAGACACTGGGTTCGATTTCTAATCCAAATTGTGGCTGTGGAAACGAACCAGAGACCGTTGTACATATTGTGGAGAATTGTCAATCAACAAAGTTTAAAGGAGGGTTTGTAAACAAACATTCATAATTATCGACTGTATTATGTGCTTACCGATCTGAAGGACATCTAAAGTTAAGCAATATATTTCTCTGTCCTGATTATTTTGTTTGCTATTTCTTAACCTACTATTTTTTCGTCATTGTCTTGATTGACGCTTGACCGATCCATTATATGTCATCATGCAATGGCTGTGCTGTTATATTTATGTTCTTATTTAATTTTGAGACACTTAATCCATATTATTTGATATAAGTACTAAGGTGGGTAAGGGCTTGTCAGTGTTTTTAGGTTTTAGTGGTTTTCATAAACCTTGGAAGCAAATGCTTTGCCATTATCGAACTAATCCACAATTGCACACGGTTTCGTCACCACACTGTACAGGTTTTTTTATACTGATCTTCTGGGGCACCATACACTTACATCAGAATACAATAATAAAAAATGTACATACGAATAAATAAATAAATGTACTGGATTCAAGATTTGAGGATGTGCAGAAGAGCAAGCTGTTATGAGCGTTAAGTACTGAATCAGAGAAAATAAAAAGTATAGACGTGTAACAACAAAAATTGAAATGACAGGTAAATATCTACGTCTATTTTGATTGGTTAAAGCAACATGCAACAGTATGACAAAGGGTATAATATCTCCGTCAAATTCAAATTCGACTCCTATTCACTCTATTCAAGAATGCTGATTTTGAACTAAGAGGTGAAAGGAATTTCAATTTTCTCCTGAAAAATATTCACTAGCTTGTTGTCAAGAATAAGGGTGTTTTTCTAAAGTCACCGGTTCCAAGACCAGGTTAAACCGGTTTGGTACCAATTTCGTTATGGTACAATTTACTGATGTTTCTAAATTAATCGGTTGAGCACTAGATTCAAACCGGTGTGACACCGGAACTACCGCGTTTTTGAGTTCACTTTTGGTGAATAATTGCGGTCAACCTTATAGTGCAGTAAATAGTGATACATTTTTTGACAAAAAAATAATAGTAGGATACCGCCTGTGCCATGTTATTGTAAATAGTATAAAGTACTTTTATACTATGTTTTATACCAAAATGAATTAATATTATATTGTTAATTAACATTTACATAAAAAGTGCTTTTCCTCAACTTTTTTTCTGAGTAGAAAGTATGAACTGACAGTTAATGGTGTAAAGAAAGTTGTAGAAATGTAACATGAATAAATGAGCAGAAATTGACTGCTTACGAGAAAAAATGAGTGATATTTTTGTTGTTTTTTTAACCTGTAGATCCGTCAATTTTTGAGATGTAGCATAAATCTTTCAGGAAATAGTAGGTACTTAGTGTTCAGAAACCCGAATGTCGGGCAATCGTTTATGCAATGTACTTAAATTTTTTAAAAGTAATATTTAATCGAGTAGCTGAATGCTCGTGGTCGTCAATTTTATGAATATAAAAATTGTGAAGTTGAAATAGAAAAGGAACAAAACGCTATTCTCATTGCTCAATAAAACAGAGCTTAACACGCAAAAAAATGCAAAGATGACTGATAATGACCGAAAGACAAAACGAAGGAGTAGTGGGAGTACCCGTCCTCAGCGCGCCTATATAAACTGCAGCCCTCAAATAGCGCTATGGGGGACAAGTACCCCACTACTCCGCCATTTTCTCACACCGGTCATTTTCAGTCATCTTTGCCACATTTTTTGCGTGTTAAATATCATTTTATCGAAAAAATGAGAATATATGTTTATTCTTTCTATTTTAACTAACAATTTTTTTATTTCTGACAATCGGACGACCACACGAGCATTCAGCCTCGATTGAATATATTGTTTTTAAAAAATTTAAATGGCCAATTCATAAACTAATTGCTCCCTCAATTGCAGGGTTTTGTAGACACTAATCATGCATCATTACCTCCTATTTCCTGAAAGTATTTATGCTACATCTCCAAAAAATGACGGATCTACTAATTTAAAAGAAACCTAAAATATCATTTTTTCCGATTTTTATCGGAAAGTTATTTCTTGATCGAGTCCAATTTGTGCTCATTTTATTCGTATTTTTATCCTCTTACAACTTTCCTTTACACCATTAACAGCTATTAGTTCATTACTTTTCACTCAGGAAAATAAAGTTGAGAAACACGTTTCTTTGCATTTAAACGCAATTAACAATATAATGTCAATCCATTTTCGGTATAAAACAAACTTGCTTGCTTATTTGCATTTGATATTGTGTTCAGAATATTAGTTATTTTGAATGGATAAAATTCATTGGAAGCCCGTTCTCAATGACGATGGCACAATGATATAAAAACAACACATTCAGTTAAAACTTTCTTGGTTATGTCTCACCGATTTTCACCTTCATCCTGTTTCAAATTGATCGCTTATCGCAAATAACTGCCTAATCAGCTGTCTATTTGACCGTGAATGATGGGTGTTTTTTCAAAATGCCCTAGGAGATCCGGATCGTCTTATATTCAATTGAGCAAACGTCATGTCATAAGATTTCTCCAGTTGAAACTTGATTTGATAGGAATTTATATTCATCCACTAACCACGAAATTGCGATAATTTTGTTTTAAAGTCTACACTATAGGAGAGAAAAGGAGTTTGGAAAAAGGTTTTCAAATCTGACTTACAAGTAACAAATTATAGAAAATACTCTATATGTGTCCGAAACCCTTGCAATGCTATGGATATAAAGATACATTACATTAAAATGGTTGATTTTAAAGTATATGATTTTTCGCCACGTTAGGTACACTCTTCAAAGGTTCAAGGGTGCACTGAGAGCATTCGATTGTTATCAAAGCAGTTGCTAATGATGAAGATAACAACCCATCTGCATTTAATAAAGGAAGTAACGTAGCCCAATTTCTTTTTAATTCATGTTTAACTGTAATGAATAAAGATTTTCAATTTGTTTTTAAATCGTTTTTTAACATTTTCGGCAACATACTCACATATATTTGCATTGTATTAAACCTATTAACATTAACGTCAACCTTGGCGTAACAGACAAATTCGTCACCATGAAATCTTGTATACATTATGCGCGACCACGCCTTATTAAACCTATTAAAATAAAATTAACATCAACACGAATTTCCCCATATTAAACTACAAAATTATAAAGTGTAATGATTCAGTGGAAGTACATACATACATCCAAGTTATTAAATGTGTAGTTCCTAATGTAAGCACCGATATAGAAAATCCTTGATGTTCAACCCAAAAGTTACTAATTTAACTGTGGAGACAGTAATAAAAACTTTTCTCAAATTTATGAAATTCTTTCTGATTAATAATTTGACTCTAATGTAAAAGTAAAATATAAATATTCAGAATCCCTTGTCGTCTTTATTATTCCTTTCCTATTTGCTGATTTCAATTTGTTGAATAAACTAACACTGAAAAAATACAAATTCAAGAAGTAAAAGTTAATTAAATTTTCGTCCGAACATCAAATTATTGCCAATTTGTGAAACGCAATGACCTGATTCAGATTTTTTTTTAATTAAAACGAATTTGGTCGGTGTTATTCGTCCATTCGCATTTATTACTTCTTAATCTAATCGATTTTCTTTAAAGGCTCACTTAAAATTTATTTTGTAAAAGTTTTATTGTTGTTTTATGTTTCAACGTTTGTTTCTATTTATTTCCACAAGCAATGATCTGCAGTCTTACAGTTAAGTTTACTTTCTCTGGTGTTTTTTCAGTGTTCTTGGAAGATGTCAAAATATTGCATTAAGTCCTTTTTAGGATTTGTCATTTTCCAAATATGATTAAAAATACAATATAGATTTACACAAAAATAAAAGCAAACAAAGAAGGTCACCAAACAAAACAAAATTTAAATAAAATATTTATGAATAAACAGGTTAAAAGAACAAACATACATATTTGGTTTTGAGTATATTTCATTTATATTTGATTATAAAAATATGTACTAGAAACATTTTTACCTAAAATGATTTAATAATTTTGAAATAAATTCTGTTTAAACGCATCATTGTCAAAATGAAGGCGAATTCACTGTTTTACCCAAATATCGCATAATGTTACTGTAAGTATGAATGTATACTGTAAACTACAGCACAGAGTATATTTGAATTAATTACATCAAATGTGGAAAGGAAAATTTGAATTACAGAAATGTGTTTACAAACGGCATTTTCATGCTTAACCTGCATGCGCAATGTTATATGTACATTCTAAAATTATTACACCATGCATACAAACCATTGTCAGATACCCATATCCCCAAAATTTTGAGAAACAAAACCTGCTTAATTTGGTTATTACAAAACCTTGAACTAAATAATAGTTTTGATTGTGTTATCAAAAATTATCATAGTTACCAATCCTATCGTAAGGGGCTTCATCAGGGTAAGGAACTTAAAACAAACAAACGAGAGTTCAAGGTAGACCACAAAGTTAGGTAATTGTTGAGTCAACCAAGCTGTAATCCTAGCCTATACCTCGGTTTATATAGAAGAAAAAAAAGTCACATGTCGTTAACCTCGGCGCTGATTGGTTTGAATTTGAAGAAAGGTACTGCATGTAGACAACACAGTAACATTGTAGAGAAAAACAATTATCGTGGTGGGGTCATTTAGTCAAAACAAACAAAAGCATCAGTAAAGTATGAAAGGAAAAATAATGAAAAATAAAAGAAAACATAGAATGAAGAAGTGGAAAAAATACTAGAAAGAAAAGAAACGACATGAAGAAAGCAGAGAAGATAGCGTAAAACAAGAAAAATCGGAAAAATAATATATGCCAATCAAGAGTAAAATTATTAATGATGTGTAAATAATTGTACAATCCGACACAGAAGGGAGGAAGGATTTCTGATATACAGGCTGTCCAGACTAAAATACGCACTATTGCTAACTTTGTTATCTTTTGAGCGACACAATTTGGTCAAGTAGGCAAACTAGTACCATTTTCAATTGTGACTACAAATGTTAAAACAGAAAATAGTTGAAAGTCTTGTTCCCATGGTAATGGTCAAAACACCTTTTCTTTTTTAATAGAACACCCTGTATATTTTGTTGAGGTTTGAAAGAAAATCGCAAACTGAACACAAAAGTCTTAGCAAAATTTTATAAAAACATAAAATAATGTAAACCAACAGAAACACCAAAACTTTACTCGACACGTGTTTCAACAGTTGCTGTCATCATCTGCGATACTGATACTAAAATTAAAAACAACGGGAAGCTTATATATACTATCTGCTTATCACGCATCGTTAAACTTCTAGATAGCTAAATAATTTCGAAAATCCTAATGGACCGTTATCATCATATTCATAGCAATTTCTGTTTTTAAAAATTTCTAAACTTTCATAAGAATCAAGTTCGTTTTATTATCTACCCTCTTAATTAATTCAATGTCACCTACTCTATGTCCATTTTCAAGCGTATGCATGGCAAACACGAACTTTGTTCAGTGATGATATTTGACATGAGCTACGTGCTCTTTAAAACGAGTTTCAATAGGTCTCTTGGTTTGTCTTATATATACTTGGTTAAGGTCTTTACAATTAATTTTATATATTCCCGATTTATCACATTTTCTATTGGTCTTTCGATTGCCTAAAAGATTTTGGAACCACTTTTCTCTTAGGCATTTTCAATATCTTGTCATCTAACCTCACTTTATATATTTAACGAATATTTTTTAAATTTGCCGTCATGACAGTGGTCACATGACATTTGTCAAAAATGCTTTTTGTCATTCGATATGCTGAATTCATTTGCCAAAAGAAAATTTCGGATATCTCAATCACAAAAATTTTTCCCATTTGATGCAAACTTTTGCCGATCACTGTATATCTTGGATTTTCGTGCAAATAAAAAAATAATAAAGATTCAATAACTTTTATATTTCACATTTTTTATAATAGTGCTAAGACTTTTGTGTACAGTTTACTAGTCTCAACAAAATATTCTATTAAAAAAAGGTGTTCCAACCATTATCTTGAGAACACGACCTTTAATTATTTTTCTGTTTTTACATTGTAATCAATTATTAAAAATAATAAAATTTTTTGATATTGTAGCTGCAAAGATAACAAAAAATTAGCAATAGTGCAATTTAAGTGTGGATAGCTGTAGATGCGAATAAAGTGAGTAATTTCTAAAAATAGTATATTTCCATAACGAGAGACGAAAGTTCCTTTTTTCATGAGAAAGAAATTGTCTACGATCTCGAACGAAAAACAGAACTGAGTTACTATTTTTGTAGGAATTGAGAAACAAAATAATATAAAAACTAAAATAATAAAATAATTTTAAAATGCAACTTTCACACTATGACCACTTGAAAGCCTACTTCCATGTGTATAAGTAAAAAATATTTTTTAATTTTGATGTGTCTGATCGACGTTTCGCTTTTACCAAGATGGGAAACTTATTGGTGTTGAATATCATTTTTTTTTAAACAATTACACATACCATGTCACTTCACAAATTAAATTACAATTACTTGATTATAACAATGAATGCAAAATTACAAAATTAAAATTTAAAAGAAAATGTACTCAATTTATGCAAAATAATAGGACTGCAGACCCTTCAACCTCCGAACACCATTTGAATGACGAACATTCTGCCATGCCAGTTACACACAGTAAAATGTCATCAACCCTTTTAGCAAAACGTCTGCATTAGGCTTGTAATAAAGAATTACTCTCCATAATTAATAAAATAACATCTTCAAACATCATTGCAGCTAAGATGTTCATCCGATGAATAATTTCATACAATTAACCCTATCAGAGTATCTACTACGGGATACGAATTGTATTATAATAATCAATAAAAAACCCAAACCATATTAATTACACTCTAATTATATAAACAAATTGTTTTAAGTTACATGCAGGTTTTAAAATAATTTTTATGCGATACTGACAACTTGACTGCCTGTTACCCTTCTAATCTGGATTAAGAAGATTTATCTAACCCAGAACAATGGAAAATACTTTATTTAATACTTTAACAATCAAAACGCCTTTTGAATGTAACAATGGATAATTTTAATACTGAAATAAAATTTTAATTAACGGTCAGAGGCACGCAAAAATTAGTTAAAGCACAACATGCATTGTGTGGTTAATTAAATAAATATCATGTACGGATGTGGCATTTAATTCTTCCATAAATAATTACATTTTCTATATTTTACTGTACACTCATTAATTAGAACTCGTTAATTTGACTTCGCTTAATCCGATAGCTTGACAAACGTTATAAAAATTACGTATTTATGAACTATGGCATTTCGACTTTATATTTACGAAAACCATTTCAACAAAATAGGTATTAAAAAGTCAGGACGTTCTTTCAGACAGGATGAATACACATAATCGTATTAATTTATAACCAGCGGTTATTTATGTAGTGTGTATTTTGTACATAGTATTTCGGTCTGTTTTTCACAAGCAACGTATGTGAATACTATTTTGATTATATTGATTGAGGAAATTCCAGACAGAATTTCTGTCTCGATAAAATCATTGTTCGATTGCAGTACATAGATTTTGTCTAGTTTATATGTTGAGTTGGTGACTAATTCATAACTTACACGATGTTGCACCATTAATTAGTAATTCCTACTGTTATGTTATTATTATTAATAATTTTATGTTGAATTGCCCTATAAACTGTTGTTTATGATACACATTTTGCAAACTTTATAGACTAGTCCTTTATGTGAGTTTATGACCGTCTGTCAATGTCAACTTGAATGTCAAATTTGAATTATAGAGAAGCCAGTAAAATAGAAGTTACCAATAAGGCATTTCAATGCGCTGTCAGATAGCTGTCAAAGACTGCAGTGGACAAACTTAAGTATACTTAGATAGGTTTTTATCATTGAGTTATAGGATTTTAATAAGTTTATATTAGCTTAATCATTGAGTAAAAGAATAACTTTTTACTCAATGGTTTAATAGATTTGTAATTTACCATAACGCCAGCATTTTGTTGTATAGTAAACTGTGGCAGAGAGGAAATCGTGACAGTATTAAGTTTTTAGAATCCCTGTGATTTGTAATTTTAAACATAAATTAGGTTAAAATACTCTTTCGCAGATTCTATAACTAACTTAATTAAAACAACTACTAAAGTACGAAAATTCAACAGAAATTACACACAGAGGTTTGTTTGCCCCACAGACGCCATTTTGGTAAAAGCGTTGAAATGCCTATATCGACAGTAAACCACCTAACCTAAAATTGACCATAAAATTGACCATAAAATTTGTCCATCCAGGTGACTAATAAAATTTCTTAAAAAATGTGATTTACATTTGATAGACATTTTCACAGTTTAATCATTTTAGAGTAACTGTAACTGAAAAATCCGAATCAAGCACGCTGTGTTGCTCGATAATATCTTTTATTATTTCTAAAAATAAAAAAGAAAAAGATTAGAGGAAAACAAACAAATAAAGATTCCTTAATTATAGTCTAATAAACAAGGAAAATTACGATAATTACTAGAATAAAACTATCAAATATCATTTCGTCTATGATCACTTAAATTTATAATAAACCTTGTGTAAATCGTCGGACTGCTTCCCTTATATGAAACAGACACACCACCATTGGCAAGAAGCTCAGCTCAGCTGTTAGAGCGTTGTACTAATAACACGAAGGTCGTGGGTTAGATCCCATAGGCCAAATAAATTTACTATATAGGAATTGTAAACTAAAAATAAACGGAGGATCAGCTTGACCGGCTTCTGCAGATCAAACACGTATTAATATGTAGGATCATACAGATATAAAAGAGTGCAGTTCCGTTCATAACCAAGGTCTACTGATTTTCCACTAAGCCTTGTATCCGATGAATTATAAAATTAAGAAAAAGAACAATAATTATATATGTAAAGTGGAACGTTTCCATAACGGGACACCTGTGAGGAAGGTGAAACTGTCCGTTGAAGAGAGGTGTCCGTTGATGGGAGAATATGGCAAAAATGTTATATTGATTTATTACATAGGAACTAGGAATAGGTTATCAAAATTATCGTTTAAAATACATATAGAAACCTCGATACCTACATTTGGAGCTATATTGAGAGTTATAATAAACACTCAACGATACACAATATTAAAAAAAAATCTTGAACATTTTTATTTATAAATATTCTTACGTATTTAAATTTTTACTCCACATCTTATGAAATAAAGATGGGAAGTTATGCGACGGTTTCCAAACTGAAAATTTTAACACACCTTTTTTTTCACTCTTTCCGACAAATTAGAGCTAGTACATGAAGCAAAAAAATTTCATGTCCGATTTGGCCGCCCATCCGTCCGTATGTGAACAATAAGATATAAAGAAAAACCACCCCGTCCGATTTTATGAAACTTTTTGTACAAGGACCTTATTTATAATTCTAAAGATCTGAGAAGCCTTTGGGCATAATCTATGTTTCCCAAAGGGTCGTTAACCTACACAGATTTTTGAATTTTTGAAATATTTACAAAATATTCATTTTACACATTTTTGTTTCAAATAAAAGTTGTTTATAATTTAATTATATACATTTTGTGTTTAAACTATTTTTGATCCGATATAACAATCACGTGACCACCATCAATTTTACAAAAAAAGTTGAGGGAAAAAAGTTATTGGATATTCTATTGTCTATAGCTTTTGTTTGTGGAGTAGAAGTTCATATGTAACATACAGGGTGTCTCTAAATGTGTGGACATCACTTAACTACAGATTTCTGGGCTCAAAATAAGATGATTTAACCCAACTTACCTATATCCAAAAGTGCTTCGTTTAGCCAGTATTCTGATTCAAAGTTCAGGAAGAAATTTTTTTATTTTGCTTATAACAAAAGAACGGTTTTGTCGATTTTGATGATATTTGGTATTGCACTCCTACAGATGTAGGTCATCTTTTAATGTGATGTTTGTTATTATCAGTGGACCATTAGTGTACGAAACACGGGTAACTTTTCAAAAAACTAGTTTCAGAAAGAGACATTCAATAGTAAACTTTTTTGTTACTTGTTAATTGATGAGATCTTTTTAAGGTTTAGACACAAAAAATAAAATCTAAAGGACCGCGCACTGCATTTCTTAAAATAGATATTATCTTCAGCAGTCTGGTATTCTAAAAATAATGATAATAGATATTGGTTATCAATTGTGAAGCAACTCAAATTGCTGTTGGTGTTAGCTAGTGATCTTTAGCAGTGAATATTCTTCGTTATTTACGTAGTGATGGCTGTAAACTACACTTATGCTGAGCAAACGGATATGTTGATGGTTTTAGGATATTGCGAAGGAAATTGTCGGAGAAGTGTTAGAGTGTACAACGAAAAAATTTCCAAATCGTCGCGTGCCCAATCGTCAAACTTTTGTAAACATTGAAAGACGCCTTCGCGAAACAGGAAACCTTGCATCGATCACAGCTGATCGTGGACGTGCTCGTACAATCCGCACACCCAGGTTAGAAGAACAAATTCTGGAAATAGTAAAAAACATCCAGAAGTAAGTGCTCGATGCTTAGCATTGTATGCAGGCGTTTCAAAGAATGTTGCTCATAGAGTTATTAAAGAACAATTGCTATATCCTTATCATGTACAAAACGTCCAGGAGCTTTTGCCAGCTGATACCATCGCGCGTCTTGAGTTTTGTAGGTTCATTCAAGAAAGAAGAGCTGAAGATGTCAATTTTAATAGCAAAATTCTCTTTACTGATGAGGCATGTTTCACGAGGAGGGTATGACAAATTTGCACAACGAACATGTGTATGCAGATGAAAATCCACATGTCATCAAGCAACGCCACTTTCAACATGAGTTTCGAATTAATGTATGGGTAGGGATAATCGGCAGTTTCATCATAAGCCCTGTCATTTTACCAAATCGTTTAAATGGAGAGATTATTTACACTTCCTTGTAAATACCTTACCCGATTTATTAGAACACTTCCCGTTAAATCTTAGACGCGACATGTGGTTTCTACATGATGGAGCACCACCACATTTTACATTGAACGTTCGGAATCATCTTCATGCACAGTTTCCTAACAAATGGATAAGCAGAGGAGATTAAATATTTGCGATTCTTTTGTGTGGGGAGCTCTAAACAGTAAAGTGTATTCTCGTCCTATAAACACACAGGACAAACTTTGGGCCAGAGTACAGAACACTTTACAGTCCATTAAGAATGATGCAGAAATGTTACAACGAGTACAGTTCAATTTTTTGCGTCGAATCAACCTTTGCATCCAGTAAGGTGGTGGTCACAATGAGCATTTACTGTAGATCTAGTAAAGTACATACCTACTTGTCACTAATAAATATCATAACAAAATGCCTTATCGTCACTTATTTTTAGAATACCAGACTGCTAGATAATATCTGTTTTAAGAAATGCAGTGCGCGGTCCCTCAGATTTTATTTTTTGTGTCTAAACCTTAAAAGATCTCATCAATTAACAAGTAACAAAAAGTTTACTATTGAATGTCTCTTTCTGAAACTATTTTTTGAAAAGTTATTGGTCTTAACATTAAAAAGTTTTTGAGTGGTTTTTGCCGGGTTACCCGTGTTCGTACACTAATGGTCCACTGATAATAACTAACATCACCTTAAAAGATGACCTACATCTGTAAGGAGTGCAATACCAAATATCATCAAAATCGACAAAACCGTTCTTTCATAGTCTGTCTATGAACTTATTAGAATACATACAAACATATATCATATGAGATGCAATAACAGAATCATTATTAGGATCAATTGTTAGATTCAACCATAGGGAGACACCTCTTCAATATAATTGTGAGAAACAAAAAAAATAAAGAAAAACATATTTTTACATTGCTGATACGCTGATAAACAAAAAACGACTGGTCATTTTTAATTATAAAGTTAAAACTAACTCACATTAGAAGCCCTACATTGAAGATTGATAATCCCCAATAGGGTGAAACACTGTGTAAATAGAAATTTGGATTTGTTTCGCAAAAATCACAAGCCACTGTTTTTAACAGATGAGTTTGATTTGCCACGCGTTTTCAAATAAAGTTTGTAGTGTTGCTCAAATCACGCAATCAACGTACCGTTGCATACACTTTATTATTTATTTCATTATAATGCTAATATTTTAATCAGATACTCCACAAAAAAATAAACCAAACACGTGTTTCAATAGCTTTCAACATCGGCAGCTGCTGATGATAATATTTAAACTTGTGTTCAATAGCTTTCATCAACAGCAGCAGATGATGATAATTTTTTTATGAAGTTTTCCAGAGATAGGCGCTAAGGCAATACTTATTCCATTAATTCGTAAAGTATACGTATTTATGAATTATTATAATATCAATTCTAGAGGCTACACATAAAAATTTTTAATTTAACTGCCGGGTATTTATACATATTTTACGTCGGCACACTTTAATTCTACTACAAATCACATTACCTACTAGTTTTCTCTGAAATAAAAATAGTGAATAACTTGCTTCAATTATTATAAATAGGACCAAAAATAACTGAATAAGATCTCCTAGATAGGAAGAAAAATTATCAGATGGTAATACAAGAAAATCGTCGTATTCTTTTTCAGTGTATAGATTAATTGAGTTTTATAACTTAAGCCTAGTATGTTAGAGTATTAATAAAACTAAAAAGCTAACTTTGCCATCAACGGTATATTCCATGAGTAGTATTGTATGGGATTTAATTTGAGTTGAAGCCCTTAGTTAACATCTGAGCTTGTTTTCCCCAAGTTTTCACGCTCTGTCAAAATCAAGTTTTTTTGGTCTATTTCATTCAAATTTTCTTTGGTCGTACTTTAATGTGGCAGGTAATAGGCTCCAGACGCTAATAAAAGAAGCGGTTTGGATTCAGTGACAAACATGTCAAAATCACCAGAGACTACTCTTCTGAAATTCTTCCGCAAGGATCGGTTAATTGGAAATATCGCTGAGATCAATTCATTTTGTATGTAATGCGTAAATTTCGGCCTTAGCAGCGCAACTGTAAAACTCCCAGTCAGTACCATCAATGATAACGATAGCCGAAGTTTTTTGCTTGTAAGGATTCGTTTTCCGTCAAAACCACCAGCTTCTTCAGATTTGGTACTAGTGATCTGAAAAAGCTGCACTTTAGGCGGCAATTGATAAAACCAAGATAATCGACCTGCAGTTCATTAAGTGTATTTATATTGTTAGCATATACAGGGTGTCCAGAAACTCTCCTGACAAACGAAGACCGGAGATTCCTCAGATATCGGATAATTTTAAGACAATTTAACCCAATTCACCTAGTCCGAAAATGCTTCCTAAGGGAGCTAGAGCTCTTTGAAGATGGCGCCTTGTAAATAGTTTTTTAAATACCTCCAGAACGCTTCTACTTAGAAAAGCAAAACTGGTATGCTTGTTTAGCCTTCAGAGATGAATCGATTCCATCAATTGCGAATTTCTAGTACCGGTCATAGGCGTCCGTTTTGGGTAGGTCAACGGTTATTTTAACGCATAACTTTTTTGTCTTTAACTTTTAAGCATTTGTGACACTAGATTATTAAATTTTCAGGTATTCTAGTACTAAAAGGTACTCTTACTTTAAGTCATTAGGATACACCGTTTTCTAGAAAAATGGATTTGAAAATTTTTTGTTTTTTTGTCATTAAAGTTAAATTTATATTTTTTGCACTAGTTGGCTCTGAACTGCCAACAAAAGTAAAACCTACGTTTTTCATTGTCAAATTGTTGTCAGTTCGCGAAGTTTATCTTTTAATTTTTTACTTTACCAGGCGCCATCTTCAAAGAGCTCTAGCTCCCTTAGGAAGCATTTTCGGACTAGGTGAATTGGGTTAAATTGTCTTAAAATTATCTGAGTAATCTCCGGTCTTCGTTTGTCAGGAGAGTTTCTGGACACCCTGTATACTTAGATTAACTTTGAGATCTCGTAGGATCCAGCAGACTCCATTGTCTTCATCCACAAATATTGTGGTATCATTGAGATACATCAATTCAGTAAGGCTTTGAATTTTCCTACCTACCTAAATGTTTTTCGCATAACAACATCAATAACATTGTCGACTGCACACAACGTCAGTCAGTCGTACTCTTGAGCCTAATAGAAACGAATCTCAACCTTCTTAAACCTTTGTTTGAAACCATGTATGTGTTCTGCAGTAAATTTATGATCTTGACAGACACATCTTCCGCTTCTTCAAGAACAGCCCTCAGCGCCAAATGACGCACCGGTTCCTGCATCGGATGCGTTTTCTTCTTCAAGCTGTGTGAGAATAAACAATTACGTGCAAAAATCTTCTTAAAGACAGAAGTCTGCTTATTCTTATCTCGTGATGTAAAACAACGTTTCTGTAGTCTAAATTGGATTATCCTCAAAAATGATAATGAACTGATGCAGAGATAGTTTCAACATTTTGGGAATACTTGATTTCTCGAAAATTAGTAGGTACGAATACTGTTCGATAAAAAATGAATTCGTCTGCATGTTGATGTAAATCTCTTCGATAGTTGCAAATACTAAAAGATGCCCAAATAAATTACTACGATCCACGATAATTTCGAAGATTTATGTCAACGATGTTAAAAAGATAAAATGTGGTTGTGATATAAAAATTTTTAAAAATACATTTACAATAAACTCTGCTTTTGGTCGAAAAGGCTAACCAAAAATGACCACTGAAAATCGCATTTGTTAAATTAAATTCAAAAGGGGATAACTTCCAGAAATGGGAATTTATCTAAAAATTATTCATGCGCAAGCGAGTGTTACGAGAAAATTGTTAATTTATGACTTCAAACACGATCCCGACAAGCACCATTAAGATTAACATTTAATTGTTTTTAGAGACGTTCTACTCTTCGCACATCATTCTGTGTACGTCAACAGCTCAATACCAACAACAGAAACACATTTTGCTAATATTGTAGAGGGTTAAAATGTAATGCCGCCGACCCGTTGAGATAAATGTAGAGTAACAGATTACGGCAATATCATCATGGATCAACTCTAATAGTAACCTTAATGCGTACTCAGTCGGAAACAATGGACTTGTATAACAAACACATTCCTGAGGAGGAAATTGTTTAAACATATAATTATTTTAAATTCGTCTGTTATACGGTAATCGGAAATAGACCGCTACATGAAATAACGAATATTGCAAAGAACACGTTTTTAACGATTTAAAGTCAAATATGGAAAAAATAGAATGACAAATAAAAACTATATAAAATTTCAATTTTTTTGTTAAAACGAAAAAATTAACGTATTAAATTTAAACTCTCCCATCATTTTATCCAATAAAAAAAATTAAATAATTGCAATAAAGTTAAGTTGTCAATGGAACTAATCACAGATTAAATGTCAATTTCATTTATTCATCTCCAAAGTGTAAAGTAGTGCTTGTTCCAATAGTAGTAACTACTTAATTAACAATTTATTACGTTAGTTCTTACTGAAATCTATCTGTTCATCCGGCGTCCTCTTCAAAAATTGTTTAATGCATCGTACATTATATGTTTGAAATCAAAAAGATTTTTCAGGTCGATCATTAATATTCAATTAGCTTTGGCCAGGCCAAATATATTTTTTAAAACTGAATTGCTTTTACTTAAACAGAAAAGAGAAAAGTAGAGATAAAACATATTTATTACTATTAATGATTAAATGAAATCTTTATATCAGTCATTGTGATGATTTACCCTAGATTGTCATTTAAAACGTGGAAGTTCGTTCTCATAATCCAATTAAACAATTAAATCTTAATTTAATTAAAGTATTTACAAATCTAAAGGTAAATTAGAAAGTATTCACCCATTTCAGATAAGTTCAAGTATAAAATGTACGTATATATAAACACAACATTTTTTTCTAATTTGACATATGAAGTGACATTTTTCATAATCAAAATAGGTGTCAAAATGGGCTACGAAAAGTTCGTAACTAGTTTCGAAAAATAAAATTCACTACGTGTCAGATTGTTTTGACATTCGTGAAAAAATATTGCATGTTACACGCAATAAAATGGTAACATATTTCGCATCGCTATAATAGTGATAACATAACAACAATAACAGATTTTTTTTTTTTACGAAATTTTTATAGCTGCTTCTTCTGTATTGTGATCGATGCGGAAACAGAATTTCTTTCCGTACTCTTAGGGATTATATACATTTTAAAAATGAAAGCTGCCAAGCGCAATCTAACCTCAATATTACAAGTATCGCATGAAATCTTTGATGCTTATTTAAAAAAAATAACAGAGTAAACACCATCAAAATAAAAAAAAACAGCAAGAGTGTGACGTTGAAAATTTTTGTTTTCGCTGTTTCATTTGTCTCAAAAAGTTGGCATAATGCTACGTGAACAGTTTTGCTCTAATAGTAATAGTTACCGAAATACCCTGCAATCCCATCGAAATCGGTCCATCTTGTACATGGGGATATCGGAAATTGTTGGATATACAATGTCGGTTTAGTGGAACAAAAGTTGCATATTTGTATGCCATACATCTGGGTTTACTTTATTAAAAAGTCGCGTAATCATTTAAATACAAGGTGAAAAACCAAAATGGATGTTTTAAAAACCTTAATATTTCACTTATTATAAGAGGTACGTACGTTCATTAAATTATCATAATAGGTGTAAGGGATCGTGACCATTCCGAAAAATGTAATAAAAATGTCTAGGCCTACTCTTTTCGGTGCAGCCAGGGTCAATTTTAGTTTTCTTGTGGAGGTGATATTGAGTTTTTTGTCTGCTTTGGAGTCCTCTAAAAAATACTTTTAAAACGTCTATATAATGATAAAATATTCAGTTTACACATTTTTGTTTCAAGTAAAAGTTGTTTGTAATTTAATTATACACAACTTTTGTTTAAACTATTTTTTGATCCGATAAGTAATTACTGAGATATAATAATCACGTGATACTAATTGTTGTAACAATATCTCCATCAATATCAATTATGCAAAAAAAGTTGAGGGAGAAAAGTTGTTGGAAAATCTATTGTCTATGACGTACTCAAACAGCTTAGCAGTAGATTTATTTAACTATTGTTGGACGATACTGAAATGTTTACTTCGCGATGCACATTTTCTTCAGAAATGTGAATTTTTTTCCCACAACGTATCTCATTTTACTCGACAGATGTGATCTTTTAGATGAGAGATAGCAGCAATGCCACCATTCGTGTTAACGCTTAACACGAGTGAAAATTATAACGTAATATCTAAAATCTCTTTCTTCACTAAGCAAACATCATGGATAATCACTCTTTGTCATACGTACACGTAGTATTGTCATTAACATTCTATAGAATACTTTGATATTACCAAGTCTTCGTGATCTTCTGAGCTTAAGATCCTGCAACATCTATTTATATTTTCTTTTAACAGATGCTTAGATCTTATCTTCACAAGTTTCTTATCTTTCTTAAATCTTTTTTAAATTTTACTTCAAAGTTCTCTTTAACATCCCTATTCCGACAAAATAGTAATATATTCCCTTGATGTTGTTTTTGTACAATAATCTTATCTTATCTAATCTTAAGGAGATAAAATATATTCTGTGTATGTACCATTCCACCAACACAATCACAAGAATTTCTACCAAGGGACGAAATAAAAAAATTCAATTCTTTTGATATAATTACGCTGGTGTGGGAGTCCCCCATCAAGCGCCTCTTCAGGTGGTGGATCAGGAAATGCACATCAGATATGACTGGTTGTAAAAAAATCTTCCGGTCTAAGAAAGATGTCTTCAAAAACTCGGATGAGTGGCAGCAGGTCAGTACTAATGTTGCCGATGAAACATAAGTAATAAAGAAAATTAAGATTGGTGGTTGGAATGTTAAGCGCTGTTGCAACCAGGCAGCTTACCATATTCTAAAAGCGAAACTAGTAAAGCAGATATTGTAGACATATGTAAAACTGACTGGAAGGCTACCGAATATTTTCGAACAACAGTGAGACAGTGACACGACAGTGAAAGAATGGAGTAGCAGTCATGTCAAATAAATTTAGTGAGTCGGCCCTCGTATTCAATCCAATTGCAATATGGTGCAAGTATATGGCTCGATCTCCACAGCCAATTTCTACATGAAATTTGGAGACACTACATGAAGAATTGCCATTTGATAAACGATATATCAATCATATGTTAAAGTTTGGTATCAAAATCAGAAACTCTAGTGACGAAAAAATTACTGTAATTCTGCATTGGAAGCAACTACGCCACACTTAACTCCTTATCTCTTATTACTAGACGAAATCTACTCTTCTCGCTTTTCGTAAGAAAGAATCCAAAAGAAAATGTCAAAACTATCGCACGTCAGTAATAAACGACGAAAGATCAAGTGAGTTTATATAGACGAAGCCACACTGTATAATTACATAATCTACCTGAGACTCGATATCAGCATTTCAGGGGTATTCCTAAACCTAGAAGCAAATGCAAACCAATCCACAATTGCACACGGTTTCGTCACCACACTGTACAGGTTTATACTGATCTTCTAGGGCACCATACATTACACTTACATCACAATAAAATAATGAAAAATATTAATGTACCATACGAGTAAATAATAAATAAACTCCAGAAATTAAAAGGCGTATCATCCTAGCCAAAACCGCTGCAACCAACCTGGCGTAAAATTTGAGAGAAATGTCACAACCACTAAATAAAAAGTATTCGTAACCTAGTAGTATGAAAGGATCTGACAAACAAAAATCGGCTCCTCTTTCAACTATAGTCGAACGGAGATCACTTTAGACATATTTCAGAATTGGAAAGACAAACGACTACTGCAACTAGGGGTAGAAGGAAAAGGAATCGTGACCCCTTTATCTAAACAATAATGGCTCGATTAAGTACGTACGTTAACCAACTGTCACAACCGCACTTAATAACACTTGATTCGCAATAAATATCGTGGCACATGAAGAAGCATCGTCAGTAACATTACCTAATCTTAGTTCACAGAACTATTTTTACAATTATATTTGAATTCTATATGTAATTTATACAAATTATTGATCTTTTTTGTTTGTATTATTTCAGTTTAATAGAAAAAGTCTTTCTTCTCTACGAACAGTCTACTATTTTCATTTTGTAACCGGAAGTTGTGATCCATTTTGAAGTATTGAAATTTAAAATGATAAGTTTTTTTATTATTTAATTCGTAGTTTTTGATCTGAAATTATTTATAGTGGGGGATTCTAATGTCACTTATAGCCGTATGCACCATCATAAGCAGCGATACTTTAAAACTTAGATATAATTGTTAAAATCATAGCAACGATTGTTTTTAAGTTAAGTTTAACCTGTATTGGTGCATAGGCCATTAATATTTCATCTTTCATTTTTACCAACCCTGGTACAACACGGCAAAGCATATGGATAAAATGGACCAAAAAATTGGTCCGACATGTAGATGACGCTTCCGTCGATTTAACCCTACTATTTTTATTATTTGTGCAACTCTCGTATACACACTTAGTCATTGTCACAGAAATCACAGTAACTTCAAAAGACGAACTCCTATTCAACTACGACGAGATATTAATCAATCAATATATTTATTTTGTTTTTTTTAAATAACAAAAGAACCGGTATTTTATTTTATTTACAAATCAACTTAACTTCAAATTTCTTTTTCCTATCATCTATCCATTTCCTTCTCTCCAACAGTTCCCCTTATCCATTGTATCCCCTCTCCCTTCTCCCCTAGCAGCGTCTTCCATTCTGTTTCCACCTGTCTTTCATGTGTGTTATATCCTCCCATTCCTCTCCACACAGCCTGCACATTCTCTCCTCCTCACCCTCCAATACTTGTTTCCATACTCTTCATTACCGGCTCTAAATCTTGCTATAATTCTTTTTCTTCTTTAGGCTTCTACCGTCTGTAATGTACTTCACCTTTCTTCTGTTGTAATTTGTCTATACTTCTCGTTATATTTACCTTCTTTTATTCTTACTCTTCTTTCTTGTATTTGTACGTCCTTATCCCTGCTATTATCTCCCTCCTCCATAAGCCTTCCTTCTTGTCTTAACCTCTTTGATCTCTTCTAGCATACCCGCATCGTTCATAATATTTTCTTTCTTTCTTCTTCTCCATATCGCCTTTTCTGCCCATCCACTTCTTTCCAGCATTCAAAGAGTATCTCGCTATCTTTTCTGTTCACCATTTTTTCTTCATACCTTAAAGCTCTCTTTCCTGTTTGTATCCTTATTTTTCTAGTTTTAGTTCTTCTTCGACTATATAACCCGGTGTCTCTTTCAAGTCCTAACGTCCACTTACCATATTTTTCCTGAATCTTCTCCAGTTCATCCCATTCCTTCCATCCCCAAATCTCCGCCCCATACAACATCACACTTCTTACTAGCCTCTCAAAATCCATATTCTTTTTTCTTACATCCTTTCCAAATGTTTTTCTCCTATCCCCATACTTGCCCGACTATTTTATTTCCTTTCTGTCTCAACACTTTTATGTGATCCCCATCCTTATTGTCATATCTGATAGTGTACCCTAAATATCTATACTTATCTACTCTCTCTATCTCTTCCTCCCCCACCACCATTTATTTTCCTTTTTGGTCTTCCTTTTCTCTTCTTAAATTCTATTATTTTCGTTTTCAACATTTGCTTCTAATTTTTTTTCTCCAGGTAGCTTTTCAAAACTTTAATCACCCCTCTCATCTCTTCTTCCTTTGACGCTAATGCGACAATATCGTCCGCATACGCCAGCACCCATACCTTTTTTTCTTCCAATTACAATTCCTCCTACCTGATTTTTCTTCATTTCTTCTTCTAAATCTCTAATATATATTGAAAATAGGCTAGGCTTAATGGACATCCCTGCTTTAGCCCTCTTTCTGTCCAAAACTCTCTTCCCACTTCATTCCCACTCGTTCTACATTTTGTCTCCTCATATATTTCCTCTATTGCGTCTTTCACATCCTTGTCTATCCCCACTTCTCCCATAATTTTCCATAATCGTTCCTTTCCACGTTGTCGAACGCTGCCTTAATGTCCAAAAATATAGCAAATACCTTTCCTCTTTTCTTTTCTATTTCTTGATTAACTAGGTGCTTTAGTATGTAAATATTATCTATCGTCCCTCTTCCTTTTCGGAAATCCGTTTTGCCAGTCTGGGATAATTTTCTTCTCGTCTAATTGTTTTTCTAATCTTGCTCTTATAATTTCAGCATATATCTTGTATCCCACATTCGTTAGGTTTATCCCTCTGTAATTTTTCACTTGTTTTGTATCCCTCCTTTGTATATTGGGCATATTATTGCCTCCTTCCATTTTTCGGGTATTCCTTCTCCTTTCCATATTCTTTCGTATATCCTTCTTTGCTGTTCTCTCATTTTTTTCTCCAGTGTATTTCCATTGTTCTCCTTGCGTTCCATCCGTCCCTTCTGCTTTCCCTATTTTCACTTTTTTCTATTGCTCTCTCCATCTCCTCTTTTCTATCCCGCCTTCTCTATGCCTTATTTTTGTCCTCTCCATCTCTTTGCTTGTTACTTTTCTTCCGTTCCTTTTAACATTTTCTTGCAGTATTCTTCCTATTCGTTTCCTTTCTATTTTTATTTCCATCCTTTTGTTTCCCCTTCTTTGGTTAATAAATTCCCATGCTCTTCAGGTGGTGAATCAGGAAATGCACATCAGATTTGACGGGTTGTAAAAAAATCTTCCGGTCTAAGAAAGATGTCTTCAAAACTCGGATGAGTGGCAGCAGGTCAGTACTAATGTTGTCGATGAAACATAAGTAATAAAGAAAATTAATATTAGTGGTTGGAATGTTAAGCGCTGTTGCAACCAGGCGGTTTTGCCATATTCTAAAGCGAAACTAGTAAAGCAGATATTGTAGACATATGTAAAACTGACTGGAAGGCTATACCGAATATTTTCGATAAACAGTGAGACAGTTGACACGACAGTGAAAGCGAAAATGGAGTAGCAGTCATGTCAAATAAATTGAGTGAGTCGGCCCTCGTATTAAATCCAATTGCAATATGGTGAAGTATATGCCTCGATCTCCACAGCCAACGAAAAAGACACTGGCAATTTTTATATGAAATTTGGAGACACTACATGAAGAATTGCCATTTGATAACGATATATCAATCATATGTTAAAGTTTGGTATCAAAATCAGAAACTCTAGTGACGAAAAATTACTGTAATTCTGCATTGGAAGCAACTACGCCACACCCTAACTCCTTATCTCTTATTACTAGACGAAATCTACTCTTCTCGCTTTTCGTAAGAAAGAATCCAAAAGAAAATGTCAAAACTATCGCACGTCAGTAATAAACGACGAAAGATCAAGTGAGTTTATATAGATGATGCCACACTGTATAATTACATAATCTACCTGAGACTCGATATCAGCATTTCAGGGTATTCCTAAACCTAGAAGCAAATGCAAACCAATCCACAATTACACACGGTTTCGTCACCACACTGTACAGGTTTATACTGATCTTCTAGGGCACCATACATTACTTACATCACAATAAAATAATGAAAAAATATTAATACCATACGAGTAAATATTAAATAAACTCCAGAAATTAAAAGGCGTATCATCCTAGCCAAACCGCTGCAACCAACCTCGCCAAAATTTGAGAGAAATGTCACAACCACTAAATAAAAGTATTCGTAATCTCTAGTAGTATGAAAGGATCTGACAAACAAAAAATCGGCTCTTTCAACTATAGTCGAACGGAGATCACTTTAGACACATTTCTAGAATTGGAAAGACAAACGACTACTGCAACTTAGGGGTAGAAGGAAAAGGAATCGTGACCCTTATCTAAACAATGGCCTCGATTAAGCTACGTACGTTAACCAACTGTCACAACCGCACTTTAATAACACTTGATTCGCACAATATCGTGGCACATGAAGAAGCATCGTCAGTAACATTACTAATCTTAGTTCACAGAACTATTTTTTACAATTATATTTGAAATCTATATGTAATTTATACAAATTATTGATCTTTTTTTGTTTGTATTACTTCAGTTTAATAGAAAAAAGTCTTTCTTCTACGAACAGTCTACTATTTTCGTTTTGTAATCGAAGTTGTGATCCATTTTTAAGTATTGGAAATTTAAATGATAAGTTTTTTTATTATTTAATTCGTAGTTTTTGATCAGAAATTATTTATAGTGGGGATTCTAATGTCACTTATAGCCGTATGCACCATCATAGCAGCGATACTTAAAACTTAGATATAATTGTTAAAATCATAGCAACGATTGTTTTTAAGTTAAGTTTAACCTGTATTGGTGCATAGGCCATTAATATTTCATCTTTCATTTTTACCAACCCTGTACAACACGGCAAAGATAAGGATAAAATGGACCAAAAAATTGGTCCGACATAGATGACGCTTCCGTCGATTTAACCCTACTATTTTTATTATTTGTGCAACTCTCGTATATACACTTAGTCATTGTCACAGAAATCACAGTAACTTTAAAAGACGAACTCCTATTCAACTACGACGAGATATTAATCAATCAATATATTTATTTTGTTTTTTTTTTTAAATAACAAAAGAATCGGTATTTTATTTTATTTACAAATCAACTTAACTTCAAATTTCTTTTTCCTATCATCTATCCATTTCCTTCTCTCCAACAGTTCCCTCATCCATTGTATCCCCTCTCCCTTCTCCCCTAGCAGCGTCTTCATTCTGTTTCCACCTGTCTTTCATGTGTGTTATATCCTCCCATTCCTCTCCACACAGCCTGCACATTCTCTCCTCCTCACCCCTCAATACTTGTTTCCATACTCTTCATTACCGGCTCTAAATCTTGCTATAATTTTTTTCTTTTAGGCTTCTACCGTCTGTAATGTACTTCGGCACTTCTTCTGTTGTAATTTGTCTATACTTCTCGTTATATTTACCTTCTTTTTATTCTTTCTCTTCTTTCTTGTATTTGTACGTCCTTATCCCTTGCTATTATCTCCTCCTCCATAAGCCTTCCTTCTTGTCTTAACCTCTTGATCTCTTCTCTCGCATACCCGCATCGTTCATAATATTTTCTTCTTTCTTCTTCTCCATATCGCCTTTTCTGCCCATCCACTTCTTTCCAGCATTCAAAGAGTATCTCGTTATCTTTTCTGTTCACCATTTTTCTTCATACCTTAAAGCTCTCTTTCCTGTTTGTATCCTTATTTTTCTAGTTTTAGTTCTTCTTCGACTATATAACCCGGTGTCTCTTTCTCAAGTCCTAACGTCCACTTACCATATTTTTCCTGAATCTTCTCCAGTTCATCCCATTCCTTCCATCCCCAAATCTCCGCCCCATACAACATCACACTTCTTACTAGCCTCTCAAAAATCCATATTCTTTTTCTTACATCCTTTCCAAATGTTTTTCTCCTATCCCCAATACTTGCCCGACTATTTTATTTCCTTTCTGTCTCAACACTTTTATGTGATCCCCATCCTTATTGTCATATCTGATAGTGTACCCTAAATATCTATACTTATCTACTCTCTCTATCTCTTCCTCCCCCACCACCATTTATTTTCCTTTGGTCTTCCTTTTCTCTTCTTAAATTCTATTATTTTCGTTTCTCAACATTTGCTTCTAATTTTTTTCTCCAGGTAGCTTTTCAAAACTTTAATCACCCCTCTCATCTCTTCTTCCTTTGACGCTAATGCGACAATATCGTCCGCATACGCCAGCACCCATACTTTTTTCTTCCAATTACAATTCCTCCTACCTGATTTTTCATTTCTTCTTCTAAATCTCTAATATATATTGAAAATAGGCTAGGGCTTAATGGACATCCCTGCTTTAGCCCTCTTTCCGTCCAAAACTCTCTTCCCAATTTCATTCCCACTCTCGTTCTACATTTTGTCTCCTCATATATTTCTTATTGCGTCTTTCACATCCTTGTCTATCCCAACTTCTCCCATAATTTTCCATAATCGTTCCCTTTCCACGTTGTCGAACGCTGCCTTAATGTCCAAAATATAGCAAATACCTTTCCTCTTTTCTTTTCTATTTCTTGATTAACTAGGTGCTTTAGTATGTAAATATTATCTATCGTCCCTCTTCCTTTTCGAAATCCGTTTTGCCAGTCTGGGATAATTTTCTTCTCGTCTAATTGTTTTTCTAATCTTGCTCTTATAATTTCAGCATATATCTTGTATCCCACATTCGTTAGGTTTATCCCTCTGTAATTTTTCACTTGTTTTGTATCCCCTCCTTTGTATATTGGGCATATTATTGCCTCCTTCCATTTTTCGGGTATTCCTTCTCCTTTCCATATTCTTTCGTATATCCTTCTTAGCTGTTCTCTCATTTTTTCTCCAGTGTATTTCCATTGTTCTCCTTGCGTTCCATCCGTCCCTTCTGCTTTCCCTATTTTCACTTTTTCTATTGCTCTCTCCATCTCCTCTTTTCTATCCCGCCTTCTCTATGCCTTATTTTTGTCCTCTCCATCTCTTTTGCTTGTTACTTTTTCTTCCGTTCCTTTTAACATTTTCTTGCAGTATTCTTCCCATTCGTTTCCTTCTATTTTTATTTCCATCCTTTTTGTTTCCCCTTCTTTGGTTAATAAATTCCCATGCTCTTCAGGTGGTGAATCAGGAAATGCACATCAGATTTGACGGGTTGTAAAAATCTTCCGGTCTAAGAAAGATGTCTTCAAAACTCGGATGAGTGGCAGCAGGTCAGTACTAATGTTGTCGATGAAACATAAGTAATAAAGAAAATTAATATTAGTGGTTGGAATGTTAAGCGCTGTTGCAACCAGGCGGCTTGCCATATTCTAAAGCGAAACTAGTAAAGCAGATATTGTAGACATATGTAAAACTGACTGGAAGGCTACCGAATATTTTCGATAAACAGTGAGACAGTGACACGACAGTGAAAGCAAAAATGGAGTAGCAGTCATGTCAAATAAATTTAGTGAGTCGGCCCTCGTATTAAATCCATTGCAATATGGTGAAGTATATGCCTCGATCTCCACAGCCAACGAAAAAGACACTGGCAATTTCTATATGAAATTTGGAGACACTACATGAAGAATTGCCATTTGATAACGATATATCAATCATATGTTAAAGTTTGGTATCAAAATCAGAAACTCTAGTGACGAAAAATTACTGTAATTCTGCATTGGAAACAACTACGCCACACTTAACTCCTTATCTCTTATTACTAGACGAAATCTACTGTTCTCGTTTTTCGTAAGAAAGAATCCAAAAGAAAATGTCAAAACTATCGCACGTCAGTAATAAACGACGAAAGATCAAGTGAGTTTATATAGACGAAGACACACTATATAATTACATAATCTACCTGAGATTCGATATCAGCAATTCAGGGGTATTCCTAAACCTAGAAGCAAATGCAAACCAATCCACAATTGCACACGGTTTCGTCACCACACTGTACAGGTTTATACTGATCTTCTAGGGCACCATACATTACACTTACATCACAATAAAATAATGAAAATATTAATGTAAATAATAAATAAACTCCAGAAATTAAAAGGCGTATCATCCTAGCCAAAACCGCTGCAACCAACCTGGCCAAAATTTGAGAGAAATGTCACAACCACTAAATAAAAAGTATTCGTACCCTAGTAGTATGAAAGGATCTGACAAACAAAAAATCGGCTCTCTTTCAACTATAGTCGAACGGAGATCACTTTAGACACATTTCTAGAATTGGAAAGACAAACGACTACTGCAACTAGGGGTAGAAGGAAAAAGGAATCGTGACCCCTTATCTAAACAATGGCTCGATTAAGTACGTACGTTAACTAACTGTCACAACCGCACTTAATAACACTTGATTCGCACAATATCGTGGCACATGAAGAAGCATCGTCAGTAACATTACCTAATCTTAGTTCACAGAACTATTTTTACAATTATATTTGAAATCTATATGTAATTTATACAAATTATTGATCTTTTTTGTTTGTATTACTTCAGTTTAATAGAAAAAAAGTCTTTCTTCTACGAACAGTCTACTATTTTCATTTTGTAACCGAAGTTGTGATCCATTTTTAAGTATTGGAAATTTAAAATGATAAGTTTTTTTATTATTTAATTCGTAGTTTTTGATCAGAAATTATTTATAGTGGGGATTCTAATGTCACTTATAGCCGTATGCACCATCATAGCAGCGATACTTAAAAACTTAGATATAATTGTTAAAATCATAGCAACGATTGTTTTTAAGTTAAGTTTAACCTGTATTGGTGCATAGGCCATTAATATTTCATCTTTCATTTTTACCAACCCTGGTACAACACGGCAAAGCATATGGATAAAATGGACCAAAAAATTGGTCCGACATGTAGATGACGCTTCCGTCGATTTAACCCTACTATTTTTATTATTTGTGCAACTCTCGTATACACACTTAGTCATTGTCACAGAAATCACAGTAACTTCAAAAGACGAACTCCTATTCAACTACGACGAGATATCAACGACAGTTACGAAGCAACTAAACAGCTCAAATTAAATCGACGGTAGAGCCATCTATATGTCGAGGAAATTTTTTGATTCATTTTATTCATATATGTGCGTATCTTTCCAAATTGCAACACTATTTCGTATGTCAAAGTGACTAAATTCACAAGTAACATGACAGATATCTCGTTACTTATTTACCGTAACAAAAAATTCGCATATAAAACTAAATTAGAAACAAGTTCATTTGAACAAAAGTTGAGTTAAGTTGCACTTCCTTTTCAGTTTGAGCGTCGTAATACATATCTCGTTTAATATACAAAAAAAAAGTTTAAATACCAAATAATATTTAAATCAGATGAGTGTTTTAACATATAATAATACACTTATTATTCTGTGATATCGTGTCGACATCAAAACTAATTTTTTTACACTTTTGATGTATTGACGACGTGTATTTATTGTAGTTTGTTGAAATCAGATTTTTGTAATTAAAAAAATTTTCATTGTTTTTGTCTACATTTAATTTAATGAAGCAAGACATTTAAATTTAAAAATCACACATTTTCTATTATATTAAATTATTATATTTGATATTACTTTTTAAATAAACCCTCAGTATAAATACAGTGATGGCTGTAAAATGAGTCAGAATTGGTACGTAAGTAACAATCTTCATAAAAAAGCATTATGAAAATTATCAAGAGAATATGATTGTAAAATGTACTTGTCCAATTATCTGTCGGAAAAAACAGATTTTAATTTTAATTAAAGTTGTAAAGTTAATCAGCAACTAAATAAATTTTAATAACGTATCGATCTTCCATCATCTACTCCTTTATAGAATATGTTATATAGATTTTTTTGCTAAAAATTTTTACATAACTAGTTTCGATACCTAAAACTTTGTTTTGATTGGCTTAATTGAGTAAAACAGATACTTTACATTCCACACTTTCCCAGGAAAATAGCTCCGTTGGAACCCATCTGGTAGAACAGATGCTATCTATCCGCATGTAGTTAGATATAAACTTTCTAGGACTTTGAGAAGTTGAGGAAATACTGTCAAACTCACAGATCTCCAACTTAATAGAATAATCGAATTAGGTAGTTGAAACTAGTAATTATGAAGCGATCGCGAAAGCTCCTCGATGAATTTATCGCTGTAGCAGTACTTCGGACACCTATCTTAGTTCTAAGAATAAATAAAAACTAAATCCCTTGTTGGTAAATAATGTATACATTACTAAGAAATAAAGAAATAAGGTGGATAGTTTAGAACCGTGGTTATTGTACTTTTAACAACTAATTGTGATCTTTTTATTTGACTTATTGGAGCCAAAATCTAAGCAAACCTGCATTATCAAACAAAAGCACTTTTTCAAATTTCCTTAAAATCTTAAGAAAGTTGGAGACATACCATGTTTAAACATAGCCTAATTCAAGACAACAATTTTTTGCATCATTGAAAACTACTAAATCGAATTCATCGTTAAAAATAATAATTAACAAACAAGTGTGACAATGTAAGTATTGAATGGTGCAACATAAATATGTAATGAAGGAATAACGCAATAGGTACGTAATTTGTTTATAATTAGTTACACAATTATACGTTACATAATTCTTAAATTGCTTTAAGCTGAAATAACAGGAAAGTTGATGTATAAAAACAAAAATATATACTGGAATAACCAAATCAACTGTAACTTGCTTAATGAACTCTCTTATAACGAACGCTCTTTTATAACGATCAAACTTTTGAGGTCCGTTTATACACTGTGTCATCAATGTCATTTAAGCACGTTTACAAGGAACCTCGGTTTTACGAATAATTGCTTAGAACGAACAAAAACTGATAGTTGTTACTGCATGAACGTGCCTGCTTTGAAAACAATTCCTAGAAGTAACAAAACCATTTCATAAAAGGTTTTAATGAGATCTTGAGATGCAGAATTCAGTTTATTAACAACTCCTGTAAAATAATGTCGGTATGAAAAAATTAAGACGTACTCTCTCTTTGGCCGAGAGGGTCAAAATTTCAGTTCAATGAATTAAATAGTTTACATTTGACAGTCATAGAAAAAATACAGTTTGTTGTTATTTGGTAAATATGGACAAACGTGAATTTCGTGTTTTAATTAAACATTATTTTTTACGGGGAAAAATATTGCGGCGAATCTGGTCCGTCACATAGAATTGTTTCCAAGTAGTTTAATTCATTTCAAACTGACCATATGAGCACTGATGGTAGTAAACGCCCGGACCCTCACAAACGGTCACTACCAAGAAAATCGTTAAACAAATCCATCATCTAGTAATGGCTGACGGAGGACTGAAAGTGAAATAGTGAAATCGAACGGGTGCCAATATTTTACATGAACATTTTGCATTTAAAAAGGTTTCGGCAAGATAAGCGCCGATATTACTCACAGTGAATCAAATGAAAATTCATGTTCAACTTTCAAAGCAATTTTTGGCCATGTTGCAATGTAATCCGGTCGAGTTCTTTCACCAATATGTCGAAACCCGTATCCACCAACATACTCCAGAGAACAAGGAACAGTCAAAACAGAGAATTTTACCCGACCGATTATAGTTGGTCACTAGGCGAATGAATAAGATCATGGCGACTATTTTTTGAGATTCTAAAAGCATAATCCATATTGGGCCTATTTATTGAACCGTTTTGGTGTCGAATTAAAGAAAAAACGTCCACATTAGTACAATTACGCTACGATTTGTTTCTCCATCCACCATACTCATCCCATGCGATTTCTTTTGTTCAGAAACTGTCACTTTTTATGACATTTACCTAATTAATATTTTGTGTCAGATTAACACTTACGATTACGTTGTCAAATTTAACTTGATTTCAAAATAAAAACCTAATTATCATTGAAACAAATAAAAATCACCTTGTAAAGCCAAAAACCAATGAATGAGAAACCAGGTATATATCGCAGAGACTATTTTGTATACCACACATAACAAACAAAATCAAAATGACACCAAGAATTAACAGCACACAGAGAACATGATTAATAAGATTAATAGGAGCGTGTAAGACAATATAATTGACCCATTACGATTTACACCATTTAGACATAACCATAAAGGAAAAGAATTCAGTGAATTATTGGCTAAATTTTAGCCACATTTGCTACCTGAACTGAAGAAATGGTTCATTTTAAATGGATGTAATCCATTAGAAAAATATTGAAAAGAATTATTCAAACATGAGGTAAACCCAAACGTCAGAGCACAAAACTCCGAAAAACTGAAGAAAACAAAACAATTATACAACTTATTGAACACTACAAATACAAAAGAAATAATGAAAACACCAAGAGACTTTAGAGTTCTTAATCAACTCAAAAATAAAGTGCAAAAACAACGAAGAACAAAATTAAGAAAAAAAGCAGAAATGGCACTACAAAGACGGAAAGGAAAATACAGGAAGAAGATTCCTGACTACGCCGGAGACAAAAGGTAAAAGACATATCAAGAAACCAAAGAATACATGTAAGGTAAATGAATTATATTAAGTAAATAGTACCTATAGGACTAAGAAGTAGTGTTAGAATAGATTAAAACAAAAAGATCGAATATCTAAAAAGCAATCTATATATAAGACATTAAAAAAAATAACATTAGAGTGTGTCAAAAAAAGTTTTTGTCAGCAATTCCTTCGGCGAGCTCTGAATAGCTTCATTTTAGTGCCAATATAACTCTCCTTTTGATTAAAGAATATTTAGGGGTGTCTCAATCGATGTTTTGATTTTCCATTTGAATAACATAGGAAACAGGTTTTGAAATTAGTTGAAGTGACTTATAATTAGAAATAATTTTTTTCCGATGGAAAATTGTTGGAATAGTAGTATAAAGGCCCCATCTTAACGTCTCGAATTAAAAAAGATATATTACATCAATTAGATTAATGTTAATTAACAATTAAAAGTGAAAATACCTGTTCTTTCATGAAGTATGCCTAAAAAAATTTGAAAAAAAATCATGCGGTTTGAAAATGGAGTCTGCTTACTAGCTTTCATCAATTTCAACTCGCTTAAGTATCTCAAATGAAACAAAATATATTGTCAATCACAATAATGTGAAATTAACAAGGGAAAGTGAAAATACCTCGTTTTTCATCAAATATACTTTAAAAAATTTGAAAAAAATCATGGTTTTTATGGAAAATTATTTTATTCATAAATAGTCGAAAAAACAACAAAACAGCAACACCAATAATAATGAAAACAAGTAATTTATGAATTTACAAATGTATGGGCTACTCTGAAATTTCACTGAATTTGCGTTTGTTTACATTTGGATATTTTTACTATGTTGACGGACATTATGAAGGAGGAATTGCTTTTGCTGCTCATTAGATGGGGTCTTTATACTTCTATTTCAACCATTTTCCATGTGAAAAAAATTACTTCTAATTGTAAGTCACTTCAACCAATTTCAAGACTTGTTTCCTATGTTATTCAAATGGAAAATCAAAACATCGATTGAGACACTCCTAAATATTCTTCAATCAAAACATCCTTTTAGGAGAGTCATATTGGCACTAAAACGAAGCTATTCAGAGCTCGCCGAAGGAATTGCTGACAAAAAGTTTTTTTGACACACCCTAATGTACCGGGTGAGTAAATAAGAATGGCCATCGGCCATATCTTAGGATTGGATTGTAATACAGTTTTGGGAAAAAAAAATTTATAACAAAAATGGCCACGAGAAACACCTGGAAATTATTTATAGAGTTGTAGGTCCGCCGCTAGGGGCGCAATTGAATACCATAAATTTTAAAATGCAATTTTTTAGAAATTGCCCAATTAAAGGGCATTTTAAATACGATAATCAGATTCTACGAGAAATCCTGCGTACTATTTATTTAACAAGTTTTAATCTATCTCTTCAAATAAGAGGTGGGGGAGAGTGGAAACCTTGTTCTGAAAAAACGCCTGTAAGTCCGATACTGCTTGATCGATCTTTGCAAAATTGGTCTTGTTAAAAAGAGCTCGTTTCCACCAATATAAGTGTTTTATACTCAACTAAACGTAATCAGTAATGTGCACGTTAGAGGGCGCTATTTGTTTTTTTATAAATCTAGTTATCTTTGGATAATATTAAATAGAACCATGCAGTTTTAACAATGGATTATAAAAGTAGATCAAAGTGGCCACAAAATAGTGAAAACCGCATGTCGATACCTTTTCCTTTCCCGAGATATCTTAAGAAAAGTGAAAACGGTGAACATTTTTGTCAAACTTAAAGTAGGCTGGTTAACCTTAACAAAATTAATAGATTTATTCGTGTTAGAAAAGCCTTGCATTGTTCTATCTGCAATAGGCAAACATATTGTCATACTATTGTTACCGTCCCTGCTAAAGGGCGTTATCTAAAAGTTAATTCTTGTTAACTTTTCGTTTGACGTAACCTAACAATTAAAAATACTTAAATGACTGAATGATTTCAATTAGATCTATTTTATTGTAAACATAAAAAAAAACACTCTTTATTTTCAAATCACCGCCATACCAAAAATACACAACAACAGTAGGTGATAACTTTCGCTACATAAACCTTCAAGTATCAGTAAAACCTGCCATTCGATAACTTTTATCATATATACTATCAACTTGCAAATTTTAAAAATGTTATATGTGTATTATATATGATGAAAATTGCTCGAGAATGACCATATTCGGTATATTTTAACAGTTACACAGTAGGTAGTTACTGTATTAAATACCATTAAACGTTGAAATCAAGTAGGCTATGATTACTACGAGAATGTCATATACGTCAAAAATTATTAGTGTTGTTGGAGTTATTAATTTATCCAGGTTATTTTTTAATCATTTTCGATATAATAATTAGAAAAATATGATTTTGACAAATGAAGAAGCTTTTGACATGTTGGGTGTTTATTTTGAATGCATGAGGAATGCAGCTGTTGCTTCCAGAGTTTATGCGCTGCAGTATCCTAATAGAAGACATCCTAGCAGAAGAGTTTTTCGTCGAATCGCTCAACGTTTGCGTACTACAGGAAGCGTTAATCTTCCAGTGTATCGAAGACGTGGTAGAGGTAGGACGGAGGAAAATATAATAAATGTTTTGGCCTATATAAATATTAACCCTCATTTAAGCACGCGAGCTATAGCCAGAGATTTGGGAATAAATCAAACCACCGTTGTAAATATCCTAAGAGATTACAGGTGACTATAATTATTTTATAAATTTCTACATACCTACAAATTGTATTAACTTTTATTAATATTTTCCGTGAGTGCAAGTTTTAATAGTCAGTACTGTAAAGTGGGGTGACTTGAAAACGCGGGGCGACTTGGACTTTATTGCGCGCCGCTGAATATATTAGTAGGTACTGTCTTCTAGTGGATATCTTTATAAAGTTTTGTAAAAGCACAACACGAGTTAAAGCATTTGAATAATTTTTTTCCTTGTTATAAACGAAATATTTTTATTTTAGATTTCACCCATATCACATAGTCCTACACCAAGGATTAAATGCTGGAGATTTCGATCACAGGTTAGATTATTGTAACTGGCTGTTAAATACGATAGAAGACGATCATGAAATACTGTCACATATTATGTGGTCAGATGAAGCAACTTTTCATAGTGATGGTTCTGTAAATCGCCATAACATGCATTATTGGTCAGATACAAATCCCCGCTGGATGCGGGAGGTCCAACATCAGGGTCGTTGGTCTGTGAACGTGTGGTGCGGTATTCTAGGTGGACAAATAATCGGACCACATTTTTTTAACGAAAGTCTAAATGGGGAAAGATATTTAAATTTTTTAACAAACAATTGCCACTGCTTTTAGAAGACGTACCACTGGCAATTCGTCGTGATATGGTTTTCCAACATGATGGGTGCCCGGCGCATTACTCTAGAGATGTCCGGAATTTTTAAATCATACATACCCTGACAGATGGATAGGACGTGGAAGTTTATTTCATTGGCCAGCCAGATCCCCCGACTTGACATGTTTAGATTTTTATTTGTGGGGGCGAATAAAAGAAATTGTTTTTGCCAACAGACCCACAACAAGAGCAGAAATGTGTGAAACAATCCAACAGACAATTCACAGTATTTCAGCGGCAGAAATTGAAACTTCCGTCTTATCCACCCGCCAGAGAATGGAATGTTGTATTGAAAATGATGGACGACATTTTGAACATCTGGGGCGGCACTAATCACATTTTCTATAACTGTTTGTTGTAATTTTTATAAATTGTTTATTGTTAGATTGGTTAAATTATTTTCAGATTTGTTTGGTAACATACATTTTGTTTTCGAATAGCAAGTTTTACTGATACCTGAAGGTTTATGTAGCGAAAGTTATCACCTACTGTTGTTGTGTATTTTGGTATGGCAGTGATTTGAAAATAAAGAGGTGTTTTTTTATGTTTACAATAAAATAGATCTAATTGAAATCATTCAGTCATTTAAGTATTTTTAATTGTTAGGTTACGTCAAACGAAAAGTTAACAAGAATTAACTTTTAGATAACGCCCTTTAGCAGGGACGGTAACAATAGTATGACAATATGTTTGCCTATTGCAGATAGAACAATGCAAGGCTTTTCTAACACGAATAAAACTATTAATTTTGTTAATTTTGTTAAGGTTAACCAGCCTACTTTAAGTTTGACAAAAAATGTTCACCGTTTTCACTTTTCTTAAGATATCTCGGGAAAGGGAAAAGGTATCGACATGCGGTTTTCACTATTTTGTGGCCACTTTGATCTACTTTTTATAATCCATTGTTAAAACTGCATGGTTCTATTTAATATTATCCAAAGATAACTAGATTTATAAAAAAACAAATAGCGCCCTCTAACGTGCACATTACTGATTACGTTTAGTTGAGTATAAAACACTTATATTGGTGGAAACGAGCTCTTTTTAACAAGACCAATTTTGCAAAGATCGATCAAGCAGTATCGGACTTACAGGCGTTTTTCAGAACAAGGTTTCCACTCTCACCCACCTCTTATTTGAAGAGATAGATTAAAACTTGTTAAATAAATAGTACGCAGGATTTCTCATAGAATCTGATTATCGTATTTAAAATGCCCTTTAATTGGGCAATTTCTAAAAAATTGGATTTTAAAATTTATGGTATTCAATTGCGCCCCTAGCGGCGGACCTACAACTCTATAAATAATTTCCAGGTGTTTCTCGTGGCCATTTTTTTTTCCCAAAACTGTATTACAATCCAATCCTAAGATATGGCCGATGGCCATTCTTATTTACTCACCCGGTACAGTGTGTCCTATTTTCGATGTAATTGGGGGGTTTCAGGTATTTCGTGAATTGATAGAGAAAAACCGTGGTCGGGACCTTGGCCCCATTTTTGAGACAAATTCAATAGTCTAAACAGCACTTCGATATCTCGACTCGTTTGGGAGATACAGAGTGTTTTGCATTTTATGCCGTTTTCTTTAAAGCTTCATAACTTTTTTGTTTGTGAATATTTTTTATTTTAAGCAAAACATTTTTTGTGCATTTTTATATATGCAATTCAATGGCGTACTCGAATTTATTCTAGCTTAATTCGTTTCGAGTTACAGACCAAACAAGCATTTTTTTAAATGGAAACCATAGTTGGCTATGACTTCATTGATTAGAGAATTTTTTTAGCTTTCTGAAAATATATTTTTTTTTCATATATTTATCTCGGCAAATAAGGAAATTATAAACGATTTTTAGAAAAATACCTCTTGATCAAAGTCACCTATAAACTTTTGTTTACTGCGCTAGTTTTTTGACACTTCACGCAGTTGTTTCTTATAAATAAATGGCCGAAACATACATAGATGTGATTAGATTTAATATTTCAAAGCTTTGCTTAAAATAATAATTAATTACTGAAATTAATAACTTTTTGGCCATTTATTGATAAGAAACAATTGCGTGAAGTGTAAAAACTAGCAACAAATGCGCGCAGTAAATAAAAGTTCATAGGTGACTTTGATCAAGAGGTATTTTTCCAAAAATAGTTTATAATTTCCTAATTTGCCGAGACAAATATATGAAACCATATATTTTCAGAAAACTAAAAAAAAACTTTAATCAATGAAGTCATAGCCAACTATGGTTTCCATTTAAAAAAATGCATGTTTGGTCTGTATCTCAAAAACCAATTAAGCTAGAATAAATTTGAGTACGCCATTGAATTGCATATAAAAAAAGCACAAAAAATGTTTTGGTTAAAATAAAAAATATTTACAAACAAAAAAGTTATGAAGCTTTAAAGAAAACGGCATAAAATTCAAAACACTCTGTATCTCCCAAACGAGTCAAGATATCGAAGTGCTGTTTAGGCCATTAAATTTGTCTCAAAAATCGGGCCAAGGGTCCCGACCACGGTTTTTCGCTATCAATTCGCGAAATACCTGAAACCCTCCAATTACATCGAAAATAGGACACCCTGTACTTATAAGTCACTTGAACGGGTCTCGGCTGATCAATGTTCACAAAATTTCATAAATGGTGATCAGACATGCTGTCAAGTATGCAGGATGTCCCAATAAGAATACGGAGCAGTTTTATCTCAAAAATAGCAAATCTTAGAGATTTGAGGAAAAATTCCTTATATATAAAGAGGGTATGAGAAACGCCTGGAAATTATTTGAAAGTTCGTAAATTGACCACTAGGAGGCGTAATTGCTACGAAAAAACACCAAGTTGATGTTATCTCGGAGAGTTAAACGATGAGCCATATCTTTCAAAAAATTAGTTGATAACTTGTGTGTTCCGGTATAATTTTGCTTTATGACATTTTTTGTATCTGCCATAATAAGAGAGGGAAAGGCCAATGCATTTTTAGATGTTAACATTTTAATATCTCTTAAATCAATCAACCTATTTGGAAATTTTCGGTCTAGTTTAAAAAAGCATTTTATGTATTTTTAATAGAATTTTTTTAGTGAATTGTTTAGTTTAAAACAAATAAACTAAATAGCATTGTCTACTTTGATTTCTTATTTTTAAAAACTGGAGTACCTCAATTGAATCAAGTTACCTTAGTGAGAAAAACGAATCACTATAATAATGGTTTAAAGCTAGTTTTGAAGTGTATTTAAGTGCTATCATAAATTAAGAAACACAAAAATGTTAGAAATTTAGCCACAAATAGCTCATAAATGTTCATAATAACTTCCATAATTTTGATGTATTTATTTAATCTAATTTTGGTAGCAAAAATCGCTCCTTTAATTTTAGCTCTGGAGAAGTTTCTAATGGTATTTTGTATCTTTTTCATCACATTTTCCCTGATTGTTGATTCTCTTGAAAAACGATGTCTTCGGAAAGTTGAACGATGATGTTTATATTTTAATAACTCCTAAACCATTTAACGTACCTATTTAAATTTGAATCTCGCGATGTTGAATTTCGAGAATCTCAATCGGATCAAGTTTCCATGGAAAAAAACAAATCACTAGAACTATAACTTTTAATTTTGTAAAGATTAAAGTAGATAAGTAGTGTCGTTTCTGGCTCACTTATGGCGCGAAATTTGAATTTCAATCGTCGTCGGCAATGTCCGGCGAGCTTCGTGAGTAAGTCAAGATGAGTGACTATATAAATTGTGTAATTTCGTGTGTATGATTTATTATTTGAAACTGGTCAGCACATGAAGAAAGCTACATTGTTGTTATCATACTTGCCTTCGATGAGATAATTTCAAGTGTTGTAAATCGCAATACGTTAAATTTGGATTCTGTGTCGAACGTGAAAATAGATGGATACATTAAATCCTGAGGGCTGGTCCATAACTGTATCACCGGATTCGTCATCGCCATGGTCATTTGCTACAGAGTATGATTTTGCTAACGTATCCCTTCTTCTAAATTTCGACAACGCTTCGAATGAGAACTTGATCAACCCGACGTGTTACAAGTTGGACTATGATGAAGATGGAAAATATATAGAAGTCGGATACAGCACATATCTGCAGCTTACGCCGATAATTAGAATTTGGAATAGCTCCGAGTATAATGGCGTATGTAGTGCTAGTGGTCCATATAACGTGCATTTCAACGATAGGGAAAAAAATAATTGAAGAGTGCGGGACTACTTATCTACTAATTAAAAATTTGGCTACTGCTAAAAGTGACTATCGTGGCTTATACTATTTACTATTTCTGTGAATAATGCCATTTACACATGAAAACGATACAAAATGTCACTAGAAGCTTGTCCACGCTAAAGGTAAAGTTAAAACAGCTATTTTTGCTACCAAAATTCGATTAAATAAATGCATCAAAAATGATGAAGAATATTTTGAACATTTATGAGCTATTTGTGGCTAAACTTCGAACATTTTTTCGTGTTTCTTAATTTACTTATTTCTTATTTTAGCACGTTGGCATTTAAATTTGCTTCAAAATTAGTTTTAAACCATTGTAAATCGAGAACGATGCCATTTTTAACTAAAATTTAGGCAATTTTATAGTGCAGTTCTATTTAATTTTTTTTTTTAAATCACAAAATAAGAACAGATAATGCTATATATATATATCGAAAAATTCATGGACCTTTCCCTCCCTTATAATGACAGATAGAAAACAATGTCATAACGCAAAATTATACCGTAAAACACAAGCTATCAAATGATGTTTTCAAAGTTATGGCTCATTGTCCAACTTTGCGAGATAGTATCAACTTTGTGTTTCTTCATAGCAGTTACGCCCCTAGTGGTCAATTTACAAACTTCAAAATTTCTAGACGTTTCTCTTACCCTCTATTTATAAGAATTTTTCCCTCAAATCTCTAGGATTTACAATTTCCGAGTTTCGCAACCATGCATAACCAAAAAAATTATGAACATGTTCAGTGCTTATACAATAAAGACCCATTTACATCTCTTATCATCACAAAATAATTAAGATTAAAGCGAAATCGTGAAATAAATTATTCACAAAACTGAGGAACGTACACATATCTATCTATTCAGTTGGTTTATCTTTAATTTATAAAGGAATCTAATTTTTGGTGGTTTATACTGCTTACTATCACTTCATAAAATCATAATAATTCTTTTAAACACCAAACTGAGTTATTATTAAAATGTATGACATTTTTCAAAGTAAGGGTGAAAAAGCAAAAAAGTATTGATACAAAATTCTACTGAGCATAGCAATAAAAGCAAGCAATACGATAAACCCTTTAGGAGTTCGAATTAACCCAAATGATGAAACAAGAAACGGAAAAAGAAACTAATGATTTCAAACGCTGCTGATTCGGAAATATCGGTTAACAATCACGTTCCAGCTGATTAATTCTTTACAGAATTTCTGTGCTGATGGTTACTTTATTAAATATCTTTTCCTCACATAAAATACTTCATTGCCTTTTTTATTATTACAACTCTCATAGGCCCTAAGTGTTTAAGAGTATTAAGTGCCGAAATAAAAGTTTTATGGACGGCATCACTGACAAAACACAATGAAAACGGATTTACGTTTTAATTTGTTATTTTTATTTTACATAAACAAACTTAAAGGATGCATTTTATTATTATGTGATAAAAGTAGCTATTATGTTTTGTAATTTTACCTGAATACAACTCACTTGTTAAAGCAAAAAAATTAGTCTGAACCTCAAAAACTTTCAATCAACAGCTCGAACAATAGGTGTCACCCGAAAACTTTTAAAAACTGTCAAAAACAATTTTTTTTCTAAAAAATAAAATAAATTTAAATTTCGATCGATGCTAATTTAAATTTTTTTAAGTATATGTTTGGATGCCCAATCCTCAATATTTATTTTCTTTCTTACGTACGCTGTGAACGAAAAATTATTACATAAACTCGATAAAGATTGCTCGAACGTCTACGCATTTGCTTTCCAATTATTTTTTGACGTTAATAGAAGTATTAAAAGTTAAAATTTCTGTATATCAAGATCAAATTATGTGAACGTGCAACAAAATTTGAATATAATAAATTAAAATCTACAATACTTTTCGTGGTAAAAACAAAAGTTTCCACTAAAAAGTATAATATGTACAATAAAACAGATTTGACAATCGTACATACAGAGTATGCCCAATAAAAATATACAGTATATACTGAATACCTATTATTAAATTATTTAAATTTTCTTTAACCAAAATCCAAGAGTTAAATTAACTTTGTTAGTATTTGTAAGTACTACACACTTCCAATAACTAAATTTTAAATAAAAATAACACATTGATTCAATTGCAAACTTGAATTATTTTATATTATTTTTAATAAATAAGCTCTTGCATATATTTTCGAAATTGGAAAAGAAAACAATTTAAAAATCAACCCCACTAACAACCAATTAAAAAACGATATTAAAATTTATATAACTTCAAAAGGATAGTCAAATGGCAGTGAATTGTCTTTGTGTCATTTCCATTGTAATTTCAATGGAGTTATAACTTATGAATTTATACGAAATTCTATTATAATTATTATCCAGTTCTTAAGATATTTTAAAATAAATTATGATTTACTGCTTTTACACATCTGTCGACAAAGTTGCTTTAATGCGAATGCATTTGCGTACGTGTTACGTCAACACTAGATGACACTAGATGTCGCAACACTTATTGTTCGTATATTATGTGTCCTCCAGTAGGGAATATAGTCGACAGCACGCATTTGTACAATAGTGAACTTACACTCAAGTTCTCTCACTCCTGAAGAACCCCAAAAGAACGAAACAGCTGTCGAGTTATTCTTGGTATTTGTTTGCTACCGTACAATCTCCTGCAAACGTTTACAACAGGCGATTATACATTTTTATATTCGCCAACACTTAGTTTGGTATAATTATCCAAGGACCGACTTATGAAACTGCTTTTACACATCTGTCGACTAAGTTGCTTTAATGCGAATGCATTTTCGTTCATGTTACGTCAACACTAGTCGACATTAGATGTCGCAACACTTATTGTTCATGATTTATGGCCGATTGCACTAACACAATTTAAACTTACGCAATGTTTAAAAACAATCGTTGCTATGGTTTTAACAATAGTTTTTAAGCGCAGCTAAGTTTAAGTTGTGTCGGTGCAACCGACCGTTGCGTCTCGCGCGAACTGTTGAGAACGGGAAAGTTGGAGTGTGACGATCGAATCGTAGCGGCATGTATCAAAGTGTTTGTTCTTGTATCTTCCACAATTTGAATTTTAGTAATTCTAGAGCATTTTCAAACGTTTTTGGGGACCAATGCTATACTTTTTTATAATTCCTTTTCAGAAATAAACAATCGACTATGAAAATTACGGATGCAACATTTCTCTCTTTTTTGCCTTTCCTTTCATCCGTCAACACCGATATCAAAATATGACAGCGTCCTCCTCATCACCTGAACTACTTATTATTATTTTTTTAATTTTCACTTGGTTTAGGAGACGCGAACAGACTGACATTAATCGACCCGTGTGCGGATAGGCGTGATTTTAATCGCACGGTTCGAACGTAACGCGCAGCCCGATCCGAGTTCGATTCGCAGTCGCTTCGAGTGCCAAACGACCCGTGTGCGAAGGGCCTTATCTTAAGCAAGTTAAGCTTCGAAATCACGCCTATCCGCACACGAGTAAGAAAAAACCAATTTTAAATTGAAACTTTACAGGGTCGTACCTCCTTAAGTAAGCCCAACTGAACAAAAGTTTATAAGAAAAATGTTCATAACTTTTTATGCTTAGTAGCGTAGTATAGTTTGCGACCTATATTTTTACAGTTGTATACCGCACTTAAGTATAAACCTCTGATGAGCTCATAATAAGAGCGAAATGCTGCATCAGGTGTTCTTTCGTTGCGTGTGTGCTTCTGTACAAGTTAATCTTGGCTTTATCGACACACGTGTGTTTTAAGCATTAAAGTTATCGCTTAGATAGCGCTTTGCACTTTAACACACACAAGTCGTTACAGTTAACTGTTGGCATTTTTCTTAGTTTATACTATTCACACGTGTCCCTGTTGTACACGAGATGTCGTAAGACACACATTTTACCTATATTTTTGGACCACCCTGTATATAAAGTTATTGGTATATATCTTACCAATTAATCAATTTTCATTTTTGAGTTCAGTTAGTAAAAACAACTTTTTTTGTTCTTACGTTAGAAATAACGTGCCAATATATTGGTGTTGCTTTAATTAAAAAATACAACTACACAAACGCATTATTACTATTGCTTGTAGTTAATACTATACACACATTAATAATTTGAGAATTAGAAATATAATGAGAAACTTAAAACTGAGGCTTAGCCATTAGTTTACCTATGTATTGTATTACAGACGCTGATCATCTACCCTAAATTTTAATAAACCTATGATATTTAAGTAAACAAGATTCGTAAGCACAAAACCATGAGTTTCTTATAAAGCAAGATGTTTGTGAGCAGGAGGAATTAGTCTATCTCAATAATTTATTAAAAGATAGGAGCTAATACGAAGGTGGAGAGTTTAAAGTTAGAAACAAGATCCTCTAGATTGTTCTTTGGGATTGCTAGACTTGCAAAGAATCTATCACTGTGCTCATTTTTTGTGCGACAACTAAAGTTTGAACCTATTGATGTGTTATGCAGAGTTAGTTTAAAAAAGTATCAAAACATCATAGGGTACCCTACGCCCAAGTTCTATGGTTATGCAGATTTTAATTATTGCATTATAGTTTAGTGCATTTAAGAATTGACCCACCATTTTTGTATACATTTTTTTCTCTTACCCTCCATTTGAAAGAGTTTTCCTCGGTGAGTTTAACCCTAAGTTTGCACACCCCTAAAACCAACCTTACTCCGTCATTTTGGAATTAGTGTTTTCTTTTGGAATTTTCATATCTCGTGTTCTAATTGTCGCACAGTTATAAACTTGGTGTCTTTGGATCTGTTTTGAGTTATGGTTTAATTTGTAACTAGATGATAAAAGATCTGGGCTCTTTTTAATGGAAGAGAAGAAATTTCAGTTCATGGTATATAGGCAGACGCCTATGTTCCGCAACTAATGTAGTTGCTTCTTCAAACCCTAAGCCAAAGATTGAGACAAGTTTTGAGTTATATTTTCAATAATGTTATATAACAATAAACTGTCCGTTGAACGGAAAAGTTATTGCTCTTCAAAGTCGACAGAACGACTTTAAAAATTTTTTTTTCCTTTTCAGCTTCTATCTTTTTCCTTTTTCGTACGACACCTTTTTAAAGATAAAGTAATTTCTAGCAATTACAAAAAAAATTATCCTCGCCCATCAAACGACTTGCAAAGTTGTTTGTTCCGCGGGGTATTTCGTCGTAATACGAGTTGCCCTCCGTTCATTATTAAAATAAACGATTTTATGCATCATACATTGTTTGAATATACCTATGTGTTCAATAAAAATTTTGTTGGAGTGGAGTTTTATTTAAAAAATGAACATTTCTGGTGGGTTTAATGATGTCTTTATTTTTTCCAAATATTATTCAATTACACTATTGCTATTTGTTACTAACTTATTAATACAGTAAGAGACGCAATACAAAAATGGTGGGTCACACATATAAAAATGAGGCAAAGTATCATCTTATTGATACCATATGTCATTAAAAGGATAGCATGTGATTGTTAGAGTTGGAAAATATAGCTGCTATAGCTAGCACAATATTATTTCTTGACAGGCTCAAATATATGTCACTATTTAAAAACGTTGCCTCATCAGAAAGTACAGTTTTCTTCAAAAATTAACAACGATCTTTTTTTCTTCAACTGTTTCCCAAAACTACAACCTGTAATCTGAGTCCATCTTCTGTAAGTTCTTGATTGTACTGAATTTGATAATGTTTAGATTTTTGTTGATTTCATAATTCTTACCACAGACGTCTGAGCAATATTGTTGCTTAGCGCTAACTGGTTTAAAGATATTTGAGGATTTTCCTCAATTTGAAGTAGCACATTTAGTTTTGTTTCATCTTCTGTAACAGTTTCAGCCTCCCACGTTTAAGATAATTTTTAACATTTCTCTATATCTCCTGACAGTTTTAAAAAAGGTTGATCTGTTATTAACGTATTGAGTGTTCAATTCATTAAATATGCGTGCAACTTCTTCTATCTTTGTTACAGTTTTATTTTCTGAATGTAGGACGTGTGTCGAGAGCAGTATTGAAATGTATGTCGCGAGTAATATGTTACGACGAAAGTCATACTTGGCGCGCATTTTACTAATTTTCTATCGGGGAAAAATAAAATTCGGCTAAGATTCCTAGACGAACAGCGAACATTTTCTTTTTCTTATGTAGGAGTGGTTTAGCGTGCATCTTGAAATTGAAATTTACACAAAAATTATTAATGTGTGATTCAAGATTTCCAATAAAAATTAGTGGTTAAGTTTAAATCCTGCTAAATTCACCGTGAGTACACATTACTTTTCTTTTTTTTTCCTGTCTGTATTAATTTTGATTGCCACGTGAAATCTTTTTAGCACGTTGCGTGACCTTATGTTCTAGCTGTGTGTTATACCTGGATAACTCCTGAGGGTGCTTGCTGGACTGGCTGATTAAGAACCTTCCCTATCAAATAAAGACCACACCACGGTTTCGCATTAGTTAAGCTGCAGATAACCGGTAGATACTACGTCTACGCCTTCCGTTCTTCGAACACCTCCCCTAAGAGAAATACTGGGGTTACCTGACTTCCCGAACTGTCGATATCGTCGCTAGCAGGAAACTTTCATTCTCGGAACTGCATCCTACAGATTACAGCTAAGTTTTATTATTTAAGTAACTTATTCAGTGATAATGCGTATGAAGCTCAAGTACATATGACATGGAACAACTTGATCTCTAGTGTTTAAGTAAATTTTTATTCGGTGTACTCTCCACAACCGAATGTTTTTAACCAGCTCAATACGGGCTCGGCGCTTACTTGCGACAGTCTCTATTTCTGTCACATTCACCTATTACTTTAAGATTTGTTTGTTGTTGTATTGAATTGTCTGTCTTTCTCTTTTGTTTGTGTTTGATCTAGCGTATTAGGCTTTAAGTAAAACCTGTTGATCTCCTGTTGGTCGGTTTTATTTCTTTCTTCTACCCAGTAGGTGGTGCCTTGTTAGACAGCAGTCTAATTTCTTAGAATTCTTTAGGGACCTTCGCGACTCTCCGACAAAGTCGGACGCTGCTGCTCTAACTATTATAAATACTTTATCTTCCACGAACTTAGCGCGCTACATCGATCCGTATTTCGTTTGGTTGTTTCTTTTTTTTTTAGGTTGTTCCTCTAGAGCCGTCGTTATTTGTAAAACCACAAACGTTACAACTTTCTTTCCTCGTCGAGAAAGCATTGTAAAATTAGGATTTGTATACTTGTGCTTGCAATATCACTAAGAGGTTTTTTTACACCCTATAAACAAAGTTAATTTAGCAGCCGAAAGAATTCATAAAATGATATAATATACTGGATGTTCCATTTAAAAAATCTATCAATCCAGTCACTACGCTTTTCAAGACAGCAAATTTTGTCGTAACGTGAAAATATCTATGCTCCTAGGACAACCTTGCAACACGTGTTAAAATCTTGTTTTTATGTTTCGTTTGTGAGATATTGATAAGTTTCCATACTTTAAACTACATTAAAATCTAACGAATTGCAAAGAACGATTTTTTTATGTATTAAAAAACACGTATAATTGAATTCTCATCCATTCCTTAATACTGTCGCACTCGTAGTCTAGTCGAGACAATTGCTGAAATGAATAGCACTCCCTGAACATTAGACACATCCAATTAATAACAAATTTGTTTAAAATCATTACTACATATTAATCATGCATTCCAATGTTATTTCGATATGTAATAACGTTCTACACATAAAAACAGAATATAAAAAACTTCATACAAAAGAACCAAATACATCTGAAACTATGAACGTTTAAACTCTTTTTATTGCAGATTATAGTATTTTTATATTGCTAATAAAATGTTATTGTTTCTGGGCAATCAAATTTTATTTTATATTGAATACAACAAATGTTGCACTACCACTCAAAATTATACTTTTAATGTAAGAAAAAAGGAAAAGTCCAATAATGATTAAATCGAAAAATTCGCTTATTGAAACAAACAAAATTTATGTCAACAAATAATAGTTACTTGTATCACTAGGCCAGAAACTGACCTTTTACGAGTGTGAGGATGGTTTGTAGGCTAAAGCGTTAGCATGCACACATGATTTTTTGGGTCGACAAATGGTCAAATTTGTTGAAATTTAAATTTTTAAATATTACTATATTGCGAAACATTTTCGGTTGGTAACGCCATTTGGCAGCATTCAAAACGGTGTCATTTTGGCATATATTAAAATATGTGTTTTTTTTTCAATGTTTGCGTTTAAAACCAAAAGGCCTATAAAATCCTTCAAAATAAGATGAAAAGAGTACTGCAACGTATTATTTACGTATTCCAGTATGAGGATTGTACTGATTTCAGTGTCATGAGAATAATGTGATATTGCCAATATTCAGTAACTTTTTGCCGGCCGAGGTCAAGAAGAGGGGTGTTTCTGGCCGCTTTTGAGTGATGCAAAATCGGTGATTATGGACGGAGAACCAAAACATAAATTTAAGTAAGTAAGTATAAAATACGATAAATTGATTTTAAAAAACTGTACACCATACTTGATTTTAATAACTTGATTGATTGATTGATAACTCTTAATGGCAACTTGATTCATTTCAAGCGTGATTTAATATTATTCTTGGATCTTTTTTTTTTAATTTTATACAATCGAAAAAAATAATGTATGATACATGGACGAAAAAAATATTTCGGACTCTTTGCTTTTAAGTGTTGTTAAAAAATTATCAAAACCCGAAAATTTTAAACGTTAGTTTATGATTGCATTGTCATGTTGTTGTGTTTTGTTTTGTTCGTTTCTTGACATCAAATTATTAATTGAGAAAAAATTTGCAAAAAACTGCTCCGGCACTTATAATATTGATGGAAATGAAAAGAAAAAGTTGTCTAACTGAAAAAAAATTGCGAGAGATGTTGTAGGAGCCACATCGAGTTTGCTACCGAAGAAATCCAGAGAAACTTATTACAAGGGATTAAGTGATTTCAATAACTGGAAACAAGAAAACGATGTTTGTGGGGTAAGCAAAGACGTGCCTTTGGGTTACTAACGCAAAAAAAATTCTCGCTTCAATGTGAATAAATTACGGCATGTTAAAGATCGACATTAAAGCGACAGAAAATACAGATGTTTCATAATATGGCAAGTTAATCGCTTTTTTTGGAAGAACTAATAAAAAAATAAATCCAAGAAATCAAAAGTTATTGAAAAAAAGCATATTCAACAGTTTCTAGCAGAAGTACCTAATAATAGTTATTTATCCAGCGATTCTTTTTTCCACTCGAGCTCAAGTTGCCTCACGAGCGTAGCGAGAATGAGAATGGAAAAAAGAATTCCTCGTGTGTTAGACAACGTAACATATTGTTACAGTATTTCTTCACTATTTCGTACGTAAAAGCATAAGTCAACAATCGGAGGGTTACAATAGTCTCGCCTATTTATTCTGTAGTCTCGGTAAGGTCTCAACGTGTCACAGCGCTACGTTGCTAGCCGCGTAATTCTAACCAATAAATGTAGGGTAATAATGTTCAAAAGTCGAAGTATAAGATACTAAATTAAACAAACGTGACTGAATAATAATAGGTATTTGTGTAACAAAAATTAAATTGTTTAATTAAGTTCCAAGCGACATTCTTGCAACATGACATTTTTTTTCCTCACTAGTGAGGGAAAACAATTTTCCTCACTATTTGTAGAGAAGAAACGTCTGTTTTCTTAGTATGTCGTGAAAAATAGTTGTTTGTCCAACAAGTGAGGAAAGCAATTCTTTTTACCACTCGAGCTCGAGAGTGAGTGAGGCATTAGAGTGAGAGTGGAAAAAAGCTTTCCACATGTATTAAACACAACATTTTTTCCACGACATTCCCCAAAAAAACAACCTAATAAATAAAGTACTATTTATTGTAAACGTCATAGTCTCGCTACAGTATTTTGTGGTATCGGTGTGGTCTCAATCTGTCATAGGGCAGCCGCGTAATTCTAACCAATAAATGTAGGGTAGCAATTTTTAATAGTCGAAATATAAGATAGTAAATTAAACAAACCTGATTGAATACTAAATTAAATTGTTTAACTAAGTATTAGGCGCATATAGTTCAAATGACACATTCTAACAATTTTTTAAAGAGACATTTTTTTAACACGACATTATTTTCCTCGCTAGTGAGGAAAAACCAATTTTCCACACTAGTTGTAGAGAAGAAACGTCTGTTTTCTAAGTATGTCGTGGAAAAAAATTTGATGATGAAGGTAGGTGTGTTATTTGAGAACAAAATTTATTTTTTTTACATTACAGGTAGCACTAATTTTGGTTGTGTCAGATGGGTGTCGATGTTGTAAATTATTTATTGAACATGTCAAGCGATAACGTAGAAGATAAAGAATCCTATATGTCTGTATCTGTACCAGATACAAAAACATGTGTTTCACGTTGCTTTATGATTATGAAAGAATAATTTTTAGTTAATGTGCTGGATATTTGTAGAAAACATATGTCTCTGCGACCTAAGCATGTTTTTTCACACGAGGTTGTTTTTGTACTATAGAAATAAGAAATACCCAGTACAACCTGTGGGAATACATTTTTTATCCAAAATACCATTAGCAGTGGACTTTTTGAAATTAATAGAATCAGAGTGGCACACAGGACACAGTATGAGAAGCACATCAGCAACCTTGTGCCTGATGCTGGAGGCAATCTTGGTATAGTCCAACGTCATGATCGATGCAAATCGAACTGTGGCGTGGTTATGTGAAGAATCAATTTCGAGCAAAATGGACATTACTAAGGAGATACTGGGTGAAAATTCGGGAACAGAAGCCAATATTATTGTGAAAACTGAGAAGAAAAAATCGAAATGAGGTTGATACTTTACTGTCAGGTTCTCAATAATGTGACATAACCGAGGTACCAACCTAAATTGCTTTTAATATTTATACACTAAAAGCCTTTTTAGCGTCTGTCAGTAGTTCAATACTATGTCGCTTGAAGAAAAGATATAAATTATCTTAAATTTTAATAGTGTATTATACACTAAAGTACAGAATAGTGCTATTCTTGACCGATTGCCGAGATTGTGTTCCAAGGTGCGAAGCACCGAGGAAAACAAGGAAGGAGGTCAATAATAGCCTTCTACCATGGTGTATATACAATTTTTCCATTACTAACAAATTACCAAAATATGTTATAGTTATTAATCTATTTTTGTATGTACAAATATAATTCCGTTTTTTTAAAGATCAACGTACCTATGCTTTCATCGTCTTATTGGTAAAAACAATTGGTTACCATGTTTCTTTACAAGAAGTCGTCGACAGTACCTGAAGGATATATAGAGGAATCCGTAGCAAATAAAAAAAATTGCTGGAATGGTACAGAGTGCAGTAAATAGTACAACCCTACTAGCAACCTGTCAACATAGGTTTAACAAGTACTGCTACAACAGGAGTGGTTAATGTGACTTATAATAACTGCACAACTATTACTATTTTAAAGATAAATGTAATTAAAATCATATAGGTACGTGTGCACAACGAATTAATTTAGGCTAGGCTTTTCGTGTTATATTTCTGTTCATTTTTTTTGTTGTGAAAGTTATATTTAGATGTATTTATTCGGAATTGAAATACTTTTGTCTTGTACTGTGAATTATAGTTGGTTTGTCCAATTACGTTCGCTTAATTAGTCATTAAATAGATATTTTGATTTTATAATCTACTTTACTTTGACTATCAACAATTGAACAATTCATTATTGACTTTACTCAATAATAAATTTATCGCTAGAAGCGTCTGGGAGGATGTAAAGAAAACAATTTCTCGATTTAATAATCGGCCAATAATGATCATTTCTATAGTAATAGAAAAAATATGCTTACTGTATTACATCTTTAATCAGGTTTGCTTGTGTAAAAATACCAATAATTTCTTATTCTAAATGTTCCTATTTATTTGTATAAGAATGTCTCAAAGCGTTAAACTTGCGATTCAAAAGTTTTGATCATCCTTTCTTTGATATTTAACATTTATTTTAACAATTAAATATTTAATAAAACAAAAGATTTTTGCACTCACTTTTAGCTGTCCAATCGACCGGCAAATTTAACGTCGGTTAGTGATAATAATAAAGAAATTTGTTTTTATTCTACTTTCAGATATTTAGAAGCCAGTGTTACTGCCAATGAACGTCTAAGGAGAAACCTTTTGTTTTTTTTTAAATATCATCTTGATACTTGGTATACGGAAGTGTTATTTTTCAGTATTGGTCAAATTTAACCATTTTACGCATTAGGTTTTCAATTTTGTTTATTATTACCTTATATACTTTAAATAATTAAACCGTGTAAACCTTTACAATTTGGTAACTAAGCGGAACGTTTTGTAAAATGGATTCATATGTAATTTCTATAAAAACAGAATAGAAAGATGAACCCTAACCGCAAAGAACATGATGGTTGATTCATACAATTGTTTCAAGAACCAGCACTTTCTATGCGACAGCTGTAATTAAGTACAACAATCAATTACATTAACCATTTATGTTAACGTCATAACTGAGAGTTAATTAAACTTGAACTACTTGAAAAATTTCATGCATTACTTCTTGATCAGTATCGAGTGATATTGACAACGGTCATTTGTTTTACTTTATTGTGACGTCACTTTTAGAAATGCTTTACTTTATCAAATTCATTATAAAAATTGCAAGTATCATTAATTAAAAACTTAAAAAATAAGTTAGCGCAAATATTATACAGAAATAACACTAAAATTTATTAAATCCAATAACTATTATAAAATTCTAAATATCTAATATTTGTACATGTCAATTAAATATGTATTTATTAAAGTCAATATTTACAACGCATTTTCAATTAATTTAATATATATGATATTTTAGTACGTACAAACGCTATTTAATATTCATTATATTGGCAAAAGTGCCAATTCAATCCTTGAAATTGATATACATTTTTATTGATATGCGAAACGCAAAAACAAGAGATTGAATTGTAATCGTTCATAATGTATACATAAATAATAATTTTAATCTAGACACGTCAGCTACTAAAAACGAAGTGTATTTAGAAGTAATTTAGATTGATCTGTTAAAAGTGTGTTGTATGGGCAAACATGCCTTTGAGACTAGTACTTCCAACAACCAATTGAAAACACAAAATTAAAACAGGCTTTGTAGGTAAAAGTTTCAATTACAAATTTGCATACGTTACGAAGTTTTCCGTTTATCTCATTTAAAATTATAATGTTCCAAAAAAAGATGTATACGTAAGTATATGTTGCAAGTACTACCTAGTGCGCGGTATCCTTCGAAAGCTATTGTTTATAGTCATTATTGAATAACCAATTTGAAGTTAATATCGATAATATGACTTCGTTAAATTAGAAAATTTATGAATTATTTGTTAAAACAATAAAATGTTTCCACAAATAGTTAGTTCTGTTACTCTTTTAAAAAAAAACTTAAGATTTAAGTAAAGGTTTAGTCGAAACCAGTTCGATTCATACGCACACATTATTCGTGATCCCCACCCGTTGGCGTTGCCTTGAAGTAATACACAAATTGAATTGATTATAACCCACTCTGCGTTTGGATTAAAATTGTTTTTACCCACCCCACAAAGTAAATATAAACAATAGCTAGTGATAATTGCAAATTCCGTGACAGGTCTTAAGGCCCCCATTCACATTGAGATTGGTATCGATACATATATCGATACATGTATCGATACAAAGACGATACCTAGTATCGAGGTTTGCATCCATGTTTTTAATGTTCCAACACGTTGAGACAAATCTCATGAAACATCAGTTCAATTTTACATATGAAACAGAAATGTTGCCTCCACCACCCGTGCTTATAGCAGTAGCAGTTGCGTTGTCAAATGTTTCAAAGAAAAACAAACGACAAAAAAGGATATGGGCAAAGCAGTGGCTTTGTGAAAGAAAGAAATATGCTGTGGTAAATTTACTGCAAGAATTAAAGATCCGCGAACCAAATGATTTCAAAAACTATTTACAAATGAATGACACGTTATTTCATAATTTATAGAGTATAATAAAATCAAAAATTGAGAAAAAAATACTCTTATGAAAGATGCAATTAGTGCCGAAGAAAGGCTAATTGTAACATTAAGGTATTTGGCTACAGGAAATAGTTACGAAGACTTAAAATTTTCTACGGCAATTTCTCCTCAATTACTTGGAAAGATAATCCCTGAAACATGCCAGGCAATTTATAAAGGGCTGGTAAATAATATATGCAGGTAAGTTTTAATTATGTGTTTTTTAATTGCACTAATATTTTCGTGTTAACAAAGTAACAATGTATAGAATAAACATTTATTAAGGGTGGTTGTTATTGAATCTCAGAAACTGAGCCATGTTTACCTCATCTGCTTGAGATTGTACATTGTCACTTGAATTGCTTGCGATAAGCCCAGAATGCATTGGTGTAAATGGTCTGTAACTACTTTGTTGTGAGTAGTTGGTATTATAGCTTGAGGCATGAAAGGAACTACTTGTATGTTGAATAGTGGAATGTTCCGTTAATTTCCCCAATTTTGCACTAAAAATCGCGTCTGCAACTAATTTCTCAACGAAACTTCGTTGCATTGTGTCTAATAATGCCAAATCTCAAGCATATTTTAAACCTGCTACGTCAGCATCGCTTAAATTATTAAGGCTTGCTTGAGATATTTGCGTGACTTCAGCAGAACAATATTTTTTCATCTTTCTTTAGATCTTTTTTTTGCACGTCCATATTTTGGTGTTTCTGGATATCTAAGACGCTTTGTAGATACAGATGATTGTGATGAACATGGCCTAGACGATTCTACGTCAGATGATTCCTTTGATGTAATAATTATTTCCCCGTTTTGTATAGGTTGTTCATCCTCACCTTCGGATTCCTGTAAATAATACATAAATATATAGATTTTTTTAGTTTCCTAAAACAGAAGAGCAATGGAAAGTAATATCTGAAGAGTTCAGAAAAAATGGCATTTTGATACTTGTTGTGAGGCTATAGATGGCAAGCATGTTAATATTGTTAAACCTCCTAATAGCGGATCGTACTTCTATAATTATAAAGGAAAGTTTAGTATTGTTTTAATGGCTATCGTGAATGCTAACTATGAATTTATAATGGTTCATACTGGAACCAATGGTAAAGTGTCAGATGGGGGCATCTTAAATGAAACTAAATTTTTGATCTACTTATGTCAGGTCAGGCCTTACACTTTTGTGGCAGATGAAGCTTTTGCATTGCTGGAAAACATAATAAAACCTTTCCCTCAAAGGGGACTAACAAATGAAGAGAGAATAATTAACTACAGGCTGAGCCGTGCACGCCGCGATGTAAAAAACGTTGACCATATTGTTTTGGCCGCATGTGTTCTGCATAATTATTTGAGACGACACTCTGAAGCATACTTATGCGATATTGACCAGGAAGATCCTAATTCAAAACAAGTCATTGCTGGGTTATGGCGTGAATATGGACCTTTCTTAACATCTTTACAACGTACACCTCAAGGAAATGCATTTGCAGGCAAACTATCAAGAAACTTGTATTTCAATAAAGGGAGAGTGGCGTTTCAATATAAAATATTTCAATAAATTGTAGCTTATTATAAATTTTGTATGCTTAGCCAATGGAAAATAGACATAGAGATGTAAAATAATAATTTACTTTTCTTACCTCCTTTTCCGATTCATCCTCCAAATGGTCATCTCCTACATTTGATTTCGACTCTCTGGGCATTTCAGAGTCGGCAATAAAACTCAATATATTGTAGTATCATAAATTTGGAACATACACCTCATCGGTAGCAGCACCACTTTTTAAAGAGTTAACCACTTTCTTAAGTTCTCTTCGAAAGGCGCAACGAAAGCTATGTATTTTCTTCATCAACTGCGATCACTATCAGCATACTTTTCTTTGCATTTGTTTACCAAAACATCCAATGCCGAATTCCTCATGATTTTATTTGAGTATCTTTGGACTGCGAGTTCCATAAACATGGATATAATTTGTAAATATTAAGAAATTCCTCCCAAAACTCGCGATCTGACATGTTTAAAATAAAATAATTAAAACGTAACGACTGTTTACACGTTTTCAAACTGTATTATACTGAATTGATACAAGATACACCAATATACACGTTGCGACAAGTATCTGTTGCATGCGCGCGGTATCGAAGTTTCAGTACGGTGATACAGGGGGTGATACCACCTGATACCGATACAGCCAAATACATTGTGAGATTTGTCTCAAGATACTGATACTTGCAACATGTATCGATACCGATCTCAACGTGAATGGGGGCCTTTAGATGCATCTGCCTCCATTGTTGCGGCAGACAAAAGAACACTAAAATGTTAATAAAACTGGATATATTGATAGTTCGATTGTCCAAAAAATTCAGATCTTAGACCAAGACAACTAGTCTTGGCGACGAAGAGAGGCTCTAAGCTTTTGCTTTCAAGAACGGCTTTAACTGTATTGAACTTGAGTCACTGCTTGGTGCTATACAGATGAAGACTCCCAAACTCTATAAGTTTATAACAGTGCTGTTCCACTCCCACTGACCTATTGTTTGGAAATTGGATTATTTCACCTCAAGTAGGTTGCCAGCAAGGAAATCCTCTCGGTTCATTGGGTTTTAGTATAACGCTTCAATCAATAATTGCGTCAGTTAGAATCATAGTTGAATTGTTTATCTTGATGACGAGACTATTTGTGGCTCTAAGCAGGGAATGAGGGCTTTCAAGTTAATTATTAGCAAGGCGAGAAAAATTGGATTAAAAATTAATCCCTCCAAATGCAAACTGTACTTTTACTCCGAGGAAGTGCCTTCTGTGATTCATGATTTTAACTCTGTTTCGACTTGAGTACGTATTATCTCTTACCCTCCTCGAGTCCGTACTTACTGAAGAGGTATTGAGAGGAATTCTAGAAATGAGACCTGAAGAATTGAATCTGCCTTTACAACGAGTTCAATTTTTTTAGTCTGATAAGCCTACTCTCTTCTCAAACATGTAGAGTAATCAGAAAATTAACACGAGCTAGCTATACCCTAACTTGATTAGAAGATTTCACGAAGGTATCAGATCGACAATGGAAGGTATTTCCAACTCTCATTTTTCTGAAAGGCAATAGATTGTTGCAAGTTTACATGTTTACATGGATACATGTGATACCTATCAAACAACTTTGTGATCTGAAATTTTCTGTCCAGATACCTTTGAGACTGAAATCAGCAGAAATATTTAGTGACGTTGAAACTTTAGCACGGTCCTATTTAAATATGTCCCGCAAAAGCTCTGACATATTTGAGATATTTGCAGTGAACAGAAAAATTAGCACGTATAGCGGTATCAGTAAAGATTATTATTTTTACCAATAAACCTAGAATGTATGGGTCGATGGTACAAGTAGGTTATTTCTTTTATTGACGAGTTAGGTCACAATTAAAAGAAAAATCTGATCATTCAAGGTGGTAATGCAGTTTGCAGTATGGAGATGACTTATGCTTATTTTTTTCCGTAGCTAATTGAATATATTATAATATAATAAGACTTATAATCAAAACGTAATTAATGTAAATTTTTTTGAATAACGGCCAGTTTTACCAAGCTCGATTAAAGTTAATCGTAGATTAAAAACAATAGTTGCTATGCGTAATCCTTGAATACTATTGTACTTAATCTAAGATTAAATTTAACTGAGTTTGGTAAAACCAGGCATAAATGTACCATCAAATCAGTCGTTTTGTATAAAGGGTGATCCACGGTGAATGGTACCTTAGACGTTTACGGAAAACGAGACACAAGATTATTCTGAAAATTTGGTTATTTAAGTAATTGTGGATGATCTATTGACCTAAAATATTTTCAGCGATGCGACGTTGCCGCTTCTTGTGGAAATAGAAAGACAATTAAAATACATTTCAAATGAGCTATCATATTCCTATACTTAAATATATACTTAAATAGCAGGGTTTCAGAAATGAAAGCCAGTTTCTGCAAAAATCGGAATATGTTGGTATTATTTATTATAGGTAGCCATGAAATGTCATTATGAACAGTTGACAAATAATAATAATTAAAAACGAAGGGAAATAATTAAATAGGGAAAAACTAATCAAACGAAGTTTTGATGAATTTGTTTATTATTCATGGATAATTATTATATTACAGCAAGGACATTCAACGAAATATACCTCGACTTACAAGCAATGAACAGGAGAAATAATTTCATTATTATGGGTAGAAATTGAAAGAGACCCTACATTTACCGAAGCCTGTAACTTCTTCAGTGAGATAAGAAGGGCCACAAATGTTTCTACAAATAACCGGATTTTAAAATGTTTGGAAACCAACGGTAGCCATTTTGAACATTTATTGTGGATGTTTCTTTATAATATTATTGTACCTTCTATAATTTTGTCACATTGTCTATGAATAATAGATAAGTTCATCAACAATTCGTTTGAATAGTTATTTCCCTCTATTGTAATTATTTCCATGACACTTTCTTTAAGAATATTTAGCGTACTATTTGTCAATTGTTCATAATGACATTTCATGGCTACCTATAATAAATAATGAAAAATATTTCGATTTTTGCAGAAACTTGCTTTGATTTCCGAAATCTTGCTAATTAAGTATAGGAATATGATAGGTCATTTGAAAGGTATTTTAATTGTCTTTCAGGCTATTTGATAATATATGGGGTGTTCCATTTTAAAAAATGTACGTTTCGTCATTTTTGTAACTAGCGGTAAAATCGCGAATTTTTAACTACCCTGTATATCGCAAAGCAACACAGGACTATTGTACAGGAACTTGGTAAGCCACACCCAAAATGTTAGCTTTTTACGAATCCAAATACTGCTGCAATAAACGTTTAGTTTGGGTAATGTTTTTAACAAAAATTTTGAAAAATAATTAATATCTCGAAAACCTTTACAGATAACTATAGGACCATATTAATAAAAAATGATCAGAAAGCAATGGCAGAGCCAAAATATACAGGATGTGCCATTTGAAATAAAAAAGTTGCCACATATTTCCACAAGAAGCGGCAACGTCGCATCCCTGATAATATTTGAGGTCGATAGATCATCCACAATTACTTAAATAAACAAATTTTCAGAATAGTCCTGTGGCTCGTTTTCCGTAAACGTCTAAGGTACCATCGGCAGTGAATCACCCTGTATATTAATTGATCATGACGTTTCAGTTGTTCAATAAATTTATTGAATGATGTTGTAAGTGTCCGGTTTTTCGTAGTTTAATTATTTAATTATTGTGTATTGTTGATGATCAATTACAAATATCTACAAAACTTGTCTCAATCTTTGGCTTAGGCCTGAAGAAGCAACTACATTAGTTGCGGAACGTCGCCTTATACCATATGAACTGACAAGTTAAATCGTCCCTTCCATTCAAAAGGGCCCAGACGTCTTACAATCAGGCACAATTAAACCATTGACCATGACCTAATCTGCAGAAAAAAGGGGTGTTAAAATTGCCCATGTGAAGTTAGCTATAAATCCAGCCATAAAAATAAATTTTACTGTTACGCTGTATACATATTATCTATACTGAGTTAAATGTTTATTACTAAAACAACACTTGATTAATACAAATAATTCTTATTCCAACATTTGTTTATGAATAAATTGTTTAAAAAAATTTGCAGTACACTTATACCTACCGAATTTTAAGAGCTTTTTTTCATAATGTTCGCGCGGATTAATTATTGTGTCAATTTAACAATAAATAGCTTTTATAATTATAAAGAATAAAAATGCTAATATTTTTTAAATCGAAAATATTTGATATCAAAGTGATGATTACATGCGACTTTTTATAATCCATACGTAGAGTACGTTCGAGGGTGAATTCGATCGTTTTGGTGTGAATCAATTTTTAGGCAAATTCAGCAATAAATAGTTTTTACAATTATAAACAAGATATCAAAAAATAAAAATATTTTTTAAATCGAAAATATTTGATCTCAAAGTGAAGTAAATTTGCCTAAAAATTGATCCAGGCCATCACGTTCAAGTTTATCCTCGAACGTCCACTACATATGGACATTTCGGCGTTATGTCCAGTTAAAGCAATATGTTCAACAGATCATTTCGACGTTCTGTCCAAGTTTCGACATGGTGTACAATCGACAAAATGTCTTGACACGATCAAAGGAACCCTATATAAGCGCAAAAACATAGTATGATTTTTACACTCGAAAGCATACTGAAAATAACGTCATAATATGAACTAAATTTCATTTGAGTAGCGTTTTGATTTGAAAGTTTTCTGCAATTAATACACACTTTATATTAGTTAAAAATTGTAGCACATACTGAAACAATTTCTGTCTTATTACACTTTAAAAAAAGTTTAAGATTAGCAGTCTTACATTTTTCCTTGTTAAAACTTTTACTTTTTTCCAGGCAATTTTAATTTGATTTGTAATAAAGTAATTAATTTTAGCGAGCTCTTATTAGTTCATAGATTTTCGCCTTCCATTAAATTCAGAATAATTTAGATAACTACTAATATAAACACAAAAGTTATAATAGTTTTTAAGCACATATGTGTGAAGGTTAAATTAGTGTTACTAGTAATAATAGTCTAGTTTTATTTATTTAATCGTATGGTACAATTTAAATATTGTATTGTGATGTAAGTGTTATGTATGGTGCCCCAGAAGATCAGTATAAACCTGTACAGTGTGGTGACGAAACCGAGGGCCGCTGAATCGGGACCGCTCAAAAAAAAAACCGCTGAATCGGGAATCGATGAATAAGGGTGAAATCCTCTCAGTCTCGCGTTCGAAGTGCTGTGACGTAACGATTCGCCATATTTAGACAGAATCTCATTTATAATTTTTTATTTTAGTATTAGTTTGCACCGACTATGTTAGCTTAGTGGTTCCGGTGACAGAAGAATTTCAAAAATCTAAAAAATTACACTCATAATAATTTGTTTAGTCAATTTAAGTTGTTTTGATGTGATCGGGGGTGAACAGTGTTAGTTGGTAGGTTATAGTTATTACAATTTTTTCTTTAAAAAAATTACACTCAGAATAACAATTTTAAAAACAACTTTTTTTCATATAAAAATTGTTTTCATCAATTTAAGTTGTTGTGATCGGAAGTAAACGGTGTTGGTTGGTAGGTTACAGTTATTACAATTTCTTTTTTTAAAAAAATTAACTGATAATAACCATTCAAAAACAAACTATAGTTTCAAGTAACATTTTTGTTTCAATCAATTTTAGTTGTTTTCATCTGATCGGGAGTCATTTCATTTCCTCGAGAGTCAGCGGTGTTAGTTGCAAGGTTACTGTTGTTACAAGGTAGCTGGAAAGTATAACTTTAACCTCATGGTGCGCGAATCTTGGAATTTCAATATTTTTTTTTGAAAATTATACAATAATCCATATTTAGATTATGTGGGATGTAATGTACCTTAGGAAACTTTTGTATAACTGTTTTTTGTGGTAATATATATTCCTGAAACTACCAGTTTATATCTACTTGAAACGTTGCTTGATCACTTTAGACAATCATATTTAAAATCAATAAATTTATTCATTTTAGGGATTTCAACATTCCAAATTATAATTTCCAAAATACTTGAAATACAAAAATAACTTGAGCTTATCACTAATAAACTATTGTTACTTTTTAAACATGAAGCAATATAATAGTGTTTATAATTCTAATACTTTGTGTTTTCTAATCTTATGTGCAGTGTAACAAAAAAAAATCTCTCTTGTAACAGAAGACAAGCATCATCCAACTCTTCATATACATTTAAAATATAATGTCAAATTCCAGCCAGAGGAAATCTTAAATGAGTTTATGATGCACTTTAAAAGTATTTATAGTGAAGACTCATTCACCGATCGACATGATCAAACATACAACTGCGACACCAATCTAAACTTGCTAAATATACTTGAGGTACAATTAGAAGAGGTTAAAGTAGCCGTATCTAAGCTAAAAAGATAAGGCAACTGCTGAAGAAGACCAAATACCTAGCTGCCTTATATGGCATTGCAAAGATGTTTCTGCAGAGCCGTTAACCTAGTTATTTAATTTGTGTATCATAACATCAACTTTTCCAAATGATTGGATAACTGCTTGCGTGTGCCCTATATATAAAAGCGGAGATGCAAGCCATATAGAAAACTACAGGTCGATATCAGTACCAAATAACTTCGCCAAAATATTTGAACTAGTGTAAGACACCAACTGTCGCCTATTCAACGTGGTTTTTATAAAAACCGCTCTACTGTTACAAATCTTGTTACACATTATGTAGCAGATGCATTAAACAATAAGAAACAGGTATATGTTCTATATACGGACCTTCCCAAGGCTTTTGTTCCAGTAGGGCATAATTTATTGTTGTCAAAAATCAAAAATTTTGGCATAAACGATAATTTGTTAGCGTTTTTTAAATCGTATTTAAATGATACAATACAATATGTAACATATAACAGTTACCCGTTGTAAAATCAGGAGTACCTCAAGGTTCAAACTGGGGCCTTTACTATTCTTTTATACTTTGATGATATACAGTGTGTCCAAGATAAGGATGAACAGCATGGGGATCTCGGAAACCGTGAGAGATACAGAGTCGGTTAAATTTGAAAAAAGTTGCCCACTCGGGTGGTTAACATGTTTCAGTTGAGAAACTCGCTGAGTTCGGCTTACTTCCAGAGATATTCGAAAAAACCGAAATTGTGCAATTTTGTTTTCATTATATTCTGAAGTTACGCGAAAAGTTACCAAAAAACTGAATGCATTTTGTCATTGCCACTCTTTCTGCTCCACAAGATGGCTTTTACGAATTTACACTACAACGTTTCGTTTTGAAGAAACCGTCATTAACTTTATTTTTTCTTATGGCACTTAAAAAAAGTACACTCCGTATAAGAAAGCATTTTTGATTACAAATTCAACGATGTACTACACAATATGGTTATTCGTGATTTTATTGAGAAAAAGTAACGTTTTAGTAAATTTCTAATCTTTCTGGTCTAGTGTGGGCTGGATTAAATCATGACAACGAAAAAATGAAGTCGAATTAACAATCGACTCCATTTTTTTCATTGTTGATTCTGTCAGAATCTATTCGAATGACAAAATAGAATCAGTTTAGCCACGTTTTTCAGTGTAGGTCATATTTTACAATAGAGCAAATAATGTTTTCAAATGAAGAAAAATTTGATATGCTGTCTTACTACATTACATGCCGGAGAAATTCTGAAGAAGCCAAACACTTGTATTTGATGAAGTACCCGGGACGGAGGCAACCAGAAAAAAACATATTTAGACGTTTGGTGTCCAATCTAAAAGAATACGATTCATTCAAGCAACCCGTACTGTACCTCCAAAAACATTTTAGCGCAGCAACATTTTCTGTTTGCCGCAATTATTTCAACGCACACTACATCAAAAAGATTTGAAATTTACGTGTTCCATTGTAAAATATGACCTACACTGAATGACGTTGCTAAACTGATACTACCATGTCAATCGAATGGATTCTGTCAGAACTAACAATAGGCTTAATTTTTTCGCTGCCATGGTTTCATTCAGCGCACACTAGACCAAAAACATTAGAAATTTACTAAAACGTTATTTTTTTTTAATAAAATCATAAATAACCATATTGTGTAGTACATCGTTGAACTCGTAATAAAAAATGGTTTCTTATACAGAGCGTACTTTTTTTAAGTGCCATAAGAAAAAATAAAGTTGATGATGGTTTCTTCAAAACAAAACGTTGTAGTGAAAATTCGTAAACGCCATCTTGTAGAACCAAAAAAATGGCAATGGCAAAGTGATTCAGTTTCTTGGTAACTTTTCGGATAACTTCAGAATATAATGAAAACAAAATTGCACAATTTCTGTTTTTTTTTAAATATCTCCGGAAGTAAGCCGAACTCAGCAAGTTTCTTAACAGCAAAATGTTGACCACTCGAGTGGGCAACTTTTTTCAAATTTAACCGACCCTGTATCTCTCACGGTTTCCGAGATCCCCATGCTGTTCATCCTTATCTTGGACACACTGTATATAAAGAAGTTGACTGTCAGATAGTAATATTTGCAGACGACATCAAGTTATACACAACAATTAATAGTGTTACAGACTGTAATATACTACAACGTAGTCTGGATAAGATAGCAAAACGGTTTGAACACCATCAATTATACCTAAATGCAAAGACCATACAATGACGAACCCGCGAGTTTCAAATCCTATCTTGCATAAATATAAAATAAAGTCTGAAGCACTATTGCGGCAATCCTCTATTAAAGACCTGGGTGTAACTTTCGATGAAACCCTAAGCTTTCTTCAACATATTGCAAATATTTCCTCATCCACGAATAAAATGATTTTTTGTAAGTCGTAATTGTGCCGAGTTTAGAGACATTATAGTATTTAACATTACTAGCAAGGTAAACGGTTTTTACTGGCGGATAGAAGGATATGACTGACGAGTCGAAGACGAGTCTGTCACCTTCTGGAGCCAGTAAAACCGGTTACCTTGCGTGTATTGTTGAATGTTTTATTTGTTCCTCACTTGTAAAAAGTTATTATAAATGAATAATAAACCATTAAAAATTCTAAAAATTTCGAAAATCGGAGAAAAAATCATGTGAGCTTTAGACATATTGCTTTGGAAACGCACGGCACTTATTTTGTTGATTAATTATTTCATTTCAATTTCGTGTTTCCGGAACGTTTTGCTGGTGAGATTTACTGAAATGAGTTTTGGTTGATTCTTATTGCTTAAGGAATGCTCTTTTCAACGATACCAAATTTGTTAAAATCGGTCAAACCGTTAAGAAGTTAACGTAGGTTATTGCAAAAACAATTTAACACCCCCCCGCAAGCAATCATTGATGAAGCAGCAAGTGTAGTTGCAAGATTACTGTCCGAAAAATCTTCATCAAGGTATGAATACGAGTACGCGGAGTTCAAAAAGTGGCAAAAGGAAAACAACGTGACTGGTGTTACGGAAGACGTTATATTAGCGTATATCAATAAATTGTCTGCCAAATTCAGCCCGAATTCTTTATGGTCGAAGTGGTCAATGGTTAAGAGTTGTTTGGCAGTTAGAGAAAACATTGATGTTTGCAGGTTTGTTTCCTTATAATTATTAGTCAGCTTTTTAGTTACATATGTCATTTTCTAGATTTCATAAAGTGGTTGCGTTTTTGAAAAGGCGAAATGAACGCTACGTCCCCAAGAAAGCCAAGGTTCTGACGAAAGAGCAAGTGGAAAAGTTTATCATTGAAGCTCCTGACGAGAAGTGGTTACTTGCCAATGTCATTACCATTTTTGGTATATTTGGATGTTGTCGATGCGATGAGCTTCTATCTCTCACTGTAAATGACGTGGAGGATTTGGAGAAATATATTGATATCACCTTACGAGAGACCAAAAATTTAACGACAAGGAAGTTTACAATAACGGACGATGGGTGTAGCTTTAAACCTTGGGCTCTTTATCGGAAATATGCGTCCCTACGGCCTCCAAGAAGTAAAGATCTGCGGTTGTTCTTGACGTACCGCAGTGGAAAATGTGTCGCCCTAAATACACCGAAGAACCGGCACTTTATACAGGGCATTCATTTCGACGAACTGGAGCAACGATCGTGGTTGATGCAGGTGGTGATACTTTGGCTCTGAAGCGTGCAGGGGGAAATCAACACAAATTGCAGAAAGCTACGTAGATGATTCGATTAATAATAAGATTAAAATGGCAAAAAGAATGTTTCCACTTGAAGAATCCACGCCATCCATGTCTACATAAACTATATGCGCAAGTACAAGTGACATAACATTTCCTGGAAACTTCAATATTACTGGAAATCGCCACTGCACCATGATATTTAATGTATACGATAGTAATAAAACCCAATTTTCAAATGTTAATAACAAATAAATCACGTTAGAGAGTTTGTCTGTCATTTCAAATTACCTATACAGGGTGTCCAGAAACTCTCCTGACAAACGAAGACCGGAGATTCCTCAGATAATTTTAAGACAATTTAACCCAATTCACCTAATCCGAAAATGCTTCCTAAGGGAGCTAGAGCTCTTTGAAGATGGCGCCTTGTAAATAGTTTTTTTTAAATACCTCCAGAACGCTTCTACTTAGAAAAGCAAAAACTGGTATGCTTGTTTAGCCTTTAGAGATGAATCGATTCCATCAATTGCGAATTTCTAGTACCGGTCATAGGCGCCCGTTTTGGGTAGGTCAACGGTTATTTTAACGCATAACTTTTTTGTCTTTAACTTTTAAGCATTTGTGACACTAGATTATTAAATTTTCAGGTATTCTAGTACTAAAAGATACTCATACTTTAAGTCATTAGGATACACCGTTTTCTAGAAAAATGGATTTTAAAATTTTTTGTTTTTTGCCATTAAAGTTAAATTTATATTTTTTGCACTAGTTGGCTCTGAACTGCCAACAAAAGTAAAACCTACGTTTTTCATTGTCAAATTGTTGTCAGTTCGCGAAGTTTATCTTTTAATTTTTTACTTTACCAGGCGCCATCTTCGAAGAGCTCTAGCTCCCTTAGAAAGCATTTTCGGACTAGGTGAATTGGGTTAAATTGTCTTAAAATTATCTGAGGAATATCCGGTCTTCGTATGTCAGGAGAGTTTCTGGACACCCTGTATAAGGTAAAATATGAGGACGCGTGTAAAATTTTACAGGCTAGCCAGTTATATTTTACAAGTTAGTAGCTAGTTAAAAGGCATTTTCAAGGTAACTATAGTGAGTTGATAAGCTCCTGTTTTCAAGTGAGGAACAAATAAATACTTAAAAAACTACATTTTACACTTGTTAGCTCTAAACTGGAATATTGTTCAATAGTGTGGGATTCCCGTGTACAATTATCATAAACAACTGCTAGAAAAGGTTTTTTACAATTTCTATAGGTGAAAAAATATGGTCATTACCCAAACAGAGGGTATCCCAACACGATGTTACTAAAAAATTTGACATGACAACACTAGATTATAGAAGAAAGACTTATGTTAATTTCAGTTTTTCGAAATTCTTGAGTCCGTTTTATTCACCGCTCCCATTGTCGTTCTTCAACAGCATCATACAATAAACTAATGGTTACTGAACTGAAATAAAACAAAACTTGTGTCGCTAAGAAAATGCAGATATAAACATGAGCATCTATTTAGAAATATCACAAAGAACTATTGATGTTTAACAAGATTCAGTGTAGAGATTTTACGACATAAATAAATTATCAATTTAATTACCTGTTTCTATAATTTTGATTACATTCGCAGAATAGTAATTACAAATTGTACGTGACCAAAATCCTCATAAAGAAAAGCAATCTAATATCGATTGACAGTCAATAAAACACGGTTGTGCTTCACATTAAAGTAAATTTCATTGTCACATGTTTGTTTGGTCGTTGCACAAACTATTGAAAGATTGCAATAACTTGACAATACTATGAAAACTTCAATGTCAAAAAAATCCGAATTCACTTGTGTATAAAGTTGTTACCATACAAAACGAAAGCTTGAACAATTTTACAGGTCATTGATTTCTATATAGCTTACTTCAAATTACCTCTTTCAGTTAGGATTATGTTTCATTTTCTGAAGTAAAATACAAAATTTCTTGTTCGATTTCATCGTTTACTATAATTTATTGGTAATTTTATCATTATCCTTCCTGACATTAAATTTAAATAATTAATGAAAACCAGTAAGTACCTAACGATAACATTAAATTGTAAACCTGCATAGAAATATTTTCAATTACTTTTGCTTGCAATTAACAAATAAACAAACTGTGTGAAAATTGAGTGAAACACATTTCCTGGTTTCCTACAAATAAAAAAAAAGCAAAGTTTTGTTGAAAACAACTTTGCCTATTAGTAAAGCTTGTTAATGTACTCTTGCAATGGCTTTGTTACCAACACCAAAAGTTTATGGAGCGTGGAAATCTAGTAAATTTCGTAAATCTTGGCGAACAAGAAGTTACAATAACAATATTTGAATTAACCATGTTTTAAGTTTTCCAAACCCCTTAAAATACGGTACCCCCATACTACAATTCAATTTAAGATGATTCAGAATTGTGAAATGAATTTTCTTTTCTTGTAATGTTATAGATTTTGGTTTAATATTCTTAAAGCGCATCAGATAATAAAGTAAGGGGTATTATTTTTATTTAAAACTGGATGTTTTCGGATTGAAATGGCAACCGCTTACAAATTTGCTTATACGTTACATGAATAATAACTGTAGATTATACGTGCAAGACAATGAAGGAAATAATGTGAAGTAGCGATCATAAAGCAGAAAAACACAATAATGGTATGTTTATGTGATCTTCCGATTCCTAAGGCATAGGAGTTCGCTACTGCTTCAGTATTTAGTATACTATATATGAAATAATAAACTAGAAGTAATGAAACTTCTTTAACTTCAGAATATTGTCGTGATTATAGAATGAGAGGCGTTCGATGGACCTCAACATTAAAACGCGAACATATAGAAATGTCAGATTAAATGAAAGACAGTATTGATTACTTTAAAGAAATTAGATTCAATAATACATTTACTTAATATTCATAATAAAATAAATTTTGTCAAGCTGTAATGGTGGAATTATTAATAGCCCAGTAAAATTGGAAAAAATTTAACGATTTGGAGAAATTGTTACAGCTTTGAAAATTTGAGAATAGATTTGTTTTGTGTTTACTTTGAAGGGTTTAAAAGTCCCCATCCGTACCCTCCCCTCGAGAAATGGGTGGGGGGAAGTGCAAAAAAACTCAGTTTGTAGTATTAATTTTATCAAAAACAAAAACGTTAAGAAAGTTGTAGCTGACAAAATTCCGCACATTTTCATTTTTTATTTTGTTTCTACGACTAATAGGAACCGAGATAGATTTTTTTAAGTTTGCGGCGAAACGGTAACACGTGTGGTTTTTTTTGTATAATTGACAGTTTTTGAGTTACTTACGAAAAGCTGATTTTTTTTACAGTTCCCCCCACCCATTTCTGTCAGAGCAAATTCCCATATTTTTAAACCTGTAACTGTTATTTCATCAAATTTTCCCATTTTACTGGGCTATAATAAAAAATAGGTAATCGGTTAACTAACTGCCAGTTTTAAACAAACAGTTTCGTTAACAACAGCCATGACGTACAGTGTGTCTAACTTAAGTTTGAACAATATGGAAAACTATTTTATTATTGGTTTTTGGAAAAAAAAAGTTGTTCTTGATAAAAAGTTCTACATGATCCAAAACTTACGATACAACCATCAGATATCAATTTTTTAAGCCGTATACAAAAAATATGAATTTTGCTCAATCATTTTTTACAATACAGAAGAATGTAATAATGAAAAGTTGTTTTGAATTAAAAGTTATATCCAAATATGAAATTACGCCATTTAGCATGAAAATACAGGTTTGGTGATTATTGTCATGTAGGTCTGATTTTTTCAACTCCAGTTAATTTTATGTGTCGGTTAATCAACTTCGAAACGCGATTTTCTAAACATTTCATTGGCTCAATTCTGTGTTTCCATAGTAGTTAACCGACTGATAAACTTAACTGGAGATGAAAAAATCCGGCCTTAGTGAGATAATAAATTTTTCCACGACCACTATGAAAATTTTACATTTCGTAGTCATAAACCACTAGAGAAAATTTGTCATATCTAAACATCTGCAGAAAATCATTTCGTTACTAGTAACGGTATATATACCCCAATTGACTGAATGTAGCTGTTAAAGCTGATTGGTTGCTCGTTTTGATTTGAAATTGACATTTATTTATCTAAACTGAAAATCTGTCAAAACGACGTCTACACTTCAAATAAAAAAGTAAACTTGATAAATATTGTTCATTATTGAGAATTCTAGAAATGTTAATGAAAAAAAGTTCCTATAAACATGAGTCCGCAAAAGCCTTCTTAAGGAGCTACGGTCATTTGAATGTCGCCCCCAAGAAATGGTTTTTATTTAATATCTAGGGAACCCTTCGAAACAGAGCAATGCGATTTCGCGTACGATTTACTATTAGTAAGGGCTACTATTTTACAGTAATGGTCAAAATTAATTTCAACCATAGGCGTGCGAAACCGATGAGGGGTAAATTTATTCATCATGTTTTTTATCCTTTGACTTTTTTGACAATTTGACACCAAAACATGATTTATTATCTAAAATTACATAAAAAAGGTACTCTTCATAAAATGTTGTAGGACCAACCATTTAAGAGATATGCCGCTTTAAATGAAACACTGAACGGTGAAATTAAGCAATGAAACTTCCATACAATCAATACATCAATAATTATTGTGTTATGATGTGTGTCATCACTTTGGTTTTTACAGAAACGTCATTTTTTGACTATTTAAACTGGATGTAATTAATTGTCTTAAACTTAGCGTTCGTAAAGTTAGATTTAAGAATATGAATTATCCCTCTGAATAACTCGCGAATATGCATTACTATTAGTCTTGCTAATGGAAACGCGAAACGCTTTTTTATTTTGCATGGAAGTTTCATTGCTTAATTTCAGCTCTTCGCCGTGCAGTGTTTCATTTAAAGCGGCATATCTCTTAAATGGTTGGTCCTACAACATTTTATAAAGAGTACCTTTTTATGAAATTTTGGATAATCATATTTTGGTGTCAAATTGTCAAAAAAGTCAAATAATAGAAAAACACAATAAATAAGTTTATTTCAAATTGGTTTAAACTGAGATACACCGAGAAGTCAGCGGTAGCCGAACAGGCGCTTAGCTCGAAGTTAATAGCAGCGGCTAACGGTTATCACAACAAAAGATCCATAAATATCCAGAAAACTTCAGAAGAAAGAAAGAAATCATTCAGAGGCTCACCAGATCTTGAATCCAATCCTCAAGAACACCACCTTACTAAAATCCGCATTTGACCGGCGCGATGCAAAAAAAACTCCCCCTCCCCTCAACCAGTAAAAATATAATCTGGGAAGTTGAAATCATCAATCTACATCCAACATCTCAAGAGGGTAACCACTCGCGTTAGCGAAACGTTAGAAAGAAATTCCAATCAACGACAGCCTTTAGATCTAAATCTAAACAACACTAGCTCAAAAGTTTATGTGCAAACACAAAAAGTCCAGCTCTGCCTTCGAACTTTCGAGAAGGAAATTTCGGTCTCCAGGACAAGAAAATCACAAACTTGAATGGGGCGATTGAAGTAAGAGATAGATAGCAATGGTAGAGCAAGATGATTCTGTTAGACATAAACGCACGACTGCAGAAATTATCCAGCTTGTGCGAGATAATTTTCCCTTAATTACCTTGCTCTTTCGCCAATAGCTTCACTTTTCTGATTCGTGTTTTCCATCCCCCAAAAAATTCGAAAAAGTACCGATGAACGATTTCAGTAAAAATAGTAATCGATCTATCTTAAAAAACTAAAAGTATAGACCAAATATTCAAACGCTTAAGCTTTGAATGCACATTGGTCTTCACTCTTCACATGAAATTTGTTAAGCAGTAAAATTATCCTTCAACAAACCATTACGAAATAGTTGCTCATGGTGGCAGTAACCTCAACACATATGGCGATTTTCGGTATAGAAGTAGTCAACGTGGCATATAGTATCAGAACTACAACTGAAATTAAATATTAAATGGAACTATACGTATTAGTTAAGATATGTAAGAGAAATATTCTAAGCACAATGTATTTATAATTAATTGGGAGACTAAAAACACAAATTTAATTAACGATAGTATCAACTCGACAAACACAGTTTTGTGTTATAAAAACTTAACAATCCACGCAAGAATAAATGCGGAGTAATAGTAAAGGTGCATACAATTACAAACCTAATCTTATTAAGAAAAACCCTAAAGTAATGACATTACGTAATCCATAAAACGCAAAACTTAAATCGATTTAATAATAAAATATTGATTTTGTCATCAACGATAAAGTTTTGCCATCATGCCGTTCCAATCTTCCAAAGTTGATGATCATGTATTAGTCTTGTTTTTCATAAGTTGTCTTCTGCTGCGTTGGCTTGTAAATTTAATTAAACACCTTGATATATAAATATAATATTCCGAAATTTAATTACTAAATTGAATTAATTAATAGCCTTTGACAACATCAATTCGCTTTTAAAACTTAATAATGTAATAAAAAGCGGTAAGGTCTACCTAGAGTTTCAGAAAATAACCAAATAAATTTGATATTCCATTAAAAATTACACACCTTGCAGAAAAGAAGGTCTAATGTTAACAAGAACCCTCTTTCATTTTGGATTGGATGCACAGATTACCTACACCCCAGTTAAAAAAATTTTCACGCCAACAAAACAAAAAAGGTGGTCAATTAATTCACGGTGATGTCAATAAAAGTAGTGACGACGAAAAGAAAAAAAACGAAACAAACAAATAAATATATGAAAGCAACCCATAGAACAATAGAAAAGACTTCTGCAAGTTTACCTTGATAAATGGGAAAATCTCCATCGCTTCTGCTATGTGTCAACATCGAATTTTCCTGTGGAAGTGGCTCAACGCAATCTTAATATGTGTCACTAAATCATCTCAATAATACACAAAACGTAACGAGGAGTAGCTGAGTCGAATAGGGTCAGGTACTTTCAAAGACGGAACAGTGAAAGCGTCGCGACGCTCGAGAGCGCACTGCGAGGGCTGGGTTGTAGCTCTAGAAAGTAAGGATGCTGCGCTTCTCGCAGCATTAAAACAATCATATACCTAGTCGTTCAGTAGGATTTCGCTACAATTCGCCAGAAAAGTATAAGCACTTGCCCAACCTCTCAGAAAGTCCCCTTATACACGAAACAAATGGAATTTGCATTTGAGCATCAAACCTAATAATTTTATTTAGAATTACATCACATTCCAGACGAAGAATCCGATAAAATATTTTCAAGTTTTATTAAGAAAATAGAAAAAAGAGAACAAAGGGTGTACAAACTTTTATTGACAGAATTTTTTTATGTACAGAACGCATTCGCTTTCTGAACGCGTATTAAATAATTTTCTTAAGGGGTGTCGATTTCAATCCAAATTAAGTTTCGAGCCGTGCCTCTAAAATTTCACCCGATGTGAACTCGTCCTTTCGATCAATAGCAGGAAAACCCGAATAATAAAATTGGAAAACACCGACCTCTCTGCTCAGAGGATTGCATTATACAGTTTAAATTGTCGAATAGATTCAGTTCGAAACCACCGAAAGCGAAGGAACGAAATTGTGTTTTCTGTAACAAATCATTTTAATGAAAATAAATTTATTGGTCTTAATTTAATAATAATAATACACAAGAAAATGATTATCTTTGAGATTTAAATCAAATCCCTTAGAAAATAATTCGAATAAAACGTGTTGAAAATGTTTAGAACACAAAAAAGCCGTATACGGAAAAATATACATGGAAAAAATTTGGAGTAAAACCAATAGAGCCAACTCAACTAAAATACTTTCATTCTTCTGACCCTTCCGGTTGTACCGGATTCTACGTCAAATTTTAGGGTCACTTTGTTTAACCTTCGAGCGGGCGCGCTGTCGTAAAATTTACGACAACATTCATTTTTCTTAATCCTTCTTTTGTGATCGATTGCAATTATTGTTTGAGCGTGAACTATTTGTAGAACAATACTTTGTGAGTAATGTTTCAGGTGCTTAAAGACAAAGGGTGTTTACATTTAGTTTGTGTGTGTACTTTTAAGTGGAAAGTTGGTTTACGTAAAATTTACGACGCGCGCTTTATAATGTAAGTATTTTTGAAAACGAATATTTTTTGTGTTGTGGTTTTTCATACAATTATTGTTCATTTTATATAATTCATTATTATTATTTTGTCTCCAACATTTTTTTTATCTATAGAATAAACCATGTCTCATAACAAACCTCTAACTGAAAAGCAACTTGAACAAATAGTTCAAGAAATGTTTTCTCAAAATAACGAAGAAGAAGAAGAAAACTCTTCAAATTGTTCAAGTAATATTAGTGAGGAACATATTGATATTGACAATTTTGATAGTGATTCTGAACAAAACATTTCGCAAGACGAAGATGAAGAAGAAAATTTTGGCGATCATAATTTCTACATTGGAAAAGACAAAACTACAAAATGGCGTAAATTAGAGTATGCTAACTATGGTAAAAAGAACGATTAATATTATAAAAGAAAAACCAGGTCCAAAAATGGCGCAAAATATATATCTGACGAATTTGATGCCTTTAGTAAAATCGTAGATGATACAATGATAGAAGAAATTGTTGCATGTACGAACATTTATATAGATTATCTGAGATCTCGTCATGATTATGCTAGAGAACGTGACTGTAAAAATACCACAAAAGTGAATTTTTGGCTTTTTGGGTTTATTATTTTAATTGGCATAAAAAAGTCGCATTTTGCTAATGTAAAAGAAATTTGGACCAATGACGGAACTGGAATGGAAATAGCCAGAGCAACAATGAGTTATAAGCGATTTTTGTTTATATCCCGTTGTCTCAGATTTGATAATAAAAACACGAGAAGTGAAAGACTTAAAATTGACAAATTAGCAGCAATTCGAAATATCTTTGACAAATTTGTATCAAATAGCCAATCGTGTTATAATCTTGGCGAGTATGCTACTATTGACGAAATGTTGCATCCATTTAGAGGCAGATGTCAGTGGATCCAGTACATGCCAAGCAAACCCGCAAAATATGGCATAAAAATGTATGCTCTGTGTGACGCTAAAACATACTATACATACAATTTAGAAGTTTACTGTGGTAAACAGCCAGACGGGCCTTATGCCGTATCAAATGCATCCATAGATATTGTCAAAAGATTGGTAGCACCAATGGAGAAATCAAGTAGGAATCTGACAACAGATAATTATTACACCAGCATTCCTCTTGCTGATTATCTTTTACAGAAGAAAATAACACTAATTGGAACTCTCAAAAGAACAAAAAGAAATCCCACCAGAATTTTTACCAAATAAAACCAAAAAAGTACAAACAATATTGTTCGCGTTTCAAGAAAATAAAATGCTGACATCTTATGTCCCTAGAAAAAAAAAGCAGTAATCCTCTTGTCTACCTTACATAACAAAAAGGAAATTGATCCTGATACAAAAAACCAAACCTAATATTAGATTACAATGCTACCAAAGGTGGAGTTGATACAGTGGACAAGTTATGTGCTACTTATTCAATTTCTAGAATTACTAGAAGATGGCCATGTGCAGTATTCTTCAACATTATGAATATAGCTGGGATAAATGCACATATTTTGTATTCATTTTCTAAACCAAATGAAACCAAATACAGAAGAATATTCATAAAAAACTGGCACTTAGCATGATGAAAGATCATCTCATTTCAAGATCTAATATAACTAATCTTCCTTTAGATGTGGCAGCTTTCTTGAAAAAAACTACTCACAAAAAGCATCATGGAAGTAAACGAAGATCAACCGCTTCCCAAACGTGGAGTTTGCCGTCAATGTGTACTTGAACAAAACGAACATCGGCATCAATGAAGTGTCACAAATGTAATTCATTTACATGTAAACGTCATTCCGTAACAAATCTTATTTGTTTTGATTGCATGAACAATACTGACTGAATTTATACATATTTTTATTGAGCACATGTTTCTATTTTTATAATTCTTAATTAATTACAAATTAAATAATTTTTATGTGTTTTTATTTAAATGAAATTACATTGTCATATTACTAGCAAAGTAAAAAAAGTTCTGTGCTATTACAAGCATATAAGGCGACCCAAAAGTATTGAAAAACAGTCAATATCGCTTGTCGTAAAAAATACGACAAGCGCCCGGTCTTGGTAAATTAAACCGCGCGCTCGCTTGAAGGTTAACATTCCCTATAGCTAGAGTTATAGATTTCGAGATATTAATTTTTTTAGTAAATTTTTCACAGATAAATTTCAGAAATTCATTTTCTTTCTCCCTCCCCTTGTTACCTGTTTCGCCCCTACCTGTCTAAGTACCTTCAGCATTATTGCTCACCACATTTCTCCTCATCACTATATATTCATCACTTGGTGTCGTTACATCATATCGTATGTATATCACTAGATGCTTAGAATCGATAAAGTTTCCATTCCCCATATCTTCGTAGTGGATTACCTTACCGTACCAAGACTTGTCTCATCTCCTAGCACATAAAAAGTAGGTAATTCCTGTACTTTTCTTTTTGCGATTGGACCACCCTTTCAATGATTTCTGGTGTGGAGGGTGTAGCTTTTACGCAAGCCACACCCCCCACATTTCAACCTTAAAAAAATATGCCTAATTTTGGAGTACAAAATTAGCACATAAAAAGTACATAATTCCTAGCTCTTTAGTTTCAAAATTGGTGATATGGGGGGGTGACCTTTTTTATTTATTATACACGTTTTTTTACTTTCTCGCAAAGAGAAAGTATTGTAATAAAATATTTTTAAAAGCACTATCGGAATCAAAAAGTCTCGCTCTTTAATTTGTAAAGAATACTTTTTTTTATTTGATCCTTAGTTTACGAGTAACGGAGTGAGAAATATAAAAACACGGCAAATTAATTAAATTTTCGCGAACGTCAAACAAAGATACAGACGTTTAAAATTTGCATTTCCCATAAGAAGCAATGCTTTTATGGAAATAGTTTATGTTTTTACGGCCAAACGGCTACAGAGAACATCATCAAATTTTTACCAAAGAAATATCTCAGCTTCAGCACTACATAATTCAAAAATTTTGAATAGCGCCCTTTTGCACAAGACAATTTTTGGACAATATGTTTTGGAAGTTTACTATCGTTTTGACCAGGTTTTACTTTTAGTCTTTAAATGCCTACAAAATCAATTTTTGAGGCACTTTCGGACGTGTGAGAACTCTACTATTTTCGGGAACTCCATATCGGGTTAATTTTTGGTTTCTATTTATTTATTTAATCGTATGGTACATTTTAAATATTGTATTGTGATGTAAGTGTTATGTATGGTGCCCTAGAAGATCAGTATAAACCTGTACAGTGTGGTGACGAAACCGTGTGCAATTGTGGATTGGTTCGTCTTGGAAAAGCATTTACTTCAAGGTTTAGGAAAACCACTAAAACCTAAACATGCCAACCCTTACCCACCCTAGTATTCACATGTAATAATATTAATTAAGTTTGTAATGTGATTGTGTTTTGTGAAATTGTGTTATTGTGTCATTTTTTCCTAATTATCCGGGAGGGTCTTGATGACCAGGTCCGGAAACCAAAGTGGTGATTCTCAGGAACAACATATTTTTCTTGTTGTCCATGGAGTACTGTAGGTACTGATCACCTTCCATACTTTATTTTTGCACCAAAAACCCCTAAAAACACACACGAGAAAAAAAAACTCTGAAGAAAATTGACGTACGTTTTGACGTTTAATTCCGGAAACCAAAGTGGTGATTCTCAGGAACAATAATAATAACAATAATAATTTCTATAAAGAGAATGGTCTATAGCAAACGAAGATGCATCCATAGATTAAAAAATGTAATACTAAGTGTTTCATATTAGCTGTTACCATTACGGCTACTACTTTTGGAGATATTTGAAATTTTCTACTGCCGGCGGACTGTTGCTTTTGGTGTTAGTAATTTTAGTTACCAATCGGCAAGCGGCAACCAGTAGCACTCCAGTAGTCTTGGTGACCAGTTTTCTCAGCGGCAAGGCAGCAGCGGCCAATTGGCGACGGTTAGTTAGCGCCGACAGTTGATTCATTCCGAATAATTATTGGAAATACCACATGGTAATAAATAATTAAATCATTGATTATAAAGTTACTAAAGATCCGCAACGTATATGAAGAAAATGTAACGTACAATTTCACCGATTTGTAGATGACTCCACCGTCGATTTTCAGCGAAATATTTTTAGTTGGTTTCTTGCGTTTGTTGAATTGGGGGGTAGCAAATCTGTTGTGTTAACTGTTAACGTGCCGGTATGATTGGAATCACAACCCTAAACAATGATTTGAAAATTTATGTCAAATTCACACAGTTTTGTTTCTCAAATAATACTAATCATGGCCAACTCGATTACAGATCTGGTACACTGAAAAAAATAGTTTTACTACATAGTTGAGTAAATTCACTTTTTACTAAAATTTAGTAAATATAAACTGAAGTTTAGTTGAGTAAGCTAATGCTATGTAGTAAGAGATACATTTTCTTTATTAGTAAAACCGTTTTCGGTTAATAACAGCTAATGTTTTAGTTATGGTTTATCGAACTGAAATTTTAACTAACTGTTTGGTCGCATTATCCTAAAGAATTCAGAAAATGGGCCATTAAAACGTAAACAAGGTTTAGCTATTATCGAGCTTTTCTTACAAAATAAATTCTTAAACATTAATCATATAATTGGTTAAAAACTCAAAACAGCAAACGTACTTCTACACAATCAAATTTTATATTTTACTGTTACGTAGTCATCTTCTTTGATTTTCTTACTTAATTAATAATAGTTGTAAACCAAAAGTATAAAGTAATCACTGCAAAAGTTTTAGAAAACATATTCTGCCGGTGTGCAAAAATTGCTGATAAGGTACATATACGAATAAAATGAGTGTGGGAACTACTCATGGTTTCTTCTCGCACAACTTTTTATCAATTAAAACGAACATAAAAAAACTGTTAACCATTTCGAAAATTTTACTGGACTGTTTAGTTATAAGCTTCTGTACACTTTAGTAGTTTTTTCTAAATGAAACTGCAATTATGCACTTATTTCAGTTATAGTTCAATTGAGAATGAATGCTTACACCATTCATACCACTTATTCTTTGACTGTAACTAAGCAAAAAGCATTTTCAAAATCCAGTTTCTGATATTTGTGTTACAAAATTGACTATCTACTTACTAATTCGGGCTTTTATTGTGAGTAAATTGTGTGGTGTTTCGTGTTTCGGCATTATGGCGGATGTATCTGTAGAAGATCATCTTACTTCATGGGGACTGGAAATGTATATCAACAAGTTTAAAGGTAAGCATTTTTTAAATATATTTATAACGGTTTAAATTTTAATTTGTTGAACGCGTCGAAAATAATTTCATGAAGATTAATTTCAAATAAATTTCATGTAAAAACATTTACTAGCAGCATTTATTTTATATGCTAACAGTTTGGTATTTTTGTACCAAATCACTTTTGCACTTTTATAAATCGATTTAAAATGAACTCTATGTGTTGTAGAACAAGCTATAACACTAGATGTGTTGCTGTTGTTATCACAAGATGACATAAAAGATTTGATCCCGACCATCGGACATCGTGTTCTATTGAACGCTCAACTAAGTGCCCTTAAAAAGTAATAAACAGTCCTACTGCAACAAATCTGTCAAATGTAAGTTTATTTTATTTTATCTAAGATTTTTTTCATTAACGGCATAATAAAATAGAATTAGAAATCAATTTTCTTCCCACTTGCACTAATAGCATTTGCCGTTTTTTCAAGTTTCCTTTAGTTAAAAATAGTTAAAAGCAAAAACATTATAAACTGGCCTGAACATTTTTACGAAAATAAATTCAATGATTTAGATAATCAAATCGGTTTTGGGAGTATTTAAAAACGATGTTGAATAGCAAATAAATTTCAAAAGTACAGGGTGGTCCACTTTTTAGTAGCAGGATTTTAATAGTCGATAGAAGGTGAAAATTTCATATAAACATGGTACCGCAAAGGATTCATTTTAAGATATAGGGTGTTGAAGTTGTCGAAAAAATCATATATTTTTTTACAGTATCTCAACCAGCTGAGATAATTAAACCAAATTTGGTATACGCTTTTATCTTATAAGTTTCTACAATCTGTGATAATATCAAGACCCAGCAGTAACCAGTGGCGGAGATGTACGGTTTGATCCGAACAAAGCTAAAAAATGGTACGCTTCTGCTATTCACAAAATAAAAATTATTTTAATAATAACCATTTATTTCTCAGTAAATTTTATCTTTTGACTTTTTTTCGCCGGACGCACATATTCTGCATAAAAAATAAATATTTTTGATTGTAATCTTTTCGCCAGACGCACAGTTTTTGTTTAATAAAATTGAAATGATTTTGAGGGTGTAAAATGTCAGCGCATTGAAAACACTTTTATTTTTTATGCAGAATATGTGCGTCCGGCGAAAAAAGTCAAAAGATAAAATTTACTGAGAAATAAATGGTTATTATTAAAATAATTTTTATTTTGTGAATAGCAGAAGCGTACCATTTTTTAGCTTTGTTCGGATCAAATCGTACATCTCCGCCACTGGTTACTGCAGCTGGGTCTTGATATTATCATAGATTGTAAAAACTTATAAGATAAAAACGTATACCAAATTTGGTTTAATTATCTCAGCTGGTCGAGATACTGTAAAAAATATATGATTTTTTCGACAACTTCAACACCCTATATCTTAAAATGAATCCTTTGCGCTACCATGTTTATATGAAATTTTTACCTTAAAATAAGTTTTTCTATCGACTATTAAAATCCTGCTACTAAAAAGTGGACCACCCTGTATAGTTATATTTTGTAACACTCTTATTACAGATTCAAGAAAACTCACAAATAGTGGAAACTACTAATGACATTTCTTTAACCAATATTTTAAATGATTCCTTATTGAATGTACTGCCATTGGAAGAACCTCTTACAGAAGCAGGAGATAGTACAGGAAATGTGAGTATTAAGTAAATTTGAGATATTGAGATATGTATATTGAATATTTTGATTTATTTTATTGAATTTGTTCCTTCATCATAACACATTTACACCAGGTTTTTATTCAGAGATTTATAAATTAAAATTATTTATTATACATATATTTTTATTTCTTTTGATTATTAGATGTCGCTTGTTTAAATTCCTCTCAAGTATTTGTTAGATAAATTTTAAATAAAATTCTGCAGAATTCCCAGCTAATGTTTATTTTTTCCTTAAATTATAGACGTTTCGCTTCTAAATTTTGAAGCTTCATCAATATATCACATTATATCCTCTTTTGTGAAATGTTTTATATTTATATATTTTATTTTGTGTAATTATTGTATAATTATAGAGGGTGTCCCACGACGTTTTGACAGCTCAATATCTCGAAAACTGTTCATATCACAAGTATGAAATTTGACAGCTATAAACTGTCAAATTTGCTGCTGACATCTACTATAAAACGACTTCCGGTTTCCTTCTCATTTCCGGTCACGTGGCATCAACTTTTTTTGAAATGGGACACTCTGTATGATATTGAATTTTTGACAGCCCTTTGAAAGACGAATTCAACAATGCTACACTTTGTGCAATAATGATAATATGAGTCATTAAATGGATGGCTGTGTAGTTTCAAAAATAATAAATAATAAAAATTAATAATTTTAATAAAATACGCAACATAGGTAATTTTCCATTCACTTAGGTATTTTCAATCACCTATGTTACGTATTTTGATAAAAGTTTTTATTTTTCGTAGTATTTTTTGAAACTACACAGCTATCCATTTAATGGCTCATATTATCATCATTAAACACTAGAATCATAACAAGTGTAGTATCGTTGAATTTGTCTTTCAAAGGGCTGTCAAAAAATGCAATATTATACAGGGTGTCCCATTTGAAAAAAGAGTTGAGGTCACGTGACCGGAAATGAGAAGGAAACCGGAAGTCGTTTTATAGTAGATGTGAGCAGCAAATTTGACAGTTTATAGCTGTCAAATTTCATACTTGTCATATGGACCATTTTCGAGATATTCAGCTGTCAAAACGTCGTGGACACGCAGTATATTAATGAAGCTTCAAAATTTAGAAGCGAAATGTCTATAATTTAAGGAAAAAATAAACATTCGCTAGGAATTTCTGCAGAATTTTATTTAGAAACGTAAACAGCCGTACAAATATTTGAAACATTTTAAGTTTTAACTGCATATGGAAAAACTACTTTTTTCAATTTTTTTAGAATTTATACAACTATCTAAATTCCACAAATGAAGGAAAAGCGCTGCTGATGAATTACGAAACTAGCGGGCTTCTAGACAACTCAGCAAGACGGAAAATCTGTAATATTATTATAAATCGAGAATTACAAGGAAATCCGGACGCAAAAATTTCGAGCCAACAATTCTATCAGCTAGCCTTTGAGATTACAAAAATATTTAAAAAGAAAGCGCTCCAGTATATTTTACGCCGTATGTTTGCTTCAGTCCAGCTCAAAAACTGCAGCAAAGGGTAAATTATTAGATACATTCAGGCAACGGCGAAGAGAGTTTGCAAAATCTGGCTTGATAACATCGAGGAAACGTTCACGATCTACAAGCTCTTCATGTTGCAGCGAGTCTGGGTCATCACGTTTCCGTTTTTTGAGAGTGGAGGAGGCCACAAATATATTACCAGAACCTTCAACGGAAGCGGACGTAGACGATTATTTATTGTGGTTAAAAATGCATGCGATCCTTGGATTACAGTCCAATCATATTGGGAGCAAACACGAAAAGCGCGATTCCAAAATTTATAGGATCTGGAATGAGTATTGCCGATTATTTCAATGAATTTAGAGCTTTGGGTCAAACTAGCGGGTTGCATTTGGTAAGTATTATTTTATCTCTCTACGCACACATTAGAGTATCAAAAATATTTTGTTTTACATCCCTTAGCTCCAAAAGAGGGCATTTGTTGAAAGAAATCCTAACAAAGTAAAACATTAAAGCAGCAGTAGTAGTATTATTACAAGAAATCACAATAAAGGTATCAGAAATATTATTTTAACTAACCGTCAAAATTGTTATTGTCTAGGAATGCTTTATCACGATTATTCTCTCAACAAATTTGAGTCGCATAATTTTAATAATACCCATTGCCAGCTGATTTAAAGCGTCCTTTTTAGAGCAAACTACCTGAAACTACTAAATCAATAATAAAATAAATATAAAGGGTTTATACTTCTATTTATTATAAATTTGTTTATTATTTTATAGTTGCTGGATGACTTCAATCACTTACATGTGAATCACAACAACAGCCTTTTGAAAATTGGCCATTATACCGTGACAGAATAATTGCATATGCACGGAAGCGTAATGATCCGGCACTTAAAGAAATATTGACCTGCATTGACGACGACGGTTAGTATGAATTCTACATTATTTTTGACTATTTAGCGCATTATATTAATTTTTATAACTTGCTTCTATAATATTTCTGTTACGACGTTTAACTGCGTTCTATAATTAGCCTTAGCGTTAACATTCTAGAACGCTTTTTATTTTTTCCTGGTTAGTAGAATTGCCATGTCAAGTTTTAAATATTCTGGTAAATTTACATTAAAAATTCTAAACTTATCAGTTTTAATGACCAACTTCAACATTAACAAATATCGACATGAATGTAAATTTAAAAAATATTTGTGAAAGACTGTATGATACTCCTTCATAAGACTTTTGTCGCACTTACTTCTTTCGGGCACTCCTCGCTGCCCTCGCCGTGGCATAAACCCATACATTTCAAATAGTTACTATGTACTGCATAGTTTTCACATATTTTCAAATAAACCTTGTTTAATACAAAAATTGTAAAGTTTATCATGTACTGATTTTATATATTTAACAGATGTTAACGAGGACGCTCTGAATACGGTTGCTTTCATGTCTCTCCCTTTTCTGATGAGCACGAGTACAATTCGGAAGCCGAAGATAAAAACAATGGAGACCGTCAAAATTAGAATGCCTTCAAGGGTTTATAACTCATATAAAAACTTCGGCAGAACTGGATGCTTCAATTACACTCAGAGTGGAGAAAATGGCCAACTTAGGTTATAATGTCCAGCCATATATTATTATAATAGGCGATTCAGTTAAAGACATACACACGAGATTTATTGTTATCAATAACGTGAAACACGCATCAAGTAAAGACGTTAGGTATAATTCTACTTCTATAGTTCATGCTGTGGACGCGTGTTTCAAGGTACTATTTGCTTTAAATGCGGAGTACCCTGCTGAAAGTTCAAACGTGTGGTATTTTATTCAGAGGGGTGTGTACAAACTTTCGACCAAATATGATAGGGTGTACACCACAGTAAATTCTCTTTTGAATGACCTTGATATTACGGTGTAATAAATTAAAAACTGTTTAACATTCGTATTGGTATACTATTTATACATATTTTTTTAAAAAATGCCAACCTGTTTCATTTGTTCTAAAGTAGTTATTAATGTGCAAGGATTGTTTAAACACTTTGATTATTTTCATAGTAATCACAATTTTACAGTGTACCATTGCATTGAAGATGGGTGTTTCAGATCGTTTCATTTATTAAACACATTTCGTAAACATCTCAACAACCAGCATAGAAATCAGGCATTGTTCTCTAGTTCTAAAAGTAGTAGTAGTGTTTCAGATACATCCACTAGATCAAATCAAGTTACAGAACAAGAGGAAGTCGCGGGATCGGCCTCCTCTGGTGTAGTATTAAGAAAGCCTCTAGAATCTAATTCATTGTCTATTTTTCTATCATCGTTGTACGCAAATCCGCTACTACCCAAAAATTCAGTCCAATCCATTGTTGATGGAATGAGAAATTACATGTGTCTAGACTTATCTTCAACAATTGAAAATATTTTTGATGCTATGTTGAACTCATTACAAAAAGGTGAGGATATAACATTATTCAAGAGTAAGTTTTTATCTGCAGTGCAGTCGCCATTAGATAGTTTTAAAACTGAGCATTTACGACTTAAGTATTTTCAATTAAAAGGTTCCTATATACCACCAAAGCAAATAATAGTGGGACAAAGGATGACTACGATTAAACAAAGCGGTGTAGTGACTGTAAAACCAACTGCGTGTACAGAACAATTTATTCCGCTTCGTTATACGTTGGTAAAGTATTTTTCACTTGACGTTATGGCTGAAACGTTAAATTACATACGTTTAGTATCGCTTGCATCAAAAAATGGTTTCATCGAGAACTTTATTCAGGGAGTATTTGGGTTAACCGAATGAAAAATCATGAAAATAAAATTGTTTTTCCTTTGTTTATGTTTTTGATGATTATGAAAGCGGAAATGTTCTTGGGAGTCATTCAGGCATTCATAAATTGGGGGCTGTTTATGTTTCAGTAGGATGCATTCCACCTCACAGAGCTTCTTCATTGTCTAATATTTTCCTTGCTCTGTTATTCCATTCTTCTGATAGGGTGTTATTTGGAAATGGTGTCATTTTTCAGCCACTTATTGAAGAATTTAACTTCCTGGCAGAGTGTGGCATAGAAATAGATACCGCTTATTTCAAAGGTACACTATACTTTCAACTTGCACTTATAATAGGAGATAATCTCGGTATTCACTCTATTATAGGATTTAATGAATCATTTTCATCTAATTTTCCTTGTCGAATTTGTAACATATCAAAGGAGGTATTAAAAAACAATGTTATGAAAATGAAAGACTTTTCCGAAATTCCAATCAATACGATTTACAGTTGGCAGAAAATAATTACTCGAATACCGGTATCAAAGAGAAGTGTGTGTGGCTTGCTGTTAAAGGATTTAATTTATTTGAGAATGTTGGAGTTGATGTAATGCACGACATTCTTGAAGGTGTTGCTAAATATGTAATGTGTTTTTGATATCAAAGTATGTAACTACTCTAAATTATTTTTCAATTCAAATTTTAAATGATAAAATTTCTTGTTTTGATTACGGTCCTGACAGTAGTAGTAAACCCTGCCCTTTGAATATTGATCATATTTCTAATGAAAGTATACGGCTTTCCGCATCAGAGATGTTGACGTTGATACGTTATTTTGGTTTGCTCATTGGTGAGTTCCTGCCATGTCATGAGCAGTATTGGATTTTATATACTACGTTGAGAAAGGTGGTTGACCTAGTGATGTGTCAAAATGTTAATACCGGCACTAGTGAATCATTAAAATGTTTGGTTGGAGAACTTAATGAGTTATATTTGGCATTAACTAACCGACACCTTAAGCCAAAATTCCATTTTCTTACTCACTATTCTTCATTCATGGTTAAGCACGGACCTTTAATTAATTTTTGGGCTATGCGGTATGAAGCAAAGCATAGATTGTCAAAAATTGCTGCTCGTGCTTCATTTAATAGGCGTAATATTACATTAACGCTTGCAATTAAACATCAAATGCAGTTGAATGAGATTTTTCTAAAAGGCCACTTAAATGGTACACTAGATATTGGTCCAATCAGAAGTATTTCAATTGATAAACGTAATGATCTAATAATTGCACTGAATCTCAACCCTGATTATTGTCTAAAGCGTGTTGCATGGGTCAAAATTAAAGGGACGAAATATAAAACAGGAACAATACTTACTGAGGATATAAAAGATTTAGGCGAGATTAGTTTCATGTGTGTAAAACATATTTATGTGTACAACGAAGAAAGAGCTATTTTCGAATGTACTTTGTTTACCACATTAGAATTTAATGATCATTATCATTGTTATGAAGTAGAAATTCCTGCGAACGAAAAAACTATTTTTATTTTTCACGACTCTTTGTTATGTCATGTACCCAATCATATTACAATCACATCTAGTGGATGCAGATTTATAACACTTCGGTCTCAAGTGTGATCATGTGCAAAATTAATTTTAATCAAGTAGTAATACCTGTATAGTTTTAATATTAAGTTTTGTTATAAGTATAATATTTTGTTTACATGTCTCCTTCATAAATTCATATTGCATAGGTAGTTATAACCACAATAAGATAAAACTTTCAGATTTGTATAGTAGTATTAAGTTTAACTATTTTGTAGAATTTGTTTTTTTTGTTTAATAATAAATAAATTAAATGATTTCAGTTTTTATTCTTAACATTACTAGTACATACTATCCAAAAACGATAAATTGTTAGTGAGTATATAATGGGCCACAAATGAATACAAAGGCAAGTGAAGAGATACTTAACCTGTTGTTCCCAAGTTCACAGCATATGAAGTAAGTAAGTAAGTAGCCTTTGAAGAAGTTATTATTTATTTGTTGTTTTCGCATCTAAATTTGCATTAACATTTTAACCGACCTGAAAAAGTGGTTTAGTTTTTTTACAGATTATTTAATGATAACGTTTCGTGCAATCAAGTGGACACTTCCTCCGGGCCAATAATTTATTAAGAACAAAAATACGCAAGTTATTATTCTTAATAAATTAGTAACCTGAGGATGTCCACACTCGGTTGCATGAAACGTTGCCGTGAAATAATCACTGAGTAAATTTATTCCCCATCCGCTACTAAAATGGTTTAGTTCGAATATATAAACGATTTAGTAATTATTACATATACAGTTTAGGTAAACTATCAAAACAGTGTAGTAGTAAAGAGCTGAGTAATTCAATTAAAATATCTGCCAATTTAGCTATTTGACACTAAACAGTATGTAATAAACAGTTGAGCACTTAGTTAAATTTTCCTTACAGTTTAGATGAACACAACCAAACAATTTAGTTAAATCACCAATATACTTCTGCTATCAGTTACTAAGAAGTAACATGAAACAACCAAACAATTTAGCTATATTCTCTGTAGTTTGTGGTTATTTTATACTAAATAGTTTATAAAAAATTACTGAACGAATTAGGTAAATTATCAATGAAGTTCACCTACAATTTACTAAATAGTTTATAAAAAAATACTGAACGAATTAGCTAAATTATCAATGAAATTCACCTACAATTTACTAAATATTTTATAAAAAATTACTGAACACATTAGTTAAATTATCAATAAAGTTTAGTAATTATTTTCTAAACTTTTGTAAAAGTATATTTTGTTACTATATCTAAACTTCAGCTATTTTAACTAAATAATATTAACTCTTTTCGTTTAGCTACAGTAACTATTAGTTTAGGAGTCACCACAGCAACTAAACTGTTAAGTAATTGTACACTGAAAATTTTGTAACTAACAACAATCCATTTTTTTCAGTGTACGCCCCAATAGTAGAAATTGCAAATATCTCCAAAAATCGTAGACGTAATCCTAACAATGCTTATATAATTTGAAAGATAATTTCAACCTGCACCGCACAGACAAAATACAGGGTGTTCCATTTGACTTAAAAAAGTTATTGCTCTTTGAATAAGTCAAAATGTACCAACAAATATGAAACACTTAATATTACATTTTTTAATCTATGGGCACATCATCGTTTGCTACAGCCCATTCTCTTCATACAAATCAAAAATTAACCCGATATGGAGTTCCCGAAAAAAGTTACAGATATTTCCGTGATCCGTGACCTGTAAAAATTTTACTAAAAAAATTAATATCTAGAAATCTAAACTCCTAGCTACAGGGAATGTTACACAAAGTGACCCTAAAATTTGACGTAGAATCCAAAAACGCAATAATATATAGAGTGTTCCATTTAAAATAACGAAGTTGATGTCGACTTCTGCTACAACCGAAAGTGTCAGAAGAATGAAAATATTTTAGTTGAGTTTGCCCTATTGGCTTTTAATCATTCCAAAATTTTTTTCCATGTATACTTTTCCGTATACGGATAATCGCAGTTCCCGGTGAGACACCCTGTATATGTTGACCAAAAAATAAAGAAAAACTATAAATTACTAAATTTAAACCCCATAAAGTCGAAAACAGATTTTGTAAACCACAATAATAGAAAAATGCGTTTTGTGATTTTATTTAATATACAAAGAAGTATGTCAACCATTATATCCATTGAAAAGAGAAAAAATAAACTAATTGATAAAGTGATCATCAACTGTAGGTTCCGTTTAAAAAAAGTAACTTTGCATTATATCTCGAAAATAAAAGCCGCTACACGAAATTAACGCGTGTTTGTTCATCTCTAAATGGTGAGAAATTTTTGTCGTTTTTTTTATGACTTACATCAGGAGAGAAATAACAGTTTGCAGAAAATGATCAAAATTGAACTTCTTCAGATATCCATTAGACATCTTGTTCGGCTACTAATCCTTCTCCATTTGACGATTTTTCTATCTACTATAGACTTTGGAATAAAACCATAACACTTGCCAAAATCCAATTTGAAAACAAAAATTAAGAACTTGTTTTCTCAAAAAGTTTAAAATATCATGTGAAACAAAAGTTCAAGATAAACACACCAAGAGCATTCGAAACATGCCGATAGTCGAAAAGTAAGAACTGCACGCAATCTCAATAGAAAAAAATAAATCATTTCGATTGGATACCGTGTTTAATTAAAAGTTATTGTCGACTATTATCGTAGATCAAGCAATAAAGAAAAGATATAAAACAGCACCACTCTAAACGAGTTTGACCACAATGTAACAATCGCAACCAACACAAGCTTCCATCAATTTAGAAAATTTTTATAAACCTCTCTAGAAAAGTAGATTAATTTATTGTTTGAAAACGTGCGACTAAAGAAGTGCCTGTAGCGACCAATACGAATAAAATTCTATAATAGAAGATCGCACATTTCGTTCTGGAAGTTAATAAAATGTATTAGCAGATCATGTGAAAAAATATTGAGACTAGTAGCTTTAGATAATCTGAGGCGCAAAAAAACACACGTTTGTAAGACTATCTTGTGTGATTTCTTCGCAGTTTGTTTAATGATAATGTTTGTCTACTCGTATCGAATGTTAATGCAAAATTATTAATTGGCTGTTGAAATTGATTATTTGCTCGATGCACGTATATAATAATTTATTGCTCACGACTTGAAGTTGAATATTGTTATTACAAACTTTATTTACGAGATTCATTACAACTTGCGGTAGGCGATGTTGGTAATACTTGTTTTTCAGTTTGCAGAATAATTGTATGAAAAAATTAATAAAAAGTTTTAAACACCGACAACGCAATAACTTTTTATAATTAGAAAACAATAAATGTAAAATAAAAATTACATGTAATTTTATTGAAATTACATTTAGAAAATTAGTTCATATTGATACCAACTACAAATATTTCTTTGGATGTTAATTTTACGTGAATTTAAAATTACATTATGTCATTTATAACCGGTATTACTTTACTTAAGCATTTACATTACAATATTACGTTAACAGTCACGAGATGCCCGTATCTGTGCCCATTCAATTACAAAAGCGAGAATATTCTCCCAAGGTGTTATAGAATATAATTACTTCGAAATTCAAATTAATCAAGAATACGGGGGTTAAACAAAATATTTACACGACCAACAAATATAAATAAATCTGAATAACATCATTACAATAAACACCATGAAAATTGTGAAAATCTATTTATCTCAAATTTAATGCATAGTTAATTAAATAAAGTGTTAGCAGTACTTACGGAGATCCCCATTAAACATTGAGTGATCAGGTATGTGTCCCATAGTTCCTATATTTGTTGCTTCAGGTACAGTAACAGTTTCTAACGTAGCCCGGTTTTCTGAAATGGAATATGGAATAGAATTCTTAAGTAACTCCTAGACTGTAGCATTAGTCAAGTAATTAAATATTACGCATCTAATTTGTTAACCCACACAATTAATTAAACATAAAATAAGTATAGTTTATTTAAACAATTTTTACAAAAAATCACAGAAACGTGACAAGCTCTACATTTTAAAACGATGTTAGACTTAATAAAACTATAGAGCAACTAATCTACATATAAATTAAAATATGTTAACTTAAAAGATAGTGCCTCTCCATCAGTCATCAGGATTACACAAACAAAAATGTAATAAAATACTATAAATACATTTGATGCTTTAAACAAATTTTTTTAAAATATTTACATGTCTTTTTTAAACATGTAAAAGTGCTTCGATCACAATATTTTAAAATACTTAATATAATTTCTGGTGGCATCCCTTGTAAAGAAGGAGATCTTAAAGAATATGCGTGTAAAATTACACATTTACTTGAGTTACTAATCGTAGTCTTAAATTTAATTGATAAGGCTCTTAGATTTTGAAACATGTTCACCGTGTGAACGTTGCTACTTTTTACAACGTACATTGATGGATCTATAAGCATACAAAACTTTGCATCGTCAATATTTTTTATGCTACAATTAACAACAATATCGTCAGATACTACGATACCTATCACAGTACATAAATGTTGAACAAACGGTGGTAATATAAAGTTAAATGTATAAATATTATTCCTCTTCCAATTCCTAGGTAAAAATTTACTCAAAAAAAGAAAACGCTGATAGTGGAAATCCGAATTAACATTACAGGTGGTGAACTCTTGTAAATTGGAACAATCGGAAGTAACAAATCCAGATTCAAGCATCATGGTGTACATGAAAAAAGCCGTAATATCATTTTTATCTAATGTTAAACCATTCTTTTTCGAGAAATTGAAGAGATTTTCTAAACTAAGCGGCAGTTTGGTTCCATCATACTCTTCTAACATCATAGGTTCCATGACTGAAATAAAAATGTCTGTAGCAAACTACAGATTTATTTTTCAATCTTAGAAAAAACATCAATAAATAATAATAACAAACATTTAAAACAATACAACAAATTGTTAAAGAAATATAACAAGCAAAAAATAATATTTAAGTGCGCTTTGGACAATCATTGTTAATAGTATTCAAACAAAATTCAGAAAAATATGCACATATTATAGTTACTCGAACAGCATTTTTATATGAGAGGCCTTTATTTCGACATTTATTTTAAATCTACCTAATTAGATCGAAACTTACAAGTAGGTATATAAATATTTAAGTTGAGGAGAAGATCATGTAACTTTCTTGATTGCAATTAAAAATTTAATTCAGCATTCGTTAGTGACTTTCAATTAAATCCGTGAACTCTCGATTTAATTGGATTCAAATTAATGTCACCCTTGGTATTGTAGAGAATGGTCAAACATAAATTTAAAACTTTTTTCTTATTTATAATTTATAAAACTTAGTGATTGTTTTCTCCGTTATTAACTGTTTGATAACTTTTGATTTTCCCAAGTGATGGTAATTCTATAAGAAAAGTTTTTGGTTTGCATTAAATTACCCTAAGTACTTTTTAATTTATTTTTAAAAACTGAATAAAAACACTACCGAATTTTTGATTGAGGAAGACTGGAAACATACCAGCTGAAAAGTCGGCAACTAAAAATGCGTATGGTATTTTTAATGCAACCTACCAAAACGTCCGTATAAAAGGGTCGTATCTCAAAATCTGATGATTTTGAGATACGAGGTTCAATAACAACAGAGATAAAGCTAGTATCGTAATATCGGATCAATACGCAAGCGTAGTGCATAATTTAAAATCCTCGTATGTGACAGCTTCAATAGTTCAGAGATACGTGGTTTTAGCTTTAATTTTTCGACTAATAATTTCGAGAAACAAGGTTTTTATATTATAATGTTAGAATCAGTAGACATCAATTGTTCAAAATTGCATTTCAGATAATGTCTTCAAGGCGTGATCAGATGAGTCAGATGGCACTTGAAGGAAAAATTATGTACAAGAGCGGCAACAATACCAAACAACCACTCATTATTGAGGTAAGCCGAATAATGTGTGATTCTACAAGAGAAAATCAAGACTTCATAAATTTGAAAACTCTGCCAGATACTGCTTTAGAACATCATGACATGAAACATTTTGAAACGGTTCATAATATTTCAGATGAACAAAAATGTGGAATGATTGTAGAAGACGTATCGAGAGAAGTAGTAAATATTCCAGAAGGGCCAGAATCTGGAATAATTGTGAGAACATTTTCGGATGAACTAACTTCTTATGAAGAGGCTGAGCAAGACGACCTTTTCTAGATTCATGTATCGAACACGTCGTCAGATGACTTACCATTAGCAAGAATTTGAAGAGTAAAGTTGAATCTCATCCTTTAAACAGTTTAGGAAACGTGCTAAAAAAAGGTCTGCTGATCTGTGACATGGCAAGTAAATAAGACTAAACTGCTAAGGATAAAGGACAGAGCTACCAAAGTTATAAGAAAGAAGCAAGTGGTGGGAAGAGCTTAGTTGAGAGGATACCGCGACAAATGGGAAGAAGCTGTAATTCTAAAAAGTGTACACAGTCTAAAAGTAAGAGACAATGCTCTTTAATAACAGGGAAAGAAAAAAATCATCTCCTCTTGAAACAGTTCTGAGTCAAAATGGACTGGAAACAACGTAAGACGTATGTCGTTGCGATGGTAAATAAATCTCAGACAAAGCAGAAAACGACTCAAGGAAACTCGAGAAGGCAAACGAGCTTCTCGTATCATTTGAAAGTCGAAGAAAAGTTACTCCCTGTCTGCAAGAAGTTATTCTTGCAACACTTGGTTTGGGTGAATGGTCAGTAAATAACTGGGTGAAGAGAAGTGATGCTGGCATACCTGAAATGACAGAAAAATTTCCTAGAAAAGCTAAAATAGTAAATGAGGATGAGCGTCAACAAATCAGAGAGTTCTTCAAAAAATTACCTAAACTTCCGTCCCATTACTGTAGAGCCACCACCAGTAAATTGTACCTACCGACACTATTCATATCTTACTCTAAAGTTTATGAACTCTACAAACAAGAAGTTCTACAACCTACTAGTAAAGATGTTTTCATTGCGGAGATGAAAAAATTGAACATCGATATCTTTCATCCACGTAAGGATCTGTGTTTTTCACATAAGTTAGGTCAGATCGATGATATCATCTATAATAATAGTGGCAGATAAAAACAGGGCAAGAGAAGAAAAATGTAGAGATAAAGAACCGGAAATATTTCTGCATTTACAGTCGATGTTCAGGCTGTACAACTTGTTCCTCAATTACATGCGGGTATGGTTTATTTTAAACAAAACTGGCGTGCCATAATTTTACAATCTATAATTTGGCAACCAATAGAGTCGTGTGTTATGTCTGGCATGAAGGGAAGGGGGCATGGAGAACAATTGTTTTGCATCATGTATTACTGACTTTTTAAACAATGAACTGGCGCAAGAGGAAAAACGCAGACCCATACTGTTTTATAGTGATGGAATAGAAACGCTCTGCTCTCCAATGCTTTACTGCATTATTGTTATTTAAATGAAACTGAAATTATACAAAAATACTTGGTTAAGGGTCATTCTCAAATGGAATGCGAGAGTGTACATTCCACTATTAAAAGCCAAAAGAAAAATAGAGAAATTTTCCCCTTCAAATTATGTTCAAATAATCAGAGACTCTAGAAGACATTCTACAGCTGGGCCATATAAAGTAAAATACGTAGATCATTCATTCTTTCATGATTTTTTCAGACATCAAATATTACAAATCTATACGACCTGGGAAGAAAGCGGGAGAATACGTATCAGAGCTTTAAGATACACAAAACTCAACAGTATAGAGTATAAGTTGAATTTTTGACGAAGGATGGACTCCTATACCATCAAGACAATTAAAAGTTGTTGGAGAAGTGATAAAATTATATAGCAGTGCTATTCCTCTTAAATCTGATAAATACAACCATCTCCAAGCTTTAAAACCCGTTATTGATAGAGATTATCGCCCATTTTATGACGCATTATTTCATGAATAATTTCTATTATTCATTGGTGGCATCAATTTTTGTGTGCAAGTCTTCGATTATTTCATTCTGACCATAATATATATAAGAATTATTGTAATATTCTGTTTGAATAATCAATAAACTAAGTTTGCAAATAAAATTCATCATTTTTTCAATCCAATAAAAAACACGTATCTTGTCGAATATATGATAAGTAAGTATACAAACCACTCATCTCAACTTTTTTACTAATAACTAAAATGACTAAGAAAAAATTATCTTGATAAACACATCCATTTTTCAAATAACAAAATCAACCCTTATGCAAATCGTTGATCCATAATTGGAACGGAGTAAGAAATGAGACGTTTTTTCGTTTCCTGAAAATGTCAGTTTTTTGAGATAAAAGGTTTTGACATATGGCCGACGATTTGACATTTCAAAGTTCCGATGTGGGCACCTAGGAGGTGACTTGTTCCTTGGTAAGTATGATAGTTCGTTCCCGTTACATGTATAATATTTGTGCCAATGCTTAGCTCTCTTTTTTACGATCTATTTGTATTATAAGTTTTAATTCACACCCCTGTATCTCTTATTATGGGCTGTGGTCGTTGCGGTATGTTCAAATGGAGAGCTTTAATAAAATGACAAACTAATTCTGCCCAATTAATTGCTTCTGAAAGCTTTGTAACTTTTCTCAAATTTCTTAATTTTTTGAAACATTCTTCTTTCTGTTAAATTCGGTTTTCCAATTAGGTGAAAAAAACTATTATTTGTTTACATACTGGGACAAATTAGACTATTGTCGTATGGCTCTCTGATAGAAAACTAAACCCTCTTCGTTTGTTTTCTCTTCTTCGAAACTTGGAATTTAATAAATTTCAGGCAATGTTTGTAAAATCAAAGAAAACATTAACATCTAAATATCTCTAAAACAGTTGAAATGCCCCATTTACTTGACATTTTTGCTGGCAATGAACTGTATACGAATTGTATACGATTCCTTACCAAATATTTTTCATCTATCATTTCATCTTATTTCATATTAACATACAAACATAGTTTTGCCTTCTGATATGAAACCGTTCATACAAACATTGTCTCCGTCATAGTAGTCGATGTTTTACGGCCTGTGAATTTGGTTTTCAGACTATGCGGTAAACTAAACAATCGTTTTTACCTTTTCAAAACGTAAACATGAAGGGTCAGTAGAACTCCATAAGCCAGTGTTTAGGAGAATATATCGTTTAATATTTAATGCAATAGTTTATTTAATATTACAATTTTAATTTACCAGCGCATCTAACGGTTTTTTTGATATTTTTACATTTTGCATTGGTATTTTGTCAAAGGTATTAATATGCATTTGGTGAAATACCTATCAATTTATACAAATTGCAGTTCAAATGGGGGTGCCTTTCGTGTACTCGGCTTACAGAAGAAAAGGCGTAACAATCTTCAGAAACAAGAACTTTAACAATTCTAACAAACTAATTTGTTTTATCTTGATTGGTTTATCGTTTTAAACATTATTTATGATTTTATTCTGGTTTATTGGCTTCAAGTAACATGATGTAAATAAAAAAGATTCTAATTACTTTTTGTAGTGGGTCTGATGATCCGTACCCTGGTGTCGAAACCGTGCCATTTAAAATTTAATGAAGTGTTCATAAAGAATTGGTGACTTTACAACCTTTTTTAATATTATTCCTTTATACTACACCCCTCTAATCTTATAACAGAGTTATTCAATTCAATATTTATTTAACAAAATAAAACCGATCAAAATCTAGATAACAAAACGAATATTCAATAGTACCTATTTTGAACCAATGTAATAAAACATTGATTAATTAATATTTACTTGTAAATGGTGAATATAATGATGCTAAAACTACAATTTTGGGCAATTTTTAGTTTGCATTGATGTTTTCTTCTCATTTGTGGTGAGAGGTTAAGTAATTGAGAATATTGAAATCTGCCGTCATACGAAACCTGCGCTGGAATTGAAATAATATTGAATGTTGATATTTTGTCATATGGGCTCCTACTAGCTTTGTTTGCGCTGACTACGGGGTTATGTTCCGTATCTTGTACTTTGTTTTACTAATGATTCAAACTCGATAATCTTTGAACTCATCCTCATTTCGTTGTTTATAAACGAATCACCCACTGATATTTCTGAACTAAAGGTCATCCTTTTTCATTTTTCGTTACCCTTTTTTCAAAATAAAATCAAAATAATCGACCGTGTACGGGAAATATAAAAAATACACATTTCGTCTGGTTTGAGAATATAAAATCAGCATTCAATGCGTAAATAATCCGTCCACTTAATTATTTATCATCCGCTCCGATCTCTAACCCACCCTCACCCCGCAACAGGTTAGCTTTTAACACGAACATTGACAAACAAATTAAAAAATGTCATTTTATGCCTGTTCAAAAAGACAAATTACAAAAGATGGTCATTATCTAACCTTTTATGTAGGTAACTGGATTATTTTAATAGATAGAAAGATGATTAAATCAACAAATTTCTGCAGAATTAAAAGACAAATTTTAAGCCACTGTCCATTTTGAGCAGTGCTGCCAACTTTTGCGTTTACGTTCGGAATTTTAAGTGAGTTTGTCCGTATCTTGTTCAAAAAATTACAGCTAAAATTGTACAAGGAGAGAAGAGAACCAGATAAATGAATATTCAGAAAATAAGATAACAATCTATAACAGAGGAAAGAGAATTGAAAGAAGTACAGTATGATGTATCGAGAAAAAAAAGTAAGGCTTGTTTTAAAACACAACTACAAATATTTTAGACATCATTTAGTAAATACTTCAAATCTAACAACTTCCAAAAACAATTAAATTACTGTTTCTTGTATATTGCCTAATGGAACCAAAATCCAAACGTTTACAAGCAAAGTATGTTCAACAGAAATCATTACTGATGCTACTGGCCTCAGAAAAAAAATGTTTACAACGAAAATTCAAATTCAGAGTGGCATCTACAGTTTTTAAGAAGGTAAGACTTCTTTTTAGTAAGAAAAAATGTTAAAGAACCGTGTATATAGTTCGACTGGAAATCGCCTCCTGAGTTCAAATATTAAACCATTTTGTTAGGAAACACCCAGTTAAAAAGTGATAGCACTTTTAATCTATGGGAAAAATTATTTTTTTATATTTTTTAGAACAGTATCAAAAAACTAACACTAACATAACCTTTTTTTTTTTGAGAGGGGGTAAAACTGCTAACAGACCCCGGTCTCCAGGTTGACCGGCGGTCTCCGGGAGTGCCGGGTTAGCAAGATGTCGTTGCCGACCGTCTAAAATACCCTTCATCCCCTCTTAAATAGACAGGGTTGCGATGTTGTCCATATTGCTGTTGTTGCTACATCTGGATAATGCCTGGATTTATTCTCTTTCTTCTTTTATTCCTGTTGTTCTTGTATTTCTTTCATCTTAAATTTTTATGTCAATTATATGTTTTATCATTTTTGTTATTGCTATCCAGTACTCTCCTTTTTGTAACAGTAATTTTTTCGCGTTGTTCTTATCTATTTTTACTTTGCATATTTTTTCGGCTTCTTCTCTTGTGTGTATATTCAAATGTTGTGTATGTGCTGTCATCGTCTGTTTCGTAATAGTTGCATGTGTTTCCTCCTATTCTGTTTAGGTACATATTTAAGCCTCCATGTCCTGCCATGGCTTGTGTAGTATGGTGGTTTATCTTCCCTTTATTTTGAAAGTATATTTTAGTTTTTTCCTTCATATTTATTCCACCTTCCTTGCCACGATCCTATTATCAGACTTTGGCATGAACGACAAAGCAAGATATAACAGGTGTATCTTAGCTTAGCTTATACATTTGTCAATTTTGACAGATTTAATTTCAATTTTTTTAATTAATAATTCAGATGACTTCAATAGTTCAATAGTACTTTGGTAGGTCCAACACATCCAGTTTTATGCATTTAGAGTAGACGTACATGATTTTTTTCATGGTCCATGAAAAATTTTTTGAATCACGCGTTATAATTGTTGCATCTTGCTTTTATTTTAAGTCTGTTAATGTATCCCTGGATCACATCTGTAAGTGCTGTTCTATAGGCCGCCATTACTCTTAAACATACCATTCTATTTATACTTTGTAACATATTTTTATATTTTTTATGTTTCAGGATGTCGCTCCATGCTGGACATCACTGTTGCTGCTAAAAGTTTTCTTTTCCCACTCGTTGGACCACTTATGTTGGAGGTTAAGTGTTTTATTAAATTATTTGTCTTCTCTTACATTTATTTTTATGTCATTTTTTCGATGTAGATACGCATGTATTTTAGGTAAGGTTTGGTTTAACGGAGTTTTGTATTTTTATTTTCATGGTTTTGTTTTCCTTTTTCCTAATAATATTATTGTTTCTGTTTTTTCTTTGGCTATTCTAATTTTTATTAACTCCTCTCCTTTTTCTAATTTTAGGTTTAGAATTGTGTTATACAATACATTCCACAAGAAGGACCCCAAAATGGATCCTTGAGGAACTCCTGCCGTTATCTTTATTTGCCTGTTGTCATGAGTTACTGTCTATCTTTCGTTTAGGTAGTTATTAATTATATTTATTAGGTAAGTACTGATTTTGGTTTTTTTCTTTCTTGATTATTTCTGTCTCCGGCGCCGAAGCATTTTTTATGTCTATTCGGGCTAGTATTGTTTGATTTATGTTTTGCTACCTTTTTGTTTTCTTGCTTATACAGGGTGTTCCTAAATATCATGTACAAACAAAAGGAGGTGATTCTTTGGCTTATTTTATGACTAAAATATCAGATAAACATAAGTCCGCAAACGCTTCCTTAGTGGATTACAGGGTGTTAAAATTTCAATTTTTTTCAAGTTTTTTGTTTATGGCTCCTGCAATTCTTGAAATATTGAATTCAAATTTGATATGTAAGTTAGGCTCCAGAGGTTACATTTTCTGACAAGTCAAAGGACCGTGAAAATTATACCGGATGTTACTTTTTCAGCTTTAGTTCCCTTAGTATGTTTTTTATTGTTTGCATGTTTGACGGAACTATGGCTTTTATTACTTCTGATGGTATACAGGGTAGGCTTTTAAGACGGGATAGCTTGATTACTCCTATGTTTTGAAAGATATCAAAATTATCCAAACGGCGTTGTAGATGGTACATCTGAGCGCAGTTTTTAAAAATATTTTTCTTATATACAGAGTGTATCGTTTATACAGGGTGGTTTTGAACTAAATTTTTATTTGGAAATATGTATATATTTTACATATTTAGATAAATAATAATCTAAGCTTTTCAGATATGTTTTATTTTTAACATTTAGTTAAGCCGTTTAAAAGTTATTTTATTTTTCTTCATAAAATAGGCTTTGCAGGAACTTCTTTAAGAAGTCATAAAAAACTTTCCTTTTATTATATCAAATTGAGATTTGGTACATGATTAGACAATACTTGAAAATAAGTTGTTATCATAAAAACCAATTTATGTGAAAATATTACGTTGCTGTGATTTTTAAATTTGTTACATAACAAACCTTCATAACTTTAAAATTTAAATTGCACGCCCTGTATATTATTATTAAATCGTATTCACCATTTCATTTTACAACTTTTTTTATAATACATATGCTATAGCAAAATTGATACTTTATAAACATAGGAGTAATGAAGCTATCCCGTCTGAAAAACTCAACCTGTATTAGTCAGGTCCGGGTGCTTTATTATTCTTTTTTTTTGTGTTTCCTTTAGTTCGCATAGTTTCCATTTATCTTTTTGCTCTTATTAATTGTCTTTTTAGTTCTGCATTGTACTTGGTTTGCTCTTTCATTAATTTATTGCTAGTTTTGTTTTAATCTTGTAATTTTTCTTCTAATTGTTATAGTTTTTTCTTGTTTCTGTTATTTCTGTGGTCTACCAATATACTGGTTTATGTTTACTTGTTGTTCGTTTTTTTGATTTGCTCAATCAGTTCTTTCGGTTTATTTCTCGGTCTTTTCTCATTCCAACAGGATCATTTTTTAGCTTTTGTAGTATTTTTTCACTTATCTCCCATCCTCATGTTCTCATCATCAGTGTACTAACACTTTCCATTTTTTGAGTTGAGCTGCAATTTTCGGTGTAGCCATTGTAATATCTATTACAGACGTTACTCTTGGACATTCGTATGTTGGTGTGTTTCCAGTGATTATTACTGCTAAGTCACGTTTATCCATTCCCCACTTAATTTTTTATGTGCCGTTGAACGTAGAATTTTAGAACCTTCCTAATGATAAAGTTGTAGGTATCTAACTCTTACGGATTTTTGAGTAAGAGCTACATACCTACATAATTATCATTAGAAAGCTTCTGAATTCTACGTTCAACGGCATCTCCATTACGATGAATGCCATTTAAAAAATTAAATTATCCATGAATTTAAATAACTGATTACTCAAAACCTAGCGAGGTTGGAAAGGTGAACAACTAGCTGTAGTTAGCCTATTTAATCAATATTAAAGTTGCAAAATCGCAATTGGATAAATTCCAGGATAACTGAGTTATTTAATTTTTCGAAACGTCAATTTTTCCGGAAAAAGTGAAATAATGCGAAAACCCTCCATTTTAAATACTATGTATAATGCATAAAGTCACATTAGAATTTCCCATGGAATCCATGGTGGTTCTATTTAAAAAAACATAACTTTGGTATGTCGCGCTTTTATGGAACACCCTGTATAAACAAAAATAATTTTAAAAATGTTCAGCTCATTGATCTGCACAACTTTCATTATGAAAGTTTTTTTCTAAACCCAATATTTTCCGCGATATCCTCCTTCCACGCGCTAATGGTTTACCTTGTATGTGTCTTTTGTAAGAAAAAATGCATGGAAATACTGTATTTAGACTAATTAGTATTAACCATTTAGTTCAGCAATAAAAAAATATGGCGTCGTTGGAAAAGTCATAAGAAATGCTATTTAAATATAAAATAAATATAGGGTTTTTATTTAAAAATAGTGAAGATAATTATAATTTGCGTTTGAGAGCCCTTCACTGGAACATGAATAACTATTTAAGAATTCAAAACATTGAGAGCAATGAAGAAGTGCCCTCTGAACCTGTGATCTTTGTATAAGTCAGAAATGTAATAACTAATAAATCGGTACAGGTTTAGATTATTTCATTTTCTGTGTCTTTTTAAGGTCAATTCAAATGTGCACTCCAACATAGAGGATGACATTTAAAAAAATAAAAGTTTAGTGTATGACTTATATGTTGATCACTCTGTATAATGAAAATATTTTAAGTAGGTACACTTTTATAATTTCCACAAAGAAGAAATATTGATCTATGAAACACCCTGTATAAACTTAAGATTTAATTTGAGACCCATAACTTTGAATAATAAAATAATATTAAGGAATGCATTCGATCAAGTGATAATAAGTTTAATTTGTAGACCACAGGATAGTGAAAAAAATGTTTTTATTTAATTTAAGTTTTATATAATTTCCTCCAAAATTTTTCTTTATATTGTGGCCGCTTCTTAATTGAGGTGAAGTAAACAAACACAACTCAATGGGTTGAAAGTCCCTACGTTTTGCATCTCATTGCGAGGGCTTTAAAACACAACTCAATCAAAAACAAACATAAGCATTTAAATCATTCACTCATGGAAATTATTTTCAAGTTTCAAGATTACGAATATTTAAATTTTGTGGCACTATTACTGTGCATTTTTATAGAAAAATAATGCTTTTGTGAACTACGCCCTCTATTGGTGGAGTAGGAAACTTGAAAATAATTTTTAGCAGTTTCTCTTATGCGACCTTGTTATTCAGATTTTTTCCCCTAAGTTATACGATAAATAGTTTCTCAGATACAGCGGGTTACCTACCTTAGTCAGACACCTGGGGTACATTAAAACAACTAATTCAAATTTAATAATCAATGATCAAACAAAATTTGACGATCTTACATTAAAATATAAAACTGACTTTTTAAGTCCATAATACTTATTAAAAAAACCTCAGATTCAAACATTTTACGGATCTAGTTTATAGTTAAAAACCCTTTGTTACAAACCATTTCTAGTATGTATTTATATTTTTCTGAATTACCATATAAACCACCAATTGTCGTATAACGTTGGTCAAATAATTTTTAAATAATGATGATGACTCACATCATTATTTTTGAGATAAAATTAGTTAATGAATAAATAATAAAATAAATATTGGATTGCTTGAAGCTTTAATTAATTAATAATATAGAACGCAATGGGTTTAAATTGCCGACGTTTCGAACGTCACTGTGAGGGCTTTATCAATCAATGCGGTGCAAAACCTCGGCAATTTCAATGTATTCGGTGTGTTTGCTTACTAAAAAAAGCCTACATGTTTTCATTAAATTATAAAGAAAAATTTTGGAGGAAAACCCACTTGAATAAAATAGAAAGCTCTCATAATGAGGTGCAGAAACGTTAGCAATTTCACATTAGATTATTATTCTATTTAATTTAAGAAAACTACAGAAAAACAATAAATATGTTTTTAAAATACTTTCGAGGCCACTAAATACTAAGGAATTCACCAAGCATAAATACTACAGTTCAGGGATTATGAAGCAACCAGTGGTACACTACTTCTGAATATGAAGGACCCACAGGAGTCACCTTCCCTATAAGAAACATCAAAGAATAAAATGACTCCTACAGATACTTTGGAAAGGAGAAGTAGCGGAGTGATTTGAGCATCTGCTTACAAACCATTTAGCATTAGCGAGAAGCAGATTGGACGTGTGTTCAACCGACAAGTGAATTAAAGGTTCTCCTGCATGCAACCATTATGCAACCAACACCAGCATCCTCAGTGTGATGAATTGGAAATTAACGTGTTGCCTTAATTTGCTAATAATTTTCGAAAGTTAAATAAAAATTAATTCGAAGCCAAAAACATCCTTTCATTAGTTTTACGAAAAGGTTCTTAACTTAACTAACGACATTAAATTTAAAAACCACTTTTCTAAACTTTAAGCACTGGATTTGATTCAAATGGATTTCAGGACTGTTACAACATAGGGCGACTACGAGTGTATCATCTAGACAATTATTAATCTGGATGGTGTAGCCCAATAAGTGGTATGAAATGTTATTAATTAATTCATGTGCTTTATAAGTGAGTAACTATAATACACATACATTAGCAAAAAATACTGTACTAAACTAAAGCTATAAATAACATAAAATTATTTAACAATCTTTGTTTAAGAATGAAATCAATTCTATAAATTATAAAGCAAAACTGCATTAGAACCGCTGTATGTATCACAGAAATAATAATTAAACTATGGTAACAAGAATCGGTTACATTTACTTTCTTCGTCAAGTAGCGAGTAACCACCTGTAGATTCTATCTATAATTAATCTTAATCTCATAACAATTTTAATTGCTCATTAATGTATAATAGCTAACAAGAAATAGAAACAATAATAAATGTTTATTAGGGAAGTTTAAACAAACTCTATGGTCAAGTTTCGCAAAAGTGAATTGCTGCAATAGTGCAACCGAAATCAATTTATTGAAAATAAGATAAATGTTGCTAAATCACTAATAAGAAATTAATAACAAGAAACATGAGTCATAAACATTTAAACCATAACCTACATTCACTTTTCAAGTATAACATACGTCGGTATTTGGTGATAATAAGCAAAATTATAAATTAAAACTAGCGTAAATAAATGTACTGCTCTAACCAATAAATTAAAAAGCATTCAATTTTGTAAATGAACGTGCTTATAAAACTAATAAATATAAATTTAAAAAGCAAACTGTCAAACTTAAATGTCAGTTGAAAGAAAGGTTAAAATCTTAAGAAATACAAAATTTTAAATACCTTCGTCGCCGATATTAGCTGGTAATGATTCACTACAGTCCTTCATTTTTATTTCCAAATCGGAATTTATGTTATTATGCACTATTTTTCCACTTTTATTATCAGCCATTTTATATTTAAAACATCCTTATTTGGCAACAAACTTTGTCATGTTTCAAAATAGTAATCTTGACAAATTATTGCCATTAGAGGGGACACCACTTGCTTGCACCACAAAATCAACAAATACTTTACAGATCTCTTTTTTAATAAGACGTTACCAACTGCGTATTTCTTTTAATACCAACTGCAGATTTGAATTTACTAAATTCAAATACATCATTTATTCCAAGAATCTTCCTTTCCATCAAAATTAACTCTTATTTATTTATTTAAAAGCAAAAACTCATATGTGATGTATTATAATTAAATCAAAATGTGACAAAGACGTTCAGAAAAAGAAAATGTGAATGCAAAAGAAGTAAATGAGTTAAAACATTTTTTAGAATAGATTCTTTTTTTGTTAGTTTGAACCTATTGAACCAGAGAGGTGCAAGGAAAGTGTAAGTGTAAAGTGTTTTGGAAGCTCCGATTATTATAAGTCCAAATCGAGATTTAAAAAAACACAGAAACTCCAGAATCTAAAACGAAAGCTACACTTTCGAGTAGTGGATATTTAAAAACAGAATAGACTGCCAAATAGTACGTATAACGTTTATAAATAGGATTAATATTGGAGGTTAAGGACATACTATAAAGTCAAAAATTGCATGCAAAGAAGAGATAAAGAAAAATAATAACACCTACGCAACAATAGTGCGCTAAAATTGAAGATAGGCAACACACCATACATCGCTGTACAAAGTTAGCTGACGTCAAAAATAAACTACCATAAATTGAATTAATATCAATTTAAAATGGAGACAGAGAGTATAGATAAATGCGAAAGGAAAAAAATAGAAAACATGTTCGAGGTGATAAATGGAAATCTAATAATGATGAATGAAAAGTTGGAGTACTTAATAAAAGAAAATGAAGAGATAATGCAAGAAAATGCAAAATACTCAAGACCGTAAATTGAATGGTTAAAAGAGAAATAAAAAGAAAACATTGTAATGAGAGGAGTGGAAGATAAGGAGAAAGAAAATAGCGAGGAAACCAAACAAGCTTTATCATTAGCAACACAAAATTTAGAAATCAAATTAACAAAGAATACATACACGAAGTGATGAGAATTGGAACATTACAAACCGGAAATTAAACAACCTGAAATAAAAATATGAAATACTTAGCAACGACAAGAAACTGAAAGCAACGAATATATGGATAGATGAGGACTATACAAAAGAAACATTAGAAGAAAGGAGAAGATTGATACCAACAATAAAGATGTCAGAAGTCAAGGATATATAGCGTATTTAAAATATAACAAATTAATCATTAACAACGAGGTATACAAAATTAAGGAAAAGGAAGAAGAAATTTCGGTAAATACAAACAGACAGACAAAGCCCAAAAATAGCAGCAAAAGAACCGTGAGTACAAGATCACCAAATGCTGAACTAAATGATCAATTTAATAAAATAATACGCACTACAAAAAACTAAACAACAGAGACGGAACAAACAATAATGGACACGACAAAACTGGCTATGACACTGGAATTGAGTTGACAAATCAAAGGTACAAAAATAAGCAAAAAAGTGTGACATGAAAATTAGGAACATGGAATGTGAGAAGTATAACAGAATAAGAATGCGAACTGGATATATAATTCTGCAAAACAAAACTGGATATACTGGGAATAACAGAGACAAAAAAGAAAGGAAATGGTGAGAAAATACTGCCAAGTGGAAATATAATGATATATGCCGGAGTTGAACAAAATCAAAGGGCCAGAGAAGGAGTATGATGCATATTAAGAAAAGAAATATCCAACAACTTAAAAGTTGGATAGCGATTACAGAAAGAATACTGAAGATAGAAATGGAATTAGAAAAAACAGTTAAAACAACGATCATAATAGCGTATGAACCAGGTGAAGATGACAGAGCTCAAGTAAAATTTTGGGAACAACTATCCGAAGCAATAAAAAACATAACAGGAAGAACAATTATAATGGGGGACTTAAAGAAAAAAAGACGAAGCAATAGGGGATGCTATTGGGATACCCGAAGAAGAAACGACAATGGAAAGAGAATAATTGATCTTTGCCTAATTAACAATTTAGTCGTAACAAACTCCTTTTTTGAACATAAAAATATTCATAAGTTCACTAGAAAGGTCACAAACAGAAATGAAAAATCAATTATTGACTACGTTATAATAAATAAGAAATACAGAAACGAAGTAACAGACACAAGAGTAAGAAGAGAAGCAGAATTGTGCACCGATCACTATCTAGTTGTACAAAAATAAAAACGACAATTGAAACAAGAAGCTACAATAACAAAACAATGGACCAACATCAGAAACAGGCTAATACAAAGACGTATAAATTAAGAGAAAAAGAAACCGCAATTAAATATTCAGAAGAAACAGAAAAACTTATGAGAAAAATAGCTCAAAATACAAAAATTATAAAGTAAAAACACTGTGGACGCATTTTAAGGAAGCAAGTAAACACAGCTAGAATAACTTGCGGAACAACAAAAAGTGACAAGAATAAAAAGAAAACGTATTGGTAGAGTGAAGAATTGAAAGCAAAGTTGAAAAAAAATCAAATGGGAGAAATACTTAAGTTGTAAAACAAATAAACACTACGCAGAGTATAAAAAACAAAGAATAAAAGTAAACGAATTGGTAAAGCACGCGAAAAAAAAATCATGGATAGAATTTGGAAATAAGTTAGAGAAAGATAGTGTTGGTAACAAGATACTGTTCTATAAGATACTAAAAACACAGATGCGAGAAAAAGGAAACAAATGTCAATACATTACTCCAAAAGACGGCAAAGTATTAACCGAAAATGCAAACATAATCAAAAAGTATCTCAGGAAAGCACTATACCAACAGAGTGGGAGGTAGCAATAATCCTACCGATACATAAAAAAGGAAACAAGAAAGATTGCTACAATTACAGAGGGATAAGTTTATTAAGTAACGTATACAAAATATTTGAAAGGTTACTTGACACCAGATTAAAAGCAAAAATAGAACCACACATGGAAGACTCTCAAAGTGGATTTAGAAAAAAGGTCGACGTATTCAAGATCACATATTCACATTAACGCAACTGATAGAAAAACACCTCAATAAAGACATATATGTTGCATTTATTGACTTAAAGAAAGCCTTTGATAGTGTACCGAGAAAAATCATATGAGATAGCTTGAAGAAAAGAAAAATTGGCAACGTATTGACAAGAAATATAAGAAGTTTGTATAAAAACACCAAGAACTACTATTGAATACGGAATTGTTAATATTGTCAAAGTAAGCCATGTAAATGACAAATGTGTTTGATAATTGACATTTCATTAATTATAAATCACCAAAATCGTTTATAGTGAAGCAGTTGGCTAGAAATCCAAGCTTACTCTTGATTTCCTAGCGGTGGTTTCATATGTAACTGTAATATTCTACGATTAATAACTCAATAACGGCTCAGTATAAATACAACATATTATATTTTTTAGAACCAGAAAAAAAAATCCCTTCAAAAATATAATAATATGCAGGGTGTTACATTAAAAAAATACATCATTTTTACAAAATATTTTCACAAAAAGCATAAGCAACATCGTTTTTAACTTCTAACGTACAGAAAACAGGCAGAGGAAATAAAGATTACCTCAGAGACAGTTTTAAGCTGTCTGTTCAAGCTGTTATGTCAATGTATTTATTTTTTTTGTACCCAGACTAGTACCAAATGTTTTTGAATATAGCGGGCCATCTATCGGACTTACACGTACCTATTTATTTAGACCAACAAAGGTAATACTAGTGCATACCCTATGGTGGTACGGGTGCGCGTTTACGACTATATTTTGTACAGTAAGGCACTTCATATATGATCAATGAGTGTTGCGCCATCTAGTGTCGTCTCGTGCTATTTAAACACGTCCGAAAATGCATTTGCATTAAATTATTGTTAATGAGAGTTAATGATAATTGCATAACTACATTTATTGCATATTATTAAACAAAAAGCTTTGAGAAAATGATTAATTGAAATCATGATGTCATAAGCTCTAAATATGACGTCGATATATGCAACGTTCCTTTGTAACCTTACGAGAAAAGCTGTCGTTGCTTAGAATTTCTTTCTAACACGAGTGGTCAGCTTCTTCAGAGGTTCGGCCATTAGCCCATTACTGATAATTTCTTACAGTGTTTCTAATTTGCAACTTGTATTTATATTGGTTTTGAGGGGACAAGGCATGCATTGTACCGGTCAAGAGCGGATCTTCGTAAGGTGCCGTGCCGGTGTTTTTGAAGATCGGGTTCCAGATCTGATTGATCCTAAAAATTTCTTCCTTTCTGTTAAAGTTTTCTGGATGTTTGTATATCTCGTAACAGTTAACCGTTGAGAGCAACTTGAAGCTCCCGAAGAGTATCTTGTGATCCCCCATTAATAAGTGCATGTTCTGCTACCGCTGACTTTTCGGTATGTCCCAGACAAAAGTTTACTCGATGTTCTTTGAGCTCTGTTCCCATAAATCTCTTGATGGTTCCTATGTATACTTTGCCATAAGAACTACTGTAAACTCCGGCTACTGAGAAAAGATTTCGTTGATCCTTTGTTGATCTGATCGCCTGCTTTCTCTTTTTGGTTGGTTTGAAAATAGTTTTGATGTTGTGGTTTTTTAAAATGTGTGACTTTCGATGGAATATATTCGTGAGTGGTATTTGGTCCATTCTCGGATTTCGATACTCTCCTTCTGGTGTACAAAGGTAGTTTGTAGGTGTTCGAGTTCCACCTGAAGATTCTCTGTTTCACAAATTCTTCTAGCTTGTTCTTGATGATTCCGAACTTTTCGCTTGAGTGGTGGTTCGAGAACATATATGCAGATACCTGCTCGTGTGTTTAAGTTTCTTGTACGCTGTGTGACCTAGTTTGTTTCCTCGTTTCCTCATCAGTCTTTCTAAGAAAGTCGTCGGCTGTTGTTCATTTTCTATCTCAACACCCTAGTATCCACTTTAACATTGAGATAGAAAATCAACAACAACTGGTTTTCTTAGATGAGCTGGCAAGAGAACAAGACGAAAAAAATTATAGGCCCACAGGGTACAGAAAACCTACACACTCACACGGACAGGTTTTTATTTCAACAATAACGTCTTTCGTTAAAGCTCCACCTTTGTAAACCTGAACATGTAAAGTTGTTTTTTAAATAATTTTAGTTTTAAGTTTTAGTCAAAAGAAACACTCAAAAGCAGAATAACGATTTTTCTTTGTTACTGAAAATTTTTTAATTTGTTATAATTCTGATCGAGAAAAGCTTTATATTTTCCAACACCTATGGATTAAATCATTTTTATTTCTTAAACTGTATCAATGATTTTTATCGTATTCTCGAGAAAAAGCAAAATTCAGGTGTGTGATGACTTTTTCTTGGCAGAGTACCCTTTTTGTATAAGAAATCGATAAATTATGATGTTCTAGGGTTTTTTAAAATCTGTGTTTTAATCACATGCATCAATCTTAGAAAAATGTTTCGTTATGCTAAAATCCAAAATTTGTGTGTTTGTTTGTTAGGTCCTTTATAGACTCAGCCTCTGTAGGTCCTAGGCCAAAACTAAATATATAATTGGATTAAATTGTGGTCAAGAATCCCCTCATTCAGGGAGGGGAGATCCACCAGGAAGCTTGGGCTCATGTAGTGGAATAATTTTTTTTACATAAGCTATGTTTCTACACCTACCCTACAACAGGCGGGCTTTCAACTAGAAAACGGATTTTCAATTAAAAGCTGGAAAAGATTCAAAAGTGTACGATTGATGTCAAAATTTTGCTCAAAACCACAATTGATCTAGAATAATAGACAATTTTGTGCAGCAGGGCAAGATATTGTCCAATGAGAACAGAAAATATGTTAATATCTTGCAATTTTGCCTTGACCAGAATTATTTTATATACGATTAAAACCTTTTGAGTTTTTTTTATTTGAATCGTATTCTCAACAAAAAATGAATAAAATGCAGTAGCCTTGATAGACAAATTGCATAGAGATCATAGGTTGACATTAAAATTTCTGTTATTGTCCTGTATAGTGTAATATTTAGGATACAAGTGTGTGAAGTAAGGCTTTTATGCACGAGTTACGAAGTTTAAAACACGAGCGGCAGGCAAGGAGTGCATTATCCCTTTATACACGTACATGCGGTTTCACTCTTTTTTATTTTAAATGTTCATGTTGTTTAGTTGCCTGGCATTATTGCCGACAAAAATTATTTAATATTGCAACTTTAACTTTTATACACAATTTGATACTTTTACTAGTAACTTTATAATTAATGCTTTTACCCACGATTTCTTTAAAGCAGGCTTTCACAGATAATCATTTTTTGATTATGTGCTGGTTGTAGGATCGACATCAAAGAAAAATATATTTTGTGATAATGGACATAAGCTGAGGTTTCCTGTTTTTCTCACTTTAAACAATTTGAATTTAATTTCTGCTATTGTTCAATATAACTAATTATTGAATAAGTTAATCGATAGCACTCAATGCGTGAACATAAAAATATTTAAAATTGTTCGTATATTTATAGGTCGGGTTTTATTAGCATACGTTTAAATAACCAGTAATACGTGACTAGCATTATTTATGTCAAACAGTTATCAGTAAAGCATTACAGTAGAGTCGTCTATTTAGATATATGTATGTTAACGTTCGATTACAAAAAAAAAGTGTTACGTATATCTCTTCAACACAAGCATGATTTTAGAAAGGGTTTAATTCCATTACAAACATTATGTATTTATGTTTTATTTAGACAATAAGGAATAAATAAAATTAATTGAATTAAAAAAAAATACAAGAATTTACCCACAAAGTGTTGAAAAGTATTAACATGGCGCTAATTACCGAAACTCATCTTAGTCCTGTGTCCTGAAAAAGTGGGTAACTGGAAAATAATGACGCAAAATTGGTTTGTAGAAGGGTCTTGCTTAATATAAATCTGAATTTTCATCATCTTCTTCAATCTGGAGCAGCTGGGACGCGCATTCAAATCCAACTCTCTTCTTCAAACTCAAGAACATTCGCTTTATTGCTGCATTCTCCGTCACAATTGTGACACATTGCAGAGCAATGCAACCCTGATTTTTGCAATTGTACCGCAATTTGTAGCTTTCTGTACATTGAACGACATTTTTGAAAGCAGCTGTGCAGGTGCGGTGTCATTGTTGTCATTGATATGTGAGTCTTATTTTGCTAGCTTTCCATCCTCACTGCAATTTATCTAATTCGTTCTTCAGCCACTTTTATATCTGATTATAGGTTCTGTATGTGTGAAAACGAGATATCTTGTCTTTGTTGGAGATAAACTGTCGGTCAAATTTATTCGCGGGGTGAGACCAAAAATGTTCGGCAGCAAACAGTGAACAAAACGGGTATCTTTTAGAGACTTATTGACTCGTGGATTTCCCCGAATCCAAGCAGATCAATTAGTTTCTGAAAACTCCATTTACGAGGTTATATTTCGAAAAATATCGATTTTTTGAGTTTGGTCGAGAGAACTAAAATTGTAGCGCGCAAAATCCTCCCCAAAACAACCACTTTGGATCGCTTGTACGAGTACGACATCGCGAGTTATAGCCGATCAAAGGAAGAAACTTAACCCTTTTCGCGTTCATGGAGAGGGGGGGAAGGATCTTCAGCAAAGGCTCCTCTACAAGCATATCTGTATTTTCTGTTTGCGCGCGCGATTATTTTCCACTCAAATGACATTTTCCATGGACTATTTTGGGAATTAGCAACAATTACTGTTTTCACATCAAGCGTTACTCTCAGATTAACACACCTTAGCACCTTCAAAACCTGGAAGTCAAACTAAATTATCCGTAAACATGTCCACCTACGGATCTCCAAAGATAAATTTAGTCACAAATTTAGAAGCAATTTACACCCTTCAGGCCCACAATAATTAGCAAGAGATGTTAAACATCCAGACTCGCACAGTACAAAACCAAATCGTAACACCAAATTCTACAAAACTTTGCCAAACACTTGTTGTAAACGGCCGCTATGAATAAACTCTATATCAGCTATGTCAAACATGCGGCCGCGGCCGCATGCGACCCACTGAGCATTTTCCTGCGGCCCCGAATCAATTTTAAAACAGCCATGTAATGCGGCCCGCGAGCCTTTAAAACCGAAAATAAAGTACTGTGATGATGAACTAAGATGCGCGCTCAACCTAAAAGCCTGGCTTGTTCCGGAAAGTTCTATCGCGCGAGAACACAGATGACGCTACCTGAACATTCTGGAAAGAACTGTCGAGAAATCACAATCCGTATAAAGCCAATACCGCTCGATTCAGTTCAGTTGTTCAGTCAGTTATGAGTCAGTTGCGATAGAATTGCGAGTTTAGTTGCGTACTTATTGTTACAACACGTAACAGTACTTATTGTTATTTATTTCGGTAAAGTTTTTAACATGTCTGTTTCAAAACCAAGTGGAAGTAAGAGGAAACTTGGAGATGAGCATCGTATCTTTCAAGAAAAGTGGGAATTAGAGTTTTTGCTGTGAAGTGAAAGACAAAATTATTTGCTTGATTTGTAACAGTACAGTCGGTGTCCCAAAATTATATAATATAAAACGTCACTATGATAGTCATAAAACTAAGTTTGACAAGTATACAGGCATGATTAGAAACGAAAAGTTAAAAGAGTTAAAATCACGGTTAAAAGATCAACAGCTTATGTTTACACGTCCAAAGCAAGAAAATGAATCTGCCGTTCAAGCGAGCTACGTACTGTCGGAGTTGATCGCAAAACACTCAAAACCATTTGTTGAAGGTGAATTTATAAAAGAGTGCCTTGTAAAGGCCGCGGAATTAAGTCCGGAGCGTGAAGGCTTTTCAAAATATATCCTTGTTCCGGAATACTGTCGCTGAAAGAGTTACCGAGTTGGCTGCCAATATAAGCGAACAGATAAAAACAAAATCAGACTCTTTCATTGCATTTTCTATTGCCTGTGACGAAAGTACAGATGTGTGTGGTTGGCGCAACTCGCTTTTTCTTCGTGCTGTTGATAGAGATATCAACGTTTATGAAGAATTGATGGAATTAGTACCATTGCATGATACAACAACTGGGAGGATATTTTCAATGCTGTTTATGGACTTCTGCAAAAGTACAATTTAGATTTGTCAAAACTGTATTCCGTTGCAACAGATGGAGCTCCTTCAATGACTGGAGTAAATAATGGCTTCATTAAAATATTACAAACAAATATCAGAGAAACGGGCAGTGACAAACCAGATTTTCATCATGTTCATTGCATAATCCACCAAAAAGTTTTATGCTCAAAAGTGATCAAGTTGGAAAGCGTTTTAAAGTCAGTGAAAAAAAATAAACTTCATAAGGTCACGTGGCTTGAATCAGCGACAGTTTTGTGCGTTTTACGTGATTTAGAAAGTGAGTACACTGGTTTACCTTATTATGCAGAAGTGCGATGGCTTTCGTGTTCTATGGTTCTCGATCGGTTTGGAAACTCAAAGAAGAAATACGCCTTTTCATGGAAGTGAAAGAACAAGATGTCAGCTTATTATCCGACGTACCTTTTTACAAGATCTTTCATTTATGGTAGACATCACAAAACACTTGTCGGACTTAAATACGAAATTGCAAGGACCACGTCAAGTTATAACAGATATGCATGATCATGTTAAAGCTTTCAAGTGTAAGATGATGCTGTGGAAAAACCAGTTAGCGGTGGATAATCTGTCACATTTTCCGACTTGCAAGGCGTATCAGGAAAGTACAAGTGGCCCAATATCATACAAAATGTATACAGAGAAAATGGGAGCCTTCTGTCAGAATTTGAAAAGTGTTTTCAGGATTTTAAGTCCCAAGAAAACAATTTTTCTTTATTTACTGGTCTTTTCACTATCGATATTGATAAAGTTCCCCTCACTTGCAGATGGAAGTGATTGAGATTCAGTGTCAAACCCATTTAAAAGAAAATTTGATAGTGTTGGTACATTCGAATTTTATAAATACTTGCCTTTTCAATACTAAGAAATGAGAAAACTTGCCTGTAAAATCCTGTCAATGTTTGGAAGTACCTATAAGTGTGAACAATTATTTTCTTTGATGAAAGGAAACAAGTCTCCCGCAAGATCGCGATTGACGGACGCACACTTGGACGCAGTTTTAAAAGTTATTTCCGCCGATAAATTCACGCCACAAATAGACAACTTAATTAAAGACAAAAGATGTCAAATATCTGGCAAAAGAAGTTAATGTTTGTAAGTTTTTGTAATGTCCTTTTTATTGGAAATTTAATAGATATACTTCTAACATAATAGTACTTTTTTCGTTAAGATTTTCAGTAGTTTGTCTTCTTTAAGATTAGGTTTTGCGGCCCACCTAGTCTATGGTCTTCATGCTTTTGGCCCACCAGTGACTTTGAGTTTGACATGGCTGCTCTATATCCTATAAAGAGCCTAGCCAATCTAATAGATATTGTTTTCCACAACATACTACTTCACTATTTTAGATGCAATTTACACCCTTCAGACCCACAATAATAGCAAGAGACTATTTTTCAAACGCAGCCCTTCACTGGCTTCCCGTTAATGAATATATGCACGAATGATTTCTCTCACATGCCAATTAACTCACAACTCCAACACGACTAAGAGCCCTCAATACTTTGAATAATGATATTCAGTTTGTAACGACAATCAGCCGATCAACTATGATAAGATGATAAAAAAATCAGAAGCTTTCGCAAACATACTGAAAGAACAGTTTTCAAACCAAACCATCTAAACAACAATAACTATCACCGCACAACGATATAACAGTCCTGGCAATCTTTATTACATAGGTTCAAAGAACTAGATCAATTGCTAATTGAATATGAGACGAAATATTATCTTGTTTTGACTCCAGACAAGAAGCAGTTATTGAAATAGGGCAACACAAAAAAACAACTAGTTCCCCCTTGTCTATATGCTTCTATGCATAGAAACTTCAAATCTTGAAGAACAAGATCTTATACGAATAATCGTCAACGATTTCTAGTTCTTTCTAAACCACCGTCTTCATCACAAACTTCAGTTTAGCTATAAGACTGAACATTTCACACGCAAATCCGAAAATTAGAATGGGGCCGTTCACTTCACCACAGCCGTTCAGTGCGGAATGAATAGGTATAAATTTGGTTTCTTTTTCGTATCTGCTATCGTTGAGGGAACAATAGAAAGATTAGATTTAGTTTGCTTTGTACGTCGATGGGAAAAGCGGCTGTTACCAAGATGTAATCTCGTCGGCTGTTGACGAGCTGTAGTTGACTTTATCGACAAATATGTAAAACGTTTCATAAGTCAATTCCTTGATTATTAGAGCCGACCAAGTGTTGGCATAAATAACAACCCCGTATCGTCTCTGCAGGAGTGACAGAACTCCACTGTAAGGTATATTCCCTACAGGAGGGCACATCATAAATGATCAATAAGTGTTGCGATATCTAGTGTCGTCTCGTGCTATTGTAACATGTCCAAAAATGCATTTGCATTAAGTTATTGTTAATGAGAGCTATTGATAATTACATGACGAAAAGTCTAAATGAAAAAATTATGTCATAAGCTCTAAATATGACGTCGATGCAAAGTTCCTTCGTAAAGTTACTTAATCCACTTAGAAAGACGTTTCTGAAACGTATCTGCCAATAAAGCATGTGTACTATTAGGGATGCTAAATGGAAAAAACAATCCAAACAATGTTAGTGTATACTATCATCCCGGAGTGACGGGTATCATGAAAAAAACGCTGAAGTGTTGTAGGTATCACTTTAGAACTAAAGTATAATATATTGTATTACTGGAGTGGCAAATAAAACGTGTGAGCAACATTACAGTTGTAAATGTAAGTAAATATGTCACTTATGCTCCTTTTTTGACCGAGATACACAGAATACTGAAAAACCATCATTGCTATGGTTTTAATAATAAGTTTTCTTTTTGGCGTTAAGTGGTGTTGGTGAAATTCACCAAAACTTTTCTTGAAAGCTATAAAATTTGTGTCTTTTAAGTACGCATTCAAAATTTATTTTTCTCTTAGGTCGACATTCATAGTTTCATGAATCTTCATAAGACACTTTTTTATAAGGAAAATGTAGTCATTCTTAAATTTTGTAATATTTTTAAGAGATACATTTAAAAGTAAAAGTGTTCATGCATTTTCATCATCTCGACAAACAATGTAGGTACATGATCAGCAATTAATCGTAATTACCAACATTTAGTTTTTGTAGTTAGGCGAGTCTTTTTTAAGGTGAGAACTGACCGACATTTCGCCCCTCAAGCAGGAGCTTTATCAAGACTTGTTCGGCAAAAGGATTCATGATCAATTGAATTGTGTGTATTTGTTTGTTTGTTTTATTAAACAAAATTACATTTTAATTAACTGTAACAAATCTATTAATATTTTATACTAATTAAGTTTAGACAATCAATCCTTTTAGCGAATAACCTTGATAAAGCTCCTGGTTGAGGGGCAAATGGTCAGTTCTCACTTAACGATTATGATGAGATGCAATTTGCAGAAATTAATTTTAATATCATGAACTAGGTTTCTTGTAGATCTTTTTATTTTCCAAATAAATTTTATAAAAACGAGTTTGATGAATTCAGCCTGGGAAGTGCAATGCAAAGACTAGCGACAAGTTTGCTAACGTTTTAGTATCTTCTGCCGAAACTTGTTCTTTGCAAATATTGTTACAGCTTAGTCTCAGTTTAGGTGTTATAAGAGCTTGCTTAGTGAAGTGCGTGATAAACCTCACTGTACCAATCGTGTAACAAGAGGATTTCGCTTTATACCCCAATGAAAGGTAAAGAAATTAGCTTCAGACTTGGTATCTGCGTACTTGAAGAATTGGCAAACTAATCCCCGACTACCTGTTTGAAAACTTACTAGACTAACGACATCTACTACCTCTGTTATTAAGGAACCTTCTGAATCATTCTGGTAAGGCAGAAATTTTCTGGGAGATGCTCGGAATGTAAACGCAAGAAAGATCAAAAATCGTGCAGCCAGTTCATAGGTTTAGAACATTCGGTAATCACTTACGAATTTTGCACAAAAAATTGAACAAAAGCGATAAACTATTTGGTTTAACAATGAAAAATTTTATTTCATTTTAGGTAAAGTTATAAATATAAAAATTATTAATTCTCTTAACTTTTGTTAAACTTTTTTTATATGACAATCTTATACCATAGAATAAATAATACGCTACGCTCAGAAGTAAAACTTTTTGATGTTCTGAGGTCAAATTTGAGTGACCTTGACGCCACAGTTTTGGTTGTTTTAGCGGTAATTTTAAATGAATTGAATAATTTCTTGTAGGTTACACAACTTGCATTGCATTTTGTGACAGAATAATACTTATAACTTGAAGTAGTTTAAATAATAACATTTACAATACTAAATTTTACGCATTGTTTTTATATACTTATATAAGTTATAGTTTAAAGTAAGGTTGACAAGTGAACTACCAAGCAATGGCTACTGTAGTACCTAAGAATATGTACATGTAGTACCATTGGTAGTACTAAATTTTTGACCAGGTGGATAAGTAGCAGTTTCACTCCCGAAGCGTAGCGTATATACAGTGCGACAACTTTCAAAGCGGGACAGGGAAATAACATGTGAAATCACATATTTGCAGTTAGCCTCCGGCCAGTTTCATCTACACCTATATCGTGTCTATCGAAAGAGAATTATTTTCTGAGCCAGCTGACATCAAATACTTACTAATTAACAGCTTTTATTATTGAAAAAAATCATTTGAAAAACCAAAATTGTTTTCTGTATAGGAACACACTGCCAAATTTACTTAACATTTAGAATAACATCGACTACATTTTTTCTGTTGTGAGAAATTAATCTATTGGAACTGAATACTGATGCCGGGTTAAAGTTATGACTTAAGGCTAATTTACATTTGGCATACGATTTGTTTTAATCGATGATTCAATTACACCGATATTAGTGAAACTGGACATTAATTTAAACTTTTACCGTTTATTTCATGAGAGTATTACAACATTCCAGAAGAATGGGTGAAAATATAATTACAGTATGGCATGCAAACATGAAAGTTCCCCACTGCTTACATGCCGACGTGTATGCTTGTATCAGTTATTATATAAACGGTTACAAATTTAAAATAACTATCACACCAATTTATAGACATAGCTATAAAAAAAATGGTAAATTAAGAAAAGAAACTATGAAATATGCCTTTATTGAAAGAGGCAAATAAACGTACAGCTTACATTACAAATAATTTTAAAAGTTCCTGCAAACAAGAAAAATAAAGTTACGTCGTACAATTAATTTTTAAATCAACATACTTAGCTAATATTCCATCCTTTTTTGTAAGCCTTACAATGCAATCGTCTGATTCTCCCATGCGTCTGATGGCTCCGCACAACGCATAATTTTTAGTTGACTCGGTCATCCTACCCGTTTGGGGATCAACTTCGGCTATGCTCAACTGAATCGAGGCATGATCTTTAGCGTGAATTATTCGGTTACTGGCAGAACTAAAACAGATTTATAATGCAACATGCACGCAACCACGTGTGAGCGCTTACCATTTTCTAGGGCAGTACAAATCAACGCATTCGCCGGTGTCGTTTTGCATTTTGATGAAAATCTGTAAAGAAATAAGCAAAATTTTTGCACAATTTGGCCAAACAAGTGGTAGGAATTTCGAAATAATACTCACCAAAAGTTAGCGATTTACAACACGATGACAATAACCTCAAAAAGATCGAGGAGGGATACGTAGGGTGGCGCGGGTAGTCAGTGAAAATTCTAACTACAACAGACGCGCCAAATTCAAATTGAAAATGGTATGGATTTTCAATCAGAATTATGCGCATGCGACAATCGGTTTAAAATACCCGCGGTAACATCAGCTCAATATCGTGCAAGCACTTTCTACGTTAAAGACGCAAATCCGCGTTTTGATCACGTAAAAACTCGCCGCCTTTCTTTTACCTGTTGTAAATGTATAATTGTCAAATATTCATATAAAATCGGTGTAATACGTCACACTTAGCCGTAGTGTTATCATGGCCAATACTAGGATAATTTAGTGGTGCAGTTGCGTTCAGTGAATTTTGAAAAAAATTACAATGTCTTCTAAGGTAGGTACAATTTTTTTTGTATCACATTATTTTTGTTTACCGTTTAATCTCATCAGAAATGAGCACGCAAAAGCAACTAATCTAGAATTTATTGCTATTTTTTACAACGCTCGTTAAAACGTAATTGTTTATATTTATTTCAAAATCCGAGCTCTAATATTGTAATTTAATTTTCAGAAAGAGAGTCTTTCTGACGCTCAGCTCCATATAGCGGCTATGAACGGAGATGTTCTCTTATTAACCAGAATTTTGGACAGCGGAAAAGTGCACATCGATTGTAAAGATAAGGTAAATGAAATAAAACTTTTCATTTAGAAACGTGACCTCTCTGAAAAAAAAAGTTGTAATTGTAAAATATTAGTTGTTGTCCTCGAAATACTTTTCCTATCTAAGTTAACGTAACGGGCGATATATTTTCTTAGAAACTTGCATAACGCTCGGAACAACAGCCAAGCAAAAGAAGCAGTTATACATAAATTCTTCCGGTGAAGAATTAACTTTCTCGAATTTATTCGAGTGTGTAAATTTAAATTTAAAATATCCGTGTAAGCATGTAATCAGATTATTGTCAAACAATAACTCGACAACATGCAATAATTAAGTCCAAAGATAAAAGTTCTATTATTTTCAGAATGTTGAAAGTATATTTAATGGGAGTATTGACTTAACCGCTTTTTAATAGTATAATTTTAGAAGTCATAAGTACAATAGGAGCCTTATCTTGAAAAAATGGCAGAAGATTACAATTATCATTAAAAATTGTAGCATCTTTCTATTTAACTAATAAATTCTTTTGCTTAGGATGGAACTACTCCTTTGATATTGGCTTCGGCGAATGGACATTATGAATGCGTAAAAGAACTCTTAGAACAAGGTGCTGACCCCACTTTAAAAAGAGTGGTAAGTATGTTGATACCGTTAATTTTATCTTATTTTTATTGTGATGCAAGACAACAGAGATAATTACACTATTTAATTTTGTGAAAAAACAAGTTATATTGGGATGTAAGTTCTCGTCACATAGTTAATACAGCAATTTTACACAGATATAAATACAATTAGACGGAAGCAATTATATCATGGTATAGTGTGGGTATATTGTTTATGTATTCGGTTTCTTTCTTTATTGTATTTAATATTAGTTAATATTTTTAAACACGTTGCTTTCTGTTACTCTTGTTGTATAACAATACAAACTTTGTTAACGATATGCCAAATAATTTTAAAATTGTTTAAATTTTAATTTAGTACATTTTGAATTACAATAACGTTAAAAAGGGATGCAATTTAATCAAGGTATATTTGACACAAAAATCAATATTGATTATGTAAGAATGAAATTTTAATTTATTTGAAACAAAACGTCTTCCGTCATTGTATTTTTCTAAATGGTAACCGTGGTTGCCAACGTTTTGCCCACTATCGTAAGGGGCTACATCAGGGCAAGGCATTTTTTGTTTCAATAATGATGCCATGCGAAACCTCAGTTCTTAAATTTGAATTTATTTACCGTTTTCATTATAAAGACCAAGTTAGAATTCTACCACTTAATCTATAACAATAGAAAAATAGTGTTTTATCAATGGACAACCCTTCGGCTACCTAGTTGTTCTCCCTTTAAACGTCTCAAAGACTGTAATTTTAACTTCAAATTTTACTCGAAGAAGAGGAAGAAGGAAATTGCGTTTTAGAAAAAATAATTCAAATGAAAGTTATAGACAATAAAAATTTTAACAACTTTTTGTGTATAATAGATATTGTTGAACAGTTAAGAGTATTTTTTTCCTCCAATTGCATTGTGATTTAAAGTTCTCATCCTTCTAGGTGGAAAATTCTTGTTTATTTATTCGTTCGTTCTTCTAATATATTATGTGTATCCTATATAATTTATTAATTTTTAATCATTTGACATCATCAACTTTTGATGATTATTTTAAATTTTGTGACATACACTTTTTAGCCTCGATAAAGCTCTCACAAGTTTGGGCAAAACTTCCGCCATACATGTAATTTGAGACCGTTATTCTAACTCTACCTCCAACTAGAAGGATAAGAACTTTAAATCAGATATAGTTGAAGATATTAGTAAAAAATTAGTGTTCAAATGAAAACAACAACTAAATGAATTGTGATGTTATAAAACGGATATCGTACATTTATTAGGGATGCAGTTAAAAATAGAAATCAACCCATTAGTAGTACAAACTTTGCTGCGCAATAATGTTTGTTTAGAAAATTTTTGCTCCACATCAATATACAGGGTGATTTATACCACGAGGCGAAAAATGAAAATATGTGTTCACAGTTTGATTCTAAGCAAAAAATGCGAAATAATTTTTTTTCCAATCGGCCTTTGTTTTCGAGATATCGAGATACCAACTTTTGAAAGATACGATTTTAAGTTTCACAAAAAACTAATATAGAGTGCTTTGAAACAAAAACTTATTTATTAGTTATTGACAGTTTCACATTTGGGTAGTGTTTGTAATTGTTAGTCTTAAAAATTTAGTCCAAAATGCAGTTCAGCAACTTAAAAATCAACAAGACTTTGCTGCAGTTTATAACTCAGTGGTTTTACGTTGCCAGGCTTGCATCGCAGCTGGCGGTGGACTTTTCGAACATACTTTGTAAGTTAAGGTATTTGTGCTTCTTTGTGTTACAGTTACAAGGTTTTTAAATAAAGTTTTCATATTGCCTACTATTATTTTTGTGTGAAACTTGAGACCAGGTCTTTTAAAAGTTTGAACCTCGATATCTCGAAAACAAAGACCGCATTATTTCCTTTTTCTTAGAATCAAACTGTGAACACATATTTTCATTTTTCGCCTCGTGGTATAAATCACCCTGTATATAACTCAGAAGTTACCTAACTACGTGCTTGCCTGTGGTGTGTATGTGTATCGATTGATATGCATTCTAATGGGTGAACCATTGTGAATGCGTATCTATGGAGTTGATCAGTGGTAGCAGTTTCTTTATTTGTAGACTAGACAATCTTATTGTAAGTAAGAACAAGCTGCTAGTCTTATAATATAAAATGAGGAATTATGTGACCGGCTTCTAGATCGATAATTTTATCCCCTATTTTTTTCACTCTTTAGAATTTTATTATAATTCCAAAGATTTTAATTTGGGCCGAGCCAAAAGAATGTTGGTGGTACACTTTTTTTTCAAATAAAACTTTAGCATATCATTTTACACAAATTTGTATCAACAAGTTTTTGTACGATACGTAATTACTGAGGTATGGTATGGTATTCATATAAACAAATATGAATCAGGCTATGAATTACTTTCTACAACTTTTATTTAAACTTTTTTTTTGAAACGTATGTAGAATTCTGTAAGACATTGCTCGTTTTGAAAGATTTTTAAAGAATTCCGTTTAAAGTTCCTGTGTAAACTCATTATTTAAATAATAATAAAAATAGTGGTAAGAAAATACGACCATTTATGTAAATAATAAAAATTGGAAATGATAACCATTCATTGGCTTCATTATTTTCTCACTGCAAATATCCCTTTTTGTGAACAACACCTATGAGTTATTGGAATTAATGCTTTGTCAGTATGCTTATCAAATATGGGTTACCAAATTTTAAAAGTAACCCTTTTTTTTTTGATATTTAAATTCTATTTAAAAATTTTTTTTGATTCAAAATACCGTGTGAATCTCACGTCCAGGTGCGCCTTTGAGATTGCAGACCGCAGTGTTCCGTTTCGTTTCGGCCTACAATTCATACTCGGACTAGCACGCCGCTTTCGAAAATAATATTTGAAGAAAAATATCCCTTTTGTAACAATCCATCTATTTGCTCTTCACCATCTTGCTAGTTCACTAATAACGACTAAATAGTCGTTTCCAGAACAAACATATTTAGGCTGGAATTGAAATTTGAGTTATTGTTTTGCATTGTTTCCTTCTTTTACATCTCTTGATGATAAATTCTTATAAAATCCACTTTATGGAATTGTTCGAGATTAAAATCGTTCTCTTTGTCCTTGGCTTCCTTTTTCGTTATTTGCAAGTTTGTGCTCCAGTAGGCATCTCAAATACGGAGCATTGTCATTTGTCAAGATTTATTGTTAACCCGTAGAATACAATCAATTATTTTACCAATTTCCCAAGATATCGAAACTTTTTTTATTATAGAAAGTACTCTAAGAGAGGTTAGTCGATCGAACAGCCCTCTTCTTTGAAGTCTTTACAGATTACCAATTGTCGTAAATACAGACAAGAAAACAATAATTCTATATATTATTTTACTGATGACATTTTTTTTTTGTTTATAGCCTTGCAAACCTCATCTTCATCTAGCCGCACATGGTTAGCTTCCTTTCCTCACATTAGAGAACTGAATCACATGATTTGGAAAACTCGGTTGTCTAACGTTGGTTCTCATTTCATTAAAATAATTTATTCTTCTTCGAGGAGAGACATAAAAAAAAATAACTAAATAGTGGTGCCATTACACGAAGAAGAGTCAGTTATTTTAGTACAAGTTACCGGAGAAAATAATTGTTTATCGCCATACTCCATACTTCATATTTACACCAATGATCAACCAAACGAATGTTTTAATTTTAAGGAGGCAGAAAGACATTATGCGTCATTTAACCTTATAACATTTTCTTTAAAAACACATTGTTTGACTAAAACATAAATTAACAACATTAACTATCAAAGTGTTATGAATAATGGGAATCTTCAGAGTTCAGTCCCTGCTACAGACATTCAGTTTTTTGATCTAAAATTGGAAAACTCTCTGTATTTGTTGCATTCATCCGCCAGCAATGCAGCCAATTTTACACTTTTCGCTTTAAAGTTTATTACAATATTCTAAATATCTTATACAGTTGGAAAGAACAGATCGAAAGCCTAAAATAAGAAGAAGAAGAAGGGGGTTGTTTCTTCTTTTTTTTTGTTGTTTTTACTGTATATTCTGGAGGTTAAGAAAATATCGAATCTTTTTGTTAATGTGATTAGACAAATAAATTGAAATTGAATAAAAAAATTTAGGAGGTGATTCCTCATCGAAAATTATTTTTTTCCTAAACTCACCCCCTGCTAAATTATATCACGGACGAAAAAACATGGGGCCTCCTCCACTTATGCAAAAAATTGCAACCTTGGGTTTGTTCGAACCCATAGCACTAATTTTTAAAATTGTAATAATTTGTATTAATATGTTAGATGCCAGCTGTAAACTTTTCAACATTGCGATAATAGTAAGTGCGTTTTAACGCAATATATCAAATTCTTGACAACCGAATACTGGACGTTACTGAGCCCATTACACTCTACTATACAGGGTGTTAATTAAGTACTTGTACAAACTTTAAGGGGTGAATCTTTGACTAATTTTAAGATAAAAAGTTCATATGAATATGGGTCCGCAACGGCTTGGTTTCTGAGATACAGGGCGTCCAAAAAAAGTATTTTAGTTGGTTGTTTGCTTATAGTTTTGTTAAGTAACATAGAAATTTGACGAAATTCGGGATACTGGGTATATTGATGACGAGAAACTCAAATAATAATTTAATTTTTGTTTAATGTTAGAGGGCGCCACATACTCATAAATATATGATTGAATCGTTTACGTTTCAACTAATTGAGTCGGAAATGATCATTTGATCATTTTTGAAAAATAAGCGAAAACAGTACTTCTTTAACGCCATGTGCGTGATACATTTTTCAAAAACTCGGAAATGATCCAGCCTTAAAAATTCCAACGCAGATTTAACTTCAAACTCGTTTTTATCCAAACCGGCTGCTTTTAGCGACAAGTACTAATAGTACCTTTTGTATGTAAAATTGAATGGAGAATAGGTCTGCCTAGTCAAAAATGACATACAATGCGACACGACAAAGTTATGGTTAATTAAATTAAGGAACACCACTAGATGTGGCGCCCTCTAACATTAAACAAAAAATTAAGTTAATATTTTAGTTTCACGTCATCATACCCAGTATCCCAAATTTCGTCCAATTTCCATGTTACTTAACAAAAATATAAGCAATATGTATCTCAGAAACCAAGCCGTGGCGATCCATGTTCATATGAACGTTTTATCTTAAAATTAGTCAAACATTCACCCCTTAAAGTTTGTACAAGCCTGTATATGAGAAACTGACTTTTTCCACGATTTTTCACTGTTTTGACATAGGAAATTTCAGTCAAAATTGTTCATATTTTTATTAATTAAGAATATGATTGGTGCCCTGCGATAAGATTATAAATTTCCTCAAACTGTGTTTATCTGGTATTTTATTGTGGTCATATTATACTTTCTTCGGTTTTATAAATATTTGCAAGAAACGTAGACCTTAAGATTTCGTACCTATACGTATCAGTTTTTCAATTTTAATTATTGATGACAACAACACCTGTTATACAGTGCGAGTTTCTAACTTGGAATAAATTCAGTAAAGAAAAGACAGTTTTTTTTTCGGAAATATGCTCAGACACGTCGATTAGTATTTTAAATTGCGCTTTTTTCATGTAGAAAAATTTTTATACAGTGTGTCCCAAATTTGAGATATGACGTCACCGACTTTTTTTTTTAATGGTAGCCCTAATTTTTTTATGGCTATTCTTAAAGTGTACATCGAGTTACACATGCGTACCTAATTTCAAGTTTTTATTCCTTGTCATTTAAAAGATATTTAACAAAAACATTAACTAATTCGAAAAATGAAGAAATCTGATTCAACTCAATAATTTTACTTCAATAAATGCTCAAAATGTTGTCCATGTACTAACTGACAATACCCTAAACGGAAATGAAACTCGTTTTGAACATTTCTAATTACTTCAGCGGAAATTAGCCTACACTCCTGTCTTATTCGTTCTTTCAACTCCTCAATATTTTCCGGTTTGGTCCTAAAAAACTTTGCCTTTCAAGTACCCCCCATAAGAAATAGTCCATAAGTGTTAAATCAGGAGACCTGGGTGGCCATTCAAAGGGCCCTCTTCTACCAATCCATCTGCCTGGAAATGCATCATCCAGATACTCACGGACAGCTCTAGCAAAATGATGATGTTTCTATTCGGGACATCAGCTTCAACCGGATCAGGGAATTGAGTAGCCAAAATCGGAGCTAGTTCTTCTTCCAAGAATTCTAAATATCTTGCTCCATTGAGATTTTCTTGGAAGAAAAATGGTCCTATTACTCGATCACCAATAATCCCTGCCCAAACATTGACTTTTTCTGGATGTTGAGTATGGCCTTCCCTCATCCAGTGTGGATTATTGTCTGCCCAATAACGACAATTTGACGATTTACCTCCCATTTAACATAAACGTTGATTCGTCAGAAAACAGGACGTTTTCTATGTTTAGAACATTTCTGTCTAGTAGGTCCATCATTTGTTCGCAAAACTGGAGTCTTCTATCCGGATCATCTTCGGTGAGTTCCTGGAGGATTGTCAATTTATAGGGATGAAATTTTTGCGCTTTAAGAGTTTTTACCACTGAAGACTGGCTAATTTCGAGTTCCCTAGCTATCTGCCTAGTGGAGACATGAGGATTTTCTTGAACAGAGAGAAGTACATTAATTTTTTCCTCTTCATTTAGCGCACTCTGACGATGATTATTTGTTTTTCTTAAATGCCCGTTTTCCCTAAACTGTTTTTCAATCTTGCTTACGGTACTTTGCGATATGGGTGGTAAATCAGGATACTTCTCTCTGAATAAATGAATAACTTCAATTTGTGTTCTAGTCCTATCTCCGTAGCCAATCATCATTAAAATTTCAATTTTGTGGGTTTCAGTTAAGTACGGCATTTTCGTGTATTTTTCAAAAACGGTGTTTCTCACAAAACCACAAACTAATAGGGTTCTCGCTCAACAACTCGAATACGATGCAGCTCTTCTTACTTGTTTTATTAACTTACTTGTTATCTTGTTTTTATAACATTTTGATAAGACGTCAACCCGATTTGACAAACAACGAATACCTTTTGACGTGCCATTTTTAAATTTCATTTTTCGAATTAGTTAATGTTTTTGTTAAATATCTTTTAAATGACAAGGAATAAAAACTTGAAATTAGGTACGCATGTGTAACTCGATGTACACTTTAAGAATAGCCATAAAAAAATTAGGGCTACCATTAAAAAAAAGACGGTGACGTCATATCTCAAATTTGGGACACACTGTATAAAATTTTTCTACATGAAAAAAGCGCAATTTAAAATACTAATCGACGTGTCTGAGCATATTTCCGAAAAAAAAACTGTCTTTTCTTTACTGAATTTATTCCAAGTTAGAAACTCGCACTGTATAGAAAATCTACACTGTGCAGTGTATCTACACTGTGCAATGTAGGTATATACAAGGTATCCAAAAGTACGATGACCAGTAATTGTAAAAACACCGCTAATTTGTCTAATAAAAATATATCAAAAAATGCTACCTAAGGGAGCTACGACCGCTTTTGTACTTGAATTTTGAAGTGATGAGTTTAGATCTAAAGAAGAACGCCGATCGCCCACAAATTTTTTGTAAATAGTGGATTTGAGTGACGTAAACGAAGACGAGTTGTTTTTTTACAATTTAAGAAAAAGAAAATGAAATATTGACTTAGAAAAAAGTTACGAATATGATTAGATTTTCATGTTTGTCAAAATTTGAAAAAAATGCACTGTCATAAATTCATCTTTAGGGGACTGTAGTTCCGTTGGAAAGCATTTTTCAACATTTGTGTATTAAATAAATTAGTGTTACTTTTCTATACATTCTACTGATTTAGTTTAACCACCTAATTTCGAGACACCCTGTGTAGTATGTGAAATTTTAATTTTCCACGTTCCTCTACGAACTTTATACATTAAAAATATAATTATGTACCTAATGCAATTTACTAACTTTTAACTGTAGTTGGATAATTCCCCATAAAATGATAAGGGTAGGACCTTATCGTGAACCAAGAACAATAACCAGAAAACCGTTTACATAAAATGAAAAAAGTATATGTAATTGATAGATGCTGTAATATCTAATTTTTTCTAGAGTATATAATAATATAATATTTTTTCTACTTTTCAGACAGGTACAACAGCTCTGTTCTTTGCCGCCCAAGGAGGATTTTTGGATATTGTACAGATATTATTAGAAAATAATGCTCCACTTAATTCATCGAGCGTGGTAAGTCTTTAGTATCACTTCCTACTTTTTTAATTAGAACTATCTAATACGTCAAAGTCTACAAAAATACGTTTATAAATAGCCCAATAATTGGACTTTTAAATAAGAATGTTTATGATTTGTAAGCTATGTTGGTATTTCGTTAACAAGACTATAAATTAAAATTTTAATCAGGTATTTGGAAAGATTTTGGTTTAGTTTCTGTTTCCTTCGTTTTTAAAATTAGAAACGAATCAACAATTTTCAATTATAAGAACTGTTGATGATGACCTTATTTTCTTTATGCGCTTGACCCTGATCTTTCTGTCTTGTACTTTCCAATACGATAGTAATTCCTGGATCTGGTGATCTTTACATTTTAAATTTTCTCGTCAATAAAACTAATTACCGTCAAAGTTTGATGATAATATACTAGTTTTCAACAAAATTAATTAATTTTTACTTTCGAAGAAGATTGACAATCGCTGCAACAACATTAACTGAAAAACAAATTGAAACCATAAATTTTAAATTAAAATAAACAATGTACAGCTTACAAAATCATTCACATTTTGTGTATGTATTCGTAATAAAATACCTTGTAATGTCCATTTTTTATTTGGAACGTTATTCTTCAATGATAGTTATGCCAAGGTAGACTAATGTGGTATATTTTGTACATAGTATTCCACAAGATTAATAAAAAATTTCATGACACTATGTCGTTTAATATTCGGCTAGTTATTTGCCCTCCGAAATGCGGCAGTCTACTCTAAGGGCATATAATTATTCTCTGCGCCAATCTCTTGGCTTTATCTGCAATTTGTGTGCTTTTAGAGTATACAATCGGCATTCGGTGTCGCCACTTAATGGAACATTGCCGTGTACGAATTTACTAATTGAAAATTATAGAAATCTGTAGATAGTCATCTGTCGACATGAATTTTTTAACGCTGCGATAAAAGTTATTCGCATTTACATGTTGTAATACAGGGTTTCTATAAATGATTGTCACAATCAAGTGAATAAAATTAACGACGAAGAACACAGTTACAACTAGTGATTAAGGTTACACTGTACGGCTCTTGGAATATTTATTTATAGTTTAATTTTTTTCAAATTTGGAGTATACTTTTTAATGTGCATCTAAACGTCAGGTTAAAAAATTTTTTTTGAACTTGCGGATTTTTAAATATTTGAGAAAAACTGCGAAAAATTGTTTATTTTATTTTTTTGTGAAAAACTACATAAAAATCTTTAAAAAAATTCAGTTGACGGTAAACACATTTTTTGATGTTCATTACTTTTTTTAGTCAAAGTGAACTTTTCATGAGAAAGGTTAATATTTTAACTTTGTTGGTACATTAGGATTATAAAAGAAATAAAATTCCTCGAATTTACATTATTGGACAATTAACAATAACCAGTTTAAAATATTTCCAAAATTGTAAATTTTATATGTCGTCAGAGAAGCGGCGTGACCTGTTGCCGACAACTAAGTGTAAACGTTAATTTCAATATAGTTAAAACCTATTTTTCATAATAATTATCTAGTAAAACAAAATTTTATCACACCATGTCGTCGAGAAGTGGCGAAAAAAAATTTTTATAAATATTAAAAAAAAATTTAATTTTAAATCAATAAAAAAAAAAACAATTATTCTTTTCAATTTACCTTAATGAACAATTAAATAAAATTAACATAAATTAATTGACCAGTTTAAACGACAAATTTGCATTTTTAATTGTGTCCCAAAATTATTGTTTTGTTGTTGTTATAGTTTCTCTGAATCTTTCTTCCAGGTGAACTTCATTATAATCTCTTTGCTTCGTTACGTTTTCTGACATAGATCATTCTATTTTTCAGTGTTTTATTTTGCGTGTATTTTTGCCAGGCTTTTTTCTTTTCACAATTTCGTTCTACCACTTTGTTCGCTCCATATTAGCATTTTTCCTCACCATTTTTATACCACATGTTTCTTCTGCTTCACGCCTTTTCCAGTGTCTGTAGATTTTGTTCTTGTGTTTTTTCTTCTTGCTTTTCTAATTTCTTTGTGACGGAATTTTTGTATTGTATTTGTCTTATGTATGGGTTGTTTAAAGATTCTAATTTTATTCTAGTGTTTTTTTGTTTTCCTTCTGTGATTTTAAATATTTGTGTCAGTAGTTTGTGTTTGGTGATGAGTTTCCCTCCTGTAATTACTTTAATGTCTTGGGGACGGAATAGGTTAAACTTTTGGTGAATATTATTATACTTCTGTGCCTTAGTTCATCTACTTCGTATGTTATTTTATGGATATTTTTGTGTGGCAACCATGTGTTTCCTATGAACATCTCTTTTAGTATATAGCTGTCTAGCATCATATCCCCATTGTCATTTATCTTTCCCTAAATTCCATGTGATCCCATCATTCCTAATTCATGTTGTTTGTGTATATGGACATTTCAGTTTCCCATTATTATTATATGTCGATTCTTGTTTTGTAATTTTTCTATTGCTCCTTGTTCTTCTTCAGAAAACATATATGTTTTTCTGGCTTGTTTCATTATCGATGGGTGCATAAATTTGTATGAATCCTAATTTTATCTTCTGATTGAATTCCAGAATGATTTTTGTTTTTTTTTGTTTTAGCGACTTTAAATGTTTAAAATTATACAAACAATTTCAAAAAAATTTAATATAACCCGTTTACGGTTAAACTACTTCTCCTAAAGCGTTAACGGTTGGGGTCCAATATATTTATTGTTTGGTGAAGATTGCTTACTAATACAATAAACAACTCATAATTTAACGGATGAAGCTATTATGGCTAACGAATCTGAAGGACATCTGAAGTTCAGCAATATTTGGTATTCTCTGTCCTGATTATCTGTTTTTCCATTATTTTTTTTGCTATTTCTTTAACCTACTATTTTTTTCGTCATTGTGTTGACTGGCGCTTGGACAGATCCATTATATGTCGTCTCATGCAATGGCTGTGCTGTTATATTTTATGTTCTTATTTATCTTCTATAATGTTTACACACTTAATCAATATTATTAAATATGAATACTAAGGTGGGTAAGAGTTGGCATGTTTAGTGGTTTTCCTAAACCTTGAAGCAAATACTTTGCCAAGACGAACCAATGCACAATTGCACACGGTTTCGTCACCACACTGTACAGGTTTCTACTGATCTTCTGGGACACCATACATAACAGTTACATCACAATACAATATTTAAAATGTACCATACGAATAAATAAAATACAATATACTGTAAGGTTCATAAACAGTTGACTGTGGCTAAGTAAGCAGATGACACCAAGAAAGTCACTGACAAATTCAATAATGGTTATTATCTTCTAAATTGTTAGAATGAGACGATATACGATATATTATATGAATAAAAATGTAGATAATTAAATTATGCATTTTATAGTGAAATAAAAACAAATATACCTTACCATTTCCAAAATAAACTTACTCTTGTTTAAAAAAAAATAGAAATTCTCCACTTAATTTTAATTACGATAAAATAATTTAATTTGAATTATAAAGCTTTTGTATATAAATTTTTGTTAATTAATTTTTAAAAAATTTTAATTTTAGTGCATGTGTATCGGAAGATGGTAAATTTTTAAAAGGTGATGTTATTCTTTACGACCTAAATTTTATAGGATAAGCCCTGGGCACGCTATATACTAAGTATATTTCATGTGAAAGATACCAGAATACTAGATACCAAAAATATTGAACCAAATCGTTCATGATTGCCTTTGAGCTTGTGCAAATATTAAAAACTTTCTTTCTTCCACTTATTTTACTAATTTTTACCATGCAAAAACGTCCCATAGATACAAGCAGTAGATTCTCTACGTGTTAGTGTTTCCTTCAGTCACCGATAGATGGCGTTATGCGTTGGCTTTCCGGTTTCGTCATTGATTGAATATCGCGATTATACTGTCGTGATGGATATTGATTCAGAATTGATTATATTTCATCAAAGATGGCTGCACGCTGTAATACCGGAAATAATGTTACCACACGGCGGAACAACGCAATCATTTTTAATAATATTTTTAACATATTATTTGTATAAATATTACTAGAATATACTATTCAGTTTGTTTGAATTCATGTTTAATTTTAAATTGAGCGTTAGGTGTGAAAATAACAGGAAACTAAAATATTATAATAATGTAACACCTATCGCCACCTATCGGCAACTTCAGGAAGTTCATGTGCAAATATAGAATCATCTGGGCTTTATACATTCCGGGGGAGATGATGTATTTCTGGTGATACACACGATTTTGGGCAGACAAATGGTAAAATTTGTTGAAACAACTATATGCCAAAACATTTTCTGTTGGTAATGCCATTTGGCAGCTGTCAACACAGTGTCATTTTGGCATATATTCAAATGCGTTTTTTTCAATGTTTGCGTTTAAAAGGCCTATAAAATCGTTCAAAATAACATGTAAGAGAGTTATTTACATATTCCAGTATGAGGATTGTACCTACTGAATAAAATGTGATATTGTTATTATCAATATTTAGTAACTATTTTGTCGGCTGAGGCCAAGAAAAGAGATGTTTCTGGCCGCTTTCGAGTGATGCAAAATCAATGATTATGGACGGAGGACCGAAAACAAATTTTTAAGTACTAATAACTTCCATAAATGCAAAACGTATAGTTCATTAACCCCTATCTTATGTAGATTAAGTTAGTTTACGTTTTTATTAGAACATTTCATAATTCATGAAGTTAAATACTTGATTTCTTCTTAATTTATTAAATAATTTCTAAAAAAAAGTCGTGATAGTCGTTTAAGTATTTAACTTATATTGTCACCAATTGTATTTCTACCCACATTTGACATGAACATTTTCGCCGTGTTCTATTTACACAATAATGGTTTATTTATAGGATGGCGGAAGTCCACTCTTCGTTGCATGTCAATGCGGACATATGGACGTTGTCAAGGAGTTAGTTGAAAAAGGAGCAAAAGTCAATATGCACATGAAGGTAATGTAACTAGAATTAAAAGATTTATAGAAAATGTAGGTTTGTACACATAATATCGGAAGTAGAGCGCATCTATATTCAAACTATATACAAATCAATACAATTCGAAAGTCGGATGTAATTAGTGTTACAATCGTTTTGACATTATTTTACCGTTAAACGATTTTTCATTGCTGCATAATCTAGATTGTACTTATTATTATAGGACATAGGCGAGATGAAAATGATCGTGGTTTACCTACAAGTTTTTTATAATTTAAATAAATAATAATTATACCACCAATTTACTCAACTGCGGTTAGAAAAACAATAAATATGAACTGGTAGCACTTCCGCTTTATATTCTGTATTAACTTTCTCGGCGTCAAAATTTTATGTGTCCATGAATCCTCAGTTTTGTTTTACAGGTACAATAAACTGTGAAATAATTTATATTGGATACCTACATATAATCATTTCTTTTTTCGTAATTTTTTTAACAATTGTTTGTGTATTTACGTAGCTGCATTTCAAAACTTTATACCTCGATGGCTATTACAATATTTATTGTCGTCTATTTTTAGTTGTTATAAGAATTTTCAAATGAAAAAGAAAATAAAAATATCTTGGTAGAGGTAGAGTAAATAAAAGAAATCAATAAGATGAGATTGCCGAGTTTCACCCTTCATTATGAAGGCTTTATCAAGGTTATCACATAATGGAGTTGATCGTCAATAATTTAGTAAAATTCAATATATTGATGGTAGAGTCAATTAATTAAAATGGAAAAATCATATCAATTTAAATTATTTTAAGAAACACACACACGCCGATTACTACAATCACTCAGAATGAAAGGTGAAACGTCGGCAATTTGAACCCATTGTGTTGTTTTTTATATGATCACATTTAATTATTAAGACATTTTTGGAGGAAAACTCACTTGAAGAAAATAAAAAGGCGTAATGAAAATAAAATCCAGTTATAAAAATTATTTGAATGATTTGAAAAACTCCTGCAATAACCTAACTGTGTTTTGTAATGTAATTGTGAACATTAATGTCACTGATAATGTAGTAAACCGTAACAATTGTGCGTGAAACACTATACTGTCACACGCGAGTTCGGTGGAAAGAACCATCAAGTAAAGAAGCACGGCCCAAATGAAAGCAAGTATCGTAATATATAAACGGAATCCAGAGCTGTGTTACCAACTTCCGAATAGAATATTACGATAAAATTTGGCAAAAAGTTGAAGCGGCTATTGAAATTGAGAAAAATTCAAAATGGCGGATGCAATGTATCGATTTTTTGGATCTGTAGGGTAAATTTAAAAAATCAATTTGGCACGTGGAGTGTGTCCCGGAATCATTTTTATTAGCTAAATTTATTCCAGAAAGTTCAAATTAACTGAAAAGCAAAATAACCATAAAGGAAAAAAGGCTAAGGTTTATCAGAAAAAAATCCTGTTTGATACTTATGGTGGAATGCCAGCTGTATACTTTGAGTTGAAAACACAAAATATTAACATTTTTCAATCGATGGTATAAAGGTGGCAGCATCTCCTAATCACCTCAAGCTTCTGTCTTGTGAAGCTTGTTCGAGCGCACAACTCGCAGTATCCACACAACTTAAATTATGACATTTTCTAAAGATAGTTTCAAAAATGTTTAAACCAGCAGGAAAAACTAAGGAAGTGAGGTATACAGGAAAATTGCATTTAAATGAATTTATCGAAAACAGAAAGAATAGTCCGCAAGCTAGAAACAGATTTTCATGACCAAGTTCCCCTTGAATGAAAACTTGTAAAATGTTGTGTCAGAAACCTTGTGAACGTCAGCTGCTGTTGCATGGTGTGTTGATCAGTAGTATCCTCCCACGAACGTAGTAAAAAATATTTTTAATCACTTCCTCCTGGTTAAAAATTTATCAAATTATACATATATATCTTTAGTGATTTCTCATTAATTGAAAATTTATCTGGTACTAATAGTGGATATGCTATTTTGAATAAATAAAACCGTGAGCTGGCTCTATTGCTGGAAAGATTGCCACTTGATGTGCTGAAGGTACTATTGCTCGACTTGCACACGGAACCGCAGCTGACGTTCACGAGGCTTCATGATATAACTCCCTAAAGCATTTTGCAAGTTTTAGTTGCAATAATTAAAACGTCAAGAAAAAAACAAAAAACAATAAACCATTTGCTTCGTTAAAAAAAGCCTGTGGATTATAAATTTTGCGACACCTGGTGTCGACTCGTGTTAACGATTACGTACGTAAATGCAATGCATTAAATTACACTCTGGTAATGCATTATTCAAGTAGCATTTATAATTTCAGTTGAGTGACGTGTTTATTGGCTATGTTCGAATAAATAGTCGATTTTTACCCGACTATATGAAAGTTAATATTAAAGTAGCTATTTTTAACATTCAATATCTCTGAATCTGGAAATCTGACCTGGTAATTTTTTTCACATTTATACAGGGTGTCCAGGAACTCTTCTGCCAAACGTAAACTACAGGTACTAGAGGTTATTTTATGTCTATTTAACTCAAATTACCTAATCCGAAAATGCTTCCTAAGTGAGCTACTGCCCTTTGAAAAAGACATCGTTATATGAGTTTCCTTTAAATCATTCAAAATGCAGTTACTTAAAAATTTCAAGCTTTTGTATAATCAATAAACGATTGCAAACCCGTCATTCGCTGTAATCAATTTTGTTTACAACCACTACAAGCATATCCGTAGGGGGAGACTTACGCGCATTTTTATTTAAAATGTTTTAATTTGTTACTTTTTTTATCTGACACCAACTTTGAGAAATTCAAGATAATTTTCATAAAAAATGTCCTCTTCTTTGAAATCGATATCACGAACCTTTTTTTGAGAAAAATAAATTTAAACTTTTTGTGTTTCTAACATAACATAACATGTTGTATTATAAAATGGTTTCTTCAATATCAAGTTGGCTTTGAAAAATCAACAAAATCTACAAATACTGATAATAAAAGTCGTAAGTATTAAGTTGTTTACATTCTTTCTGAAATTTTAAAATAATTTTATTTCGTGAGGGGATAAAACTACAATTAACATTGAAATAATCAGCAAAAATAAAGCTAATAAACAACATAAATAAGATAATTAATTTTGCAACAGATGCTCTACATGACACGGCCATTTGTCTCATACATAAATCGATTATTTTCTCTAAATACCGTCTAATTTTAACGGCATTTTTGAATGATTTAAAGAAAACTCATATAACGATGTCTTCTTCAAAGAGCTTAAGAAGCATTTTTGGATTAAGGTAATCTGAATTAAATCGACATAAAATACCCTCTACTACCTGTAGTTTTTGGAGTTTCTCTATGTGTGTACAAAAACTCAAAAAATATGCCTAAAAATTTGTATAGGTTTCAAACGACAAGTAGGAAGTTCTACCTGAAATGTTAGTTTGTTTATATCACTCCAAACAAAACAATTGTTCACTTTTGTGCTTTTTCCTACATACTTCTACTTGTAGTTTCTAGCCAATTTTAAATTTTGTATCATGGACTTAACCATTTTATTGTTGCATCGCTATGAAAAGTATGTATGTCCCTTCCGTCTCCTAAAACTTGGTACCCAATGTTATTGTCTTTTCTCTGGTTAATGATGAGCATGTATTGAGCAGAAGCAGATTCTTGACATTCACTGCAGAATCAGTAAATAATCCATCAATGTGAATTCCAACATCTTGGATATATCTACACATTCCTAATGCTTTGGTTCTTTTTGTGTAAAATTTCAGAAAAGATTGTGACCAGTACTGAGGTACGGAACTAAATCAAATTGACTTTGTTTTCCGATTCCAGTTCATTCAGATTGTTATGACATTCAAGTGGGGCTTTCAATGTAAATTGGTGTTTTGTAAGATTTAAGTAGTACATCCTAAAGGGCAATAAGGGAGGTGAAAAAAGAATAATGAAGGCTAAAGTATAGGCTCTATTTGCTTCCGTTTACCACATATTCCATTCCTGCTGCTGAGGTTCTCATTTTCATCATTTGCATACATGCGTATAGATGGCCCAATTGTGGCCTAGGGGACACCATACTTCTGTCTGGAAGCACATAGTCCTTTTTTTGTTTTTTTATGTAGATATCTTGCCGAGTGAATCTTTTAGCCTTTCTTTTCTGGCCCAATTAAAGTTCAGGTCCAATACATGCTGCATATATTTTCCAGTAGTTCATCAATTATTAGGAACACAATTAATGCGACAAACTCCTCTTGTGGACTCCCTTTACAATGTATTTCTACAATCTTGCCAATCCAAAATCAGATTATTTTGTAGTATAACTATGAGCTGGATATTTGTTACTTTCTTTATCTTGTTAGGAAAATATTTTCTACGCCTACTACCATTTACAATCGACTTTATCATACAAATGTATCATTTTGCATTATACCTTTGTTCTCATTGTTGAAAACGAAATGCAAAATAGAAAGTACAATACTTGTAAGTGTAGAAAAAGCATTGTACATAATTCGAGCAGCAAACATTTTTCATTCTTCTCCTTCTTAGCAGTCGTGCACACGCTTCTCGCTCGAACTAAAATGCGCTTTACAGCTTTTATTATGTAAAACATTCTTCATGGCTTTTAGAAGAAGAAGTTGTAGAACCAGGGAGTATCTCCAAAATTATAAGTTTATAAAGGTCCGAGAGGGAGGAGAATAAATACATAATATAGACAGAGTAAAGGAAAAAAAAAAGAGTTGGACAAAGAGGAAAAAAAAAAAAACAAAAAAACAGCATATATATATATATAAAAAAGGAAAAATGATGAAAAGACAAAACAAACCCAACTGATACAAAACAAACCAAGTGGGTTGTTTGTGTGTTTATAATTAAATATATTTTAACATAACTATATATATATATATATATATATATATATATATATATTATTGTTATTTTTAATCCATATGTGAGTTTCATCAATAGTAATAAGACACAACTTATTGTTATGAGTGATAAAGCACGCATAGGGGGAAACCGCGTGACAACATATGAGTTTGTTTTTATTACCTCACTAGAAGGGGCGAGAAGAGCAAATGCAAGTTGTAGAACGTTTTGCTCGTTGTTTTTTAATATTTGAAAGCAATATACAAAACAATTTTATATATTCGTTTTTTTCACTTAAGTTGTTTTCTCCGTAATGAAATTAAATTTAGTATTTAAGAATATAAGCATAATCAATGATATAAACAAGTTATACTTTCTTCCGTTAACAAACCTTGAACAATTTGTACAAATATTTTGTTGCATTTACATTTACGTTATTCAAGTAATTTCACTGTAATTTCATTTTAAGAAGTTAATTAAACTTTGTGCAGTGATTCAGATTTTGATGAATTGAACATCTTTGTATTTTTACATCCACAGAGGTCAGCGTTCTTAAACAACAAAGAGATGCAATCTTAAAATAGTCCCTGGAAATTGTTTTTATTATTTTATAGCCCATCATCAAAGAACCACCAGGTGTTGTTAATTTATAAATAATTGAAATAACATTTCAAACGTGCGCAAAAATACATTGCTTTATCACTTAAATAGATTGTGGCTCCGTTTATATCATTAACTTTAATTAAGGATTTGGCGTTGATGATCAATCATTGTACAGTTAACAGTTATAAACAACTGCATTTGATTCATGTGTTCCTATTACAACTTCCATTTTTAAATGAGTTCATTTTCGCGCGAGTGATTTTAATTAGATATTTTATATGCGTTGTATGCCTTATTACCATTCAAATTTGAAAAAATAACACTCATGGGTAAAAGATGAAAGTGTTACATGACATTAGTTTTCAGATCAGCTGTTTATTTTATCTGAGTTTAGTACATAACTTAACAATAACATCAGTTTCCGTTTCTTAAAACATTGTTTTTTTAAACAAATCTCAAACTTTGTTTTTACGTACGCTCGCCGACAAAACTAAATCCCATGGATTGAGGCGTTTAAAATTTTCGTTTTTAGATATCGTTCCCAGGTTGAAGCTTATGCTAATCGTAAGCACGGGTGTAGTACATTGACTAATAGCTAAACAATTGAAAATAATTACATTTTTCCTTTCTTGACATTTAACTGAATGACTGTTTAGAAGTAAATATTAATACAACCACAAACAAGAATTATATGAAAATGTGGGTGTTGAATAATACAAACTGTGTTTTACTTTATGAGAATGTCCAAACTTTATGCTTTTTTTACAAAACATGCCTTGAGACTGGGCTTTGTTATTGTCACCGAGCGTACAATAAATACTTGCCTAAACGTTCAAAGTCGATTTATTGCGGTTAGATCACTTGTTTACATTTTACACAAGTTATTTAACTATCATCCATTTTCTAAATGCAATTTGCAACGCTACTTTCCGAAATACACGAGTTCTTTGACTTTATCACAACAACAAAAATTGTAATTTTGGAGTTATTTCCAATAAACTGAGCTCGGTAGTTCAACTGAGTAATGATTTGGAAATTCTTATATACTTTTACTAGTTTCAAACTGCACATTCTTTCTACAGTGTCTACTTAAAATGCAAAACTTATTATCGGTTTTGGCAAAAATTCTGCATGGTTCAAAACGTAAAATGCATCGATCAGATATCAATTTTTTAAGTCATGTCAAAAATTTGAATTTTGCACATGAGTAAAGAACAATTATTTATTACAATACAGAAGAATGTTATAATCAAAAGTTGTTTTAAATTAAAAGTTATATGAAAATATGAAAGTGCAGCTATCTAGCATGAAAATTCAGGTTTGGTGATTATTTACGTTTTACATTATAAATTTTTTCAGTTTTAAATACTGAATGTATCCCTCTTATCTGTTAATGTTTCCATTTGTTAATGTTTCTGAACAATCTTGCAATTAAAATACGTAATGAATGCATAATAATACGTAAATAATCACCAAACCTGAATTTTCATGCTAAATCGCTGTAATGTCATATAATTTTAATTCAAACAAATTTTTTTTATAACATTTTTTTTATATTGTAAAAAATAATGGTACTTTACTCATATGGTTCCAACAAATAGACACAGTATAGCAAATTTTAATAATTTTTTTTCGATAAGATGAATGAGTGGCAACTGACTGGAGACAACAAATGAAAATATTTGGTGGTTATTAATTTTATTTGGAGCTAAAATAGAAGAGCCACAGTAAGGCATTGTAATAAATATAAGTTATTTTCTCCGGTTTAGGTGCATTAGAATAAAACCATTCAATATAGGAGGATAACACTAAAACCACAGCAGATGGTATCTACGAGCCCAAAAAATAAACCGCTAAAATTGTTTAGTTATTTCAAACCATTATATTATGTCAATATCTTTAATCAATTAGTTATACCGATCTAAATCAACATGAAAGTTAATTACAGAACGTAACGCTTTAATGAGACATGTATTAACTGAAACATGAGTGTTAATTATTGATCATAAAATAAACTACTGAATACTAAAAATACACGAAACCTTCCATAGAGTTCCTAAAAAAATGTTGCTATTACATCGTGAACGGCAAATACATTTAAATACCAAATCCTCGTATTTGATTGAGTGGCATTTTCTATTTATGGTTTTAAGAGTTTTTTTCTGAATGGGTCAATGGGTGAGTACTTATTTTTAGAACCATCCAGTTAAATTTGGGTCACTCATGCATACGTTCAGAAGTTCTTATAGAAGTTATCATCTTGTTGGTCATCGCATCGCACGTTTAACATATATACATGACAACAATTTCAGTTACTGTTATAATTACTACAACGGTTGTTACTTCGAATACCACTGTAGGTCAGTCTTCTTATGCTCGATGACGTAAAAGTTAATGGTTGTACTTGAAACATCAATTATCTCGTGATGACTTCGTTTATGAATTGCGATAAAATATAGTTTAAAAAAAACGTCTTTCTATTTATGGAAGTGTTAAGTATAATAAAGATTTTAATTTATGGTAGCTCGTTAACTGTTCTTTATTTCTTTTAGGTACCTATACTGCAAGTCTGCAAACTGTGACTGAAAATAATTTTTTGCGAGATTTTACGAGCAACCAGGTTTCTTCTGAATAATCAAACTTTTTCGCATAATTTTGATATGATCTCTCACTTTTTGTGTGAAAATAAAGAAAACTAGTTAGTAAAATTCGAATAATTTCAAGGGTTTTTTGACTACGCAATTGCATAATACGTAGTACTGATTTGAACAGATTTAGACGGAACTAACAGGTGCTTATTTATATAAATAGAGAAAATGCAACCTTGGACTAGGGTACCGAGAACTTATGATTTCTGGCAATGACATTAACATGAAACTATGCAAATAAACAAATACATTAGAAGATGTTTGTTAAGATCTTCATAGTTCGGACAGTAATATATAAGTAAATGATTAAAGCCAATGCCATAGTAATTGTGGGCATACTTCTAAATTAATCTCTCATTATCAAAAACAGTTACAAAACAACGTATTTTATGGTCTACTGCAAACACCCTCGATTGTATTAATAGCTATTTATGTTACCATTGATGAAACGCATGCTTTTTGTAACGATTGTGTTACAAAAAATGGTGTTTCGTTACGTGTAACTTTATTTTTTCTAATTTTGAAAAAATGTTTAAAAAATAATTAAACCAATTTCAAATTCAAATTCTAATCGAGTGTGACCGATGTTACCATGGTTACCATTTCCAAAACAAATATCAAACCAATCTGACTAGTTACAAAAAGTGGACGATTTTGACACCTACTGTGATTATAAAAATGTCACTTTTAACGTCAAAATTAGAAAAAGAATTTTGTTCCAAAGTACCAGTTCTCTAGATCTGTAAACTTGAAACCAGAATTTGCTTATAGAAGGATTTAGTTGTCAACGATGGCATTTGCATTCGTGAAAGCAATCCACTCATAGCAACATTATATGTTTTCATTGTGTTGAACCTGCTGAATTTTGGGTTTAGAAACTAAGATTTGCGAACAATACCTACTGATTATTTGTTACCGTTTCAATTAGTGGTAAAATTTTAAGTAATAAAAAAATTCAAAAATTGTGATTATATCGTGAGAAGTAAAAGACTATCGAGAAAGTTTAAAAACAAAAACACTGAACTGAAAGTATTGTTGAATGAAGATGACGCTCAAACACAATAACAACTCCTTGATCAGTCAAATGTGACAAGAAACTGTCTCCAAGTTGAAAGCCCTTCGGATCATTGAAAAATATTTGAAAAACCCTAAAGTTTTTTCAGTTTTTGCCAATTTTACTACCAAGAGCCTCTCTTATGCCAAATCTCACTGTAGACACGTTTTAAGTGGATTAAATTTACATCAAAATACGTTAGAGTTTATTTGATCCATCAAGACCAAACTGGTATCATTTTGTTGTAAATTTAATTCACTTAAAAAGTGAAAGTAAAAGTGAAAAAAAAAGTGCAGAGTTTACAAAATTAGTTTAGAGGTGCTGTATTTGCTTTTGCCAAGAATATAACCAGTGTTCGAAATGAAAACTATTCTGTTGAATGTATACTGGCAACGACACCTGATGGAATTGTGTAAGCTAAGTGACACGTCATTTCACGTAATTTCTGCATATGCCTTCTGAATCATGTGCGAGAGTTCCTCTATATTGAATGAAATGTTAAGCCACATTTTCAGGAAGCTTTTAGAATTCAGTCGTTGCGGAGTTGCCTACATTAAGGTTAAAGAGATTTCCATTGTAGATCCCTAGCCAAATGCTAATACTCATTTGTGTCAAGACGTTCAGGATCTGATTCCATGTACCCATACATATTGATCGTCGAGTATAACTTAGCTCATTGATCCATAATTTATTAAAAAACTATTGCTGTCCGGAAGCCTACAAAGTAAAGTAAAGTACAATATTGTTTTTTGTCTCCTGAATGTAAACCATGACCAGATAGAAATGAAAAGGATATTGAGATCCCAACTCTTAAGTTGGTGCCTTTAAGAATTCCAAGACTCACTTTTCTTTGACTGTGCTGATTAGGATTCCTATGTATTAACTTGCAGCCCTTAATCCTTGATTAACGTAGTGATTTTGCACGTTTGAAGAAAAATCATGTCCATCCATCTATTTTGATGGTTCAGAGTATACAAAGAATACAAAACTTAACTTCAGGTGTTTGAGACTACAACGAAATTGTTATCTTAATTCAAAAAAGCTTTTTAAAAAAAATCAATTAAAAAAAAATGCTCAAATCGTCTGTCAATGAATTGTCGAAAGTTTTTTGTTGCATATTTTAATGTCTGAACAACGACGGATTGGATAAAGCTAAGATATACTTTGTATATGCAAAGAGGCGGACAGTATCAAGTCATGTTGCAAAATCAGTCATTATCTGCCGGTCTATTAGTGACATCTACATACAGGGTGGTGATTTTGCAAACGGGTCATAGCTAAAATTAGTCCGTATAACTGTTGCTATTAGGAGTCAGCTGAATTTCACGTTGTTTTCAAAAATTTGTCAAAAATAAAAGTAAGTTTTGATAATGAAAGAAAAATAGTATTGGGTTGCCTAAACAATCAACATTCCTACGTTTTGATAATAAGGCTGAAAGGAAAGTCATTAATAAGCAAATAAAAGCTTCATTCCCAAGGAACAGCTTCGAATTATATTAGAACTTAATTAAATAGGAAGGTTACAATAAATAAACATCAAAAATTACTAATTTTTATTGATGAATTTTTGTCACTTCAAAAGACGAGTAGGAATTCGAAAAAAAACAGTTCACAATGCTAAATCCTTAGACCCGTTTTCATAAGCACCACCCTGTATATTTTTAATTGAACATTGCCTGACGAAACTTCAGATATCCCGAAAACAATGAGCCACATGAAAAAAAATATGAAAGAATACTGTATTATTCAATAATGCAGTCAGTGGCGTAAAAGATAATTTCCTAAAATGGCGGGGGCATCTCGTATCTCTGCCGCCATTTTTCGTAATTAACCATCATAAGCCTTAAATCATGAAGAAACTTTTTTGGCAACATTTTTCTAAAACTTCAACACCTGTTTCTGGAAAAGAAGCTTTCCCTATAAGCGTATTGTAAACTGCTAATATTTTAACGTTTGTATCACTTGGTGAAGTCATAAATTGGACCATCCTGCACGTTTGAGACTTAATGTAATTAATGATATTGCAGAAGATAATTTTAATTATAATTTCTCTTTAAGAATACGTTTCATAACAATAATAATATCGAATTAATTTACGTAAAACCCCTAAAATTAAGGAAAATCTAATTAAAACGCTCCTAGACCGGATCGAATGTTTTCTTGAGTCTTAATATAGAGGGTTATAGTACCTAATCCTATAAAAGTGTCCACTAAGTTTTCTTTTTATACATCACAGTTTACTTCTTACATCACATCACAAATATTATTGTAAATAAATAAGGAAGGTTTTTAACTACTATGAAAATGGATAAAACACGCGGGACTAATAAATGTGAGTCTGAATTAAATTATTTAACACTACTGGATAATTTCAATCGCAAAGTTAAAAGCATTCTAATGTTAGTTGTTTCGTAAAGTACTATAAATGAATTAATTAATAATTTTCTTACATTACCAGTAGGTAGGGTAGATTGAATTTTATAACGTGGAAATTGTTGGGTAGAGTTTAGTATAATATATTACATTTTGCCGCAGACGTATTTAAAACATTCTCAATAATTCATATTTTTCTTCTAACGTCAGTTAAGTATGCCATTACATGGCCGAGCTGATAATGCTTAATTGTCACTTCATTGACATGACACCGTCGGCGGAGCTTAAGTACTTAAGTGCCGTTGACGGCGGCGCTTAAGTACTTAAATTAAATCAAAAAGCCCAAAAAAACTATATACGTGTGTTACCTCTTTAGGTATCAGGTTATAAAAAAATTACTTCGACTCCATTCGAAGTTCAAAAGCAGAGTACTGAAAGTAAACACTAAATTAAAGTTAACAGACCAATCGACTGTGAAGACGTATTGCAAATTTAAAATTTTTGTATTCGATGTACAAATCAATCAATCAATTCTTTGAATTTTTTTTGTACAAACAAAAAATTCGCTGTTCACTTTTTTATTGGTATTCACTGATTATTCTGCCAACGGCTCCTTCCTCTTTCTCGGAAAATCTATTTTAATTGATAGTAGCTCTCTTCTAGTAGTTCTCCATTTTTTTGAGGCTGACGACATTTCTCCTTGGGAACGGTCAATTCTATTGTGGTCCCGCAACTCTGCGGTTTTTCTTCGGTCCGATTATTAAACCTATCATAAGTAATATTTTTTAAATTGATAAGTATTCTCGTAAGTATTCCTTGAAGTGGTGGGGTGACATCAAAAACCGCTACCCTGGCTTCAATTAGCCAACATTTCGCCCGAACCTATGCAAGCTTTATCAAGGCTTCTTGAAATTAGGGAGTGACTGTCACATCTAACATTAAAATTCCAACATTAGAGTCTATAAAATAGTTTAGAATTTGAAGGATTCATTAAGTTTAACTAAATATTTTAAATGTTGTCGAAAAATCTTCGTTAAAAATGCAAATAGCTAAGAAACCATCAATTTCAAAAACAAATGTCCAAGACTGTGACTTCATCGATTAATTATTATTTGGATTCTCCGCATCTAAGTGTCTGTTTCGATGAATTATTTCATAAATACTTTTAAAATTTCATCACAGAGAGATGGTCGATGATGACTAACATCATCTAGCAAACCAGAACTCTCTGTTTGGTGGCACCAACTTAAGGGTGTCGATCGGGTGGAAACATGTGTGTTGAGGATTTTTCGTCGATAGAAGCACAGTGCTAGAATATTGACTATACAAACTTTCTTCATTTCTTCCACTAAGTGGAAATGTCTTCTAATTGCCAAAATGCAATAAACTTTCAAATCGCTGATAACTTTAACAGCCAATTTCCCTTTGGCTTTTCCACTTCTATTATGATTTTAATAAAATCATCGCATGAACTGCATCGATATTTTCGGGGACTGACACAGAAACTGGCCTTCCCGATCAGTCATCATCTTCAATGGAAAATTTACCTCTTTTGAAGCTTGCATTCCAATTTTTGACGGTCGCATACGAAGGACATTGATCACCAAGGGTATTAAGCATATCTTCGTAATCTACTTACCTCTTAACCCTTTTTAAATACAGGTACTTGATGATGGCTCGATACTCCAATTTTTCGATTTTCACAATTTCGGTGGACATCTTTTTCATTTAATTTATTGCGTGACTCTGGTTTACTTTTTGACGTCAAACTTTACACTGACACTTCTAATAAGTTATTTTTCGTTGCTATGGTAACGATATATTTTGTTTATGCAAGGAACTGGTCTAGGCTAACTAGATATCAATACATCCTCGTATATTACAGGATAGTGCTAGTTGGTGTCCTTTTACATTTCGACATTTTTTTCGTTCATTCTGCCTATATTCGTTGTGTTCAAAAGTTATTATTTCACTTCATTCGTATGTCAGTCAAAAATAATAAACCTAGTTCGGGATTTTGATGAAGGATAATTAGGTTTAGATTTTGATAAGCCCGGTAGAGGACGCACACACATGATTATTTTAAATGCTTATCATTTATCTTGTTAACTTTTAATATTATAATCATATAAGTTAATTGAACAATAGGTAGGTACAACAAAAATGGGTCATTAAAATTTTCCGCATAGTATACCTAAATAGAATGTTAATTGCATCCTTTTTATTGCGCAAAAATTAAATTCCAATTTGATTATGGTAATGTGGTAATTAAACTGCATATTATCATGTAATTACCTCAATTATATATAATTAGCGTGTTCTGATAATGCTTAATTATGTAACTAGCGATTGTACCGATTCTACAAATTATGGTTATATGAAAGAGGAAGAGAGATAAAGACGTTGCTTATAATAGCAATTAGATTATTTTTTTTTTTAATAACTTTATAAAACTGTTTCAGTATTTCCTTTGCGTGTTTTCAAAACATCATTTAGAGTTTAAGCAAAACTTTTAGTTGTTGTTTTAATTAGTTTTTTAATGTCAAAACGCACGTTAGCTTTCATTGTCTTTAAAGTTTTGTATAATTTATTTCTGCTTCAGATTTTACTTTCCTCGTAAGCAAACGTATGCTTATATTTACATTAGCAGCGACAAAGGAAGAAGAACGGAGGATGAATTAATTTTATTTCTTATTATTTCTTCTTAATTTTTGTAATTTGAAGTTTAATTCGATGTTATATTTAATTAATTAATTATTTTACAAAATAACAACAAATGGAATGAGAAAAATGGAGCAAGCGTACTGATGAGACAGTTTTTCAGTTATTGAACAGACATTTTGGTGGAATGTTGAACAAGTCTTACTTTTGGAAATTTTCACACATCCATTCATGTAAAAAGCGCTACTTATTTATGGTCATGTCTGAGTATGACTTCTTTAGCACACAATCCCTACCATTACTTTTTTTATTTACAATGGGTGTCCAATAATTATACTGACTACACATTACACATTTTGGAAGTCTTAAATCAAAATTGGCATTACGGGTTCATAAAATGCCCCTAGTTATGTAAAGTATCCCAAACTGACCCATTTCATAGGCGTACAGCTGGTTTTGATTTTCGCAACACTGTGTCTCTCTCTAAAAAAGAGTAGAAAACGATTTTTCTAAAAAATCCGCCACAAGATTGCGAAAACCTTATTGATCTTTGTCTACTCAACTATACACATTATAAAATCAGTAAATGTAAATCATCACAGATGGTATCAAAAAGAAAAAACCGTTGAATGGTATTCGATGCGTGGTTCAACCACATGCATCCTCAAAAAGTTGTAGAACTGTCAGATACCAGAATTTAAGTTTACTGACCCCTTGCAATAATCAAACGTTTTGTTCTCTCTTAATTTCGTATATTCTCTGAATTTTACTATCGGGCTGACCATTGAATATGCGCACCGTGATTTTTATAAGTTTGTAGATTTACATAAAACACCCGTATTTTATTTAAATATTATACTCAGTATAAAATTCTTTCTGTGAACGATGATACCATATTTGCTTATTCCAAGTCTAATCGTTGTTGCGTTATTCAAATTTTTCTAAATCTTTAATCACTTGTAGACATTTTTTTAAAGTCGCCTATATCAGGTAATATTTTAATATTAGGATGAGTTACTAAACTAGTTGCACTTTTAATAAACAAGTTTTATTTAAATCGTTTATTGTACAGAGTGTTTAAAAATTATTGTAAAATATGATATATTTTAACCTTGAAAAGTTTATTTATTTTAAATAGAACACTCTGTATATTTTTAAGTCATTTTATTCAGAAAATTATTCTGGACCAATCTGTATTAGTATTCCCTATAGCTACCTCTTGTTAGTTTAGAGAAAATTGAAATTAAAATATTAAATGTTTACATAATATTATCATTTTATTATACATTTTCTTTATGACGGAAAATGAACTAAACAACAACCTTTCAAAATAATAGAGTTATTGTATTAAACAAAACAATCAAAACAAAATGAAATTAAACAAAAAGTTCGAAATGCAATTAATAAACTAAATGATGAGATATACGTCAAGACACATGTTCAAAAGAGATTGATAAAACGTTTAGAAGTTAATCCGCGAGCTAATAGGGGCATTTTGAACACTTGTTAAAATTATTTTTTTTAATTTCAGTTTGTTTTAAGTAACACCCTTTAGTTAGTATGTACCTTATTTTTTTTTGCTTGCTTTAATACAATAATCATATTATTTTCAAAGATTGTTATTTAGTACATTTCCCCGAATAGTAATACAAAAAATGTAAATAATAGCATGTAAACGTTTAATACTTTAATTTCAATTTGTTCTAAACCGACAAGATGTTAATGCAGACAGATATACAAGGTGTTCTATTTAAAATAAACAAGTTTTTCAAGTGTAAAATACTATATAATTTTTTTAAATAATTTTGAAACGCCCTGTCGAACAAACGATTTAAATGTGAGTGTCTATTAAAAGTACAACAATTTTAGTACCTCATCCTAAGATTTCAAGTATCTGATTAAAATAGCGATAGGCGACTTTAAGAAATTGTCTACATAGCATGTTTTTTATGTAAATCTACAAATTTGAAAAAAATCAAATTCATTTAATATCCATAAAGATCTAATGGCCGCCTTACGTGGGACATGATGTATATCGCTGACTTTCTTTGGATTTGCTGATTAGAAATACAATTTTGAAAACATTTAAAATATTTTAGAGATTACCGTTGCCTCAATTATTATTTTGTATGAATCATAATTTGCATATGAATTTAAGACTTTCTTTGCATCATCTTTAAATATCAAAGCGTGAGAATTACGTAAGTATTTATAATTATGTGTTGTTGTTTGAACAATCGACTATACACTTTAACGACTTCGTGGCGTAATTGTAACTTCGTAATCTATTTTATACAGAAAACTAGTGTAAAACAAAACTGATGTAACTCCAGCTTGTAATTATATTCGAATTGAAAACGCGGGTATCATTAAACAAAGAAGTGCGTGCTCGGTCACGCTGCTTTTACTGTAATTACGAATTATTATTTTATGCATCACGAAAACATTCCCGATATAATTACTCAATTTGAATTGATTAGAAATCAGAATTTGGACATTATTTCTTTTTCAGGATAAAGCAACTCCGCTATTCATTGCATCCCAAAATGGTCACTATAAAATTTTAGTGTACTTACTGGCACAAGGTGCCGAACCAGATTCCAGAAGAACTGATGGTGCAACGCCTTTGTGGATTGCTGCACAAATGGGACACGATCATATAGTTTCGCAATTACTTAAATCAGGCGCCAGAGTAGATGCTGCAAGACACGTAAGTGAGAATAATTTTTTGAAAGACTGTCATCATTTATATTGATTCCTATCAGGATGGAGCCACTGCCCTCTTTAAAGCAGCACACAAAGGTCATTCATCAGTTGTTGGCGAATTATTACGATACAAGCCATCTTTAGGTTTACTACCGGTAATCTTGCATACACCTTTAAAATGTTAATCTAAAATTTAATTTTAACAGAATGGTGAAAGCGCACTCCACGCAGCTGCCTTATTTGGGAATTTAAGTGTGTGCAAACAACTAATTGCTGCCGGGGCGGATCCTGCTTTGAATAACCAAGACAATTTAACTCCTTCCACATTAGCGGCTGATCATAAGCACAATATAGTTAGTGATTATCTTAAAAACTGTATAAATAGGACTTCTAATAAATGACACCGGGTCAAAGAAATTAGTTCTTATCTGCATATGTGTCAATTATAGCGGTAATCCATATTAAGTAGTGCCTTTAATATATTAAAATACTTATATGTGTATCTTTTATCAAATGTCAGTTTTTTTTTCGTTATAGATTTAACACCAGGTATTGATGCATTTGTGTTTGCTTCCGCTTATTTTAAAAACAAATTATAAAATTCCACCAATGTAAATAAGTAACTTCGGCACTTTGTTATATATTTGTTATTATGTAAATAATGCATAAGTATGATGTTTGTTAATGGGTGATAATGTATTCTCATTAGGTACAATAAATGTTATTTATATTTTTAAACTTCGAATTTCATAACTTTTCATGTATTTTGGGGGCGCTATTGCTTCTTATTACGGATGTTGATGACAAAATATGTACTTAGCTTAATTTTATTTGTACAGGGACCTAAATTACTCTACCAAGATAGTAGATCATTGAGTGTAAAACCCTTATGCACCGATAAAGGATGACAGTATCGTCAACATTTGCTACTGGCATCTGCCTTAAGCCTACCTAGTGCCTTTTGTGCCAAAGTTCTGACTTCAGCAACATCATAAAAAATTTATACGGGTTGATAATGTCTATTATACATTTTGACAGCGCTTAGGTTTGCAAAACAGAGTGTAGGTATATATTTTTGTAGGCAAATTGTACATTTTTTAAAAACATAAACTTGTCTACACCACCCAGGATGTACTCTCCATGGCGCACTGTACACATTTTATAAAGTAGGTGGTTTCCCCATGTAAAACGAGCGATGATATTTTAGATCGACCAACTAAGCTTTCCTTGGCAGCAATTTATCCTGTGTCCCAGAATTGAGTATTTCTACTCCTGATTTATTATTTCATTGAACTTTTAAGTAGTCCAGAAATTAATGTTCATCAAATTAAACTGATTAGTTTTGCCTCTATGCGCAGGGGTGCTCGTGATAATTAAATAAATCGGTTTACAACTGTGCTTAAAACCAAGAACATCGGATTCCCTATCTCTCACCGTCACACAGAAAACCTAAAAGGTCTTGACAAAACTCTACCACGTATTTTTCAGACTTAGCTTAGTAACAATTTGCTTAGTTTCGGTGCAATACGATCCTGAAGTTGCAATCATGAAATTGCCCTGTGCGGTGACCACCTCGTTCCCCTGATTTGAATTCTCTGGATTTTTTCTTTTGAGGAGATCTGAAATCCATTGTTTACAAGACACCCGTAAATAATGAAGAAGTATTGTGGCAACGGTCCTCCGTCTATAGATTAAGTTTGAGCCGTTTCAGATTTTTATCACCTCCAAACGCTCAGATCCCTCATCGAAAAAACCACAGAATACAACATGCCCATCTGTCTCGCATTATTTACTTCCATAAGGCGTTTGATTCCATTGAAATCCCTGCAATCTTAAAATCACTGGACAACGCCCGAGTAGACAAAACTACTGAAATACAAGGTTTGACGGATTTTGTTTCGCTTTCGTATGCTGGTTCTCGAGTTATTCCCAATATACAATATTTTTTTGTAAAGTTTGACGCCCTCTGGCGCCCTTTTGGTTATAGGTAAATTAGTGTCAAACGGTCTATTTTGAGCCAGAGAACCTATGGTAAAGCCATGTACACACCTTTAAAAACACCCTGTATATACGAGAATTCCACCATAAAAGTAAAAATGGATATTGATGAACTTACAACCAATCAAATTACAGTCAAGAGATGCGTACGACAGGGTGATATACTTTTCGCCAAAACTGTTTACCCTCATCTTGAAGGATACATTCAAAAACCTTAAATGGAAGCGAAAACATACTTAAGCAATCTTCGATTTGCGGACGATATTGTCCTAACTAGCGAACAACTCAAAGACATGTTAAACGAGCTCCTCAAAACATCAGTACACTTGTTCCAAAATGAATATCCAAAAATTAAAATAATGGGCCCACAGAAGAGAGTATCGCAGCAGGCAACAACAATCTTGAGGTAGTCAACGAATACATATACTTGGGACACAACTTTAAAATTAGAAATCAATCAAATCGTAGAAATCTCACGCCGGTAAACCAAAGAATCTTTGGAAAACTTAGTGACATAATAAAGAACACCGTTTGACCAACTAACCTAAACAGAAGGTTTCGCCTTGGGCTTGCGTTGTAACATGGCCTAAAGCTATGGTCGGCGTCGTCTCAGAGAAAGAATCAACCACGAAAAAATCATAAATAGAACCAAGGTGACAGATATAATCTCAAGACTACTAAAAATGAAATGGAAATGGGCTGGACACGTAGCCCGATAGGAACCAAACCAATGGGATACAAAGATAATCCAATGGAAACCAAGACTTACAATGCAGAGCAGGGAAAGACCACAGAAAAGATGAACGGACAATAAACAAACAACGGGTAAAAATTTAATTCAAACTGCCATGGAAGAAACTTATAGAATCATTTATTCAACAGTGGATAATATAAGATTGAGATGATGTTTCAGATTTTTGAAAAAGAAAAAAGTTTCAACAATAATGCTATCAATTAGTAAAATGCCATTTTTAAGAAAACCGTGCGATTTATCAAATCTTATGTAGAGTACCTTTTTTGTGGTCCATAAGTCACTTAATCCAATTCGATAAATATACCTTCTTAGATCCATTGGCGTAGATAGTTCAAATGTTTAATTATAACAAAATCCAATTTCTCGGCCAATGGATTCATTTTCGCCAGAATTTTATTGTGACATTTTCTGGCCTATCAAACTGTGTAAACGTTCCAAATTTTATTTATTTGATTTATATTTATATTTTTGATTTTATTTTCATGTCGGCCCTTATCACACCACTAATATTTAAAACTGCAATCATCTCTAGCATATTTATTTATATAATTTGGGTGTCCAAAATTTCAGAGACACTCGTTTCCATATACTTTTGAAAGGTTTGCTTTAATTCGTGATCATGCTTCTAAATAAATTCTTTAAAACCACTATGCAAACACATTCTCCTCAAAAACTCTTCCAGCTGTGTCTCCCAAATGTATGTGTAGTAGATATGACGTACAATATAGTGTTAACAAATGTTTTGCATCAATTTCATCAACTTCGGTTTTAAACTGAAGCAAACTAATTATATTATAATAGCATCTAATTACTAAATATCAACAAGTTTAATCAATGTATAATTTCTATGAAAATTAATGGTTTTGAATTCAATGATTTTAGATACCGACTGTGTCAGATCATATACTTTTATATTTGGTTTAATTAATAATAATGTGATTCCAAAGCTCAAGTAATAATTAAAAAAAAAAATGTTTTTGGTAACAATGGTCTCGCCAGAAGTTGGTAAGTTATTCAGTTGTGCACAGGTAGGTATCCCTTCCATCTTCAGTTCTATTTTTTTCTGCATGCTGTCACTATAGGTAAAAACTAACACCGCAACGATTTAAAAATCCAAATTTAATTTGACACTTTCAAGTAGTTACTAGTACTACAAATTGTTGACTAAGAAGTTTAAGTTAAGATTTAAGTTCGTTACGAACCACACCTGCCTTTAAAACTTAAGGATATTTGAAGTTCTCGGCGTGTAGAGGCAGGTTCAAATCCTGTTAGAGGACGAAGACATTGTTATATTCACTTTCGGGCTAATAACTAATACGAACTGCAATCAAATGATGTTAACTAAGATCTTTACAGGTTCTAGTGCACCTGATATTAAAATTTCCAAACAACATTAATTGATTTCTTTTAAAATATATTTATTGTTACTTTGTTCCTCTCTCTCTTACGGAAAAAACTACTCCTATTTGAAATCGCGATTCTACAAATTCCAACAGTATGAGAATATGTAATCCACTTTTACGAAGAGTTTCACTAAAGGTAAGATTTTGAAAACCGTAAAAAAATTTAAAATTTTTATTTTTATTTTTAATAAAAAAATTATGTCTCACAGACACACATCTATTTAAAAATGTGAAATAGTTATATTGCGCCCAGATGGTACATTATTTTTTCGTTAAAATATGAGACGCCAAACTTTATAAGCCCAGAGCGCCTAATCTTTAAATATCGAAAATTACATTTTCCCTTTAATCTGGCCCATATAATTTAGTTGGTGTTTTAATTTATGCTTTTCATTGCGGTTTATTTATTTATTCGTATGGTACATTTTAATATTGTATTGTGATGTAAGTGTTGTGTATGGTGTCCCAGAAGATCAAACCTGTATAAATAAACCTGTATAGTATGGTGACGAAACCGTGTGCAATTGTGGATGGGTTTTCGGATTGCTTCGTCTTGGCAAAGCATTTGCTTCTAGGTTTAGGAAAACCACTAAAACCTAAACATGTCAAACCTTACCCACCTTTAGTATTCATATTAATTAAGTGTGTAAATATTATAGAAGGTAAATAATAATGTGTGACATTTAAAAAAATATGTATGTTTGACGTTTTTAACTCTTTTAATAGTTTCAATCTCTACTTGGAACAAATATTTCAGGAGGCATTGGATGATACTGAACTGGGAATTTCCATCAACGGTCAATATTTAAACAATATCAGGTACGCGGACGACACTGTGGTATTCGCAGACAGTCTTTAAAGTCTACAACAGCGTATGATAAAAGTAGCTAACACTAGTGAACAATACGGCTTGGAACTTAATACAGATAAAACCAAGTTCATGATTATCAAGAAGGGCACCATTACACCAACTAGTTGTCAATAACCAACAAATAAAGCAAGTTTACTCTTATTTATACTTATAACAACTTTTAACAACGATTGGGATCACTCTCTCGAAATTAAGTGTCGCATAGAAAGAGCTAGGACTGCGTATCTGAAAATGTCAGGCCTTTTTAAAAGTCATGACTTAAATATAGCTACTAAAATAAAACTACTTCACAGTTATATATTTCCCGTACTATTATACGGAGCAGAATCGTGGACGTTAATCATGGCTATATCGACGGTTACTTAAGATACCCTGGACAGATCGGGTTGGAAAGACTTGACAAGGAATTGGAGATTTTGAAGACCGTTAAAATCATAAAGCTGGAGTACCTGGGTCACATAATGAAAAACAGATAACGTTACGAACTTCCACAATTGGCACTTCAGGGAAAAGTGTTAGGAACAAGAGGACCTGGACGACGAAGAATATCGTGGCTGAAAAACCTAAAAACTTGGTTCAACACTACAACTACAGGTCTATTCAGAGCAGCAGTCTCTAAAGTACAGGTAACCATGATGATCGCCAATATCCGTTAACGGATGGCACTCTAAGAAGAAGAATAGTTTTATAACTGTTAAAAGTCAAAACGTCATGTAGTCAGTCTACTATAAATATAACTGATTATTTTTACGAATTACATAAAAATATGAATCCTGAGCGATTAAGTGTGAATAACGTCAGCACCTGGATGTTTATCCAATACCGAGACACACGACTCTCGGAGTATCGTAAGAATGCTATTTTTTTAATGTAAAATCCAAAAGATAAGTAAGTGTAGCTGAGCATGCAAAGTAAGTTATAGGTACAGAAGTTTGGTGGTTGTAAAATTGATTCGATTCTTGTAGATTCAGGTTTTTACTTTATGGCCAAAATGGTGGGAAATTAAATAGCGATTTCGAATTCCAAATATTTTAGATCCAATTTTCTTCACTTTTCTCGACTTTAAATTTTCGGTCATTTTGAACGTTACGAATACATCATCTATATTTCAATGACCATAAAATATCAAATCTATAGGACAATGCAAACATAAATGACTAGCTTAATAATATTTATTTCATATGTGTGAGAACAAAATAATCAAAAATGTACTTATGACATTGCCTCTTAAGAATTTCTCACATTACACTCACTAGTTACAATTTACTAATATTCAGACGACAGCAATCTTAATTTGATACAATTGATCACACAGTAAACATTGGCAAACTTTAACCTGTTGGGTATGTGATACAATGCACTCTACAGTTTTCCAGTAATTTCAAAAACCATTATCATCTTTAGAATTTTTTTAACAAAGTTGCAAACCGTATGTTTGAATCGTTATAGAGTTGGATTAACAGTTTTAATATTTACTTATGTTAACTAAAAATACCTAAATTACATTATCTTAGTAATGGTTTAGTTTGGTTTGGTTTTTGGTTTCAACTAGCAAGTTGCAGTCGGTCTTTGTGTCCCTCAACACTGCAACTTCGGTTTATTTTACTGTCTGCATACTGCGATTTCCTATTTGGACTACATTAGATTAGTTCCCTTTACGAGTGCAATAAGTTTCTGGCACGGTCGGAAAACTCATGCCAAACCATAATTGTAGTGTTTCTCCTAACCAGAGGTGGCGCTGTCGTTTATGATACAGTAGAGTCCCTGATACAACGATGTTAATGTCATTATTTTTAATTTAATGTTTTTGTCAATTTAATTTTTTAAAGTTTTCACACTAAATACTGACGATCATATATCTAGTCAAAACTAGTCATATGAATAAATAAAGTATAATAATAAGTAGTATATTGGCATTGGTATTTGTATAAGTTATTATATTCTAAAACGAAAAAGAGCAGTTTCAACAACAATGAAGACCTTTATTGTAACTTTGAAAAGTTTTCAAGGATTATTCTCCACTTTAACGCAAGTTAAAATCAAGGTAATGAAAAAAATATATTTGGTTCTATAAGGCAAAAAGGTTTTAAAACTAATGTGATTTGGTATGAATTTAACGCACTTTATGAAGATGCTTTTATTTTATGGTATGAAATTTATATTCACACTTCTGGTGCCAACTGCAGAAGAAGATGATCGATTGCATTCTTTGCAAGTTTAACTTATTTGCAAGTTTAACTTATTTAATGTACCAGGAAAACAGAATTCCACCAAATACCCAATTAAAAAAATATTGATACAGTGATGAACGTTAAATTTCTCTCTGATAAGTGAACATACCGTCTCCGACATGAAGTTTCGAACTTTTCTCAAAATTGTACGATGACCTCCTTTATGGTTGTGTATTTCTTTGTAGCTGATCAAATTATTTTGACCTTCTCATAGGAGACGTTCAAAGGTGGTGGTTCAAGAAAACACCATGTTCATTATTATTACTTAACAATTGAAGCGTCGCAGCGGTGGAAGCACATCTCCTATAAAAAGATAATTTGATTTAATAACTATTATTTATTATACTAATACTAGTTACTTAAATCGTAAAACATATTTGTAATATATTCTGTACATTTAAGAGATATGAATTATTTGACGAATGTTTTTTTAAATAAATTGCCTAATGCTAAAACTTACATATGTTTTATAGACAAAATTGGGCTTTTCGGAGGTAATTATTTGATTTGAATTAAATTGAAAAAAAAACGTTTTCAATCTATTTGAACAAATCAACATGTAATAAATTAATAATTCCTGTTACGTACAAAATAAACCTGTATTATTTAAATTTACCGCCATATTGCTAGGTTTCCATCTGAGATATTTTGTTCCTATCTCGGCTAAGTAGTTTCTCTCCCAACCAAAGACGGACAACATGATGTTATAACGTACAACATTATACTATACAGATTTCATTCTATAACCTTCGGTTATTTTTCTATAGTTTCTGGACTAGCAGTTCTCGGTATCCGACAATAGTTCTTTCAGTTAGCCCCACCCCAAGTTGTTCCTTATTGAATATATTCATTGCAAGTTGGTATTAATTGCTTTCTTTTAATATGCCCTTTCCTCTTGCAGTAGGTTTGGTGTTGCTCTGCAATCCAGACTTCTACAATCATTTTTGGGTTTTCCCTTGATTTGGTAGTACACGTTCTGGTCCAATATGTGGTTTTCTGGATCGGAATTTGGCTAGTTACTTGCAATTTCGTTCCCTGATCAGCTTCTATGTGCTGACACCCACACCATACTCACTTTACTGTGTTTTCTGAGCTCACTGAGGTTATGAACGTGATCCCAGATCATTTTAGATTTTATTTATTTTTTGTTTATTGCTTCTAGTGCAGCACGACAGTCAGTGAGAAATCCGATGTTTTTGTCGACGTATTTGCAGAGCATATCATCCTGTGTAATTTCTAGCGCGTGGTCTTGTATAATGCTAGTTATTCTGTCATGTCCGTATTATTTTACAGTTTGCCAGTTTTCGTTGTTCTGTCTGCAAGCCCCCTTCCAACCACCTCCTTCAGTACTATGTCGAAGGGTGTGAGTCCCAGAAGGATCTCCAGAGCAGCTGTGGGCTTGGACCTTAAAACCCCTGTAATGGATAGGTATGTCAGTTTTTGCAGCTCTGTATTTGTCGTTTTAGTGTCGTTTCAGCTTCCCTATTTATAAGCATGTATTTCATCGACTTACATACAACGTCTTTTAAGCCATGCTTCTTAGCTGATGTAAAGAAGATGATCAAAGGCTTCCTCTATGTCTAGAAACGAAACTAAAGCTATTTTCTTGTATTTCATGCTGTTTCTATTGTATTAACGTTTGATGTAGGAGTGGTTGACAAAATCTTTCTGATTGATATGCATGTTGATATTTATGCAAACATCTTATTGTTAAATATGTCTCCTTTATATATCTATCAACAATCTTTTCCATCGACTTGATAATGAAGGATAATATAAACTTATTGGCCTGTATGACTTCGCCAGAGTGTAGTTTTTACGCCCTGGTTTAGGACTTCCATTTAAATTTAAGAAGTTATTCAATAAAATGTGTGCCCGAACTTTCGAGCAATTTTTTTCACCACTGTGTATAATTTTGAAATAAAACTTTTTTTCTTCAAGCGACAATAAAACGTCATATTATTGAACTACTGGCAGACGTAAAAACTTTTTTACTGTCTAGACATTAAAAGCAAAACAGTTATTTTGTTTTTCACAACTATTTAGAGGTTGGTACCTCGGTTATGTCATATTATTAATGTAACAGTAAAGTACCAACTTAATTCGTCCAGAATAAAACGTCACTATAACACTCGAAAATCTCGAAATTTGAAAATAACACATGAAAACTAGCAATAAACGCTTGAAGAAAAATAATATATTTCACTTGGAGTTAAACAATGTTATTGTTTTGCTTAATTGCTGTCTCGGCTGACGCCTCGCCAGCAAACTTTTAAGCTCAACAATTATATTGTTTAACTCCTAGTAAATAATCTACTATTATATGGTGGTATACCCTAACCTTTCAACTAACCAGTAGATTTAATTATGAGCAGCTCGTTCCATGTTACAGGGTGTAAGCAATTTTTAAATTACATTATGTATTTTTTTATATTTCTCAAAATTTCTTAGAAACGATCAGTTTTAGGTATAGGAAGTGTAACAGAAACTTACCTTTATTTGGTGTATTGAGTGGTACTGATAAAAGTTTTTTTAAGAAATGGAGTAAAATATTACAATTACTATATAAAAATATACTAAGTGACATAGAAGAAAAACACCCAGTAATAATGAATATTTTGTAAATTTTTTGGGAATATATTTGTTTATATCAAGATAAAAACGATCAGTTTTCAGCCATATTGCCCTAGCGGTTGTTTTGTTAACCTCATTCAAAAACACTTACGATTAAGTAGCCCTAAAACAATGAATTAAGCATTTGTAAGTACAGTTGTCATTTAAGCGATTTAAATTGCATTTCAAAGAGCTTCTTTAATTCAATCACAATGCCTCCAGTGCGACGCCATAATGTTCGGCAATTAAGCGAGTTTGAAAGGGGTAGAATTGTGGGAGGCTGGTTTGTCTATGAGAGATATAGCCGCTAGAACGCAACGGAGTCTAAACACTGTGGCAGTCTGTGTTCGGGCATGGAACCAAGAGGGCCGTACACGAAGAGCGAGAGGTACAGGACGTCGTCGAAGAACCACAGAACGCGAAGTCGCCGTCTTAGACTATTGGCTTTACGGGACCGCTTCTCTTCTACACGGGCGATTGCGGACCAGTGGTTTGAAGAACATGGAAGACCGATTGGGATGCGAACCGTTTATAGACGGATAAGAACCTTTGGGCTCTTTTCAAACCGTCCCCTTTTTCGTGTTACCACTGACCCCAGAGCATCGACGTTATCGTCTAGCGTGGTGTAGAGAACGGGCAAGTTGGGACCAAGAATGGAATTCAATTGTCTTTAGTGATGAATCCAGATTCTGTTTGGGTATGCATGACGGTCGTGCAAGGGTAAGAAGACGGCGCGGTGAAAGACAAGATCCCCAATTTTCTGTGAATAGGCATGTGCACCACACAGTTGGAGTTATGGTATGGGAGCTATTGCTATTGAAGTAGGTCACCTTTGGTCTTCATTAAGAGGTAACATGACCGCTGCGCTACATCCAGGAGGCCGTAGACCCCATATTGTACCTTATGTTCAGACCATCCCTCAACAGCACATTCCAACAAGACAACGCACGACCTCATGTTGCTAGGGTTTCTTTGGCCCATTTGAGGCCAATCAAATTGCTTTGTTGCCTTGGCCACCAGGATCTCCGATCTTTCGCCCATCGAGCAGGTCTGGGATATTATGGGAAGAAGATTACTCAATTTACCTCACCCTGCACAAACTCTAGCGGCTTTGCAGCATCAGTTACAGATAGCATGGGATGAGATACCTCAAGAAGAAATCGATCACCTCATTAGAAGTATGCCCAGACGTGTTAATGAGTGCACAAGACATCGTGGTGGAGCAACACATTATTAAGTTTTTTGAAGAAGTTAACAGTTTAATTTTTATCAAATTGTGATCGTTTACTAATCTAATTCGTATACACTAGTTGTTCAAATAAATTCATTATTACTGGGTGTTCTTCTTTCTATGTCACTTAGTATAACACTTATATAGGTTTTTCCAATAAGAGGTTTCATTTTGATATTTAAAAAAAACGAGTATATTTTAAGAAAAATCAATGGATATTTATTTCATTGTAAAGAGAAAGGTATGCCATTAACGATGGAAAATGATACCAGTCAAATGGCCGCCACAGTTACGGTTGCAGCACCATATCCTTTTCATGAAAGAGAAAAAGTCTAAAGATCTTGGGGCCAATTGTGATCACCCCTTCGAGAAAAAAAAATTTTCACCATTTCTGTAGTGAATTTTAATAATTTCATTGCGTTATTGAAACGTGTATTGTTGTTGCATTTTTAGTAATGACGTATTTTTAATTGTCAAATGGCAAAAGATGACAGCTTCCAAAGTGTCAGCTGCCCAGATACTAGCGGGCTATTCAAAATAAAAATAATTTAAAAAAAACATTTTTCAGAGAAAAATTTAAAAATATTTTTTAAACTAGTCATTTAAAGCTGAATTGTCCTATATATTGAACGATTCTAAAGCAAAACATATTATTGATTTAGAATATTAACAAATAATATTTATTTTACGTAGGGGAAACCGCCATACCTTGTGCCACGTCCTACCTTGTGCCACAGTTATTAAAGCCTAAATAAAAAATTTAAAACAACTTTAACATGTCGTGGTTTGTAGCAATTGGCGCCAAACTATTCCCACGTTAATTTGATTCGTTTGGTTGAAACCCCTGGCTCACAAATGGCGACTGATTGTTTTCGCAAACATCGAGTAAATAGTTGCAAAAGGTTTGTCTCATAATATTTTTTGAATTATACACTTTCTTGCTGTTTTTAACTGTTTAATGTGTTGGTATAGTGTTTGTCTGCTGAATTCCATTAGATTTCCGGTTGTTTAAAACACATTTAAGAAATTATTACAAATTTTTCAACAAAACGTGCAATGTTTTACCTTGTGTCACTTTTCTGGCCTACCTTGTGCCACAACAATGAATATATTTTTATCATTTTTTGACTAAAAGTTGCGGTTTTTTTGCTTTTTTTAGATGCCTAAAAGTTCAAAGGGGGTTAAGAGGCTCAAGCATGACGCAAAAGCAATGGAACAGGCTGTAGAAGCAGTGATATCAAAACAGCTCACCTGCCGCAAGGCAACAAATACTTACATAGTCAATCGAGAGACCGTGGCCCATCATGTTCGGAAGAGGGCTGAAAACCAAGAAGTGTACCTGACAATGCTGTTAAATGCGTTTTTACCATCGAGCAAGAACAAGAGATCAGTCAATATGCAACCCGTGCTTCGAAGTGAGAATACGGAATGACAATTAGTGATTTACTCAGGTTGGCATACCAATATGCCGGAAGAAATCATTTGAAATACCCCACATCTTGGGACACACAAGGGAAGGCATTTTCGATATCGTTTAAAGGACAATTAACGCTGCGCAAACCGGAATCTACCAGTCTTGGCAGGATGGTCTGTTTTAACAAAGCCACGGTTGGAAATTTCTGCAATTTACTCGTTGGGATTTATGAACGTCAGGAATGGTCACCTTATAGGATCTGGAATGCCAATGAGACTGGTTGTTCACCGTACAAAGACCCCCTAAAGTTCTAGCTTCGGTAAAAGATAAACAAGTATCTGCTGCCACCTCCGCTGAAAAAGGTGTCAATGTAACCATGATAAGTTGCGTAAGTGCAGCCAGGACCTTTATTCCCCCAGCGTTTACCTTTCCCCGTGTGCACTATAAGGATCATATGCTCCATGGCGCACCTACAGACACGCTGGGATTAGCAAATGCTTCTGGTTGGTCTAATGAATGCCTTTTTGTTAGCTTCCTTAAGCATTTTATAAAGCTAGTTCAACCTAGCAAAGAAAATAAAGTGTTGCTAGTTATAAACAACCACGAGACACACCTGTCAATAGAAGCTATAGATTTAGCACGGGAAAACGGAATTATATTCCTGACATTTCCTCCCCACACAAGCCATCGCCTACAACGTTTAGATGTGTCCGTCTTTGAACCATTCAAGGGCTACTTAAACAGAGCAACTAGGGAGTAGATGATCAACAATCCTAACAAGCCCGTCTCTATCTACGATGTCGCTGGCCTTGTTGGGCAAACCTTTCCGAAGGCTTTCACGCCGGCCAACATCATGTCAGGTTTTCGTGCTACAGGAATTTGGCCCCTTAACCGGGACATTTTTCCTGAAGACGTTTTCTTGACAGCAGAAATGACAAACAGGCCATATGAGCCAGAAATGACAGCAAATGCGTCGGAACCATTCTTGTCAGCGCCAGTGCAGGCAACACTGAAGAAAAATGAATCGTCTGTGGTAGTAGGCCTACAATCCATCGCCAACCGTGTGACACCTGAAGAAATACGCCCGTTCCCAAAAGCTCTTCAACGAACGACGGCTGCCCGTAGAAGGAAAGCAGGGAAAAGTCGTATCGCGACCGACACACCCGAAAAATTGGAAATAGAAGAGTCAAAAAATAAAAAGAAGCCAGTAAAGCGGATCACTTTTGAGGAATCCTCTGGTGCAAGCAAGGCGCAAAAGCGCAAAAAGAATGATGTGTCTTCATCAAGTGAGGGAGAAGAAGATGAAGAGCCCCCGTCACTACATGACAGTTCTGGTGTCAGCGATTGCTTTACGTCATCTGAGGATGAAGCTGACCAGAGTATCAGTGATTTTATCGACGACAATGTCCAAGTGAATTCTGTTCAGGTGGACTCATGGGTGCTCATTGAATTTCCTGTTGATGGGGAGAAATGGGGCAAAACTGTGTTCTACGTTGGGAAAGTGATCGGAGTTGCTGATGATGAAATATCGGTCAAATGTACGAGAAAAAAAAGTAAAACATTTGTTTTTCCGCCGGTGAACGACGTCGCAATAATTCAATTTCCTGCTATAAAAAAAGTTCTGCCAACACCGATTGTTCACCTAGAGCACTTTTCTTTCAAAAATATTGTATTTCCTGCCGATATGACTATTCGATAAGAAAATAAATAATTTTCACGAATTAGTTGTTTTATTTTGTGGCACAAGGTAAGACGTAGCAAGTGGCGACTTGTGGAAAAAGTCATTTTATGAGAAATCTGTGAACCGTAAGTGGTCAGACCGTTATTCAGTATTTAGGTAATAGAATATATTGGAAGATGTAAAAATAATAAAGTAGAAATACTAAGCGAGAAGTGAGAAAAAAATTTCAAGAGATTCGTGACACAAGGTATGGCGGTTTCCCTACCTATCTTGCGGATATAAAATTTTTAAATTTCTGAAAAACTATCAAAATCTGCAGAATATATCTGCCCAACATTTAAACGCATTTTTTAGTAGTGTTGCAAAGTTGCCTGTTCTTATTTACTTGGAAGTTGTTTTTGGATTAAAGTCATTTAAAATCAACTTATACCAGAAGTAGGTATAGAAAAATGTTATAGAACGTATTGTTTTTTTATTGTATAATTTGAAAATAGAAAAAAATATAGAAACAGACGACTCATATTTCTTTAGGAACTTTTTAGCAACAAATGAGCAACTAATAAGAATAGTATTTCTAATATATTCCCCTTTTTGTTCTCTTAACCAATAAGGTGTATCTTTTGGTTGAAATTAATGCAATATAATAAAGATGAATTTAAGAATAAAAAAATGTAATGTAGAAACCAAAAGTGGTTACTATAAAAATCAATTTACGAGACGATTTAGGTATTTTTGAGTAAAAGAGTAAATTTTTAATTCCTAAATCGATTTTCGAATAGTTGGTATACTCTTCAACTGAGCGTAGTATGACGATGAAGTTTCACCACGAGCGAGAATGTTGGAATCATCCAAGTGAATTCGTGATACGTTCACATAGAGTATTTTTTCATATTAGGGTGAATATTTAAAAATCAAAGGACGCGATTGTAACCTCCAGTGTTTTCTTTGTAAGAAATCACGATGTGAAAATTTATGTTATTATTTAATTTAATATGAATTTAAGAACAAATCTATTCTTTAATAGTCGTAGAGAAATATTTTTTATATTCCAAAATGTCATTATACCTATGATAAATTTGTAATACTTTCTCAATACAATTTCTAAACTATAGTATCAACATCAATTATTTTAATATTTTGGTTAAAGGGGTATTCTAGGTACTTGAACATATTTTGGAACCAAAATAAAAAGTGCAATTGTATTGCTTTTGTTGATTCATACATTTGTATTAAAAATTAGTACAATTTTTAGATGTTTACTACTTAATATACTGAAAAATAAAAACAGACTCAATTCAAAATATTTTCTTTAATTTTCGACTATAAACATTGAACTTGCGTAATTACCTATTAGATAAAAACAAATATTTTAATTATACTTCACTTTCACATTACCGACTAAAAGGCTTAATTGGTGCAATATTGTCAAAACAATTCCCCACTTAAAATTTGGTAAAAATGTAAAAAGTAAAGTTAATTATAATTAAATGTATTAGTACTCACAAAAGTTTGTGGAAAACGTGTATATTTCTTTAAATTGTTATGGTACACGGTAGTTGTAATTGAATCTAAGTTTACTTTATTGTGTTGTAATTTTAAAATGGTACGTTGTTATCTCAGCAAATAGTTTGCGAGCAGACGACCGTTATTGCTTACTTTGTTGTAAAGAGCAAGGTAAGTGCAACATATACAAAATAAACACATACCTGACGTTGTTATTAGTAAATAATGTTGTTATTGATTCCCGTCGAGGTATTTGTTTATTAACTTTTTGCTGGGATAGCATTTATTTTTTTATGTTTAGATTTGGTACATGTCTTCGATTAGGTTATGATGGGTAATCAGATCTCAATGATAATCATATCATTCATTGATAACCTTCAACTTTTTGTTAATCAATAAAGATCGTTGATCTTCAATAGATCGTTCTCAGAAGCTCTTCGATGGATTTGAAAAACCAAATAGTCTCTTTAATTTATATTCCAATTTTTCTAATGATAATAACTTGATCTTATGTAATAAGTACTACAATCATATTCAAAACAATCTCAATTATACGAAGTCATTAAAGTGTATCAATGCGGAAATTGTATTTACATAGAACATGGACAGATACAAGAACTTTTTTGATTTCGATGAGATATTCCATCTCTTACTTTTAATTTTCCTAAAAGTAGGCGTTGATTAAAACATTCGAAAAGAATTTCCGTCATTGCTTATCAATTTTACCCGTAATTTAAACGCACATGTTTTATATATTCAATTTCAATTAATTATGTTATAGTATGCGAATAGTATATTTCATAAACAATTCGCCATTATTTTAATTTTTCGTTGTATGTTTTTTACCAAAAAATCATTGAAGACCCGATGTTGATCGTTAAGAAATATCAGATTATTTTCTTAATTGGTTTGTATTTATATATTTTCCTTAGGATCTTTGTAAACAAGGTTATTCATTAGAATAATTTTATTTTCTGTAGATTTCGTTTGCTTAATATATAGATGCAGATTAAAAATCTGTGAATACATGCAGCTAATTTGCAAAATGCATTATGTACTTTCAAAATCGATCAATAGATAAAGATCTACATTCTTGTCTTTATTTTGTTTATAATGGTCAAACGCCTATTAAGCGATAGTAACTTTCCATTTCTTGATTTTATCTCTCAACAGTTGTTTTAGGTTTAGAAAGAATAAATCTTAAAATGCATACGTTTCAGATGTATCTTGAAAAACAATAATAATTTGCATTTTAGGTACACATGGATACACCTCCTTGCATGATGGCCGGGGCAAAATGGCAATCGGAAGCAGTCCTTAAAGAAGGCTGGATCAAGAAAAAAGATGAATTTACGAAAATATGGAATTCCAGGTGAGTTGACACGATTAGTCAACACTTTTTAAAATTGAAAGACTGCATTTTATACACAATTTTGTAAAAAAATAAAATAATTAACGGCGGTCACTTCGTAATTTTATACCCGATATCAATAATCTTTTAATTCGTGATCTGTATTTTCCTGTAAAATTTATAACGTCAACGCTGATAATTTCGAACGATGGCATTTGTCTCTTTCTATCTTTGTTTTTATTTATTTGTTTACATTATTACAACATGGTCATAACTAGGAACTTTAAAACGGTAATTGAACGTTATTATTAGTGGTCACTTTTTGTGTCATTCTAATGAGTAAACATGGAAATCTGCAGGTGTTTCTTGAAAAGGTAGGAATAATTACATTTTACATTAGTAGAAATTGTACGCGATTTTATGCAATTATTTTCCAGTGTTTGTTGATTAAAATTAATCTTATAAAACCCGTTTGCAGATATTTTGTGCTCGAGAGAAACGGATCGCTGCTCGAATTCAACAATAAAAACGATCATGATAATGCAACGGGACCTAAAGAAAAACATAATTTAAAAAACTGCGATATTTGTATTTTAGAAGACTTCGACTGTAATGGAATCAGCATCACTTGCCAAAACAAATCAGACAAAATAACGCTTAGTGCCAACTCAGAAGATGAAAGGTAAGTGAATTTACATCGTTCTTACTTTTACATTTGGAACTTAATTTTATCTCTAGAAACGAATGGATCAGCGCCTTGGATTCATTTAGCGAAGATTCACTGTTTGGAATCGATTATGATAACAAATCAAGCAACTCAAAAACGCGCAAAATCAATTTAAACGATTTTGAGTTCATTCAAACTTTGGGTAAAGGTGCCTTTGGAAAAGTTTTGTTATGCAAAGAAATAAACACAAATGAAATACATGCAATAAAGATCTTAAAGAAAGCGCTCATAATTCAACAAAGAGAAGTCGATCATATTTTAACGGAGAACAATGTTCTTAAATCTACAAATCACCCTTTTCTAACCGTAAGCTCAACATTTTTTCCGTTATCGTTATTTTAACTACACACTTTCATTGCAGTCGCTAAAATATTCGTTTCAAACAAACGACCACATTTGCTTTGTAATGGAATACGTCAACGGGGGTGATTTATTTTTTCACCTAAACAAAGAAGGTTCATTCAACGAAGAACGGACAAGGTTTTATGCTGCAGAAACATTGTTGGCTTTGTCGTATCTGCATACTTTGGGGATTGTGTACCGAGATCTAAAAACTGAAAACATGGTTTTGGACAAAAACGGTCACATTAAATTGGTTGATTTTGGGTTGTGCAAAGACGGTGTCGGTTACGGAAAACGAACTTATACTTTTTGCGGAACACCTGAGTATATGGCACCGGAAGTAATTGCCGACGTTGAATATGGGCAAGCTGTTGACTGGTGGGGACTTGGTGTAGTAATGTACGAAATGGTAAAAGTTATGTCCACAAATTAATCCTCATTCTAATATTTTAATTGGTTTTTCAGATTTGTGCTCAACTTCCATTTTATAATAAAAATTACGAAATTCTGATAACTTTAATCACAATGAAACCGGTGGAATTTCCAGGATTCATAACCATTAAAGCACAAGATCTCATTAGTAATTTGCTGATTAAAATTCCCCTTAAACGACTAGGAGCAGGCCCAACTGACGCCGAAGAAATTAAAACTCACGCATTTTTCAATGATTTAGATTGGGTAGCAGTAGAACAAAGAAAGGTATGAATAATATTAAAACATAAACATAAGCTACATAGAAAATTTTAGATACCACCGCCTTTTGTACCTCAGTTGCGAAACGCAACCGATACTAAATATTTTGATAAAGACTTTACGTCCCAACCAGTGCATCTTAGTAAATCAACACCCAGTGACGACGCTATGGCAACTGACGACTATTTTCGAAATTTTAGTTTTCAGGAATTAGCCGATTATGACAGCGAGAAATAAGACTGAAAAAAGATCCAGTAATGCCAATCAATGTCCTTACCAGTTCTTTATATTTTGAATTGCTTACTAAGATTTAACTTATTTTTGTACTTAATTACAATTTTAGCATTAATATTATTAACTACGATTATGTTTTTTGTTGTCTGATAGGCTTTTGTTGTTTTCGATAAAATTTAGGGAAAGTCTGTTAGTGATTCGTTGCGGACGTAAAGTAAACATTTGATTAATAGTGAATCATGGGTTAATGTCCAAAAATTGTAGTGTTTGAAAACAAAATACCAACTGGATAAGATTAGTATATTGAAAAACAAGTGTGCACTTAGTAGGTCATGTAACTGTTGTACAATTTTTTTTCAGATACTCTTTTAAAAAATCTAAAATAATATATAAAGAATTTCCAGCCTCTCAAAACAGTAAAAACAACATGGCCTCTCAAAACAGTAAAAACAACATGTTTTAGTGCACCTACAAATTTTGAAACAGGTTCGTAAGATTGGTACCTTCAGGCTGTCAGCAAAGCAATACGAAATATTAAAAAACGTTTAACCGGTGTTGCGTATGTAAAAGCAAATTCCTGTATATATCGGCAACTAACGCGTTGCATATAACAATTAAGCACGTTAATTGAAATGTTAGTACAAAATTCAAGGCAAAGCGTTGTGTTGTTAATTAAAAATAAAAAATTGATCATGTAAACACATATAAAACTCAGAAATTGGGCCAATTTAAAAACAAATTCCGGATAACTTAACAAACAAACAGTGCTATACAGGTATGTATGTACTTACATCACATGATATTTATAAATTTTTCTTAACTGATTTAATTTTGTTGTTAACCTGTTGGGTAAAAAAGTAATTTTAAAAGTTTAGTAAGATATGCAGATTTCAATAGTGCGTGCCCCACTAAAGGACATAATACAATTAATGTATATCTTATCAAAATGTTATATCACTTTGTTAATTTAATTGGAACGCCCCTATATTATTCCTTTTTTGTGGACTTTAAATAAACTTTGCATCAAATGTCATATCTCTAGCTAACTCGAGTATCCCAATAGTTGCTAATAGCGATTTTTGCACTATAATCAGATATTATGAGGTGTTATAGAAGATAGTTCCAACATTTTATGGAAAATATCTACTTGGTGCATGCATCATTTTTTTATTTTACACAACTTCAAATGATTTTTTTTAACTTAATCACGTGATAACTTCAACAGATTATATACTGTATTGATGTTGGTCAACACTGTCATACTTTTCTCTAACACGCTCTATATTGCTTCATATTTTATTAATTTCAAATAAACTTTGTATAAAGAAAGAAAGAATATCATCATCACATACGAAATCCAAACTGGTGAACGGAAGATATACAAAAAGTACTAGTAGAGAAAAATAAAGCTTATCGGAAATGTACAAAGCATTCCGAGGGTACGAAAGAATATTCAAGTTACAATAGAGAGGTAAAACAAATTGAGAGATATCTCAAGCGTGGAGAACTATAAGAAATCTTACTTTCTAAGAAAAGGAAGGATACACCAGGAGATATTAATTTGATATGATACTGGGAAAATCATTATCTACAATTGTTAAGAGAAAACGGAAAATAATAAAGAATCAAATATGAACAAATAGAAAATAGTAGATAAAGTCAGTGTAAGAGAAATAAGAACACGCTAAAAGCTATGAAATGTGCAAATATTCTCATAAAGTTAATTAAATATGCGCCAGATGTTATGCTAGAAAAGGTAGCAGAGCATTTCAACGGATGCGTGATACGAGGACAAAATATCTCTGAACATTGGAATATGGCTCACATTAGTTCAATATACAAGAAATGAGAAAGAAGAAAATTAAAAAACTATAGAGAAATAAGTGTTACAGGCTCAATGGGAAGATTGTATGGTCGAATTTGAACGAGAGAATTGAAACAGATTATGAAAATATAGAAGAAAAAAGCAGTTCCAGGGCCGGAAGATCGTGTTTGGACAAAAAATAATAGAAAAAAAGGAAAACCCAAAACTTACTTACATACATTCAGTTTATCGATCTCAAGAAAGCTATTTAATATACTTATTGACATTCCAAGTGCTACACTCAAAGGAATAATTTCTTCAACTTGGCAATGTGGTAGTCTTATATCAAAAATAAAACAATAACATTTGCAAGACATTTTATTGACATTAGCATCTAAACCGAAAAAAATTAATAATGTATTTGGCGATCCGTAGCTGAGTGTACTCCACTACACGTCTAGGTATTGATAAAATGAGATGATTGATGTCTGCTTGTGCCACCTCATTCCAACTTGAATTTGTTATGCCAGAGTCTGTAGGAATAGTACAAAGTGGATAGTCTCCTCCCCATTACATTCCACACATGTTTGATGATATTTAAATCCGATGAACGAGATGCCCACAGCAACTGCAAAACATTAACGCCTGCTTCTTGGAGGAAGTCCATAGTTCGACGAGCAACATGGGGACGGCCATCTGAATAAAGCAATAAAGTGATTTGTAAGAAATCTCTAGACGTTAATTAAATTAATAAAAATAAACCAAGAAAGAACGAACGAACGCAAAGGGAAAGAGGTATAACGTAATAACACTATATGGGAAAGAAATGGAGGCAACAAGAGAAAACATTGAGAAAATGGTGAAAGATGAAGAAGAAAGAGAAATAATAATAGGTTGGGATTGCAACGCAAGAATATGAGAAGAGGGAGAAAATATAATAAATGGGATGGTAAAAACGAGGATATCAAAGGACAAAAAATATGAACGGACAAGGAAGGAAACTCATTCTGTACGAAAGACGATGGACGATAATGAATGCCAACGTGGAGGAAGAAGGGAAGGGGATTTTACGTTTATAAGGAACAGGAGAGAGAGTGAGAGTGATTCATTATATAATAGTGAATGAAACAGGTTTGGAAAACATCGACAAATTTAAGATTGGAGAGAAGGAATTAACCTATGAAATTGACATAGGAGAGAGAGATAGGGAAGGAAAGCATAAACAAGGCAGAAACGAATGGGAAAAAAGAAAATATGGACAAAGGAGAGTATGAAAGCTATAGGGAGAAGATGAAAGAGGAATGGGAACCGGAAAAGGAAATTGAAGCGGAGATAAAATAACAGCAAAAGATAATGGACGCGGCAGCAAAGAAAACAACGTAATTAAAAAAAATCAAACGAATTATAAAGAAAAATGGGTGGTGAAATGGGGAATGTCAAAAGGCTAAGAAGGATATGAGAAGAGACGGAAAAAGATGGGAAAAAGGTAAAATAGAGATAGAAGAAAGAAAATAAAAGAGTTTAAAAAATGTGTAAAAAAGAAAAGAAGAATACAAGAAAAATTGGAAGGAGAGGTTGAGGAAATAAGGAATGAAGGACAAACATGGGAGTCTGTAGAAAGAAGGTGAAACAAGGAAATAAAATCGAAAATAAAAGTAGACGGAAAGAATTGGGAGGAGCATTGCAATTTGATACTGGGAGGAATAGAGGAAAATAAAGAGAAGATGTGTGTGAAAATGAGAGGAGAAATAGGAAATGGGAAATTGAAAAGGAGGAAGTGGAAAAGGCAATAGTAGAAATTAAATCTACGGCAGTAGAAAGATTCAATAATATGCCCGATCTATAAGAGGGGACAAGAGGGAAGCAAACAGTTTTAGAGTAGCGAGTTTATTGAGTCTGGGACATAAAGTCTATGGGGAAATACTCAGCGATTGGTAGAAGAAATTAAGAAAAAGTTGATGCCAAACAGGCAGGTGGAATTCAGAAAAGGAAGGGGAACGATAGACAACATATAATATTAAAGCATATAGTAAATAGGCAGATAGGAACAAAGGGTGGGAAAATGTATGCGGTATTTATCGATTTAAAAAGCGCATTTGATAAGGTGGAGAGAAAACTACTTTGTAAGTACAAGTGGAGAGAAGGGATAAACGAGAACATAGTGGGAGCAATAGAAGAGACATATGAGGAAACTTTCTGCAGGGCAAGAAAAAGAGGAGAGTTAGGAAAAGAATTCAGAACAATAAGAGGATTAAGACAGGGATGTCCAATGAGTCCGTGTTGGTTTGCTCTGAAAAGGCAATAAGTGGCGGGAATTTTGGTGAAAAGGTCGTAAGTTTGGGGATTTGTGTATGCTGATGACATAGTGGCTGTGTCAAAAAAAAAAAGAAGATGATGAAGGGATTATAAAAGTGAAGGAAATAATTAATAGGGAAAATGTTAGAGGCGAATGTGGGGAAGACGAAGATTGTAGAGTTTATGAAAAAAAAGTAAAATGGTGGTGAGGAAAAAGGAATTAGAGAAAGTTGACAAATATAGATATGAGATATATGATAAGCTATGACAACAAGGATAAAGAACAAATCAAAGAAATAGAACAGAAAGGACATAGGACAGTAAAACAGGTTTGGGGGATAAGAGAAAAACATTTGGGAAAGACCGTAAAGAAAAGAAGATGGCTATTTGATAAGATAGTCAGAGGAGTAATTACATATGGAGCGGAAATATGGAAATGGAAGAAATGGAATGAGCTAGAGAAAATTCAACAGAAATACTGGAAGTAAACACTGCGACTGGAGAAAGAGACACCTACATATATAGTAGAAGACGACATGATACGTGCGATCCATTTTCTCGAAAAGGGATCCTGATATCGATATGAAACAAGAATACATAATTTATGTAGATATGATTGCTCTTTCAGATTTTGAATTAAATTGGTGATAAGTTAGTAATCTAAATGTCGGCAAAATTGGTGGTAAGTAGCACTCTCTATGAGAACGCAAAAATTGCAACACGTATCTTATTCACAAAATTTTAAGTTTCTAACCCGAATATTATCAGAATAATGGCAAAAAAACGAATTAGAATTACAACTTTTAACATCCTGTATTTCCGAAAATAACTTTGTTTGCGGCAATGGGCAAATTTGACGTGTAGTATCTCCAGTATCCCATTGTTAATGAATCACCCTGTATATTAAAGTATGACACCATTTAAAAAAAAACACTGACAGAAAATAGCAGAGAAGTAAAATTACTGAAGTATACATCCACATAGTTAGACAATTAACAGAAAAAAGTATCGGATCTGACCTAAATGTATAAATAGCTTTTGTGTCACTTACTCGTTCCGCAATTATCACATTTGTTACAACAAATCGCGCATTTCGTCACTAATTACATAAATAGCTATTCATCATTGAAGTTGGGTGCTCCAGGCATATCAAGATTTTGCCAAACGCCATATGATCTTTGATTTTACATAGCTTAAACCTAAAGAGAAAACCATCCAACTTTCATATCACAATTTTCGGAAAATCATTAAAATATCGCATAATCTATACTACTACGTTATACAAAATCTACTTGAAACCCTTTAAGTAATCGAAAAATAAATAAAATGGAAGTACCTGTCTGTGATTTTAAGATAAGTTTTTAAAACAAAATATTTGAAGGATGTCTAACTGTCTATAATTTGTCAGGACTAGTCTCCGGAATGGCCGAAAAGATTTTGACGACATTTTCAGAAAGTACTCTGAAATAGCGATTATAAGGTATTTTATTTTTTGTTGTCTATCTAAATGTATGTTAAGAAATCAAATATGCGGCAACCAACATTACACCGATGCACTTACCATAGTATTTATAAAAATATTTTTTTGAATACACGGTCTACCACGGAACCCGTTCATTAGAAGTTTACAGGGTTCCTTACTATTTATGAATTTGAAACATTCAGGTTAAGAATAACTCATAGCCTTCTTTTGTTCTAAAATATTTCCGATCCTCTACAACTTTCGGAATAACCGGAAATTGCCAACAACGTTCTTAAGTTAAATACAACACCCTGTATATTATTGCATTTTGGATTCTAAAATCGATTCTACGATACACTGTAATTAGGTTATCCTATACCTATCGTCAACTGTTTTCGAGTTATTGTGATTTTTTAACAAATTTTGTGTTTTGGGAAGGGTTGTTTAATAGCTTAACTTTTGCTCTTCTTCAAACACAAAACCTCCATATTTTAAAAACAGCCGGAAAAAATGCCGGAAAACTGATATTTTTGAAAAGTCGTTATTTTCTTCAAAAAATTTGCACATAGACGTATAATCTAATTCTAAACAACTTTTTTCTTAAACATTTTTCAATATATTGTCATCTAACCTCACTCTTTACATATTTAAGAGATATTTTTAAATTTTCCGCCATGACAGTGGTCACATAGCATTTGTCAAAGTGCTTTTTTTTTGTCATTCGATATGATGAATCTATTTGCCAAAAAAATTTCGGATATCTCAATTACAAAAATTTTCCCCATTTGTTGCAAACTCTTTGCCGGTCACTGTATAACAACATTTTAACTTGGGTAAGGATTGAAGCAAACTAATATGTATAGTAATATCAACCTAAGAAAACAGCTTTAGCAGAAATCTTATCTTTGCAGAGATGTAAACGAATCCATACTGTTCAACGTTTGTATTCTGTAAAATATTTGATGAGGCTACGTTTTCCCAAGGTGACTATACATCTTAATTGAAGTGTGAAAAAGCAAATTTCTAAGACCAGTACACCTGTCGTGAAAATAATTTAATTTGGGAAAAACCAAATAACGTATCTCTTATCAAGCATTAAAAAATAAACTGTCATTCGAACTGTTCTTCTCTCTCGCACGCACGCAAACAATTTGGAGTAAATAAAGATAACGATTTACATATTTTCTAAGTTATTAATCTTCACACTTCCTCCTATATGAGTGTGTCCATTATTGTTACAATGACTTTACAGTGTTTCCTTATTTATTATGACGAGTAAGTTGAATTTACTTTTGTAATTAGCAAATCGTTTAACAAAAACCACACGAAACTATTTGAATGTACACGTATTATTTACGGTTTTCCGTGCTTATCTAACTACTATTTACAAATACTATCTGATAATAGTATCAGGAAATAATGTCGTCCACGAAAGATAGGTTGGCCGAATTAAAAAAGGTAAAGTTACTTAAAAATGTATATTACTTTGCTATTGTGTACTCATTGTTGTAGAAACAAAACGCCGAAAATGTAATTGACATCGAGAACAATGTAACAATACCGACAGATTTAAACAGTGCGCTACAGAAAGTAGAAGATATACGTCAAAATATAGCAACTATAAACAATAATACACTAAGATCAAACAACATTTTCCAAAGCAATGCTTTCAAGTTAAGTAAAGGTACGTATCCATCAAATCAAAACGCATCTTTCAATACATTTCAACGTTTAAGATTTACAGAGTGAGGTAGATTCACTTTTTCAAATCACTACCAGCACTGCTCATAAGGTAATTAAACAGATAAAAGAATACCAGAATGAGTTAAATAAAGTAGGGGACAAATCTTCGGCTGAATTTAGAATAAAACAGCTTCAATGCTCAACACTTAGAGATGAATTTTACAAAGCGATGGAAGAAAGTACCATTTCTTTAGAATTCCATAAAAATAAGCGAAAAGATGTATTGAAGAAGTGTTTGAAATTGGGTAAGATTATCGTGTGAAGGTTTAGTGCTTAATAATTTATCAAATCTTTGTAGTTCGTGAAGAAGCAAACGAGGATGAATTAGAAGCTCTCTTAGACTCGAATAAGTTCGACGTATTTACGGGAAATGTAAGTAAATGGTATCTACGTTTTGTCGTTGTAATTTGGGCTTCTACTGTCTTAGTTCAAGTGATATTGAACCAGAAAAATCAAGTAAGGTAGAGAATTTAAACAGTTCGCTAAAATAGTCAGTATCAAACATTTTGGAAATTTAAACCAACAAAATACTATTTCTATTTGATTAATCATGTTACTTGTGATCTATAAGCGGAAATAATCAATAACATTTCTTTTCTTACCTTTATTCTATTTTTTTCTAAACTAATATCCTTTACTTAACAACATTTACCTAGTGTAAATTGTCTTCTTGACATTTAAATTTAAATAAATTTAAATTCAATATTTTATAATCACAATAGCTTAAAAGTTACTCAAAAATAATAAAATAATTTTTTTAGCATTTGATTACAACGGAAGAAGCGAGACAACAATTAAGAGACATAGAAGAACGACACGAAGAATTACTTAAAATTGAAAAAAAATTAACGGAAGTTATGAATTTATTTGTTACAATCGCTACACTAGTCGAACAACAGGTAATACACAATTATTATGATTTTCAACTTAACAAAATGAGAAAAACTTTCAGCAAGAACTAGTTAATAGGGTCGAGTTTCATGCAAATGCCGCCAATGAATACGTCGATAAGGGAAAGATAGAACTTGAGAAAACCGTAAAATCTAAGAAAAAATGGAATAAGGTATTTTAAAAATTTGCTTTCGCAATTTCAATAATTTTACATTTCAGAGAAAATTTTATATTATAATAGCAATATTAATTCTTGTAATAATTTTACTAGTTTTGTTTTTTAAATAAAAGTATAAGCAAAAGAATAATCAACAAACTGTAAATGGATACTGTACATTAAAATAAATAGTTATACTAACTAAATACACCTACGTTAAATCAAGGATCAAATCCCTAACAAACGCTAGAGGGCAGTAATAAATGTAGCAATGTACAGCAATGAAATAGAAGACAAGCATGGGGATTATAATAAATTTAATTACACGTTGATTAAATAAAAGGGTCAATTTTGATAAATTGTGTAAGTATTTTAAGCCAAGAGGTACCCCACTGCATAGACTGCCTGAGGACAAAAGAGTACGAGAAAACTTTAGATTCCGCCCAACAATTAAACAAACACAACATACACAAAACATATCAAAATAATAAACGTTCATTGTAGACAATTATTCATCAGAAACAAATCTAATAGTATCCTGCTAGGAAACTGTTCGTCAGTTCATATTTAAACACGAACAAACAAGATTATTAAAATGTAGGTGCAAAAATGTTTCCAATAGTAGTTTAGCCCATTTATACATGCATTTCCATTTAAAACTGAAGAATTGTAGTTAACAGTATACAACACTGTAGGTGACAGGCGAGTTTCACCAGCCGCTACGGTTCTGCCTGCCTAATCAGTTGAATTTTCGGGATCGCGTCAAAATTTTGAGATGGCAGTCCATTTAATCAATATTTAGTTTTGGGAAATATCACTTAAGCATATACAATAAAATAAACATATGAAAATTATCAGACTGACCGTATCTCTTAATTACATCTCTCACGGTAAAGAAAATATAACTGTACAAGGCCCTGGCATACGGTATTGCTTCACTCTGAATCATTTTTAAGCGCTTTAAAATGCATCATAAATTAAAATATCAAAAACAAGCATTTACATGAAATTATAATAAAATCAAGCTCTGTAACAGTTTCTCACAAACAAAGAAACACGTGATCAAAATATTTATAGCATGTCATTAAATGAAATGCATATAGAATACGTTAGATTGTAATGCAATAACACAAATATCATATAGTACAAAGAAAACTTTGTACAGACCAAAAATTATACAAAGCATCTCGACACGCAAAACTTGGAACTGACCTGGTCCTCAAAAATTCACCCGCACAACCAACGCTTTATCTCATCCCTAACGGTTTTTCGTAACGGTAAATTAAGTAACAGTTTTACCAACCTATTTGAAAACGAATTATATCAAAAAAATGCGGGTACAATTTAAATTCAAATATGGACCTTTCAAGAGGAACATATTCTTGTGTTTCAGAATTGCTACATAATTTGCAAATTATTGACCATTAGTGATGTTTGTATCATAAGTTCTTGGTTTCGCCATACTTGAATTACGTTTTAATTATGAGTGAATTTTAACTGAAACAGAAAAAAACGAGGACCGTAAAATATGCATTTATCAAACAGAACCTGTTGTTGAAAAGCAAAAATGTGTACTTGTGTTATTATAGTGGAGTTGGTATATAAGAATCTTAAGATTCTTTTGTACGTATTCGAGCGACATATTTAGTTTAGAATGAACACTAAGTCATTCCCAACAAGACACGTTTTGCTTGATATAGAAATATTATAATAAAATATCTTATATATGCGATTAAGTACCTAAAATTATGAAAGAAGGAAATATAGTTAGGGGTAGAATAAGTAGACCAACAACATACCGGGATATCAAAAATTATCTTGGTCAAGGGTGGTTGTGGAATGTAAAACGTTTGTCTCACTTTAAATTTTTCAATATGTTTTGTTGTGTCAGAATCTGTCAAGTCATTGTGCTGAAATAAATAGGTATAAAATTTGTAGGTTATTGATGATGTCAGTGTGACAGTGACATAATTATTTCAAACGTAAACTAAGACAAACGTTTTACATTCCACAACTATCCTTGAGCAAGATAGTTTTTGATATCCCGGTATAAAATTGTAGAGTGGAGGGTAGAAAACAAACAGTTCCCGTTTGGGTTTGGTAATACAAGAGGTCATCGTTACATTTAGAGTTGATTATTAACTTATTAACACTAAAGGAGATAAAACTGAATGATCTATTAAAGGTAGGACTTAAGATATACGCTTAATGCGTAATTAGACAGGGTTATGCTCCTAGGTGGCGCTTCCGTTTGTATGTTTTGTTATATTAATTGCGCGTCTTACTCCTAGCTCCAGAAAAAATTTTGACGTTTGAAATGTGTGGAAGTGAAAAAAATCAGTTTTTAGGCCCGGTATTCTATAACTCTGAACGATGTCGTTCCTGAACGACTGTCTTAAAATAACGACATTCTCTATTCTGTAATAAACAACTGTCGTTTAGTACCGACAACATCGTTGAAAATTCGTCGTTTGCATACGACACTTATGGAGCGCTCGTTGGGAATAAAAAGTTTCATTTGGCTGTGCTTTCACGCGTATCACACAACTGCATATTTGAAAGTATGACAGATGCCGACTGATAAGCTACGCTAATGGCCAACAGTAATGAAATTTTTGATGACTTGGAAGAGTTCAATTAAATTTATGTCAAAATTTGCCTGTTGTGTTTTAATTATGCTTTGGCCATTTTCTTGAAGACATCAACGTAGAAGGGACTTAGAACATTTAGAGACCATAGCAATCACTTTCTGTTTATTTAAGCGTTTAAGGGTGTTTAGAGTCCACATCTATCCCAGTGGGAAAACGTACTACAAAAATACATCCAATTGTGACTCTTTGTAATAAGTAAAGGTAATTAGTACTTCATCCAGTACTGCATTTAATTTTTAAATAAAAAAAGGTTAAAACTGGTTAAGTTTTAATACAAAGTTACTAAACTGTCCAAGTGTTCGTTGCCTAACCTCTAATTCACCAACAAATTACAGATAATTGACAACTGACAACACGATTCCAGTGTGCCACCTTAATAAATTCAAAAACCTCGATCCTGAACGAGACTGTGAACGATGTAGTTACGGAATAGCTTTAACGATAATATCGTTGTTGAGGTCGTCAAGGAAAGTCGTTCACAGACGACGGTGGTTCAATAACGACAATCGATTCAAAAATTCCCTAAATAAGTTGCCGCTAAAAATATGAAATTCAAACTTGAAAATAAGTTGGTACACGTATGTATGGAAAGTTGCCGATACCACAGGACGATAAATTCATCTATTTTTATAATTTTAGAGAAATTGCATATTAACCGTTACAACCTAGACGAGTAAGTTATATTCGCTTTATACCGAAAAATGAAGTCGGAATGCTAGAAAGAGAGCACTGAAGGACGACACTAAAATATCACGTGGCGAGTGGAAATTTGTAAGTAGAAGTGGAAGATATACAAGATGTCATGTATTACAAGTTAACAGTGACAATTGACATGTATTTAGGTTAACAGTGACAGGCCGTAGCATGAATTTAACCTTTTTACAGGTTGAATTGAAGTAGTTTTTATTTTTCACGGGTCATGTGACACTGATAGCTCCGTCCTTGCACGTCCCTTTCTATCATTGCGACTTCAAAACAAAGATGCACGTTACTTGTCTATATAGGTACTTATATTTAGTCTGACGTTAGCTCTGTTAAAAGGTACCAACTTAAAATAGAGAACAAAACTATCACTTTTGTTTTGTTTTATTGATACACACTTTTTTGTCGTAGAAAAAGTATAGTCTGCAACACGTTTGGAATTGCTATTCTGCACTCATGGAACCGTCACAAACATTCCACACGTGCAAATATGCCATATCTTGTTCCAGAATATACTATATATAATATTTTCAACTGAAACCCCCTATTTTTCATTACATAATTTCAAAAAAGAGAAAAATCAGGTCAAAATTATGTTACATGTTGATCGTTTTCGTAATATTTGCGATAGAAGTAGAACACTAACGAAAATTGCGATAGTGTGATCTATGTACTACATCTGCCCGGAGGAACTCGATTTTCGTCGAATAATTTAGGAAGAATATTCGTAATCAAACTAGTACGTAGTTTGTCAGCATTGGAATATCAGTAAAATTATCATAACTTGATCTTTCAGTTAGAGATGAATTTTAATTTGTTAATAGGTTGAAATACTCACCAAAACATGTTAATCAATGACCCTGCAAACTGGCATCGTTCTATCAAAGTTCTGATTCGTCAACGGACGTTTATACATAATATGAACAATAAGTGCTCAAAAATGTGTAATTGTGAGAATATTAAAAATATGAAAATTACACAAAATTCATTCGTTTAAATCATACATATTCAAATTAAACAATTAACAAAAATTATCGTTACAAATAACGAAGAATACAAACACAAGGACCGTAATTAATTCTTCAAAAAGTGCTCGAAAGCGATACCTTGTAACTCAAGCATTTGTTAATTCTCTTCAAAAGTCCACGCCCAGTAGCTTCCTTTATTTTATTCGCATCTAGGGAATTGAATTCCTTAGAACCCGATCGAGCACGTTTTCTGTAGTGGTTGCTTGCTTTGAATATACTAAATTATTAATATGTACCCAAATAAAGAAGTCGAGTGGACTTAGATCGAGTGAGCGAGCGGGCCAGAGAGAAGGTCCATTATTAGCGATTATCGTCAAAGATAACATTCAAAACTCCGTAAGTGTTTGTTATATTATGTGGCGGAGCCCGTCTTGCTGAAACCAAATATTTTCAGCTTCAGCTTCGGGCAAATTCCTCAAGATATAACAATATCTTTTTCCGTTTAAATTTTGATCGTAAATGTAAATCACAAAAACGTCATCATCTTTGATTCTAAATTATGCAAACTGTCTATTCCTCAATAAAAAAGATCGAAGAGAAGTAGGATGTTCTACAGTTTCAATAGTAACAAATTGCATACCAGTATGTAATTACTCCATATCTTATAAATAACACCAAAGCGTATCTTCTTTTCACTTTATGACAATCACGAGACCCTAATTGCTTTAACAATAGACGCTTTTCATTTGCAAAATTAACTTAGTTCCTCGCTTATTCTTAGTTTTCTGATTGGTTTAAATTCAAAACAACCAATCACAATTTTTTAATTAACCGAAGTGAGGTGAAGATTAGTGCAAATGGAAGCAGCTAATATCTCGGAGAATATCAATTATACGTCTCTACTTAAAGAAATCAAAATCGTCAATAATTGAATACCTGCGAAAAATATGTTTTAAAAACAATATTTTGTATGTACGAGGGTGCTGTTGAAATATTAGTAAGCTATAAAACCTGTCCATTTGAATGTCACAATAAATAAGATTGTTGCTGACAATGATTACGACTATATAACAATAAAATCAAAACATTGGCAACTGATGAAGTAATAGTAACTTTATAATCAATGGTAATATTGACTACAAGAATATTTAACTTGGATGGTGATAAGCCGAACTTGCTTTCAAAAGCTTCCTTAATTAATTGCTAGTTCTAGGACAAAAATAGTGTTGTAGGCGACCTATTCTTCACACAAATGAATAAAATATTGCGAGATGACACTAGTGCTGTAATCACTATATAACCTGAGCTAATGCGAAACCCTTTCTTTTTTCATCCCATTGTAAGCTATTGAAGTAATATAAAAGCTAAAACTTATCTGTGAAATCCGTAATCAATAATTTAATCCTATTATTTTCAAACACATAAATACACAACTTAGTTTATTAACTCAGATAACACAAAACCACATCCCCAAATTTACTACAAGATGTTCCACTGTCGTCATAGGTAGGTATAAGCCTGTGGACTGGATTATGGAACGGATAGGCAACAATTAATCATAATTTTTAATTAATTTTAATTTTATTGCAAATATAATTTAAATTCAATAACACTAAAATCCCAATTCTTTAATCATCTCGGGTATGCTGATAGTCAAATCTAAAGCAGATGGTCGATCAGATGGATTTTCTTCAGTACAACAATGAAACAGTTCTAAGACGTACTTGTACGATTCGTCAAAATCTTGATCTGGTAGAGCGGGTCTTTTTCCAAAGGAACCAACGCTTTCATCTAATTCGGTTATTGACGAATCATTATCCCCCATAGTGTCTACACATGGAGGTTGTAAGGCTAACATTTCCCAAAGAACAAGACCGTACGAATAAATATCGGCTTTAGTGGTAATTTTAGAAGGGTATTGCAAGATTTCCGGTGCCGACCAAAGACGAGTACCAACATACTCAACATCTGGTCCCGTTTTCTCGTAATCAACTTCATTATCAGCAGTTAATGGTAAAGTAACGCCGAAATCGCACAGCTTGCAAACCTCAAAATCACCTTTGACCAGAACATTATAAGATTTAACATCGCAGTGTAACAACATTTGATTATGAAGGTAGTTTAAAGCTTCCGAAATATGCAACGCTACTTTCATTATGTTTTCAGCAGGATATGCGGGCATCCCCTTTTCGTTTCTTTCTTCTATGAGATCGCCCAAACATTTATCGCATTTTTCCATTGCCAGGTAGGATTCATTAGCTGGTGTTTTAATGAACGCACGAAATCCAACTATATAAGGATGGTTCAATTTGCGTAATATTTCAGCTTCTTCATTTAAGCGTTCGCTGTATGTCGTGTTAGTGATATTACGCTTCAACAATGTTTTTATAGCCCATGGTGAACGCAATTTGTTTTCGTGCGGTGATCTATCCAATTTGTACACAGCAACACCTAAAATATCTACTTTTAATTGATGAAACATACATATAAATCGAAGCATTTGCTTTAGTTAGTTGATTAAGTTTGTGTTACAAAGAAGATGATCCTACTTGATAAGAAAAGTAGAGTAGATATAAAGTAGTAAGTAGTAAAGTACGTATTTTAATTCAACCCCGGACGGTTACTTTCAAGTACGTCAACTTGAACAAATTTTTCATTTACGTACGATATTCAATGAATGTTTTAATTTAAGAATAGGGTATAATCGCAATTAATATTGACCTAAAACTATTAGGGGTTAAAGAGATCTTATAACATTATCTTTTTTATTTAAATAATTTTCTACGCAACATTATTTTCATAATGGCTCATTAAGTTGGTAAACAAACCTACTTCCTTCAAGGGTTATTTCTAGTAAATAAACTACAACCATTCTACAACTGATAAGTACATACCAAAAGCATACATAACGCGGCATTAGGAAGCGATTATCCACACGCATAAATATTATTCATTGTCGGCCATCAGTAATCATAAAGCCTCGTAGTCACAACAGCAATGCTACATGTATAACATTTGTTATAGTATCCGAATATCCGAGAACAACGTTAGATAAGTTTTGGGTAACTTAGATGTTAAAATTTTAGCAAAGTGTACCAGCTAAGTTTCCAACATCGAATATTGTATTATAAAGCAAAAATAGTTGAAAACCCTGAAATTGACTGCAGTGAATCTCCAGAGTTCAGTTCCGGCGGAAAAGTTATACAGAGTGTCCGAAAATTATGCGTAAAAACTTCGGGTGCTAATTCTAGAGTAAAAATAAAGGTCACAAGTTTCTATAACATTTTTTCGAAAACTCAAAGGTAAAGGATCTACAGCACTTTTAAAGTTTTAAATTTTTTTTGTTTCTTAACCGATTAATTTGAAATTTGGCACAGTGATTACTCATTATCATGCGCATAAATGTGCAAAACTTGATGTTCATCCATCAAGCTTAAAGGGCTGGAACCGCCCCCGTCATGCATTTAATTGCTCGAAACTTTTTGGTTTTGACTTTTTTGCTAATTCCATTCACATGGGATGAAAGATCATTTAAAACACGCAAAAAGGTTTACTTGTTTCACCTTCGTAAATCAAGCCGTTTTCGAGAAAACGACTTTAAAATTTGTCTTGCACCAGCATACATGATTCTGATTTATTTCATTTTTGACATTTCAACGAAGTGTGCCTTGAGAACAAGTGCTATACAGCGTTTTATACTCCTATGAGATCAAAGACAGGCATTTTGAAATAACAAATTATTTATTTATTTTTTAATCAAAAACGAAGATAATTTTTAATAATTTTTGGGCACCTCAATACCTCGCAATTTAATATTAATGATAGCTTTCACTTTTTATAATAGATTTTCGAATTGCCTCCCGTCTCGAAAAAAATTTCCTCCTTTTGTCTAATTGCTTCAGAATTAATGATAATTCGCTCCCTCAACTCTACGCTGTTTACTGGCGTCTGATACACTAAGGATTTTAAATGGCCCCAAAAGAAAAAAATCCATTGGGTTTAAGTCTGGCGATCTGGGAGCCCACTCTACATACCCACCGCGTCCTATCCACCTGTCAGGAAACGTTTCGTTTAAAAATCTCCTTACAGCTACGCCATAATGTGGAGGAGCTCCATCTTGTAACAACCACATTGAATTTCTAAGGTGAAGGGGCACATTTTCTAACAGAACAGGCAACTGATTTCTTAAGAAATCTAGTATCACTATTCAGCCTAGGTTGCAAAAAATATGGCCCGATTAAATGATCTTCTACTATGCCAGCACACAAATTAACGGAAAATTTGTTTTGAAAATTGCGTTCCACTGTCGCATAAGGATTTTCATCAGCAGAATAATGTTTATTGTGTAGATTTATTACGCCATCGTGTCCAAATCCAGCTTCATCAGTAAAGAGCAAATTCTCTAAAAAGTTTTCATCGGCGTTCTAAAGATCAAGGATCTTATTCCACATGCGCACTCGAGCCATAGGATCTTGAGGACTCAAGGCCTGAACTTTTCGGCAATGGTAGGGATGAAGGAGTTGTTCTTGTAATAACTCGTGCACTGAACTTTTTGAAATATTGCTCAATTGAGCACCAATTCTTCTTACACTAAGTTTAGGATCATTTTCGATGTATTCTAATATGCCTCGTTCAACTTGAGGCGTTCGGGTTCGTCTCTGTCGACCTGCGTCAGAATGTCTCCGTTTAAAAGATCCCAATTCTCCTAGCCTGGTGTGGATAGTACTAAATAGTCTTGATTGCGGAATCCTTCTATTTGGGAATGCTGCACCATACAAGCGTTTTGCTTCCGACGGATTCCCACCAGCTACACCGTTATAATAGTGCATATCCCTTAATTCATTGTTGGAATATGTTATCCATTTGACTAAATTTAAATTCACCAACTGAATTTATTTAAAACAAGTTACTAATAATCTGTCGAAAATGTTTCCATATTATTATGACTTTTGTTTCCATAGGAACGCATAGCATTATTTTGTTCTCAAGGCACACTTCGTTGAAATGTCAAAAATGAAATAAATCAGTATCATGTATGCTGGTGCAAGACAAACTTTAAAGTCGTTTTTCTCGAAAACGGCTCAATTTACGAAGGTGAAACAAGTAAACCTTTTAGCGTGTTTTTAAATGATCTTTCATCCCATGTGAATGAAATTAGCAAAAAGTCAAAAGCAAAAAAGTTTAGAGCAATTAAATGCATGACAGAGGCGGTTCCAGCCCTTTACGCTTGATGGATGAACGTCAAATTTTGCACGTTTATGCGCATGAGCATGAGTAATCAGCGTGCCAAATTTCAAATTAATCGGTTAAGAAACAAAAAAAATTTTTAAAAAAATGTTTTAAATATCCTAACTTTAAAGTGCTGTAGATCTTTTTCCTTTGAGTTTTCGAAAACATGTTATAGAAACTTGTGGCGTTTATTTTTACTCTAGAATTAGCACCCGAATTTTTTGGGCATAATTTACGGACACCCTGTATAAAACTCCTTTAGAAAACAAATTGAACCAAAACATCCTTTCACCAATGGATTTAAAATTTAAGAAATGTTAACTTTCGGGTAAATGATTAAGACTAAAGTAGGTGTTGGATAATCGGCGAAGGAAACAAAGAAAACGAAATCATGATCAAAACGTTCTGGATGAAAATTCAGAGCTTGCGACAAAACTTCGTAGTTCCGGGTCCACCGCCAGCTAACGTTCATCAACCATGGTTGCTCGAAGCGATTATTGACATTGTCACACATTAAGCACCTGCTCACGAACGGCACCGTTCTGAGGCATTGCGGTAAATTAAAACGCTGGATGAGCTAACACTTCTGAACAATTAGGGATCTTCTGTAAGTTATGTAAATAGATTAACGGACAGTATTTCAGTCATAGGTAAACATAAATTATAGGTTTACCATGTAGATATATATACAGGGTGGCCCATTACTGCGAGGAAGGTGGATATCTCGAAAAATATTGGGGTTAGAAAAAAACTTTTGCAATGAAAGTTGTGCAAATCAATAAGCTGCACGTTTTAAAACTATTTTCGTTTATACAGGGTGTTTCATAAACGTGCGACATACCAAAGTTATGTTTTTTAAATGGAATCACACATTTTTGATATTACAAACTTTGATTTCTTGGGAAATTCTAATGTAGCCTATGCATTATACGTAGTGTCTAAAATGGAGGGTTTTCGCATTAATGCACTTTTTTTCGAAAAATTGACGTTTCGAAAAATTAAATAACTCAGTTATCCTGGAATTTATCCAACTGCGATTTCATAGCTTTAATATCCTTCCTAACTTTTGAGTAATCAATTATTTAAATTGAACTCCCTAAATTCATGGATAACTTAATTTTTTCAAATAGTATCACCTAATTTTTTATGTGTCGTTCTACGTTAAATAAGGGAGTTCTATTTAAATAATTGATTACTAAGAAATACTGGATTATGGACTTCCTTTAAATAAAGACAACCCCTGGATTTTGCATCCCGAAATTGAAAAAAAAAGTGTATTTTTTTTTGCTGGTACTCCACATATGCTGAAACTAGTTCGAAATTGGCTATTGGACACTGGTTTTATTTTAGAAGAAACCCCAAAATTTACTAAAGTTCCATTAGACAAATTCGTACAAATGAATACAGAAGTAAGTTCCATATATAAATTGACGAGGCTTCATTTGGAGTGTCAAGGTCCACAAAGACAACGAGTATTACTAGCGGCAAGTTTATTATCACACTCGGTAGCTATTGCGTTACGTCAATACAATTATTCAAATGATGAAGAGTACGTTAATTTGTCAAATTTTATAGAATTAATACATAATTGGTTTGACGTAATGAACTCATATACTCCACATGCCAAATTAAATGGAAATCTGGTTATGGTAGAACCGATATTAAAGAGGATCACGATAAATTATTGAATAATACGTATGTATCAAATGATATTGAACTTACGATGCACAAACAAAAAAAAATGTTAAAATTTCAAGAAGAGATACTAATGTCAATATATTCATTACAGCAGCTATTTGCAGATTTAAAACAGAATTACAATTTATCATACATAATAACTCATAAATTAAACCAAGATTGTTTGGAGAATTTATTTTCACAAATTCGTACCAGAGGTAACCTAAATGACCATCCTTCTCCTTTAGACGCTCTTCACAGATTAAGGCTGTTCTATCACTCGGGACAATTTCAGATTTCTAGTAGGCGGTTCACTATTTTTATTTCGTGTTACATAAATAGCTATTTGTTTTTTTTCTGTTTCTAAAACTGTTTAAAATGCACGTAATGTACAAAAAAAATTGACATGAACAATTCAAGAATATATTATTTATCTATTAATATTAATCGGCTTCCAAGCCTGGCCTGTTGCGCTCAGAAAAATTCGCCCGCGAGTACATTCATTTCACAATTCTCTAAGAGTTTTCAGTATTTATGGTTTACTTAATGTTAATTTTTCTCATTAATTTTTAAGTAAAAATTTTTTTAAAAAAAGTAGGCTTATAAGGAAATCCATTTTCTATTATTTTATATTATAATTAAATTAAATACAACGAAGACGAAACTAAAAAAATAGCTCCTGCACGACATGAATAATAATGTTAGCTATATGTTTGTGCAAAATTAGGGAAACATTTTCAAAATAAGCGAGATAAATTTACATAAACTTTATAGCTCCCTGAGAGAACAGCCTTAAGAGTGATTATTTTGGGAAAAGCAACTGGCATTGTTCAAACTCGCAGTACAGTACAGTTGAAGACATGACAATTCAAGAAGAATATTTAGTAGGTAAAGTCTTAAAACAGGTCAAAATTGAACTCGCTATGAATAAGCAACTAACTACTTAACTCTGATAATAAAGTAGAGAACAGTAATTCAACTTCTTCTGGCCAATTACCTACTAACCAAACTTCAAAATCTCTTCATTGTTCAGATTCAAAAAACCAAATAAACACGGAAGCTGATGGATTACAATATTTAGCCTGCTGGAGTGCAAAAAAACTAAGAAACTGCCATCCTCAATTAGATAAAAATTCACATTTAAATAGAAAGGATAGTAATTTACCCAGCTGGATCAGTCATCTATCGTTTGGTGGTTTAACTGAACCGTCCGAAGAATTTTTGAAAAATATAACTGAATTAGATAAGTTGTTTGGTAAATATTTCGGAAAAACGGTTAATAACAACGAGAACATAACTTCTAAACTGGCAAACAAAATTGATATAAACATCATCAAAACTTTTATATTACAAATAATATTCATAAGAATAAATTATTTAAATACGAAATTAGAAGAACAATAGCGCCAGCGTTATAAAAGAATACGAAATCCATCCATAAGTCAAACGGCAGAAGCAAAAAAAATGAAAAAAGTGTTGTCTTTATGTACCTACGTTTACTTAATAAAGTGTAAGCATGTAGATTTTTTTAAAAATAAATTTTATATACAAAATGCTTCTGTAATTTCAAATTAATTAATTAAGACTTTAAAATGTTAAAAATTGGTCCCTTAGTGGCAGAATGAATTGACAATTTGCTTCTGTAAGCTCAGTCGTACGCATAGTCTTCGTAAGTATAATTCGAATCATATCCACTTGTGACATAACCCGCGATTGGGTGTTGAACATGCGTACAATCAGTGGCGGCTCGTGGTCAATCATACTGGGAGGTCAAAAATTAATTTAAAAAATAGGCATACTTAAAAAATATAAATAACTCAAATGCACCGCAAAATTTTATACAATCTACAATTCTGTTCAAAATATAGCGATTTTTCGAAACATTCTCATTAAAATCTCTAAGGGATTTTCTATAAGCATTGTCTAGCTGTGTACGAATATCAACATTTCCTACGGTTGCAAAATTTACCGAGCATTTCATGTGTTCTGCAGACGAAACATGTTTTTTTATTTCCTCTTTTAAATGTTTTAAATCTCTGACACCGGTTTTGCACTATAGCGAGTCTGACGAGTCTTTAGAAAATAATAAACAAACAAAACAGTAAAATACATTTGATACTTCACAACCACATATCCAGTTAGCTAAATCGTACATTACCTTGCGAAAGTTTCGATGAACATCTTTATTTTTGTCTTTGCTAGTCTGTCGTAAACTTAGTTCTGGCAAAGGACGACCATTTGCCTTGAACTCAACTAATTTTGTAAAATTAAGTTTGTTAGCACTTTTAGTTGTTTAATTTTCTGCACTACCGACATTTTCTATTATAGCGCATGCACACGCGAATCAAAAATAGTATTTTTACAAAACAACACAACAGTAAAACATATCAATATAAATTCTTAAATTGATTTAAAACACGCGAAAATCGAATCAAAAATCGAGCGTAGTTGTACACCCTATACGAAGTCAACGTAAACTGCGGGATCCGGCTCATGACCCAAAGTTGATTATTGTTTCGGACGTTCGCGTTTATTCGGGCGCTGCACGTTTTTCGAGTTTTTCCGGGTAGATCTAATTCAATGAGGACAATTCGCACCGCCAGCCCAAGGTTGAAGAGGATGAATTACGAACGACGGCCGATAAATTTTAAGTTATTGTACTTGCGACTTAATTACCTATTTTAATAAAACACGTAATAATGAATATTTTTTTATATATTGTCAAAATTTTTGGGAGGTCATTGACCAAATGACCATATGGACAAGCCGCCACTGCGTACAATAAGTTTGCGTTATAAGCATACCCAGTAAAGTTTAAATACCTTGATTTACACTACATCTTCGAAAATGAGGGTCTGCGATTTTTTAAAGAAAAACGCAAATATTCCACTTTTTCCGATTGTTTTCGGGAAATTATCCGATCGAGACCAGTCGGTGCTCATTTTATTCGTATTTTTATCCCGTACAACTTTCTTTTTACAACATTAACGTTGGTTCATTAGTTTTTACTCAACTGAAATAAAAATGAAAAAAAGGAGATTTTTTTTTGCATTTAAATGTTAATAAACAATATAATGACAATTCATTTTTGGAATATAATAGTATAAGGTACTTTATATTATTTACAACTAGCCTTCAAGCACGTCCTACGGACGCATGGATTTTGACCTATAACTTTTGACCTTAGGGTCATAGGTCAAAATGATGTATACAGAAGATGTTTGTCTTGTCAAGACAAACATATTTGGTAATAAAAACAAAAATTAATTTTGAAGTTGGGGGAGAGTAGATGTGGCCAGCCCCCCAGGGGGTTAAGTTAGAGTTTCAAAAACATTAAAATCCTCTATCAAACGGTGTATTCAGTTTTTTTTTAAACACCTTGAGGAGATGATAAACAGACGGACAGAGATTTCAAGGAAATTATATAAATATAGATTAGGTACATGGCACAGGCGGTATCCTACTATGATTTTTCTCAAAAATTTAATTATTATTTGTTTTATTCACTGGGGTATGTCCGTAATTGTTGATATCAAAAAGAGTGATATTCAATATGGTAGTGCAATTTCTTACAATGAAGCAGAATGAATTGTACAACTCGATGTGGAGTAAAGATAAAATTAGAGAAACTTATCAAAACGATTCTAAAACATGGAACACTAACATCTTTTCTTCTTAGTTGTGCCTAAATGAGTTTCCAGCAATTACTTTCAAACAAACCTGTGTTACATATTCTTGTGTTGCATAAACCACTTTCAATGTCAATGGTATTCAACAATTTAAACAAATTATCAATAGAAATACTACTATCATTGTTATTCCTGATTTTGCAGTTACAATAAGTTAATGTGTTTAACTTTACTTAGAAAATTTTAGGACAATGAATTTGCAAACAGTGAATTAATAATAAAAGTTGAGGATTGGTTGAAGATATTCATAGAACACTGAGAGAATTAAGCTGGTTTAAATTCTTTTGATTTATTCACATTAACATACACATTCTTTTAGATTTTCAATAATGTAAAGAATTATATAATCAACATCATGGAAAAAGTTTGACATGCAAACCCACATCGTTTAAATTGTTTGGCTGATTTCGATAGATTTTATAATTTAGACCGCAACATTTACGTAGTAACTGATACAACACAAGATGTCTCGATGATTAATGCCTCCATCACCACATATGTTGTTAGTGAAAATTATTTAAACAATTATGTCAAGGGGATGAAATTTTACAAGTATAACACAAGTTGAAATGAACATAAGTTGTGATCTGTCATGCGACAGTAAATTAAAAGAACACATCGACATAAATATTCTTATTGAAGGCAAAACTATTAACATTTTTAGTGTGAATTTAAAAGTTTCAAGTCAAAGTTAACATTTTTACCTGTTCCATAACCCAATTTTTTCAGAAATGGTGAAGGTGGGATTGATACCGGTGATCGAGGCCTTTTCATATTATTGCGAACGGGTGTATTGAAGTTCTCCATCCTTCTTATAACAATAAAATCACTATTATTCTACAAATTGAATAATTAAATAAAACAGTCACAACTTTTGAATTAATCCGTTAAATTATTTTAAAATTAAAATGTTTGGTGGAGACAATATTCACCGGTAGAGGTCATTACTTATGATGATATATAGTATGTTACATCGTTAACTGCCTACAACTCGATTCAAAATTAAGGGTTCTAAAGCCTAGTTTTCACAGATACCAATTTCGCAATTTTTATCCAAAAAACATGGCGATTCGATACCGGCTGAATTTCGTAAAAAACCGTTTTCACAGATACGATTTTTAATAGTAGTCCAGACACTTTAGACAAAAAATAGCCATTAGATGGAAATAATTCATAAAGTTTTGATTTTTAGACAGTGAATTTTTGATAGGATTAGAAATAACGGAAAAAAAAGTTCCTGCCCTAATCGTGGGTAGAACATCCTCTTTTGATCAAAAAACTACCCCTGGCGCGGACTCGTTAGGAGTTTTTCTCATTTAACTTCTAAATAGTTGCTCGGACGACAAAATATCATAAGACTAAAAATATTCGCTATAAAATTTTGCATAAAAAAGCTTTATATGTCATAAAGCTAATTTTTACCGAATTCTCGCAGTTAGGGTTCAAAGTTAAGGAAAGTTTTGCGAGCAAAGGAAAAAATCGCTTTCGCACGCAAATAAATCGAAACCGTGGTTTTTGCGCAAATAATGATAAGAAAAAACATCTTTTACGCTTTCTTTGCATATATGAATTCCATAATTGGAACTAGTTTCTACACCACATGTGAAGTAGAGTTGAATAAATATTCACAATTTTTTTTAATGTTCGTCTTTGACTTTTTGTTATTCGATCTGTAATAATAGTAGATTATTTTACTAGGAGTTAAACAATATAATTGTTGAGTTTAAAAGTTTGCTGGCGAGGTGTTAGCCGAGACAGCAAATTAAGCGAAACAATTATATTTTTTAACTCAAGTGAATATATTATTTTTTCTTCAAGCGTTTATTGCTAGTTTTCATGTATTATTTTCAAATTTTCGAGATTCTCGAGTCTTATAGTGACTTTTTATTCTCGACGAATCAAGTTGGTACTTTACTGTTACATTCATAATATGACATAACCGAGGTACCAACCTCTAAATAGTTGTGAAACAAAATAACTGTTTTGCTTTTAATGTCTAGACAGTAAAAGAGTTTTTAGCGTCTGCCAGTAGTTCAATAATATGACGTTTTATTGTCGCTTGAAGAAAATAGTAGATTATTTTACTAGGAGTTAAACAATATAATTGTTGAGCTTAAAAGTTTGCTGGCGAGGCGTCAGCCGAGACAGCAAATTAAGCAAAACAATTACATTTTTTAACTCCAAGTGAAATATATTATTTTTCTTCAAGCGTTTATTGCTAGTTTTCATGTGTTATTTTCAAATTTTCGAGATTCTCGAGTGTTATAGTGACGTTTTATTCTGAACGAATGAAGTTGGTACTTTACTGTTACATTCATAATATGACATAACCGAGGTACCAACCTCTAAATAGTTGTGAAAACAAAATAACTGTTTTGCTTTTAATGTCTAGACAGTAAAAAAAGTTTTTAGCGTCTGCCAGTAGTTCAAGAATATGACGTTTTATTGTCGCTTGAAGAAAAATATAATTACGCCGATTTGTGACGTCATTATGTAGTATTACTATAATTTATTTTTACGCATTATTACGTTGCGCAATCATTTGCTCCAACTGCAATGGGCTAGGTTGTTTAAATTCAATAACTGAAGAAGAGTAACTCGGAGAAGACCATGAAGAAAGTTAAAAAAATTTTTAAAAAAATAGGCTTACAGAGGATACCACTTTAAAAAAAACGCGCCGACAACTCTACCTCATAGGTGGTGTAGAAACGAGTTACAATTATGGAATTAATTTTTGCAAAGGAAGCGTAAAAAGTCGGTAAAGAATAGAAACTAAAAATTGTAAAACATGTACTTTGTGGAAAGTTTTGAACTCTACAATTTTAGTTCTTATCATTTTTTACGTAAAAGCAACGGCTTCAGAATTATTTGCGTGCGAAAGCGTTTGTTTTCTTTGTGCGTTCTCTAAACTTTGAACTTACGAGAATTATCTAAGAATTAGCTTTATGGTATATAAGAATTTATTATGCGAAATTTTATAGCAAATATTTTTAGTCCTACAATATTTTGTTGTCCGAGCAACGACTTATAAGTTAAATGAAGAAAAAATCCGAATGAATCTGGCCCAGGAGAATTTTCGTTCAAAAAGAGATGTTCCATCCACAATTAGAGTGAAAACTTTTTTTTTCCCTTATTTTTAACCCTTTCGAAAAATTATTGTTAAAACATTAAAATTATATAAATTATTTTGCCTGAACTGTCAATTTTGAAACCTAATTGCGAGAATTCTATAATAATTAACTTTATAGCATATAAGACTTTTTTGCAAAATTTTATGGCAAATATTTTGAGTCCTATGATATTTTGTCGTCCGAGCAACTATTTATAAGTTAAATGAGGAGTAGTTTTTCGTCAAAAAGGGGATGTTCCACCCACGATTAGAGTGGGGAACTTTTTTACCCTTATTTTTAACCCTTTCGAAAATTCACTGTCCAAAAATCAAAACTTTATGAATTATTATTTACGAAATCTCTAAAGTGACTGGACTATAGTGACTTTTGTGTTTCACAGTTCTGTGGTTTTAGTAAATTTCAATAAATTATGGTAGTTCTATCTAACGCCTACATGACATTGGGCCATCATTGAGTTTTAGAAGTGATGGTACCCTTCCTCGTATGAACAATCTTCGTAATTATGGGAGATACTAAGTTTAATTAGCAGTATTTCAAATAACTCTTCATTCATAGACAAATAATTAAAATAAGTATCTTTAACGAATTGTAATAATCCCCCTGAAGTTTCCTGTTCAGAAAAATATCTCGTGCCCACATTCTTTCTTTTTATACTTTCTTTTTCTTTTACCGATATTTGTTTTTTTAACAAATACAATAAATATAAATTAGGAAAATTTTTTCTTGCAATACACTGCAATCATCCATAATTTTAGGTTAGAAATAACAGAGAAACAAGAATAAAAATAGAGGAATACGATTTCGTATCCAAAGTTTGGGCCGAGTTAAAATAATTTTTATGTTTTTTGAAATTCGAACCGCCATGTTTTTCGGACAAGAATTGCAAAGTTCGTTTCTATGAAAACTGGGCTTAACAGAAATACTATCGCAACTCCCAACGCCCATCAGAAAATTGATCATAACCTTCTAATTTTGCAACTCCCAAGTACGTTTTGATAATCTTTATCAGAGTTAAAAATACTTGAAACAGCAGCACATTTATTTTAACCCTTTTTAGTTTCAACTACAAACATAAAATGTAACTATAAGTATATATGAAAAATAAAGCAAGTTTTACACACTTGTCAAGTTTACACCGTATTACATTAGTTATGAAACATTAATTCTACTTTTTTACAGTGTTGCTAATACTAACAGTACGTTCCTTTTAATAACGAACAGTTTTGTCATAACCACAAACTCACAACTCTTAATTGGATCTTGGATCATAACTCCAAACTTCGTTATAACTTGCAATGTTCTACATAGGTACCTGTTTTATCAAAACGCCCAACTTCATCATAATTCCCAACTACACACTGTTTCCTTATGTAGTATTTTCATTACAGACACTATGGAATAAACCGGATCGCAAATATTTCCAAAATTTTGTCTTAAATAATCATTAAAAAATATGTCAATTGATGGATGGGTTAAAATTTTACAGAGCATTATTATGTTACATACTACTCATGCTTTGTCATTGTCTTGACTCATATATTTTCGCTATCAGCTATCTCATGCCAATCATCTGTTAATTTCAGTTAATCAAATTTGCAATTTAAATGCGCTAACGGTAATTTCATAAAAAAAATTCTACTTTGCGTAAGTGCCTTTTTACCAACAAAAAGTGTCCTTTTGGTCAAAATGCGAACCGGCCCAATGTAATTTACACTTTCCGCACTGATTTTCAAACATAACGAAATACAGGGTGTATTTTAAAATCACGAGCAACCCAAAACTAGAGATTATGTGATTCAAAATAAACCAAAACTGCCTTATAAATTTTTTTCCAAAAACGTTCTCTTAACGAGATGACAAGATGAGAAAAAAGCGTTAACGCAGTACTCTACATCGCCCCGATAAATAGAATTTCCAACAACAACTTTTTTCCTCAATTTTTTTTGTAAAATTGTTATTGGTAGAGATATTGTTACAACAATTATTGTCACGTGATTGTTATATCTAAGTAATTACTTATCTGATCAAAAATAGTTTAAACAAAAGTTGTGTACTTTTATTTGAAACAAACATGTGTAAAACTGTAATTTGTCGAAAAAAGTGAAAAAAAGAGGTGTTAAAATTTTCTGTTTGAAACCATCGTATAACTCCCCATCTTATTTATAAGATGTTGAGTAAAAATATAACTGCTAAGGTTTTTAAGATTTCTCATAAGTCTTATCAATCACAATTAATTACATAAATTTCAGTCCAGTCGGTCCATCCAGTAAGAAAAAAACCAACTCCCCTTTTTTCATGAAAAAATATATTTTTGTTGAATTTCACATTCAATTTTACAAAAAACCATACTTAGCATTTTTCGATTTGGTACGCCCTTTTTGAAATATTTATTATTTATTAACATAAACGAAGGCGAGCATTCTGAACAAAATATATAAAAAGGATTTTTAATACTTTTAATAGTTAACTGAGTTATAACAATTAAACAAATTTTGGTTTTTAGTGAATAATGTTGGTGTGAAAAATATATTAAATTGAAAATTATAGTATTTTTGAATAATTTACCGCCATTTGAAGAAAACATAGGATAAATTATTTGGAACAAAAGTTACTTTTCATTGCGCACATGTGTTTAGCAGCAGAACGAAGTGAAGTTGATAATAGAGGGCTACTTTCTAGAATCCGATTACACAACATTTTAAATACTTTTTAAACTAAGATTAATATAACTATTTTTAACACATGACTATGGTCACTATAGAGAATACTCTAATCAGTGATTAGATTACACCTACTACTCATTAATAACTGGAGTTAATTACGAAATGCAAATTGATTAATTTTGCTGATCCGCATTATAAACAGCTTTGTAATTCCGACCTTGAGTGATAGTACCTAATCCAAACAGTTTTTTATGACCTAGACAAATTTGTTATGAACGAAAATTTTGGAACAAAAATTCAAGTACTTAAAACACATACATCATATATAATTAACTTTTTCCTTTTTTTCGTGCGATTGATATAGAATCAAAGGCATTCTAGTGCAGGGCCTCTTAAACTGTGGGTCGCGACCCCCAGGGGGTCGCGAGACTACTGAAAGGGGTCGCAAAGATCTGATACTTTTCAATCATTATAAATAAAATTTTAAAATTAGTATACACACTACGTACAAATATAAATACAAACAAAAATCATACAAAATACTATTGTAGTTTTATTATAACTATTTTTGAAAAAAGTGGCAATGCAAAACTGTTATGTAGGGCCTATAAATGAAAATATGGAAGTAGCATTTAAAATAATAAATACAACGCGCTCCTCGATTTTCAACTGAACGTTCGACATTGTTGTCTGGCCGCCGGCGTCAGTGTTTGCAAGATAACTTAGTGATTATAAGTACCCAGACGCCGCGTCGCCTTACAGCTTACACATACAATACGGAAGCATAATCAAGCTAGGCTAGGCGAATCGGCATATTATTTTTATAAAAGAATAATAAAAAAATTAAATGAAAGCTTCTTTTTCGGCGTCTTTGTGATACGGTGCCTTTGTGCGCTGCACACTTTGAACATGCCATGCGTCGGGGTTGATCTGATCGTAATTTGTTGTCATTGCACTGGTAAAGATTCGAGTGTAGTTATTTTTCTGTTTGTACTTCAGTTTGGACTCAGCTTTGTCTTCGTAGTGACATGTGTGTATTTACTGTGTAATTTTCAGTTGGTGTTTTTAATTATTACGTTAAAGTTCAACTACATTTTGTTTAATTATTTATTATTATTTAACCATCATGGATAAATGGTTAATTAAAATTCCAACTAATAAGTCTGCCACGCCGTCACAACCAAGTTGCAGTGCTTCAAATCCGACTTCTAGCAAAACAAAAAAAAGAAAATATGACGAATCATATTTGCAGTATGGCTTCACATGCTCTTCTCACAACAATGAAGAACAACCAGTGTGCTTAATTTGCAAAGAAGTTTTGGCTGCAGAAAGCATGAAACCGTCAAAACTGCAACGACATTTGAATACTAAACATGCAACGTTATCAAAAAAGCCAATAGAATATTTTGAGCGTCTTTTGCAAACATCAAATAAAGAAAAGAACACTTTGGAGAAGTATGTTACTTTGAATGATAAACATCTATTGGCATCGTATGAAGTTTCGTATTTGATAGCAAAAACGAAAAAGCCTTTTACTATTGGAGAGCAACTATTACTACCTGCAGCTATAAGAATGTCTGAAATTGTTCATGGAAAACAGTATGCTGCTGAAATTAGTAAAATTCTATTATCAAATGACACTGTGTCCAAAAGAATTTCAGACATTAGCAATGATCAATTTCAACAGCTTCTTATGAGGCTTAAAGACAGCTCAAAGTTTGCAATACAACTGGACGAGTCGACAGACATTTCAAAAATGGCACAGTTGTTACTTTTTGTAAGATATATTTATGAGGGAAGCATTCATGAAGATGTACTGTTGTGTCGTCCTCTGGAAGGTCATACTCGTGGAAAAGATATATATAAAAAAGTAAATGAGTTTTTGAAAAGAAGGATTAAATTGGAAAAATTCTGTTGGTGTGTGCACGGACGGTGCTGCAGCAATGACCGGACAAGATCTTGGTTTTACAGCATTTGTTAAAGCTGGAAATGATCATATTACATTTACACATTGTATGATTCACCGAGAGGCACTTGTTGTTAAAAAATTGCACCAGAATTAAACACTGTGTTTTTGATGCAGTCAAAATCATTAACTTTATTAAAGTCGAGCACTTAATAGTCGATTGTTTAAAAATTTGTGCATTAATATGGATTCGGATTATACAAGTTTATTGTTACATGCTGAAGTTAGGTGGCTATCAAGAAGTCGAAGTTTGAAACGATTATTAACTTTAAAAGATGAAGTTCTTATATTTCTAACAGAGCAAAAGTCTAATTTGGCCGATTATTTTCAAGATAATTTATGGCTTCTCAAGCTATGCTATTTGGCAGATATTTTGATAAAATCAATGATATGAATTTATCAATGCAGGAGTCTGCGTTAATATGTTTATGTTAAAAATAAACTTGAGGCCTTTGTTAAAAAAATTCTTATATGGAAGAACAGAGTGGAAAGTGGATCGCTCGAAATGTTTCTATTTACTGACGAGTATATAATTAGTAACAATATTTCAAAAAAGATACTCCTATAACAAAATTATAGTTAATCATTTGAAGGATATGGAAGTTTACATGCATAGGTATTTTCCCAATGATATCGATACACAACAATGGATTTGCAATCCATTTTCAATTGAAATGGAAGAAATTAATTTTTAAACTTAAAAGCACAAGAAGAATTTGCCGAATTAACAAGTGATACTACCTTGCGACTTAGATTTTCTCAAGTGCCTGTGCATGAATTTTGGATAGAAATCAAATCAGAATATCCCCTACTATCGGAAATGGCAATGAACAAATTACTGCCATTGTGTACAACATATTTATGTGAATCAGCCTTTTCCACATTAACTACATAAAATCAAAATATCGTTCAACTTTAATAAACGTTGAAAATTTATTACGATCTGCACTAACTCAAATTGAGCCTAGATTTAATTATTTGTGTAAAATAAACAATCACATCCGTCACATTAATATTGTTTGATGTTAATAATATGTTTTTATTAAAAAAAATTGTTACAAAAGTTTATTTTTCTATTGAATAAATATATATATATATATATATTAGCAACTTTGCCGACAGGTATGTAAAGCAGTTACATAGTCGATTCATCAATAATTATAGCCAACCTAACAGTTGGTAAGTATAAAAATTTCGAATCGCCTGCAGTAACTGCTTTACTCCTGTCGGCAAAGTTGCTAACATTTTCGTACGTGAACGCTTTCACGAGTCGACACTAGATGTCGAAAACTTATCATTTAAATATTGTGATCCCTCCAGTAGGGCATATAGTCGACAGCGCGCGTTTGTACAATAGTGAACTTACACTCGAGTTCTCTCACTCCCGATGAGTCCCAAAAGGACGAAACAGCTGTCGGGTGATTCTCAGTGTTTGTTTGCTATTGTACAACCTCTTGCGTACTTTACTGCAGGCGATTCGAAATTTTTATACTTGCCAACTGTTAGGTTGGCTATAATTATTGATGAATCGACTATGTAACTGCTTTACATACCTGTCGGCAAAGTTGCTAACATTTTCGTACGTGAACGCTTTCACGAGTCGACACTAGATGTCGAAAAACTTATCATTTCAATATTGTGATCCCTCCAGTAGGGCATATAGTCGACAGCGCGCGTTTGTACAATAATGAACTTACACTCGAGTTCTCTCACTCCCGATGAGTCCCAAAAGGACGAAACAGCTGTCGGGTGATTGTCAGTGTTTGTTTGCTATTGTACAACCTTTTGCGTACTTTACTGCAGGCGATTCGTAATTTTTATACTTGCCAAATGTTAGGTTGGCTATAATTATTGATGAATCGACTATGTAACTGCTTTTACATACCTGTCGGCAAAGTTGCTAACATTTTCGTACGTGAACGCTTTCACTAGATGTCGAAAAACTTATCATTTATATATATATATATATATATATATATATATATATATATATATATATATATATATATATATATATATATATAGTTTTTATGTCATTCTATTTATTGTGTTTTATTACGACCGATATCCCGTCAACGTTTCCAATTATATATATGTGAAATGAATGGGTACGTATTCTTTAATCCTTATTTTATTTACATTGTAAAATAGTGCGATATTACATCTACATCTACGGTTAATATATATTTCATTATATGGAGGAGGGGGTCGTTTAAAATTTCCTAGCTTGAAGGGGGTCGCTATATAAAAAAGTTTAAGAAGCCCTGCTAGTGGGTATGAATTCCCATATAAAAATGGGTTGTGAGTTACCGTGTGTTAAAAAAATACACTGGACAACTAAAATAAAGAGCATAAAATTTCCTATCGAATGGTATATATACATTGTCCATAATCTATAAATAAATAACACAAAAATGAGAGCAAGCGAAAGACCTGCATACATTTCCAAAGGTTGTACCAAACATTTCCTACCCTGAATAAAGTTAAATATACAACTTTAATTACTTAATTTATTGTGAAGAATTTTTAGTTTTAGTCATTATTAGAAATGCCTTTTTCAACTCAACGAAAAGGCAACACTGTTATCTAGTTCCAACATGTCTGGAGTTCAGTTAGTTATTGCAAACCTTAGTTCGCGCTCAGGTTTATCCTTCGTAGTACAACAATAATTTACATTTATTACAATAGTGTGTGAGTACGGTTTTTGTAAGGTAAGTGTATTTAAAACAATTGTAAATATGATAATTTATAGTATATAAACACACAATGTGTTAAAATGAAAACCAATATCCCGGGAAAAAAACGGGTTCGCGATAAATCGATCGCATACTGATGATTTCTGTGTGAGCTTCCAAATGAAACCGTTGTTTTCTTTTATTTTTTAAGAAATGTTTTTTTAGTAGGCTTCGAACATATTTCTTTAATTTCTCTTCGTTAAAATTTTAATGGGCAATGATTTGTCGAGGAAGCATTACGCTTATGCATTGTCGGTTAATTGATTATGTTTTGTTTCTTTCAGAATGGAAGTCGAACACACTATTTGTATAATATTTCAAAGCAAAACAAAAGAGGTCCTTAAATGTCCAGCTTCATTAAAGGACAATATATCAAGTCAAAGATCTTATAAAACTTTTATCAATGATTATAAACTTGCAACGACAACAAATTTTTTTGCATTAGCAGAAACAGTTATAGATGTGAATAGTTTAATAATTAATCAAGCAAAATGGCACTCAAATTATCGAAGGAAACTTCGTAAAGATAAACAAAGGAACACCGACCGATACCTCCATGCCACATCACACCATCATCCACAGCAGAAGCGGTCTCTAATCAAAACTTTATTGCATAGAGCTAACAAGATTCCTGACGAGGTTCACAAGGCAGAAGAACTTCGACACGTCCAACAAGCCCTAATGAAGAACGGCTATACCAGAAAAGAAATAAAAGCCGCTTGTCGTAGGAAATCCGAAAAAGAGAAGGAACAGGTCACCACCTACGCTCGTTTGCCATTCATTGCTGGAGTAACTGACAAATTAAGAAAATCATTGGAAAAGAAGAATATCGGTGTCAGGTTTGGAACGGTTAGAAAAATCCAGCAACTACTACCTTCTAATAAAGATAACCTGCCGAAACTCTCAACAAAATTTGGTAGACCCCAAATTGATTGTTCATGGGAAAGGTCTACATTGGTCAAACCGGACGCAACATAAAATGTAGATTAAAAGAACATCACCGAGACGCTAAGTCCAGAGCGGTAGATAAATCAGCAATCGCAGAACATCTACACGAAAAAGAAAAACACATCATCAACTTCGAGGAAGCTAAAGTTCTATCAAGGACTAACAACTACTATCCAAGGATAATCAGAGAATCTGGAAACTAACTCTTCACAAAAACAAAGAAAACAAATGTCGCCACAAAATTTGTCGATACCAAACAGAAGATCAACCAACCATCGAAAACCAACCACCCGTCACTGATCGACACCAACCAACCGTAACGGAACATATGTATATAACGAGGAGCAGAAGACAACAACATCAGTCTTTAGAGTAACTTCTGAAGAAGCTAACAGCATGGTTAGCGAAACGTCAAGCAGAGAATGTAGGACGGAAGGACGAACACGGCTCAACCCGGAAGATAATAATCTTAATGACAACAGCCGCGAAAGCTTACATTCATACAAAGGAACATTAGCTCCAATGAAGGCGGAAATAGTGGTATTAACACGATTAATATAAGGGCACAGTTACCCGAAGACAGTACTCACTGCCTTTTTTGTAGGACAAAAAACAATCCTCTTCATTGCTTTCAAAAAGTTGAATTAACGAAAAGTTTACAACATAAAACAGTTGCTTTAAATGACCACTACGTAATTAAAGAGTTATCGGTTGGTGATGTAGTTTCGAATAAACTGAAATACCATACTGCTTGTTTGGTGAATTTCAATCGTCAGTACGAAACTCTCTCAAAACAAAATAATCAAAGTATCAATAATGATGTGTCAAGTGATAGATTGCTTAAGGAAATTCTTAGTATGGTTGAAGAAAATGTAATCTTCGGCAAAACTTATTTTCCATTAAAATCTATATATGACGACATTAAAGCAAAGGCGTTACAATACAACATTTCTGCTGTTAACAGAACACGTTTAAAGATTGCAATATTAGACAGATTTAAATCTATATTGACTGAGGAAGTGATTTTAGTTTGCGCTAAAACCACGAAGAACGTTGTTCAATCTTCTTTACCCGAAACAAATACTAAAAAGATTTTCGTACGCACTCAGTAAATCAGTTCTTATATGCCGGCGAGAAATAATGAAACAAAAAAAATTTTAACATACCGTATAAGGATTTCAAGAAATCTGCCAAGAAGGATCGATGTCTGACAAACTGAAATTCCTGATAGGACTTATTTTGTATGGCCCTTCTTCAGAAAAAACATTGAAAAAGAACAAAGTACACTTAGTCTTTGTCAGCTTATTCATTTTAATGTTGCGATTCCTAAAAGATCCGAACCGCCATTGCCTATTTACTTAGGGCTTCTTGTTCATTTTTGTCTAGAAGTGCTCGGTTAATCAATGAATTACATCGACTTGGTTTATCTGTTTCATACAATAGGGTAAAATACATTGAGCGCATGATTGGTCAGTCAATTGTACAAGAGTACAACTCTAAAGATGTTGTTTGTCCCATACCAATGCGCAGTGGTTTATTTACAGTTGCCGCTGTAGACAATATTGATCACAATCCGTCATCGACCTCATCTAAGGATTCATTTCATGGTGTGCTGTATCGCTTTTCCAAGCAAGGGAACACATTGATCACGGAGTTGCAAGATTATTCACAGCATCCCGAAATCCATCAAAAAACTTCAAGTTTCCAGATTCTTTCACGAAATTGCCTACAGCAGCTAATATAAAACAAACAAATATTGCATTTGGTGAGGTGTCATTAAACATTGACCAAAACTTATTACTTACAGAAATGAAAAAAGAGGAGTTGTGGGCTTTCTTGGTTTCAAAACAAATCAATGAAGTAAACGATATCGAAACTGATTTTGTCTCCACCTGGTCGGGCTACCATGCTCGTCAATCTAAGGCAGTTACTTCACATATCAGCGGACTGTTTCACTATTTAATGAATCCTCAACTGATCCAAGAATGATTTTACATGCAATGCATATTGTCAAAACATCTGTAGCTCATATTAATCCCCAACAAATACCCATAATTACAGGTGATCAACCAATATATGCCATTATGAAAAACTTCAATGGAGCCACTTCTCTGTTTCTAATATGGTAGTTATGTTAGGTGGTTTTCACACAGAGAAACATTTCACTAAAGCCATTTAGGACGTATTATGAGGTTCAGGATGAGATGAAGCTTTAGCAGAAGCTGGAATTGCCAATTCGGGAATCGCTGATGGAATTCTTAACGCAGTTCATGTCACAAAAGCAAGGTAGGACATTAATGTATACGTGTTCTAAATAACTACAATATAAAAATATTAAGTTATGAGTTTAAAATATGTGTTTCTTTTTATTTCTTGCAGATATGCTCATCAACTTTACTACGTTTGTCTAAATAAACTACTGCACGAGGCACATAAAGAGTCATCTTCAGTAACCAATATCGAAAACTGATCGCCCAAAAATGAAAATCCAACTTTCGCATTTTGGTATCTCATATTAAAATTTGAGGGCATACTGCTCTTGTTTGTACGTGCTCATCGCAAGGACTTTTTGCCCTGTATGTGCAGTGTTTAGAATATATTGGAAAGTTTTTTCGCTTTAGATCATTATCATTATGGAAGATGGGTACCTGTGCACGTCGAAGATATGAAAAGATTACCACAATCAACCCTGAACGAGTTCTTGAAGGGAAGATTTGTAGTCAATAGATCACATAAACGATTTTCTTCTATCGCTATTGATCAAGCTCACGAACAAATGAATAAGATTTTAAAAGGTAGTGGAGGTATAATTGGACTTACCCAAGATGATGAGTCATTAATAAATTGGTCGATTTATAGCCCAGAATTAAGCGGACAAATTGAGGCTTTTCAGAATATCACAAATTTAGTTCCACCTTATGATTTAGATTTTTTTCACCATGATGAAGGCAAGAAAGAGCAATCTGATTTCCTTAATGATGTTAACTCTTTATTAAATATTATTAAAATGAAAACCAATCCATTTATTGAAGTTGCGGATGACCTGGTTAACTTAAATGGAGAAATTTCTGAAGATAAACATTCAATACATAACATTGAGGCTGTTGGACGTAAACAGTATGATGAATATATACAACAAGTTCTTCTAGATAAAACAAAAGCTTTTGGTGAACCAATTTGTACTTCCGTTTATTTAAAGCGCCAAAGAAGAAACGTATATTTCAGAGAAATATAACATGTATGAAAAGTAACATGTCCGTACTTGCTAACTTGTATATATCTGTACAGTCGCGAAATGGAAATATTGACGAGTTTTTTGCTCATGAAGTTCAGAAATTTCCGCTTGCTTTGGGAGAGAGTGTCGACAAATGTTTCATTCACACACATCGGACATTTTACGGTGTTTATTGAGTGAAACGGAAAACTCAGATGTTGACGAACCAGCCCCTCACTTTTTTGATGCTGTGGTAATTGATGGTGGTGGTCTAATACACGTTTTACGTTCAACATCTCAAACGATCACTCTCAATGATTTTGTTAATGATTGTTTTTTGACCTATTTGTATTCAGAATTTAAAAACACCTCTCAATTGCACATAGCATGGGACAGCTATTGGGAAATATCTATCAAATCAGACACAAGATAAAATCGGGGTACTAGTGCAAGAATCAAAATTACTCCTAACACGAAAATACCCAAGAAATGGTCAATATTCCTTCGTAAAATAAAAGTGAGCTCTTTCCATATCTAACAACTGCTGCTTGTTCGAAGCTGAAACTAACACCACAGTGCAATTTTTACATAACATATAAAAATACTGTACAACACCTTGGTCCGGGAACAGAAATGTATGAAAGTTGTGATCATGAAGAAGCAGACACAAAAATTATTCTTCACATTATTCATGCACTAAAGACGGGAACAAAAACAGTTTTAGTCAAAAGCGTAGATTCCGATATTATTGTTCTGTTGATCTATCATTTTGAATATTTTCAACAAATTAATAATGACTCTTCAATTTACATGTATGTTTTGGAAACGGAAAGAACCAGAAAACATTAAATATTGGAAACATTTTCCATTTTTTGGGACCACAACTTAGCCGTGCTTTGCCTTTGTCTACAAGCCTAACAGGATGTGATTCCACATCTTCAATAAGAGAAAGATCGAATAGTTTGAATCAGCTGAGAAAGGAGATATTTTGTTGCCGCAATAACAACCCGGAAACAATTCCACCCACGCAAGACTTCACTGTAAGAGAGCTCTGTATCAAGCAAGCATATGGGTTTCTGCTAACAAACCATTGATTGACGCTCCAGATCCATGTGATTTTGGGTGGCTAAAATCTTCCGAGGGAAAACTTATCCCAAAATGGATATCAATTCCTCAGGTTAGTAAGGCTTGTGAGGAATTAGTCAAATGTAGCTGCAAGAAGAGTTGTTTGAAGGTATGCAGTTGTAAAAAAAAGAAACTTTCTTGTACTTTACTATGCAAATGTGTATGTTTAAAACCTATTTAAGGCATCAGTAATATTTCCAAAATACATAACTTTATTTTTATTTAAGTTATTTGAATAAAATTGTATTTTAAGTATCAATTTGTTACTTCACATATTTTACTATACGGACTATTGTAAAATAAAATAAATTTGGAAACAAACTATAAAAATAAAAAAATACAGAAACAAATTTTCCGGTTTTTGTTTTACGAAAAGAAGATGCGATTTTATTAATTAGGCAATCCGAAATAAATATCAATATATGCAACAAGGCAATTAACATTATTTTGTCATTAATAATCCCAATAGTGACCAAAACCTGAAATTCTTTTCAACAAATCTTCCTTGATCTCTTTTTTATTATTTATTTATTGATTATGGACAATATATATAACAATCGGTAGGGAATTTTATCCTCTTTTTATTAGATGTCCTTTGTTTTTTTCTAAAAATTTCGATTTTCGATAAAATTGAAAAAAACTAAAAAATACTTTTGGGGGTGGTTTTTAAAAGCAATTCTTAGGCCCTTATCCTACATTTACTTTTACTCCCCTAATAAACATTTTTAAATAAAGGCCAAACTTTAACACCCACGGTAACTCACACTGTACCATTCATACCCACTATTCTTGCTACTACCGAAGTTTAATAATCAATGCTAGGTACTGTTTCAAAAGTGCCTTATGTATTTTATCGATTGCAATCAAACATACCCTCAAGGGAGTATAAATATGGCCGGTTGCACCAAAACAATTGTTAAAACCATAGCAACAATTCTTTTTAAGCATTGTATCTAAATTTTTAAGCATTGCTTAAGTTTAAGTCGTGTTAGTGCAATTGATCAAAAGTTTTACAAACTATAGAACTGTATATTTCTCTCCATTTTAGAAATAGGTTTCACTTATTCATATTGTACAATAATGTTTTTTAAAATAAAATATGTTTTTATTATGGATTCCTAGAAATAGTAAAATTTGTCTGGTTTTCTATTGCTAATCTGTATTAATATTGTAAATTTATTATCTTTGTCTCACAAATTATCTATATATTTTTCAAAAACTGATTCAACCCTTTAATAACTGAAAATATTTTAATGTAAAAATAGATCATTCTTATACCTATATTATAAAGAGGTATAAAACTGTGTGGTTCAAAATAATAAAACAATTTAAATAACGCGAACATTAACGATTGATGTAAAAGTGAAGTTGTGTGAGTGGATGATTATAGTAAGGGAGTCTGTGATTTGTGTCTTTGCCGTCATCGCGGATTTTGATCAGCCTTAAAAAATGTTTCCACTACATGAGCCCAAGCCTCCCGGGGCCCCCCCTTAACTCTCCTCACAATTCAATGCTAGTTCCAATTATATAGTTAGTTTTGGCCTAGGACCTACAAGGGCTGAGTCTATAAAGGACCTAACAACTAAATCAAACAAACAAAGAAATTTTGGATTTTAGTACATAGATTGGTGCGAAATTTCATACATTTTAATAAAAATCTGGCAGACTAATTTTTTTGGCCGGAAAAGTCCGGTATGCTTATTTAAATTGTCTAATACATATAATGCACGATATTTCTGATATAACTAAAACCGTTTCCTTTTTTTTTTCATTTCGTGTATTTTAATGACCGCATTCAAAAATAAGCCAAGAGTATTTAAATAAAAACAGTTACCAAATTATTGAAATGCATAACATTATATACAACCAGATGACCTTACTAATTAATTGTAAGGTAACAGAATAGTCAAAAACCACAATGCAGTGCTTTTCGAAAAACATATGAATGCTTTTAGCTCAAAAATAAATCCATTTCTGATTAAACCGTAGAAAGTGTAAGAAAAAAAAAACTGAAGAAAACAAAACGTAAATTTGTTGCTAAAAGTGTGCCAATGATGAACGTAGATTCAAGAAACCTATTACAAGACATAAAATATTCAAATTTTACTAACGAAGAAATTTTTACAATAAAGTCATGGTAAAAAGTACCACAATCCGAATAAACATGATATTTTTGGTCGATCATTAGGAATATTATTTCGAAAAAAGTATGTGTCACCACTTCCACCAGCATTAACGTACTCTACAGGAGAAGTATTTAAAACAAAAATCAACATTAATAAAAAAATAATCTTTTTCAAACGTAGGTTCCACGCCACAATGACTTTGATATTATCGATGGTTTTCATTTCTTACATAATTTAAGATGATCTATTCCGCCAGCATTCGGCAAGATCGCAGAATTTATATTGAAGAAAATATATAACACCGCCGCTTCAAAAATCAATTTGGTTTTTGATAGATACCTACCTCCATCAAACAAAGATTCAGAAAGATCAACTCTTAAAAAAGATCAAATACAATTTGCAACCAAATGAACGTTACGAAGCAAATTTTAATATAAGTCTTAACAATCCAAAATTCAAAGAATCAATAGTAACCTTTTTACACTACCATTGGACAGATAATACATTTAGCTTATTTATTAACAATAAAAAAGTGTTTTTAACAGCCGAAGTGTTCTGTATACAGTCATAATAATGGAATAAAGACTCAAACACTGAACAAAAATTATAAATGTTATCATGCAGATCAAATATATGTGATAGTAGAAATATCAACCATGTAAAAAAATAGGGAATTCGTGATACTCGTCTATTACGTGTGTGTGTGGAAATAATCACAAAAATGGTATATGAAAGAACTAGTTTCAGAAGACGCATTTTATAAGACGAGTACGAGTCGCTTTAAAATGCCTTCGCTAAAAGCCTGAATTCTTTATACTATTTTTGCTATTTTGGGTTTTTCAGATTGATTTTAAAATAAAATTTTGAGAGTTTTTAAATTTAGGGAATTTTGAGTGTAATTGCTAAGGTGGCAATATTTTCATTAAACTTTGGTTTAAATGCTAGTTTAAGTTTAATTAGTACATTGATCATATGTTTCATTTAAAAAAAATGGTGGCAATAAAATAAGTAGATAAATAAATCTACTGAACATTAATTATGATTTAAATTAATGCACACCGAACGTAATGACAGCTTGGACGTTATCAGTGTTACCACCGTTCGGAATAAAAATTGTTCTATTTCTATAAAAGAACTCAAATTTCTATAAAAGAACTCATTTGGGTGCTTTTATAGCTCTATAAAGCTGACAAAATAGAAAAATAATTTGTTTTTTTTTTTGATTCTAATAAAAAAATTGTACGCAGAAAAAATCCTTGATATTGATAAATGCTCTACATTGAACGGAACTGTTTAAATACACGAGTTATTCATTCATATGTATTATTTGACGAGATTCTTCCGTTCAACTTTTATTATTTAGTTTAATTTTTTACACAATTAGTCTAATACAATTATTAGAAACAATGTTTTATTTATTTTCATACAATGAACTTTATTTAATTAAAGTACTATCATTTGATAGAGAGGAAAAGCTGCCAGAATCAAAATACAAAATCAAGTGGTAGCTGTTGTAATCTTTACTTTTCTGTGTTGTAACGGTGATGGCCGATTTTGGGACACATCCATACATAATATATAAAGTTTATGTAAACAAAACCTACTATATTTATTACTAATCCGCACTACATTACATTATCGCGGGAACATGGCGGTGAGCATTTAAATCTTTTACAGTGGCGTAGGGGCACAGTGGTGTAGGTATTTACTATAGTAGTTTTTAATTTTGAAAAACTCTCTTCACGGTAGCAAATACTCAACAAAATTGTTGGTGTTGTTGTCTTCTTTTTATCCAACCCACAAAAAATCCATTTCAAATTTCTCTGTTTGAAACAAAACACAACTGCTAAGATGATCTTTTTTTCCATTATCGATGTTTTTAATGTGAAAAAATAATATTTATTTTCTCTATATTTCTAGTCGTTGGACAATGACTATTAATCCAGAGAAAATCTCGTTTGAGTGGGAAATAATTGAGCAAACAAAAAAACCACATAGACTTGTAGTGGGTTCTTGCTGAATAAAAATCTGACTTTTTGAGATTCCGATCCCTTCTCTGAAATCCTCCCCATTATCGCAAAAAGAGTTAAATTCGTTTGATAGGCTATCACTCGCGATGCCGTGCCCGTACAAGCGATCCAAAGTAATCATTTTGCAAGAGATTTTGCACACTAAAATTTTAGTCGTCTTTGAGTTGGCGGAAATCCACCAATCCAGCCTCTGAAAGATATCTTTTCTAAAGCAAATGCTTTGCCAAGACGAACCAATCCACAATTGCATACGGTTTCGTCACCACACTATACAGGTTTATACTGATCTTCTGGGGCACCACACATAACACTTACATCACAATACAATATTAAAATGTATCATACAAATAAATAAAATCTTTTCTGTTCAGTTTCTGACGCCAGACATTTTTGGTCTATCCTCAAATTAATTATATCATAATTTATCAAGTTACTAGCAAACTTGGCGAACTCCGTTTCGCCACCAGATGGCTTCGTTTTATGTAACATTTCGTTTGGTGATTAAAAGATGAAGAAATTTTTTTTTGTTTTATATTTGAAAAGGAAAAATTTTATTTCATTTCACAACAGTAATGAATTCATTTCGATTACAAAAATGAAGTGTTATTTAGTTGAACTTCTCTAAGTAAATGAAAGTGAATCCAAAGTAAATACTGAATCGAAGCGTTATACGTGTCCGCAAATTATCCGTTTCATTGAAGTGCACTTTGGTAAACCACATTTTTGTTTTTGGTCTGACGTTAACACAAACAAAGCGGATGGTTTCCCAACTCGTGAACACGCAACGTATAACTGCCCATGTGAAAACAATGATTTTCTAAATTTATCCCGCAAACACTAAGCGATTGGCCTTGCGACTTGTTAATTGTCATTGCGAACGCAAGGCGAACTGGAAATTGCAATCGTTTGAAGTCAAACGGAAGATCAGTCGGAATCATTGGTATTCGAGGAATACATACATTTTCACCTGCGTACTTTCCGTTAATAATGGTTGCCTCAATCAAATTCGGCATAAGTCTTTTTACCGAAAGTCGAGTACCGTTGCAAAGTCGCGGTGGATTCAAATTACGCAATATCATAATAACTGTACCAACTTTGAGTTGCAAGTTATGTGGTGGAAATCCTGGTAACTCCAGAGAGTTCAAAAACTCCGTTGGATAATTTACTACATCATCGGGATTTGTTATGAAATCAACGGATTTGTATGTCACCAAATCGCCAGCAATTTTTATTGAATGGTGAAATTCAGTGCGTGTACATCATTATTCTTGCGGCAAGAATTGCTCGTTGACTTAACCAAGCATAATTCTGATAATTCTCACTAATGTTTGGGAAAACATTTTCAATAAGAGCTAATTGAGAGTCTACAAATCGGTAAAAGTCGTTGGTAAGAATAATTAATCCAGATGTCGCATCAACTGGGACTTTTCCATTTCCAACAGCTAACAATTGTTTGGAAAATTGTGCAGCACTTTGATCATTTTGAAGTTGAACTCTCATATTAGTGGTTAGCGATAATGTTTTTACGTTATTCCATAAAGGTGATGCCTTCAGGCAAGCATTCAATTCATCTGCAGGCGTTCCACGGGGAATTACTGGCAACGTCTGCCTGAAATCGCCTGCCAACAATATCATCAAGCCGCCAAAGATGTTGTTATTTCGCCGAAGATCCTTCAGTGTGAAGTTAAGTGCTTCAAGTGATTTCTTATGTGCCATTGTGCACTCATCCCAAACAATGAGCTTGCATTGCATCAACAATTTTCCCATTGCACTGGATCGGGAAATATTGCATGTTGGAGTATCAATTGTGTTTAAATTGAGTGGCAACTTAAGCGCAGAATGTGCAGTACGACCGCCATCTAGAAGAGTCGCCGCAATTCCAGATGATGCTAACGCCAAAGCTATGTCACATCTTGATCGAATAGTGGCCAAAATCAATGAAATGACAAATGTTTTCCCTGTTCCTCCAGGTGCGTCCAGGAAGAATAGACCACCAGTATTATTGTCCACCGCTTGCATTAATGTTTCGTATACTTGTTTTTGCTGTTCATTCAGCAACGGCACATTATTTCGAACGAATTCCTGCAATGTATCAACATTGTATTGCAGCTCTCGATTTAATTCTTGGTTGAATGCATCGTGCATCGATCGATTTGGCGCAATCATTCCTACTTCAATCAGTAGCTTGTTTGCAATAGTCAAGCATTGATCCTCAATCAGAATCAATCCTTCATTGTAGATTTCATCGGTTATTTGGATGTCAGGATTATTCGTTTGAATGCGCAAGCGATGCAAGATATCTTCACATATGTCGTCTTTGTATTTGTTCCATAACTGAATTGGTTGTGAAGGAAAACATGTGGTGATGATAATTGCGAACAGCGTTCGTATTTGGTACGCATTTGATGAAACAACTGAATCCGCAAGTGTTAAATCCCAATGAGAATCGTTCTCCAGCAAACCCAATAGTTGACATGCTTCTCGATATGTTTGGCATTGGTGGCCATTCACAGTTTTCAAATGCGCAAATGATTTTGGTCCACGTACATTTACCAACAGCAGTCGCAAATAAAAACATTCATCATTTCTAGGATGAACAGTATACATGCGACCTTGTGCATCAGTGGAAAACACCTGTGGCCAATCTGGAACTGGGGTTTCTTGTTTGCGACGTTGGAATTTCTTTGTTGATTGATTGCAAGTGTAATACTTGGGCATTTCAACGTACATCAGCGTCGCTGCGAATGAATCTGCTTATCGCCAACAATAATTGCAGCAACATCATTACCGGTGGGTGCATTGAATCTTCGCACATGTTCACCTGTTGGGGTACAATCCGCTCTTATGACAAATTTGTGCGTATCCGATGGCATTCGTTCCAATGCTGTTTTGAACATATTAACCACAGCATTATTAGAGTGAAAAAATGCTTGCAACTGTTCAATAATTCGTCTCTTTAACTGTTGTGTTTCCTGTATATTGCACCCCACATTCAGCTGATCCACCATCGACAAAATGAAATATATTTGCAGAAATTGATGCAGTTCATCTGGTGTTGGCACCATTGAACCATGCAAATGATATATTTATCCTTGTATCTGTAATTGCAAACAATCATTTGTTGAAGAATACGGTGATCGTGCGATGGTGTAGTGTGTGGTGTATATGTAGTTGTTATGTGTTGCAATTCATTGTGTTGGTGTGAGTGATTGGTTATGTGTGTTGTATCTTTTTACCTTGCAAGTCGGCATGAAGCCGCCTTCTCGAATGATATTAACTCCAAAGGAAGTCATGCGAAAGCAGTTATTGTATTCAAGGATGTGTTGAAGAAAATGGCTGGAATCGGGATCACTTCCATCGAACAATGGTTTCAGTGGCTGTGATGGTGTAAGTAATGGATCCAGTTTGACTTTTCCACTTGCGCAGCACAATCCAGCCGTTTCTCTTTTGAACTTTAACGCATTGCAATATCGGCATATAGTCGTCATTGGTCCAATATCTAAATTTTCATCATCACTGTAGTTCGCAGTGGGATCATATTGGAATGCCAAGCGATTGTATGATGCCAATGACCTTCGTGTGCTCACGCGTTGTCTCAATCAGGCATTTTCTCTTATTATATTTTGTCTTTCTGCGCTTAAGTTCTGTGAATACACTTGTTGCTGGCTTGCATGTCTTGTGCGGCGGCCGATGTTCGCACGTCGTCCTCTAGGCATTTTGGACTATGGACAGAGTGGTGAATTTAACCTCAAATGCACGATCCACATAATTTACACAGTTCAACTTACCACCTTAAAGACAAATGCCTGCTGTTGAAATTGAATAAAAATTTGCACAATACACGTGATTGATTTGATGGTTTCCAATTGAAATGTTAGGAAATGTTTACTTTTTTTTCACAATTTCACAGTGAACACAATACCGGTTTGTCACATGAAATTAACTGAGCAGAGAACAATGAGTAGCTGTCAAACAATGTATCACGCACCGGCGCCATCTACTTAAAATATTGTGAAAAAAGATTTTCCCGTTTTTCTGTTGAAATTTTTCCTGAATTTTCTTTGCTATAAACCTCACGGAGCCCGAGACCTTTCCAACGAATGCAAAACCGTGAAAATCGGTTCGTGCGTTCTGGAGTTATAGCGTCAGGAAGGAAAACCCGACTTATTTTTATATAGTAGAGAGAAGAGATGGCGTCACGGGAAAATGTTTGAAATTACTCTGCAATGTGTCATAATAGTGACGGAGAATGTACTAACAAAGTGAATGTGCTTGAATTCGAGTTGGATTTAAATGCATGTCCCAGCTGCTGACAGATTAAAGAAAAGTTGAATTCTGACGTTTTAAACGGAAAATTGTCTATAGAAAAGTTATAGAACTTCGACCAAGGAAGATGCAGAGGAAAGTGTGAAGGAAACACACTAGGAATAAGTGGGCTCAGTCCGCTTGTGCCCAAATCTTTGGTTGCGGATCATACTAGGTGATTCCGAATAAGTAAACTAAACACGCCGCCGTGGATTGAGTCTCCTGGGAACCACGTTAAAACAAACCGCGTCTGCAACTTTATCTCAACACATTCAATACCCATTCAATACCTACACTTTAATTGTGCCACAATTGTGACGGAGAATGCAGCAACAAAGCAACTGTTCTTGAATTCGAAAAATTAGAGTTGGATTTGAATGCCTTCTCAGCTGCTCGCAGATTGAAGAAGACGAATTCTGACGTTTAAGACGAGGAAATCGTTCATAGGGAAGTCAGAAAACTTCGACCAACAAAAGTATGAAGGAAACACACTAGGAATGAGTGGACTCAGCCCGTTTGTGCCTAAAGCTTTGGTTGCAGGTAATTTCGAACATTCAAACTGAACACGTCGCCGTGGATTAGGGCTCCCGGGAAAACCACGCTAAAACACACCGCGCCTGCAACTTTATCTCAACGGTGGTGGTGTGAACTTACGTGAAATTATGTGACTTATTTAAAACAGTTTTTACTTTTTAACAGCAGCAGCAAAAAAAAATCAGAAGAGTCGCCGTGTTAAATTCTTTGCCTTTTTTGTTCGCGAAAAACGCGACTTATAAAAAACTGAAGCAAAAAGTATTGATTTTTCGAATTAAAAATTCGCCCTTTTTCGAAGTCATATCTCAAAGTCTATCAACGAGATAAGACCAAATTGTTGTCCGCAATCCGACTGCATTTCGTTGCTTTTTTGCGCGGAATGAGCCGCGAGAATAAATTTCAAAAATTTTCCACTTAGCGACGCTATAACTCGAAAAATGTCGGTCAATTTCTTCAACGGATAGGACCAAAAATGTTGAGCGTTAAAAACTAAACAGAATAGGTGACTTTCAGAAATTCCTAGATTCGTGGATTTCCGCCAATCTAAGCGAATCCATTCGTTTCTGAAAAATCCATGGTACACTGTATATCTCAATCTCAATGGTCGAGAAAACTAAAATTGTAGCGCGCAAAATCCCCCACATAACGATCACTTTGGATCGCTTGTACGAGCACAGCATTGAAAGTAACAGCCGGTCAAAGAAACTTAAATCTTTTCGCGATTATGAGGGGGTTTCCACTTACCCTCTTTTTCAGGATAATTGCCTAGCCCAGGATTCCCAAAGTGGTCCAGGTGAACCCCCAGGGGTCCACGGGAGCCCGATAGGGTCTACGCTTGCGTGGAAAAAAATGGGGTCCACAACTCGTTAACGGGGGTCTATAAAAATATATTAGGTGACCCGACTTGACTTCTCCTATGAATAAGGGAGACAATAGTATATATAGGCAGACAATATTATAAGAAGCTTGACTTCTCCTATGAATATAGGAAGACAATATTATAAGAAGCTCAGCAATTGTTTTTGTAAGAACTTACATATTCCATATTCAGAAAGAGCGTGTCAAGACTCGCCGATGCCGCGCCGCCCGCCCGCCTAGTTAAAGTCGTGTCTGAACTTGCATGAACTTGTTGGATTTTTTTTAATATAAATACGAATGCGAATGATAAACATTACTCAGTTGTTTCCGGAATTTCAAAAGAAAGTGTACCTATATAAGTGTTCACCAGTGACGGAAGTAGTTTTCAGACTTTGAAAATTAAAGTGAATTGATATTATTGTTTGCCAGTGTTGGAAAAGTAAGTACCTACCTATCTATTTGTTAGCAACTTGTATCTTAAAAAGCCACTTCTATTATGTTTGTTAAATCATTTTAAGATTACTTAACAAACATTTTTTTCATATTTACAGGTAAGTAATTGATACGAAACATGGCTGAATCTAAGAAGAAGTGTCGACAGTACAGTGTTGAATATTTGAAATTTGGTTTTCTTCCATCAAATACAGACAAGCGATTGCCCATGTGTCTTTTATGCAACAAAGTCTTGAGCAATGACTCTATGAATCCATCAAAGCTGGAAGATCATCTAAGAAGGTGTCATCCTGACAAAATAGGTAAGGATTTGAAATATTTCCAAACATTGAAGGAAAAGTATGAAAAGAGACCCACATGCATAGTATGTTCGCTTCAACGTCTGAAAGCAACGACGATGGCTTGCGGGCATCTTACAATACTCATTACTTATAGCAAAATCTGGGAAACCGCATACCATTGAGAGGAGTTAATTTTGCCTGCTGTTGAAGAGGTCTTAAAACTGTCCTGCACAAATCTTCATTTGACATACTTAAAAGAATTCCTTTGAGTAACAACACTGTACAAAGACGTATTGATGAAATGAGCTCTGATGTTGAAAGTTTCTTGTGTAATTATCTGCAAACAACTCATTTTTCTATTCAACTGGACGAGTCAACTTTACCTGGCAATGAAGCATTATTATTGGCATATGTTCGATTTATCAAAGGCGAACAAATGTTTGAAGAGTTACTATTCGCGAAAACTTTGAAGACTGACACTAAAGGTGAATCAATTTTTAATGTTCTGAATGATTTTTTTACGGAAAAATCAATTGCATTCAAAACATTATTTCGGTGGCAACAGATGGAGCTCCTGCCATGGTCGTGCGAAATCGTGGGTTTAAAGTCATATTAAAAGGATTATACCAGAGGTAATTGCAATTCACTGTGTCATCCACCGACAACATCTAGTAGCGAAAAATTGAGTGATAGATTGCACCAAGCGCTTCAATTTGTGATTAATGCAGTTAACAAAATAAGAAGGAATGCATTAAATACGCGCTTATTTGCACAGTTGTGCGAAGAAAATGATGAGGACTTCCAACGATTGCTGCTACATACCCAAGTACGCTGGTTGTCGAAAGGTGCATGTCTATCAAGATTCTATTTGCTTTTCGACTCTGTTTTAGAGTTTCTGAACACTAAAGATCCTGTTTTAAAAGAAAACCTCATGAATTTCAAAGCAGACATTGCGTATTTGACAGATTTGTTCAAAAATTCAATGACCTCAACCTACAGTTACAAGGGGACAGCCTCAATTTGATAAAAACAAAGAGTGAAATTTCAGCTTTTCTTGGTAAACTGAAACTTATGAAGCAAAATATTGGTCGACGTGAATTTTCCCAGTTTCCAAATTTATCGCAGGTAGAATGCCTCGACAAAGATATTCAGACCTATGTTCAACATTTGATTGCCCTGTATGATGATTTTAAAATCAGATTTGAAGACATTCTGTCGATAGATATACCACCATGACGCTTTTTAGATTGGCTTTGAAACTAGGCTGAATGACAATACTCACAGCATAATCAAGCAATATAAATTCTCATCTTTTTTCGAAAACTTTCAACTCATAGTTGATTGAAAAATAGCCACAACACAGATTTACATAGACATATACTTTTTTCGGGTTTGGAAGTAAGTCAGTAAATGTAATAGCTGCAGGGTCCACCAGATCCAGCAAAATGTTTAAAGTGGTCTATGAAAAAAAAGTATAGGAACCTCTTAGCCTAGACTATAATTCACATGCCAAAGATTGAGATAAAAGAATAAACAACATTATTTAAATATAATTTTAAAAATAAAATCATGTGGTTAATTTAAAACAAACGACAAACACTTTAAAAATCTACAGATCGATTTTTTCTCCATCTTGGTACATAAATTCTGCAACGGTAGTGAGCTGAAACTTTGGTTTCGGGGATTCAGTGCTATTCGAATAATTTTATTTTTCATCTAGATTTAAGTTGAATAGATATGATCAGGCATTTGATTTATCTCGATGTAATACTTACACTTATCTTCACCTTGCTATAACCAAAGATATATCTATATCTAAAGTTGGAAACGTGAAATATGTTCCGGTAAACATTTTTTCATCAAAAAAATAATTTATCAAAATGTTGGAAATTAAATTTTATTTACATAAGCAATAACAATATATAATTAAAAATCAATATATCAATGTATCAAAATATACATATATTTACAAGTCAATATTAAACTTGATGTTAAATTCGCGTAATTAGATGCGTTAAGTACATAGTCGACTAATCTAACAATGTACATGATCACAAATCGAAGAAATATAATTTTCAACATCATAAATTTGAATTTGTCAATTTGTTCAACGGTATAATTTGGTACACTGATAATTGGTAATGATTTTCTATGCGAAATGAAAAATAATCTAATCAACAAACGGATAAACTTATTACTGGCGCGACACATACATACGTTAATGGTTTTGATTATCAATGTACCAATTCTAATTAGATGATGAACTATCAGCGTATATCCTGCGTTACACGTTGTGAAAATTCATTAACAGTACTTACCTTATCAAATAAACAATGTCGATTTTGAAAATCAGATATAATTAACCATTAATGGAACATAATTACATGATACTGATTGAATTTTAATTGAATTAAGGTGGGAACAGTATGACTTTTTTCTCGATAGGGTGAGTACTATATTTTTATTGCATTGTAAAACACTAACTAAAACGGGCAAAGTTTATTTCGAATTACCTAAATCGATTCATAGACCGCTAAAACATTTTCTTCGGAATAAAAATTACAAAAGCAACTTTTTCTAATTTTAACATATAAAGTCACATTTTTATAATCAAAAGAGGAGTTAAATTGTCCATTTTTCGTAATTATTATTGAAAGTAAAGCTTTAGTCACTTGTCCGTTTTGGTACTTGTTTTTCTGTTTCGAAATTTAAAAAAAAATCTTCTATGTAACACGTAACGTCCCCGGTTATATAAATTTTGTATTATTTATTTTGTTTCATCAAATAAACTGTTTGCGATTTATTTTAATCAACCTTTGATATTTTTATGTAACTTACACTTCTCTATACACTATTGAACTTATAGAGATAGAGCGCGAATTGCGTTACATTACTTATAATTAAAAAATATTAATTCCACAAAATATTTATTATAAAGTGTCATTTATAAGTTTATAGTATTCTTTGAACTGTACTGTTATAATATCCTAGGTTGTAGGAAAAATTGCTTGCAAATAAATTCTTCAAACCCCTAGTACCTATGTCTGTATGTCATATTTCTGCCTAATCGAAAGTGGGTTTAGTTGTTGGCTTTATCTATTATGGTGAAAGTGCATGCCCTATTTGTCTTCGATGTCGGTATATTTAAAACAATGACAGAATCTTTATCGTCGATGTCCATAGTTGTTAGCTTTATTATTTCCCAAAGTGCTCTGCGCTATTTCCACTATCATTAATACCTAAAAAAGATAGATATGTGTGTTAACAAAAATTTATTCATTACCTTCATTATTAAACAAATTTCGTTTCAATTAAGTATTTCACCGTGGTCATTATTTAGCCGACGTTTTAATTGTGGGGTACAATCTTCTTCGAGGCATCTAATGATGTTCTGGATCTAAATCATGTTGTTTAAATCTTCAAGTTTTATGCACTAAAATCATTAGATGCCTCGAAAAAGTTTGTACCAGACAATCGAAATGTCGGTTAAATAATGACCAGGGTGTTTTCTTGAAAGATACCCCTACTTTCTTCTAAAAGGAGATTCCAGATTATCTAGAAAAATTAATTCCAAGTAAAAAACTAGTAGAAAGGGCTGACACCTTTCCGGGCTGGTAGCAACGTGTAAGCAAATACATATGGTAGACAAAATATTAAAAAAATGAAAAGAAAAAATTAAAAGAAAAATAATTTAAGAAAAAAATTAGGAGAAAAATTTTTTTTAAAAAATGAAAAAAAATATAAGAAAAATAAGGAGAAAAAATGAAGTAAAAAATAACGAAAAAAAATAAGAAAAAAAATTTTTTAAAAATTAGAATAAAAGAATGAGAAGAAAAAATTAAGAATAAACGAAGAGAAAAATTAAGAAAACAATAGTTAGTAGAAAAATGAATAGAAAATAATAAGGAGAAAATAAATGAGGAGAAAAAAATTAAGAAAAAATGAAGAAAATAGTATATTGTACACCAAGGTTGTGAAGTCTGTCATTATTGGGAGTAGCCCCTCGCGAAATAAGGTGCGTAGGCAATAATGGACTTCACAACCATGGTGTATATACAATTTTTTCCACTACTAGCCAAATTTAAGCCAAAAATAAAAAATAAACATTTTTCTTGTAAAAATCAAGTAGCACAGGAATGCAAATAAATCAAAAAGCATTAAAAGCTACATACATTGATAAACCAACTGCAACTGATTCACTAAACACTTGTGTGGCATATTTCACCTTCATTTACTAAAAATTATTTGGAGTAATATGTAAATTAGTTGATTTAGGAGCCAATCGCAGCGGTTTAGATTTGTTTGACATGTAGAAATTTTTAATGTCTTTCTAAGATGCTTTTTTGTTATTAAAGATTATGTCGTATTTAATCAAGTTATTTTGCACCGACTTCAATAAATAGGGGACATCGAAGAAATAATAGATTTTCTTAACGTTTACGAGAAGGTATGGTTTTTCCGGTGATACATCTATTCTTTTAATTAGGTTTCGAAAATTTTACTACTGCCCTAACATTGGCACCGCATTGTAGTTGTAGCTTTTCTATGCAGTTTAATACTATCGACTTCAATTTGTCACCTTTGCATATCGTATTTGTAAAGATGTAGCACAAGGGTTGTTTAACTTTTTATATATAACTCTAACCATGTTTGAGCTGGCAAAAAATTTAAAACCTACTTTAAAATTAACATTTTGGGGCTCGTAAAATATAATTTTAGTGAAAATTGTTTGTATTCCTCTGTATATCTCCTGCTTCTTAGTGGTTTATTTTTTAAGTCCACTTGGGCTGTCACAATTTGTGCTCTGCTTTCGGGAAGTAATCGTTGGGAGATGTTAACTTCAATTGAAGTGCTTTCTTTTCACGTTGCAATTTAAGAATGTTTCTCCGTAATTTTCTTTACCTAAGAGTATTTGAGCTGCAAGCTTGAGTAGTTTTGGTATAGCTAGAGATGTTAACGGGCATTTATTGCTTCGCCAATATACCTTGCATCATTTGAATATTAGGTTTCAGAAATTGACACTTGTAATTCATTTAGGAATGGCCACATACTCGTTAAGTTTTTAGAGTCGACATTTTTATACAACAGATCGGACCTTCCAGATTCTGCTCACCATTCAGAACACCTACAACAAAATGTTTGTAATTTACTTAAAATTCTTGATGTAACTTAACTCGCCTGGTTAAATCTCCTTTGGGAAACCTGAAAAAACTGATTCTACCATCATATTTAATAAATAAATAAATTCAGGTTATGTATTTGCGGTTATGGGATGGGGGCGGAAATTTTAAACTAATGGCATTTTTTTATTCAAATAATTTTATCGTGTTAGGTAATTTTAAGCAGCAAATACGTTAGATAAAATCTCCTGGATATACAAAATTATGTTTCACTCGTTTTTGTTAAACAACTATTCTTAGATTCTCAAAAAATTTTAAATTGTCCATTATTAACCTAGGTCAACAATAGAAAAAATTATTAACCACTAATAGAGAAATTCAACTTCTCAGTTGGCTAGGAGACGCAATAATTGTCCACTTCACAGCTAGTAGTGGAAAAAATTTGTTATTCACCATGTGCTGGCAGTGCAGGTACTATACCACCGGTACCAAAAGATGCTAGTTATCATGACGAACAACATTGGTTTAAATCATGAAACACAAAAATTGAATTGTAAAGTAATTTGACTCCAAAAACCTGTTTTGGACATGATTGTGGCGGGGTTGGGACAGGAAGGGTGCTTCGTACCATGCCCAATTTCTAAACAGCTCTTCCTTGATTTTTGCAGACTTGCTTGTTTACAAACATAGGTTTTTCGGACTTTCTGGATCACAAGAATGAGCTATCAAAGAACGGGTTTTACCAAAAGACGTGGAATTCCGAGGCCAACAATCGTACAGCGAGGTATTTTTCAGTTGGGTGGATGGTTAGGTCTTCTCAATACTACTCAGCTCAAGTGCTAGGAGTTTCACAATGTAGTGTCCAAAGAGCTGTAAATCAGTTTCGTGAAACTGGAAGTAGCGTTAGAAGAGTTGAATCAGAAAGACCAAGATGCACAACATTCCCCGATAACCGTTTTTTAACATTTCGAATTTTAAGAAACAGGGACACAACAGCAGTTACTGTTCGAAATGACCTCTATGAAGTACGAGTGGTCAACGCGCACAAAAGAACTGTCAGAAGAAAGCCCAAGGAATATGATTTGCATGCAAGAAGACCAGCAACAGGTCTAGCACTAAGCAGAGTACACTGCGTTGAAAGGCTTAATTTTGGGCATAATTTTCAAAACTGGACTGATCAATGGGACCAAATTTTGTTTACGGATAAGACAAGATTTTGCCTCAAATCTTCAGATGTTCGCCAAAAAGTATGGCGAAAAGAAAAAGCAAGATTCGCTCAGTGCAATATCATTCCGAAGATTGTGACTCAATAATGGTGTAGGGAAGTTCGTACCAAATTAGTGGTGGTTCGTAAGAAAACGATGAATGCAGACAAGTGCATTACTGACGTTTTAGAACGTTATGTTGTGCTCTTTGCTGCGTTTATCGGCGACAGCTTTATGCTAATTCACGATAATGCCCGCCCGCACGTCGCTAGGATCGTTCAGGACTACCTTCACGGAGTCTAAATTCATACAATGAATTAACTTGCTAGAAGACCGGACCTTAATCCGATCTAAATATGTTTGGAAGATGGTAGCAAAGCGTCTTAAACCCGAATTCTTGTTTCTGAAACTATAGAACAGCTGACTGCAACGGTCGTTAAGAATGGGATGCGATTCAATAAGATGCTATTGGACACCTTGAGGAGAGAATGCCAAGACGAATTGAAGTTGTTATTCAGGCAAAGGGGCAATACGTGTTGTTAGCAATATTTTTCTTTTGTTCCATTTTTTGTTACTTTTTTAAAATTTGTATTGTTGCTGTTCTTGCAGTTATTAACAATATAACACATCGTTGTTGTCAAGTAAAAGTTTGCTATGTGGGTTTGTTAGCAAAATCAAATATTTATACCGCATAACATATTTTGAGCTTGGGATAACTCCGCGTAGATATAATTATTGATTATTTTTCAACAAACACAATTTTGATGTTGTTTTTCCCCCTTTCTTTTCTCTAAAATTATGTAAATCATACATAGTTGTTGATTCGGTTGCTTTAAAACAAAGTCATATGCTGTTTAGAATCATTGACCAATCTAACAATAATCATAGGAATTGAAAAAAATTTAAACGACACGAATAATACAAAAACCTCGCGGGCCTTTTTGTATGTTTAGAGGTTTAGAGTTTTAAACAAATTACCGATTACAATCACAAAAGTATGAACAATTTAATTTCAGATTTTTGCAACGTCTAGAGAAGCTTTAAAGATAAGTTAAATAGAATTTCTTTTTATGTTGATGAATCTGTAACAGAGTGATAAAAAAAAAAAAAAATTATTTAAAAAAAAAATAAATAAAAAAAAAATAAAAAAAAAAAATTTACCAAAAAAAAAAAAAAAAAAAAAAAAAAAAAAAAAAAAAAAACTTCCCCGCCTACTTAAGAGGCCTGACACCCAAATCATAAAATAAACGTCGGAATTTTTGTAAAAAAAATTAGGGGGGGGGGGGGTTTCTAAAATAAAAAAAAAAAAAAAAAAAAAAATTTATTAAAAAAAAAAAAAAAAAAAATTTTTAAATGGAAATTAAAAAAAAAGATTAAAGGAGGCTGTCCGAGATGATGCTTATTCTCTGTTCGCATTGGTTGTTGGTAATTAGGAGTTGTAACAACCATGTGAATAGCATGTACTTCTTCTAGAAATATGGTGCCATTATCATCGAGTGACAAGTGTTAAATCTTGGTCTCACCACTCCATATCCCACACATCATTTTTCATTTTTGATCCATTCATAAATCACCTTTTGCACTTTTGCTACCTTTGCTATTGCTGTGCTTTAATAAACTACTTTCCTTTACCAAACTACAGATGCATAGAGGAAACCAGGTCTGACAACCTGCTTGAAGATCTAGTTACTTGTTTTAGCCCCCATGTTTTGCCGATCATCTTGCGGCAGGACTACAGCGTTTTTAAGGTCTTGTTAGTTATTTTGGAGAAGTGACTCTCCTATGTCAGTCTTTGGTCTAGAGGTGCTTTACCTTTTTTGATAATGGGGCGGTAGTACCATTAAGTGCAATTCGAGGAATGTTTCTCTTAATGATAGAACCAAACTTGCCAAACACAATAATTGCTCTGTCATCGGTATAACTCAAAACATTGTACCTAGCCGTTCCCAGGTCATTCAGTAGTTCATCTACCACCAGCAAGGCTGATAAGGCTATCTCCTGTGATTCATGTGCTCCTCTATTGTTATGACGAGTTTTTGTAAAGCTAAAAGCGTTGATTTGCATTTTTAATAGGCAAATTATTTTTGTTGATCCACTAGTTTCCTCATCGTCTTAAGCACAAACGACGAGATGATAATTGATAAATACCACCAGAGTTTGCCAAGGGGCTTGTTTCCCCTCCTTATAAATGAATATAACTTTCGTCCATATGCAAGAAATATTTATTAGGTAACGAAAGTCACACTTTGAACAGTCAAAAATACAGTACAATAAAAACATATTTACATAATAAAATAACTTAATTTATAAAAGAATGAATTACTCCCAAGGTAATACATTGTATAAATAATCATTTATTTTGTAATATCCTTTTAGTATATAGTTAATTTTTAATAATTTTTTTAAACTTATGTAAAGATAAATTTTGAATATTTTCTGGGACCTTGTAAAAATGTACACATTAAATGACTTATCAATTTTATGGAGTTGACTCTTATACGGTACTAATTTATTCTTAGTTCTAGTGTTAAATCTATGTCTATCGCAATTTTTAAGAATGAATTTTGTTTTATGTCAAATTTTATGGGCTGAGCACATAGGTGAAGACCCCACCTACCTGTCATTTTCCTGTGTTCACCCTTCTGCCGAACACCCTATATATTGAGATGTCAACGTTAAAATTCCAATTTTTTTAAATAGTTTACGTATCGAAGCTTTATTATTCAGTTTATATATATAGCGCGGACAGCGCGCTTTTGAATAATAAATATTCCATCTACATCAGCCGCGTGGCCCCAAAGTAAAATTCCGTATGACATTAGACTATGGGAATATGAGAAATATACTATTCTAGCAGTGGATGTATCCGATACATCCCTAATCTTCTTTACTGCATAAGCTGCGGAACTAAGTCTTACAGATAGTTTATCTATATGAAGACCCCACTGTAGCTTACTATCTAACGTAATACCTAGAAAAACAGTGAAATTTACAAGATCAAATGATTTTATTCCTATTGAGTACATTAGATAATGTAAAATTAATGCATTTAGTTTTTGTTTTATTTAGTAATAGATTGTTTGCCGTAAACCATTCTACAACTTTATTCATGAAATGATTAACGTTGTTGTAATCTAATAATTTCCTATCTAATTTAAAAATAAGAGATGTATTATCGGCGACAACTATAGCATTATGAATTTGATTTACCATATAAGGTAGATCATTAATATAAACTAGGAATAGGAATGGTTCAAGTATTGAACCTTGCGGCACTCCCATGCGAATAATTGACCCCGAAGACCTCTCTCCCCAACTTCAACTGTTTGAACTCTGTTTTTTAACTACCTAATTATCAATAAGGTCTAAAGTTCTCCCTTGACTCCGTAGTGTTCTAATTTGCTAGCCAAAATATCGTGATGAACCCAGTCAAATGCTTTAGAAAGATCGCAAAAGCACTTATCCAGTAAAGATTGGACATACCTATTGAGAAAAGTTAATGTCATTAATCAAATCTCGGTCAAATTTTGACTTTTTTGCCACAGGTTTTCAGTTGCACAAAAGTCCGTTATATTTCGTCTTAGATTAAAAACAATAGCATTCAAGGATTAAATACAGCAACGATAGTTTTTAATCTATGATTAAATTTAACTGAATTTTGTGTCTTTGTTTTATTTTATTTTGTCACGCTGAAATTACAATAATGTATCAATGTATTAATAAGTTTAACAAAATTGTAATTTACTTAATTTTTAGCAATTGTGATGAACTTCGGGTAAACATATCAACGCAAAATATAGAAACCGAGCAAGCCATAAACAGGATTAGACGAGTAGCCTACCAAATAATAGGACCTTTACTGATTGGGACTGGATTGGTGGGAAACATATTAAATTTGATAGTTTTGAGTCGTCCATTTTTTAATAGTTGCACAAGAATATATTTAAGAGCACTAGCAATTACAGATATCAATATTTTACTTTTCGACATAGCCATGTTGATTCGCTTGAACAACAAGCAAGGCACACACAAATTTTCTGCGTATTACCACGCTTACGTAGAAATACCAATCATTACCACATTTATAGTCTTTAATGTGTATGTAGTTACTTGTCTCACTGTCGACAGATACATTTCAGTGTGTGAACCAACCAAGTTTGGTTCTTTTCATACATCAAAAAAAGCAAAAATTGCAGTGGTAGTTTCTATTTTACATCTATTGTGTTAACTCTTCCTTTGGCTTTGTTAAAGACGGCGTGTTACGACAAAGACACAAACAGTTGGGGCTTTGGAGACAATGCAAAATTACTGATACAAAATATTGGGTCGCATATATAATTACATCTGAGCTGTTGATGAGAATAGGCCCTCCAATATTCGTAGCGATTTTAAACATACTTATTATAAGAGAATTTAAAGTTATAACCAAAAAACGCACAGAAGGTCTCACCGCCGACATCAAAATTTTTATGTATCGTACCAAAAAGTATCAAGACGAGAAACGTTTGATAATTTTACTACAAGTAATTGTGGTTATTTTTTGTGCCACAATGATACCGTCTTCTTGCTTATCGATATGGTACAGTTTTCACAGAGAGCCAAACTATACGTTTGAAGTTTTTAGAGCAACTGCTAATTTGTTAGAGATGACAAATTTCGCATTAAATTTTTGTGCGTACTTTCTATGCAGCAAAGAATTTCGTAAAGGATTGTTAAATGTTTTTAAATGTTCTCAAGTAAGGGTTAAGTCGTTCAAGAAACTCAAGAAGTGTGAAAATCAACAAATTAGGCCCAATGCAACAATGTCAATACATGTTTGAATGTAAGAATGTTAATAATAATCAATTTGTTTCCACTCGAAACAAGAATCGAAAAAATGGAATAATATCTTGATTTATCTGGGTCATTTTAATGAGCAATATATCCATTAAATTTTTTATTTTGTAAACAGAAATGGCCTGGTAAAACCGGAAACGCGGACAACGTGCTAAGACAGAAAGAAAATGCACCTGAAGTAGAAAAAAAAATTAAAATGTAAAGATAGAACAGAACGATTGAAGAAAACGATAAAAGTAAACTTTTTAATGTTCTGAATTTGTAGTACTTTTTGCCTCAATAAAACACTGTAAAAAAACTCAATGTTAGATAATTTACAATAACTCACCGACATCTTTGGTATTTATCATTTTTGCAAAAAAACATTATTTGATCATTATTTAATTATATGCATATATTAAAACAATTAAACCGAAACTTTTGTATTTTTAAATGTGAAAATTTTGTAATTTTCTAATGTATATTGTTTACTTTAAGTATTTGGTAAATTTTATATAATTCATGTGAAAGATTAACATTGTCTTAAATGAAATGTTAGCAAAAGTTATTAAAAAATAAAATGCTAAACAAATGTTTTGAGAAGATTTTGTCACTATAGGTGAAGCATAAACGAATTTTATTACTAGCATAAACTTTTATAACGATAATAAAAAGGAACATGAGGAAAGAAAATTTGGTTATATACCAAAAAATAAGCATTAATCAATGCCACACTGGTGACCTTCGACATGATGAGAAGCAAATAACACAAAAGCATTTACTTTCTGTGACGCCGTTGCAACCCCTTTAACCGATTCAAACCATCGGCAGCAATATTCACATTATTGTCGTTTCCATTGATCGAAGACAAGCCTCTCTCCTTCTCTTTAGGCTGAACAACACAGTATAAAGTCATTTCATTAACTCCATCGCTCAAAAAACAATCCGCCACAATAAAAACCCTGCTACTGGAGCAACATCTGCAAAACCAACCCAGTTGCATCCAATAAAACAAAATTCCGATCGCCTGTACTAAATAACTGCACCGCTACTTTAAAGAACCAATTGATCAAGACGCACCTACGTCTCGTATCGACGTAGCCGTCAAGCAGTAAATTCTCACACACGTCACGGAACTCAGTGGCATAAGTATTCGACGTTCAACTGTGGTTCAACTGTGCTGGAGCAGCACGCGTGCCTACACGTCGTAAGTCATATTCAGAACACGCTTTAGCAACAGACTCGCACACTTATTTGTTACGGAACTGCACAGCCATAAGTCTACGAAGTGCTGCGCACAAAAATCACGTCGGTCCATCTCCCAAAGCTTATGTTCCAAAGTTTTAAATCTGTCTGATACAGCACACGCCTCTACACCAATTCGCATCTGAAGTAACGGCATCATTACGAAACATCGCCTACAATCAACACAACCCGATAGAATCCGCAGCAGCGCTATAAATCATTTCAACATTGCAGCATCTGCAGCAGTGACTCGCACAACGCACTTTCAAAGTTAAAACGATCGCTCCCATCATCAATAGATGGCACAAAACCGTCACTTTTCGTCACCCGTTAGATTGTTTTGACATCTGTTTTGTAAAAGGCAACGATCGTAACACTGGTGACACACCCATTTAAAGTTTAAATTTGAAATACTATTAATTCCATGTACAGTGGCCGGCAAAGAGTTTGCATGAAATGGGAAACATTTTTGTAATTGAGATATTCGAAAATTTTTTTTGGTAAATGAATTAAAGACATCGAATGACAAAAAAACACTTTGACAAATGTCATGTGACTACTGTCATGGCGGCAAATTTAAAAATATCCCTTAAATATGTAAGTGAGGTTAGATGACAAGATATTGAAAAACGTCTAATGAAAAAGTTGTTCAGAATTAGATTATACGTCTATGTGCAAATTTTCAAAAGAAAATAATGACTTTCATTTTCATTTGCACATAGACGTATAATCTAATTCTGAACAACTTTTCTTAGGCATTTTTCAATATCTTGTTATCTAACCTCACTTTTTACATATTTAAGGGATATTTTTGAAATTTTTCGCCATGACAGTGGTCACATGACATTTGTCAAAGTGCTTTTTTTTGTCATTCAATATGCTGAATTTATTTGCCAAAAGAAATTTTCGGATATCTCAATTACAAAAATTTTTTCCATTTGATGCAAACTCTTTGCCGGTCACTGTATATACTGGTTTTTGCAAAATTAGCAAAAATCTTGTATTAAACAAGTAAAAATCTCATTTTATTGTAACCCATTCATTACAAGAAATCATGCGCATCCTCATTTATTACATAATTTAGAGTTTAGTAATGAAACAACAACAAATTTTTAACTATTTAGGATATAAAAATTTGTAAAATTATTTTCTTACAAAAATGTTACGAAACTATTGACGTAGAACAATGTAAATGCCAGCAAATTGTAATATTCCGGATGATGTTTTGCGTAAATATAAATGAAGCTAGCAGCTCTCTCATTCCAACGAAATCGTTACAAAGATACGGCATACAATGTAAACTGTTTTGTGACTGAAAAAGGGCAAACGGAATCAGCAAAATATATGAGGAAATTATGTTAGCATATTAGGTGGTATTGATAAGTTGCTTTTAATATTCATTTGATGATTCATCTATCTTTTTATAGTCGAAGAAATTGTCTAGTTCTTCACTTTGGTCAAAGTTTTCGATGGTTAAAGCGATGCTACAATTTCATGAAAACGTGGATGTATCAAAATTTTTTAAAGTTCAAGCTTTTCTGAAAAAAACAATCTGTTGGTGATCAACCTAAGGAGGCGAAAACATTCAACAGAGAAGATGTGGTAAAATTCGGATCAGCAATATCTTTTGGCAAATGTAATAATTTTAGGTGTGCATTTCAATATTTGCTGACAGTTTTGTGTTCGTGTCAGATTATTGGTTTAATCGGCATCATTGGTGGATGTAGCCGCGAAGAGATGTATTAAATGTCTTTGAATGACATCGACAAGGCTTCTACACAACTGGTAATTACAGTTCCTTTCTCCAAAACGAATAAAATTGGCCTACTAGCAGTCTACTTAAATTTCAAAGAGCATGGATGCGCCTTGCAGGGATATGATTTTAATTTTTTTCTGATCGAACTAATAACATTAGCGCAATTTAACAAGAAAAAAGAAAGTTTTCAAATTGTTCATTTTATTTTAAGAATTATTTTGGTTTCGTATCGTTGACGGTTGTTAAAATAAGCGACTTTTTCTGGCATCAGAAATTTAGCCACGTTACACAGAAAAACGTCTTCGGAAGCAGACAACCGGCATACAAAAGCGGAACAAAATCCGTCGAACCGTTTTCGAGATATTTCTAATATACAATATTTTTTTTAAAAGTTTGACGACCTCTAGCGTCCTTATGGTGCACTTTTGGTTATAGGTGAATTTGTGCCAAATGGTCTATTTTGAGCCAGAGAACCTTTGGTAAAGCCATGTACACACCTTTCAGAAATGTTGAACTATAAGATCATAACTTGGGGCTTTATTGTTATTAATTAGTTTTATTTGACTCCAGACTTCAATTGGTGAAAACGGTTTCAGTGGAAATGAGAGTTGGCACGGTGCGTCAAGGAAATCTACTATGTTGGAGTCATCATTATTTGGTTGGGGTGGTGCTGTTGTAAAAACGGGTTTAAGATGCTTAGCGAATATATCTGCTTTTTCTTTATCCGATTTAGCCCAATTACCATCTTGTTTTCTAATTGGAGGAAGACGATTATATGCAGTTTTGTCTTGCGCGTTGCTGGTTGTTTGCCATGTTTTCCTGGCTCGACGTTTTTTAATAACAAGTTTTCGTACGTGCAATGGTATGTTGGTAGTTTCTGGTGAAGCCAAAGTTGGAATTGGTGTAGCCTTCCATGCAATATTCTGTAAAAGGGTTGTGAAGTATTAAACTGTTTCGTCCAGACCATGATTTGTCTTGATTCGCATGGCAAGATTAATCGTCTGCTTTAGTTGTATTTGGAAGTAGTCCCAATCAGTGTATTTAGAGCAGAGTCTTGGAAGAGCATCGTTGTGGATAATGGTTGTGCTCACGGTGATGATTACTGACGAGTGGTCAGAAGGTAGATCAAAACTGGGCTCTGCCATGAGGTATGTACGTGCGACACCTCTGACAACTGCAAAGTCGAGTAGGTCTGCTAGTCTGTTCGGGTCACTTAGCCGGTAAGTGGGCATGTCAGTGGAGAGATAGTCAAGGTTGCTGCGAAGCATTGTTTTCTTGAGGTTTCGACCATTTGAATTGGTTACTCTTGATCCCCATACTAGATGCTTCGCGTTCCAGTCTCCCCCTACCATCTACTATGTCGGAGTCATCATTATTTGGTTGGGGTGGTGCTGTTGTAAAAACGGGTTCAAGATGCTTAGCTAATATATCTGTTATTAAACTGTTTCGTCCAGATCATGATTTGTCTTGATTCGCAAGGCAAGATTAATCGTCTGCTTTAGTTGTATTTGGAAGTAGTCCCAATCGGTGTATTTAGAGCAGAGTCTTGGAGGAGCATCGTTGTGGATAATGGTTGTGCTCACAGTGATGATTACTGACGAGTGGTCAGAAGGTAGATCAAAACTGGGCTCTGCCATGAGGTATGTACGTGCGACACCTCTGACAACTGCAAAGTCGAGTAGGTCTGCTACTCTGTTCGGGTCACTTAGCCGGTAAGTGGACATGCCAGTGGAGAGATAGTCAAGGTTGCTGCGAAGCATTGTTTTCTTGAGGTTTCGACCTTTTGAATTGGTTACTCTTAATCCCCATACTAGATGCTTCGCGTTCCAGTCTCCCCCTACCACAAATTTGTTACCTAGAAATCGAAAGAAGTTTTCGTATTCTTCAATGGTAATAGAATATCTTGGTGGGCTATATATTGCTGAAATTACAAATGGACAAAGCTGGGTTTCCCCTTTACGCTGGCGCTGTGGATTTTATCTGTTAGGTAGGATTAAAACTCATGGTGTGCAATTGAGTTTTTTACGATAACCGCAGCTTCGCCATGAGCAGTATTATTCGAGTGATTACCAAAGTATACAGAATAGTTTGGAATTTTAATTGAGGTTCTTGACGTTGCATGAGATTCTGATAGAATATCTATTTTTTGTATTTGAAGAAATTATTATCTCCTGCACATGGTTAACAAGACCATTACCATTCCATAGTGCAATTCTTAATGGTGACGCCATTTTTAAGCCAATTATTGATGACCGAAGAAAGTAGATTGAGAATCATAGGTACTATTCTGGTTCATGGTCTGCGTAAACATAGTTTTGAATTCCACGAGGAAGTTAGACAATTGTTCACTGATGTTCAAATGTTGCTGGTTAGATGCGACTTTGTGTCTTTCTGCAGCTACTTGTGAGAAAGTTGGTTTGTTCTATTGGTAGACCTGCAGTTCTATTACTGAAGGTAATAATGTGGTGTGGGGGAGTGGAGGAAAATCGTTTGCATTTAAGTTTATTTGTTCCTCAGGTGTTTTTCGTGTTATTGTTTTATTTATTATTTCTGGCTCTTTGCAGGTTTTTATAAACTACACAGCCTTTATAGTTAGCTGGATGATTCCCTTCACAAAGCGCACACTTAGCAGGTGTATTTGGTGTTTTTACAAAGAGTGGTGTTATGCCCTTTACCAGATTTGACACATTGAAAAGGCCTGTTACAATATGTTTTTGTGTGTCTATATTGTTGACAGCGAATGCATTGTAGAATGACATTTTTCTTTTAGGAAGTTAAATCGAAATCTTTTGATTTCCCAAATAATTAACATTGTATATTGTTTTACTATTTTCATTAGGTTCTAGGTCTATCATGCATAATGGCAGAGATGTTTGGTCACCCTATGACGTACGTTAAGAGTATTTCTTTCTGTGGTCATTTCTAATGAAAACTCTGTATAATCGATCTTCTTTGAGTTGATATGTATAGAATACAATTGTTTCCTCTCGGAGATGTTTAGTCAGCTTCCTATATGAATATGAAGTATTAATTTTAATTGTGTCAGCTGTCGTTGTTTTAGTGTAATATTGCTCTTTTCTAAAACATTTGAAATATTTTCTACCATTTGATTGTAATTATTAACACCATATATGTACACCGGTGGAGGCTTTGAAATTTTTAGTTGTTGATTATTGGAGGTTTGTTCTTGTTCTTGATTAATATTTTCGGTTTCTGATAGAGTTGCATACCTGTTGTATGTACTTGTTTGATTGACTTGAGATGTGCTAGGAGCAGATTGCGTATGGGGTTTTTTCCCTTGTTGTTACAGTTACCCAATTATGTTTAATTGCATTAGTATGGTCACATCAACTTTCGTGATCCATGTCTGTTGAATTTGTGTCAGAATCCTCGTTAATTTGTATATCGTCTCGATTAATATTGTTTAAGGGTATCTGCGTATGCGTATTATAATTATTATGCTGTTTATCCTGGGGTGACAGGATTGTTTGAAGGTGTACCAGCCGGGGTGGGGAAAGTATAGGTTTAGTTTGGGACGCAGAGGTTGTGAGTTTAATTGTGTTAGATTCGATGTGTATTGGAATTGCTGAGGAACTGAATTATAGGTAAGGCCTGTATTTATTGGTGTATTTGGGTTAGTTATTATTGTGGACTTTCGGGATGTGCATAACCAATGCTGTTTCCGATTGGAAACATGACTTAAATTTACTACATGTATGGTTAGTATTATTGTAGTACGTACGGTTTTAAGTTTCAACTTGACCTCTGATTGCAGTTATCAGCTAAACGACACTTCACTCTTCCAGATAACGGAGCACGATGAGCACGTCCTTGCACTTTAATAGTCAAATGCGTACGTTTATAACTTAATTACTTATAGTTTAATAAGAAAATAATTTTGCACAAAATATTAGAATACATTCAAGCGGCACGAGCGTTCGTACATGAATGATCAAAAATATAGTTCATTATAAGAAGAGTATTAAAATAATAAGCAAGGTATATGGAATTGATTGGCTGGTTCAAATAAATTCGGTAGGGTTGGAAGTAGACTGGCCTGAAAAATAATAAAAGTAGTAAGATTAAGTTTATATTACTTACCTACTGCAAAAATTACATCGAATTGGAAGACGAATTGGGTAACATTGTTTAATTGAACCGCGACGGATTTAAATTTATCCTGAAATAGACGGACCTGCAAAATAATCTTTGCACTCTCTACCTATGAAACAATCAAGAGCGCATGTTAAGCAGGCACCGAAACGCTGTTATCCCGAACATGTGTTTCAAAAAAGACCAAAAAACTCTCCACATTAGAAGCTTTCCACGGACACTTTATAGATTTACTTACATCGTTCGTTATCTAGAATGCAATTTACGCACATTTTATTTGTTGTAACTATTGTAACACAATTCAAATTTTAAAATAAATAGTTTGACAATTACATAGGTTAAATGGATGTCAGACCACAAATTTATTTTATTTTGTGCATTTGCGTATAGGTACCCACCTACCCACAGCTTACTAATTAAATTTAATAATTTGCATGCCACAATAATTTAGAGCTTTGAATATGCAATTTTAGAAAAAAATAGCATACGCAACTTGTGCGTAAACAGTATTCCGGAATTCGTGCCAATGCTCCCCTCGTCCGCTGGTGCGCTGTCGGGTTTGCAAACGGGCACTAATTTCTGAAAGATTCTGTTTCCGCACATGTTACGTAAATAACTATTGTAAATGTGGTGTCAAGAACTATAACTAATGAATTACTTTTAAAAGTGTCTTAAAAACATACATACAGCATCATCCAAATAAGATATTTGTAGTATTTTTGGAGTGTAAAAGTAATTGTCTAATCTGCCAATTTAAAAAATTTGACGTTTGTATCAATATTTTTTGTAAACTTAATTGTAGGTATTGTTGTTGATCATTATTTAATAGATTTTAATGTTGACCTTCCTTGTAATCATTGGAAAAATTAAATAACTTATTTTGTACATTTTTTTGCATGGGATAATTTCTACAATATTTATTTTTTATAAATATTTTAAATAAAGTGCTAGTTGGGATGCAGAATAAATTAAGCATAATACTTTAACAAAAAATAGGCCGGTGCTTCCACCGGTTTAATCCGCGAAACATAGTTCACATAACCAGTGTTCAGATGATATTGATAATTCACAAACGTTATAGTTTCTACTTTGTTTGTTTGAAGCATGTTGGGTTGCGTTTTTGTTTATTTTCGTTACCTACCTATACCAATGCCTATACTAGTACCATTAATCAATGCTAGTACCAAAGAGTATATATCTACGCTAGTACAATATTCAGAA